>JALPQD010000003.1:3135583-3773984 GCA_023101885.1 Typhlomys cinereus | reverse complement strand
AATGCTGGGTTATAGCCCCAGCCCTCACATGTTATGTGATTGGCTTGCTATTTTGTTTTGATTTTTTAAAAATTTTATTATCTGTGTGTGTGTGCGTGTGTGTGTGTGTGTGTGTGTGTGTGTGTGTGTGTGTGTGTATCAGAGGGTACTGTGTGTCCCTATGAAGGACCAAGGGTGACTTTGGGAATCATCCTAGATTATTTCTACTTCCTTTTTGCTTTGCTCTGTGATTTTTCAGGCTCTGCCCACCAGGGTCCGAAGTGCAGGCCAATGCTGATTCTGCCTGGCATTTTTACATGGGACCTGGGATCTGAACTCAGGACTTTCTGCTTTTGAGGCAGAGGCTTAACCTCTGAGCCGTCTCTCCAGCTCTTGTTTTGATTTGTGAGATAGGGTATTTTCATGTAGTCCAGACTGGCCTTAAACTTGTGATCATCTCCCCTTAACCTCCCAACTGTTAGGTTCACAGGCATGTACCCTGTGGTGGCTCTACCTTATTTTTGAATACCACACACTGTACTTACTTGCTTGACAGGGCCTTGCTGTAGCTCAGGCTGTCCTGGGCTCAGTCCTGAGCCCTGGCTGTCTTGAGCTCACAGCCCACCTGCCCAGTGGCTGTAAGGATCACAGATGTAGCTGTCACATACAGTCCTGACTTGGGTTTAATACCACACAATATTTTTTTTTTTTTACCTTCCATTTCTCCACTAAACCCTAGACATGGAGGTCCCTTGCCCATTTTCTGGCCTGAGCAGCGCTCCAGCTGTACTGTAGGATGTGTTTCCTGCTCCTGAGCTACAGAATCTCCTCTTGCTGGCTTAAACAGACAACAGAAATGTCTGGAAAGCTACGGAGTGGCTCCTGGCCACTCTGGCCAGTCCCACGGGCTCTGAAGGGAGGAGCACACCTACTGGACACCTATGGTCCTCTATGTGCGGCTGACCGCTTAGCTGATGGACTTGAGAGTGTGAGGCAAGAGAGACCCTCAATTCCCCTTCCCTTTCCTTTCCCTTCTCCTTTCCCTCTCCTCCCCTCTTCACTCCCTTCAACTTCTTCTCTTCCTGCCTTCCTTCCTGCCTTCCTGCCTTCCTTTTTTTGTTTGTTTTTCTTCTTTTGTTTGTGTCTGTCTGAGATGGAGTTTCGTGTATACTGGCTTGTCTTAGACTCACTCTGTAAAGGCCTAGCCCTTCTGCTTGTGCCTCCTGAGTATGTGCCCCACACTCAACTTCTTCTTCTCTCTCTCACTAGGATTTATTTATGCGTTTATCGCATGTATGTCTGTGTATGTGTGTCTCTCTGTGTGTATCAGAGGAACACTATATGTGTGGAGGTCCAGGGGTGACTGTGGGAATCACTCTGGATTGCTTTACCTCCTCTTTGCTTTGCTGTGGAGTTTCCCAGGCTTCGTCTTCTGGGATCTAAAGCAAAGGCCACCGTCATTTCCTCCTGGAATTTTTAGATGGGATCTGGGATTTGAACTCAGGACTTTATGCCTGTGAGGCAGAATCTTAAGTCATCTCTCCAGCCCTTCTTTTTCTCTTGACAGTTTCCTGGGAAGGGATGTCTAGTCTCCTTCCTACTCACTCCAGTCAGCTCTCAGTTTGGAAGCTCTGTATAGGTCTGTGTTGGGCTCAGATGTTTGTTTGGGAAGATGGCTTTTGAGTCTGGGACCAGCTGGGTAGGAAGATCCCCTTGCTGTCCCATTTCAGTGGCCCACAGCACCTTGAGACCTGCATGCAGGCGTGAGGGCTCTTGCCTACAGTGGAGTGGCAGCCCATAGCAAGGTCAGCACTGTAGGGGTGCTCCCAATACTGCCACAGCTCTGCCGAGGACTCATCAGAGGTTGTGGCTTGCTGGGTTCCAGGTGTCCCTGGAGCTGTGCAGCCAGCCTGTTGAGCGCTTGCACAGCAGGACACGCCCCCTGGCGCCCCGCCTCCTGGTGCCCTGTCTGTCCCTGTGCTCGGGCACCTTCCATGCCATGCCAGCATGTCTTAACTGTTGGTGACGGAATAATGTGGAGCTATTGGTGGACTTCAGTTTCTCTGTTCCTTCTTCGACTGGGGAATGCTGCAGCTGAGTCTACTCTTGAAAGGTTAGGACTGCTGCTCTGAGTGTCCAGGCACAGGTTTCTTGGGGTACTGGGGGGCGTTTATTTGTTTCTCTTGGGTGTGTGGTCAGGAGATGGGTTTGCTAAGCATCTGTTCCAGAATGAGGAAGAATATAGATCTGTGCCTACTTGCTGTGGCATATTCTGCCCCTTGCCACTGACTGTAGGCCCCCTCCTGTGACCCAGGGGGCCATGCACGTGACCCAGCGAAGAAAATCAACCAAACAGTGTTGTGTGGCTGTTTGTATTGTGTGGCTGTTTGTTTGTATTGTGTGGCTGTTTGTTTGTCTTGTGTGGCTGTTTGTATTGTGTGGCTGTTTATTTGTATTGTGTAGCTGTTTGTATTGTGTGGCTGTTTGTATTGTGTGGCCGTTTGTTTGTATTGTGTGGCTGTTTGTTTGTATTGTGTAGCTGTTTGTATTGTGTGGCTGTTTGTATTGTGTGGCCGTTTGTTTGTATTGTGTGGCTGTTTGTGTACATGCAGCACCCTGGCCTCTGCAGCGCAGGGCTCTCTAGCACTTCAGTATGCAGTTTATAGTTCCCATGGCAACACCTGGCACTGTGGCCCTGCAACCACCTCATCCGAGTTTTCAATCTGGCTGTTAATGGAGAAATAGTTTCCAGAACGTATTAGCCTAATGAACAGGCAAAGCTGCTTCACTCGTGGTCTTGAGCCCAGTTCAGCAGCTAGGTGGTGGTGCTGCATGGGGGGGCTAAGATCAGAGAACCGGAGATCAGGTGGAGAGACAGAGGGGGCTGTGAGCATGTGCCATGTTCCAGGGGAGCCCCGGAGGGGAAGGCTAGCGGGTACCACATTCTGGCAGAGCTCTGGACTCCCTAGCAGGTTCTGGGAGCTGGGGTCACAGCCCCTCAGCACAGGCTGGAACTCTGTCCTGTGTCCCTTTTAAAACACAAAGGCAGGAGCTAGGGAGATGCTAAGAGGTTAAAACCTTTGCCTCTAAGCAAAAGGACCTGAGTTTGGATCCCAGATCCCTTGTAAAAATGCCCAGGTGGATGTGGCAGCGGCCTGTAATTCTGACCTTGGTAGGTGGAGCCTGGGATACCCCAGAGCAAAGAAGTAAGGGGGTAAAGCAATCCCGGATAAGTTCCCATGTTACCCTTGGGCCTCCATAGGCACACAGACTCAAGTTCCCTTCTGGTACACACACACACACACACACACACACACACACACACACACACACACACAAGGAGTCACTGGCTGCTCCCCTTGCGGCTGGTGGGGAATGAGGTCAGGAAGTGCAAAGTCAGTGAGAGGGTCTTGCCTCCCAGCAAGTGGCCAGGAGTCTCTGAGGGAGGGAGGTGGATTTAGACGTGGCTGGAAACACAGGTGGGAGCTCGTAGCAGGAGATGAGAATGTCAGCGGTATTTATCATGGCGCCTTTCAGAGTAGCCACAGCCAGCCTAGGTGTCTGTCAGCAGATGAATGGTAGAGAGAAGGTAGTGCACAGGCACAGCAGAGTATTATTCAGTCATAAAGAAGAACAAAATTATGTTATTTGCAAGAGAATGGACAGAACTGGAGACTATCAGTGTCAATGAGATAAATGAGAACCAGGAAGTCAGATGGTGAGTGTGGTCCTCACATGGGATCCAGATGGCACGTGTGGACATGTGGGATCCAGAAAGCAGGTGTGGTCCAGATTTAAGACACCAAAAGTAGAAAGGAGGCCACATGGGACGAGAAGTAGAGCTGCTGAGGGTCAGAGGGAGCACTGCCAAGGGATAAGAGTCATGGCAAAGATGCTCGGAGCATACTGTATGTTTGTATGAAATGCAAATAAGGAAACACATTAGATACAATTAGCATATGGTGATGAGTCTATAGATATAAAAATGGGAAAAGGAAAGTGTTAGGCTATCTTTAGGAGTGGAGCTTTTAAACTGGGAATGATGTCGTATCCCAATCCTGGGCAGAGACTCCTGGGAGTATGGGGCTGTGTGGTTGTGTGTGTGTGTGTGTGTGTATGTGTGTGTGTGGCTTGTGTCAGCACATATGTATGATTATACATGTATGTTTATGTGTGGTTGTACTTGTGTATGTGGTTGTGTATGTGCATGCCTATGGTTGTTAATGTGTGTGCATGTTTGTGTCTGTGTAGTGTGAGTGTGTGCTTGTGTGTGCAGATGTATGCATTGCTATGTGTGTTTGTGTGTCTGGTTTTGTATGTGTGTGGTTATATATGTAGATATATGTGGTACTGTGTGTGCATGCGTGTTTATGTGTGTGGTTGTATGTGCAGATGTATGCAGTGCTGTGTGTGAACGTGTGGTTATGTGTGTGTGTTTTGTATGTGTTGTTGTATATGTATAGTTATGTGTGCGTGGTTTTGTATGTTCGTGATTGTGTGTATATGGCACTGTTGTGCATGTGTGTCTGGTTATGTATATATGTAGGTGATTATGCAGATGTGTTGTGTGCACATGTATGTGTATGCTTATGTATGGTTGTGTATACATATGTATATGCTTGTGTGTTCATGAGTGCTTGTATGTGCAGATGTATCTGGCACCGTGTATGCATGTATATGTTTGTGTGTGTTTGTGTGCAGATGTATGTGGTGCATGCATGTGGTTGTGCACACAGATTATCTGGTGCTGTGTGTGCTTATGGTTATGTTTTGTATGTGCGCTTGTATGTGTATATGTGTGCTTGTGTGTACAGACGTATGTGGGACTCAGTGCATTGTGTCGTTTTGTGTGTGGGGGGGAGTCTTCTCTGGCATCTGAGAAGAGGGGAGAGGCCAGGGATGCTGCCAGCCCCCAGGATGTGGGACACCCCAGCAGAATTACCAGCCCAGCCAAGGCTGAGAATGGGTCGATCTGTTTCATGCTGGGGACAGCGTGTTGCCAGGAAATGTGCACCTTCACTGGGCCATGTGTAGCAGCTGTGTGTCATTAACCGAAGCTGTGGAGTCCGCTAGGGAGAGGCCACAGGGTGCCTGAGGCGCTCCTAACCCTGGTTTCCAAGCATCCCACCAGCCCTCACGCAGCTTTACCCCAAACACAAAAGCCGTGCAAGGCCCTTGGGGGGCTCTGCTGTCCCACTGTCCTGGTGTCTGGTAACTGACTTGCAGCGCTTGTGTTTTAGTGCCCATGGCAGTCCCAAAGACGACCTCGGAGACCCTGAAACACAAGATCAACCCTTCTGCAGGAGAGACGGCACCCCAAGCTGTGGACGTCTTGCTGTACACGCCAGGTAGGGCGGCATCAGGTCGCTTCTGTTGTTGCCAGTCTGAGCCTGGCTTTGGGTTGGATTCCTGCCTGTGGGGTGGAATTTCTGACCCAGGAGGGTGAGCCATCATGGCTACCTGTGTGCCAGCCTTGTGATGCCCCCACCTGGGCGCCCAAGACAAAGTGTAGGCCAAGTCTGGGGATCAGCTTAGTGGGATCCAGAGTGCTGCTCCCTGCCTTGTGGGGCGGGTGATGACCTGAGGTTCCTGTGAGGAGAGGCCCCTGTTCTCCCTGGGTGAGAAGCTGCCCTTAGAGTCCCTGCGAGAGCTGGTTGGGTGAGCTGCAGGGAGGGAGGGGACCAAGGGTCTCATAACTACGGTGGGAGGGGCTTCCCAGCTCCATATGGGAAAATGAACCTCACTTACTTCAGCCCGTCACCACAAGTGGATGGAAGTAAAGATGTGAAAGGCAAGTGAGCCGGTAAGTGTAGCAAGCCGTTTCCAGACAGCTGCCCAGGACGCCGGGTGTTCATACGGGGCACACGGCACTGATGGATCCTACCCCTTCAACTAAGGTTTCAGAAAGTTATTTTCACTGGACTGCAGGTCTGTGTGAGAGGTTGGTTCCGGCATGACGTCATTGGTGAGGGATTCCTGTCCAGTCACCAGAGCGCGGCTCCTCAATGGATAGTCACACAACCAGCACCGCCCAAGATGAACATCTAGACAGAGACCGTCCCAGTACGCAGGAATACCTCTGGCCTGGTTAGCCACCAGGGCATGCCAATAATGCCATAGTCAGAGCATCAGACTCTAGTGGGACATGCGGCACGAGCCTGCAGTCCTTGCTGGCACAGGAGGCTGGCATGGAGGCTGACACGGGAGGACTGGTTGAGTCCAGAACACCAGCCTAGGCAGCCCAGCAAGATCATCTCAGTAAAGGAAGAAAAATGTCCCTTGGAATGATTGAATTCAAAAATTTACTTTAGGTTAGAGGGTTGGCTCAGGATTTAAAGTCTCTGTCTCACAAGCACAAGGACCCAAGTTCAGATCCCAGATCCTGCTTAAAATGCTGGGTAGAAATGGCAGTGGCCTTTGAAGGTGGAGTCTAGGAAGCCCTAGAGCAAAGCAAAAAGGCAGAACCATGCAGGGTGATTCCTGCTCTCACTTTTGAGATTCCATCACATTCTTATCTCACACGCGCGTGCACACACACACACACACACACGCACACACACGCACGCACCTAGCTGAGTGGTACACACCTATAAAACTAGTACTCAAGAGTCTGAGGCAGGAGCATTATCCCAAGTTTGAGGCTAACCTGGTCATGTTACCAAGTGAGTTCAAAGCCAGCCTGGTATACACATTAAGATCCTGTCTCTGAGTAACCAGATATTGATACCACTGAGGTTGGTGACATGAAACAAGAACCCAGAAGCTCTGGGTGGGCGTGGACATTGGTAGAAATGCCAAGGCTCCTGCCTCAGTTTCTCCAGCTGACATTCTTCTCTACACCTAGCTCTCCCCCCTCACCTGGGGGCCCCAGCTTGGCAGAGACACCTACCCTTATGGTTCCAGCTCCCCACTCCCAGGAGCGCCAGGTGGGAGGGCAGCGCATGGCCCTTTTCATCTCTACGCCCTGCACCCTGTGCTGTGCCTGGCACTTTGTGAGTGTCTGGGAAATGCTTGAAAGGTGGTAGGTGTCCCCTGCTAATCCTTTACACACTGTCTGGCTGCTTTTATCTTCAGGGCGCCTGGACCCCGCAGAGAAAGTTGAGGATGCTCACCCCAAGTTATG
Source organism: Typhlomys cinereus (assembly GCA_023101885.1). Lineage (NCBI taxonomy): Eukaryota > Metazoa > Chordata > Mammalia > Rodentia > Platacanthomyidae > Typhlomys > Typhlomys cinereus. Next base: position 3,766,882 of record JALPQD010000003.1, on the reverse strand, counting down.
GTGTGCCCTGAACGAAGGCAAAGTGATTGTGTTCGACGCCTCCTCATGGACTATCCACCAGCATCGCTTCAGAGTGGGCACCTCCAAAGTGGTGAGCACACAAGGAGCCGGGGTGGTATGGAAAACGAGTGTGCCGACTGACTCGGGGATGCAGTGTCCTCACAGCCACTGGTGGGAACAGCCAGAGCTTGTGAGAGCAGGTGGGCCGCACGGCCGGGTTGGCTGGTCCTTCCATCCATTCTCATCGCCACACATTCACCCACCTGCCAAAGCCCCAGACAAATGCTCTGGGAGCTTCTTGGAATCCACGCATGGTGTCACAGTGGGAGTCAAGCCCCGTCTGTGTGTTTCTGCTGAGGCTGGCCCGTGATGCTGTCCTGGCAGCTCACCTGTGGACAGGTGTCCTTCCATGGCTTAGTCACTGCCGTGTTTCTTGTATGTGTGCTCAACCAAGAGCCTGCGTGTCTAAGCCCGGCCGTGACTGGACGAGCCGGAAGTAGTGACTCACTCGGGGCAGGTGATAACTAGCACAGACCACCATCCCGGGTTGTGTCTCACACTCGTGTCTTGGCTTCCCGTTAGAACTGCATGCTCATGGCGGAGCACAGCCAGGTGTGGGTGGGCTCCGAAGATTCCGTCATCTACATCATCAACGTCCACAGCATGTCCTGCAACAAGCAGCTCACGGATCACCGGGCTGCAGTCACTGGCTTAGCTGTGCAAGATGGAAATAAACCCAGGTATGAGGGCTCTGCGAGGAGTCGGGGGACTGGTGTGGGTGAGGCCCCGTGATCTCTACCTCAGCGTCAGGCCAGGCAAGGAGAGTGAAGAGCCCATCAGGAGAGGAGGAGATCTGTGGGGGCTGAAGTCACTAAGAACCCCCAGGTCTGTGCCCTCCACAAGAGCACTGATTATGGCCAGTTTTCCTGATCTCAGAAATCTGGATTGTGTGCATGTGTGTGTACCCGAGTCCTTGGTGCTGGCTCCAGCCCTGAGTCCCAAGAAGCCTGCAGCCGGCAGTCCGTGGACTGACGGGCTCTTCGTCCTGCAGGCCCGAGTTGGGAGGGTCCTGGGGGTCTGGAGCTTGCTTTGCCCTCATTTTCAAACCTGTCTGGTGTAACTTGGCCCTGCCCTTCCTGCCACACCTGCTGGCAGCTCTGGACCCAGGAGTCAAGAGGGACCCTGTTAGGCAGCTTGCTTGCCCCCCTCGTTTTGTCTGTGTTCCCTCACCACTCGTCTCTTGGGACCAACTTGACCCGAAGCATCCTGACCAGCATGTGGCCACGCTGAGGGCCCAGGACACTGCTAGGCCACACAGATGGGAGCCGGGCTGTGGGTTGCAGCCCTCAGCCTCGGCCTCCCTCGCCTCCTCAGGGTCCAGCAGGGCCAGCACAGGGGGGTGAGGTTGGAGAAACCATGGAGACTGCCCATCTCCCACCGGCTTCCTGGCCATGCATGCAGTCTGATGAACAGTGATGAAGAGGCTCCCACAGCTGCCCTGGCACAAAGCCATGCCCGGGCTTAGAAGAAGGGATCCACGCTGCTCTGAAGTCCTAAGGAAGGGGTGGATGGGGCCATGCTCCCTCTGGGCTCTACATGCTGTGGTCACTGCCAGCCCCTGGTCTGCAGACGGGCCATTCCAGCCCTGTCTCCACACAGCCTCCCACCTGACCCAAGTTTCCCATTTGTAAGGACACCGGTGATTTTGAACCAGGACCATTGGGACCACATTATAATTTGGCTGTGTCAGCAGAGACCCTGCTTCCAAATCAGGTCCCTGGTGCTGCGGACTCTTCGCCATGTCATTTCTGAGGATTTTATACAAGCTGTGACACTGGCTTGTGTCGCTGACTGTCCGGAGTGGGGGGGGTAGTCTGTGGTGAGGAGAGGTTGTGAGACAGCAGCGCTCAGGGAAGCACCCGCCTGGGCTGCCCCACACCGTCTCCAACCCCTTTCCTCTCTTAGTGCCAGGGGCGCCTCTGCCTTCCCTGAGCTCTCAGAGCTGGGTGGCTTGGCCAACCTGAGAATGACATAAGCCAGGAAGGTACAGTGGGCATGGTGGCGCTGGCCACAGCCCTCCCCGTCCCTTTGAGGAGGGTGCCCCTGCCAGGCCTGGGCAGTGAGTGGTGACTCTGGGGCTCTGTTCCCTGGCATTCCATTGAGTCAGATGGGTGCCAGGCGCCTTGCTTTGTCTGTGAGGTCTAGTGTGTAGCAGGTGGGGCGCCGGAACCCCGGCAACCGTATGCTCGGGCCACACCCGGTGTCACACGCCTCTGTCATCCCTGTTGCGAGTGGTATGGCTTTGTTCCTCCAAGGTGCATGGGACACATGTCTGTTAACGTGCGCGCGGGTGTGTGCTTGATCCCCCAGCGAGGTCTACTCCTGCGGCCTGGATGGGACGGTCCTGGCGTGGAATGTGAGCACACTGCGGGTGACCAGCCGCTTCCAGCTGCCACACGGCGGCCTCACGTCCATCAGCCTGCAGAGCGACCACCTGTGGTGCTGTAAGTGCTCAGCCCGCACCTGCCCTGACCCTGTTGGGGTGAGCCCGCCTTCCTCTTCTCATGCGCCCCTTGCCCTCTCCATGCACATGCCCTCCCCTCGTCCGTGTGCTTTCCCGCTCTGTTGTGGGCTGTGGGTGCCTTCCCTGTCCCCATGCGATGACTGACAGCTGGTTTGTGGTCTGGGCTCCCAGCAGCCCCGCCTCTTGGCTTGCCACACTTTGGGTCTTCCCTCCAGTCCCTGCGGGGCTGGTAGATGACTACCACATATCAGGCCCTCCTTGCACCTTTCCTGCCCCTCTCCTGTCCCCTGTCCCGCCAGCCCCTGCAGCACCCCTCTTCTGTCTATACCTCTCTTGGGGCCACACCAGCCCAGGCTGAGTGGATGTCACCTGTGCTCATCCCTGGGTCTCCAGGTGTCTCTAGAGCTGAGCTGGGCACTGTGTCAGGGCATGATGGAAGGAACTGAGACTCGCTGTGTCCTCTGAGGTCACGCCTCCACGGTGGGTGGTCACTTTAACTCTTATGTTAAAAAACATCCATTGAGAGCGGGAACTCGGGGCTCCGTGACATGGAGCCTTAGCATCTGTCGTCCTGATGTCTTCTCCCTCCCGAACTGTGGCCCCTGGGCACTCCTGGCATGTGCCATGGCATGGGTGGCGATCAGAGCTTTCAGAATCCATTCTCTTCCTCCACTGTGGGCTCCAGGATAAAACTCAAGTCACCAGGTTGGCATGCGGGTACCTCTGCCTGCTGAGCAGTTCTCTGGCCCTTGTGGTCACTTGAACGGACATTTAGGCTTTTTTCCCCTTGTTTTAGAACTTTCATTTCTCCACTGAATTCTTTCTGTGCTCCCCTCTCTTCTGACTCAGGCCCAGCGTGGGGGCAGTGGTCAGCCCTTCCTCGCCAGCTCCCCTCTGCTAGCTGTCGCTCTAAGTGCTGAGTGGCCTGAGAGCTGGTGGCTGCACCAAGGAGCCTCCACAGGCCCCGCTGGGCCGGCCCCTCCTGTGAATTAGTCTGAGGGGCGCATTGCACATCATGGCAGGTCTTCTGGAGGCTTCCGTGTGTTACTCGGTGTGTCTGGGCTCAGCAGTAGGGGAGGTAGGCAGCCTGCCGCCCCGTGACATGGAGCCTTAGCATCTGTTGTCCTGATGTCTTCTCCCTCCTGGAACCGTGGCCCCTGGGCACTCCTGGGCTTGTGCTCCGGGCCTCCCACTCGCCAGGAAAGCACCTGTGTGTGCTGGAGCCTCCCACGGGAGCCTGAGATAGACCACATGGTGGCCACGCGGCGAGATGGCGGCTGGTGTTGAGATGCTGACCATGCTGACTGGTGCTGCTGCCCTTGTCTTCGGAACGCCCTGCCCACCCTCCTCCTGGCTCTTTCTCCTGCAGGTACAGGCAACAGTATCGTGTTGACCACGACCCAGGGCTTTGTTCGTCAAGAGCTAAAGGCTGCAGAGAGCGCCAAGGAGGCACACGCCCCCTTCCTGACCTTCCAGCTTCTCCCCGAGGTATCCCACAGCTTGTGTGCTGGTGGCTGGGGCGCGGGGCCACGGTGGTCCCTGTAGCATCTTGCTGTGATGGTCTCTTCCCAGCAGGAGCAGCTGTGGACCGCCTACATGGGGCGCAGCGAGCTTTGTATTTGGAGCCTGAAGCATCTGGCCCAGCCGCCTCAGAGGATTCACCTGCAGGACTGCACCGAGATCAGCTGCATGATCCGCGTGAAGAGGCAGGTGAGGCGACCGCCCTCCAGGTGCTTCCCCTCCCGCCACCTGGCCTCCGCCACACTCCTCCCTGTGGGAGTGAGTGGTGTACGAGGCCAGCAGGGTTGTCACGCGCCTCCAGTGGCACAGTGGAAACTGGAGCGCCTCAGGACTGCCACCCACAGCCACAAAAGATCCCCAAATCCGGGTGGCTAAAGGCACATCTTCCCCTCAGAGCCTTGGGCCAGCAGAGTCGCCTGTTTCCCTAGATCAGGGCAGCTCTGTCCCCACTTTTCTCTGAGCTGGTGCAGCAGCCAAGTTTGGTGCTCTTGGCCGATGGATGTTATTTCTTGTATATGGCTTAGTCCTCGCGCAGCATCTCTCCATGTCTGATGTGGGTTCAGTTCAGCTGGCCCGACCCAGCCCACCTCACCTCTCCTGAGCCCATCTCAGCCACAGTCTACCTTGCCTCACCTCTCTTTGGTCCAACCCAGCGCACCTTAGCCCACTTTAGCCCATTTTAGCCCAGCCAACCTCAGCCCACCTTGGTACACCTCAGCCTAGCCCACTTCATCTCGCCTCCTACCCTGGCCCAGCCCATCCTCAATGCTTCTTACCGAGAACTCTGTTTCCAAACCAGCTCACGTTCTGAGAAGTCATGAGTTTGGGGAAGACACTATTCAACTCGCCATAGTCCCTCTGCCTCTATTTCACTTCTGTTCCACAAGCAAACCGCTTTCACCCCATCCTCCAATCCCTGAGCCCTGCCCATTCCCTCACTACCCTAGAAGGCCATGCCCCATCTCAACATAACTGACTGGATGTGGGTGGGTGTCGGTCAGCTTCAGTGGCTGTAAGAGACCTGTGATGACTGCTTAAAAGAGAGAAGGTTTACCATGGCTCCCATTTGAGGGCAAACCCAAGCACTGGACCCAGGTTGAAGCGGTGCATTATGGGCTGAGGACGCATGGAGGTGGTTGCTCACATCCTGGCTGAAAAGCAAGTAGAAAGGATCTCCCAAGCCCTCTCAAACAGATGCCTAGTGACTCAAACTTCTTGTGAGGCCCCACCTTCTGGAGACCCCAGTACTTTCCAGCACAGCCAAGCTGGGGACCAAGCTTGTCACCCACGGGGTATTGTAACCAAATAGTAGCCATGAGGCTGTGGGCTGTTCCATCCCAGGAGATAAATAGTGGGACAGGTCAGGGGTGGACATTTTCCTCCCCAAGGGAGAAGGTCAGCGCAACACAGCGCAACACCTGCCAGAGAAGTCCCACTTGAGCGCTTCCTGCTTCACTGAAGTCCAGCTTGGGTCCAGCGTGCGCAGCCTCAGGTCTGTCCTAAGGTGTGTGCAGGTCGTGACCAGCTTACTGCAGTCCACTGTTGGCGCCCTGTGACAGCACTCAGGGTGTACCCCCAAGATTTCGAGTCTTGGGCTCAGGGGTTAACTCTGTCTCATAAGCAGAAGGACCTGAGTTTGGATCCTAGGTTCCACATAACCTAGGGAAATGGCACTTCCCACCCTGGTGGGCGGAGCCTGGGAAATCCCAGAGCAAAGCAAAAAGGAGGTAGAAGCAGTCCAGGATGATTCCTGAAGTCACCCTTGGTTTTCTGCAGGGACACTACCAGAAAACAGTAAATAAACAAACAAAAAAAGATTCCAAGTCTTCAAGACAGATTTCACTGTGGCCACACATCTGCCAGTTTTCAGGCGGAGACTAGCCCTTTGTGCCCCAAGGCTCTGTCCTGGGCCCATGAGGTGTCCAACCTGTGGCCAGCAGACACCTGCCCAGGATGGACGTGAGTTTCAGGGTGCTCTCGTCTGCCCAAGATCCCAGTAGAGCCTCTCAGGGTCTTCCTGGCCACCCTGATGCCTCTTCCATTTCTCCCTGCAGATCTGGGTGGGCGGCAGGGGGCTGTCGCAAGGGAGACCCCGAGGGAAAATCTACGTAATAGACACAGAGAAGAAGACTGTGGAAAAGGAGTTGGTGGCACACGTGGACGCCGTGAGGACTCTGTGCTCGGCGGAGGACCGATATGTGCTGAGCGGCGCCGGCCGGGAGGAGGGCAAGATCGCCATATGGAAGGCAGAGTAGGCGTGGGTGTGCCAAGCCAGAGCTGCCCCAGAAAACCTCCGCCACAGAGGCGCCCGTTTGCTCCCCAGGATGGTCAGTGTCTAAGGCCTTCGTTCCAGCTGCGTCCTGAGTGAGCAGTCTGCTTGCTGCTGACTTCTGCTGCGGTTACTTCATGTGTTGTCTAGAAAGCTCCAGAATCTACGACTGGGAGCAGCCTGCAGGCACCAGCGCAGCTGGATCCACGCGGCTGCAGCTCTGATGTCTGCCCGTCCCTCTGCTTCATTCGCTCGTCCCACGCGCGCGGCTGGTGAGCCACAGTGCCCTGTAGCGTCTTCCTGCCTCCAGAGATGCTTCTGGGCCTTTGAGGATAACCATTGTCCAGGATTCCCTGTCACAGCAGGTGACCAAGATCTGACCAAATAGAGGGGACACACTGGTCAGTTTGTCCAGGCAGGCGTTGGGACCACTGAGGCAAGCTTTGTCTCTGGATTAGCGTTTTTAGGAGGACGACACTAAGGCAGGCTGGAGGCTCAGTGCAGCACACACGTGTGCTCCGTGCAACTGGGTCGCCTTGTGATGTGTTCCCGTTGCATCCGTGCCTGTGGGGTGTGTGCAGTGTGTGTGTGTGGTGTGTACCCCCTGTTGTTGATCTGTAAGGGGCCACTCACAGAGAGGACTGTGTGTGTGTTTACTGTAGTGCTGCGGTTCCCTTCTAGGATGATTTCTGATGTGGCGGCCCCTGTGCGCCTTCCTGGGAGCTCAGCCCAGGGCTGTCTGGACCTTCTGCTCTAGCTTTTCAGGACTTCACAGGTTTGGTGGAGCTAACCCACCGATACCTGCCAAGGATCTGCTTTTTGCAGCCTGGGCGTGACTACATAACACACAGGCCCGGCCAGTGGACCTACATTTGGAAGACCCGTGTCAGGACTGGTACCCCCTCCTGAGGTGTGGTGCTGAAGGGGCCTCAGAGCTCTAGCCTCGCTAGAGTCCTTGCTCACTGGCTCCAGGAGGAGGGTGTGTCCAGCAGCCAACAGCAGAGGCCTATGTAAAAGTCTGTCAGAAATACATTTCTAAGTTATTTAATACCAGCCCACATACAACCAGGTATTTACAGCTTGTGAATAGTAAATTTTTTGTGTTAATTAATGCTGGCATCTGGTTATTTGTGCTGCTGTGAACTGGTGAAGTCAAGTCTGTTTTACGTACTGCAGTGTTGGGAATGGAACCAGGAACTGGGACTGGCACATGCCGGGCAAGTGCTGTGCCTCAGGCGGCAGCTGCAGTCTGAGGACTCAAAAGCGACCCAGACCATTTGAGCCTTTGGAGTCTCAAACTGTGTAGCCCAGGTGGGTGTAAGTCACCAGAGGGTGTGGGGGGGGTTGAGGGGGATTGTGGGCTCACAATAGCAAAATATGGAGGAGTCTAGCTATGTACTAGCTGATGAATATGCACAATGGGATATTAAGAAAGATAAATCGGGGCTGGAGAGGTGGCTCAGGGGTTAAGCCTCCGCCTTGCAGGCGGAAGGTCCTGAGTTCGGATCCCAGATCCCACGTATAGACGCCAGGTGGAAGCGGGGGCGGCCTGTGCTTCTGGTCCTGGTAGGGCGGAGCCTGTGAATCCCGGGGCAGAAGGAGGTGGAGGTATCCATGGTGGTTCGCGAATTCGTCCGTGGTTCTAGACACACACACACACACACACACACACACACACACACACACACACACATGCGCACGCGCGCACACACATACACACGCATATGCACACAGTTGAATAAATAATAATAATAATAATAATTAAAAAATTAAAAAAAAAGAAAGATGAAATCATGAAATTCGCAGATAAATGGATAAAACTGCAAAAATCACAGTGAGATAACCCAACCCAGAAAGACAGACATCACGTTTGCTCTAGATGAGGACCCTTCAGGTCTGGCTTCAACTGGAACACCATGGGGATTAAAAAGGGCGATTACAGGTGGGGGGAGGCACTAGAAGAAGGGGAGTAGAATACAAGCATGTGAAGATGGAAAGGTTGAGCGGGGTGTTAAAGGGAGGAGGTGTAGAGGGGGTGACAGAAAGGAGGGGGAGGGAGTGATAATGCAAGGAGAAAGCCACGTGGAAATGTTTGTTTACTACAAGGAACTTTCATGGCCAATGATAGCTAAACTCATGCGAAGCCCCAAGGAATACTGGGTGACCCACAGGTTTGGGGAGTGACACGTGTATCTAGTAGGGTGTGTACCAGGTTCTAAGAGAAGATCCCAACCCCAGAATCACTCAGGGCCTTTCCAGCACATAAAACACAATGAAAATAGTAGAATAACAGAAGGAAGATTAGATGGGAGAGAAAGGAGGGAAATGGGGGCCGAGGAGGCTATAAATGGAAGGTTTGTGTACATGTTTGAAAATGTCAAAGAGCAAAGTTAAAAAAAAAAAAAGCAAAATAGCAGTGAGCGACATGGTACATCAGCGCAGACTGAGCAGGCGTGTGTCCGAGTCAGCCGTGCAGCAGCCAAGGGCTGTGTGTGTGCACGCACACGTGTGTGCATGTGGCACGTACGTCCACAGGATCCCCCCTGGGCTTGAGGTGAGGACACTAAGCTGCCTTTGGTTTGTCCTCTGTGCCTGGAGAGACTCCATTACCATTGATTAGTCATCAGAAGGACCTGGGCCATATCCCTGCCTTAGTTTCCCAAACCTGAATCAAATCAACAGCAAGATGCATGCATGCCAGACCAAATCCAGTGGACTACGACATGGGATCAGCTCTCCAGCTGTATCTCATGCATGAGGAAAGCAGACTTTCTCGCCCAGGTTTCCTAACCTGGTGCAGAAGTTGCAGAGATGATTTTGAAGTTTCTTGACTTGTGAAAGGTATTGACCAGCCCTTGGCGACGCCCTTGGACTTGCATATGACAGGAACATCTGAACCAAGGGTCCAAGGTTTTTCTTTCTGGAGGACTCCTTAGGAAGATGAAGGGATATCTTCTCCATGTGACTGAGGTCGGGAGGGCCAGGCACTGCTCTCTTCCTCCAGCCCCTTCTTGGTCTCATACAGCTTGGGCTGGCCTTGGTCTCAGGGTGCTGGGGACCGAGGCCTTGCTCAATGCATGCATTGAGCACTGTGACGTTGAGCCTGTGGTCCTGGCACACGGACACGGTTGGTCGTGGCTACATGGCTCTTGTGAACTTCAGTGTGATTTGGGCAGGGCAGATGGACCAAGCCTCATTTAGACCTTGGTAGACACATGGTCATGTGACCTGGACCCAGGGTGGAGGCCTGGTTCCCTGTGCAGAGCTGGTGTGGAGACAGAGGGGTTCACACGGGAGTCGCAGCCCACTGCTGGGAACTCGGAAGTGCTCAACATATATATGCCTTACCTGGCTGCGAGCTGGGCTCTCTTGAACATATCATGGCCTTAGGTGTCCCTGACCCAAGTCTCTGGGCCTGTGGAAGTGACTGTAGTTAGGAAAGATCTTTGTAGACGTATAGGATTGACATCTTTCCTAGGCTGGGACCTTGACTGAGAAGGAAAAAGAACAGGAAACACAGTCACACCAAACCCTTCCACACACATGCACACACATCCCCATACACATGCACAGTCACACCAAACCCCTCCACATTCGTGCACACGCCACATCCCCACACACATGCATATGCACATGTGCACACACAGCCACACCAAACTCCTTCACACACCGCATCCCCACATGCATGCGCACACACATGCACACACATACAAAAGAACTTCTCCCTTTCTTAGTGTTGATGCGTGGCCGTGAAGAATGCTTAACAGGTGACACAGGAGGACCAAGAGCTTAAGAGCCAGGTGACACGAAGAACATGTTACCAGATGCAAACAGGACCACTTTGAACTGCTTGGCAGTGGCTCTTCAACACATGCCTACTCTCGCACTCCCCAACTCCATGTTTATCCAGGAGACATGAAAATGTGCCCATGGAGAGAATTATACAGACACGTTCAGAGCATCTTCTCTGATTTCCACTAACTGGAGAGTGTGTGTGGCCTCTCCTCACAGTGGAACAGTACACAGAGGTGAAAAGGAACAGGACCACCAAACTGAAGAGTGAAGCCAGATGCACAAACTGCAAACTGATAATTATGTCATGGGAGAACAAAATGCTAAGCAACTACCACAGCCAGAACAGTACCTACTGTGTGGGGTGAGCTGGGAGTCAAATGAAAAGTATGCTTTCTGGTAACTGGTGCTAGCTATGCGGGCAGGCACACTTGGCACAGCTTGGGGATCCTGGTGTGTCTCATGCCACATGCAAATGCACCACAACCAAATACAAGTCCAAGGTGTGGACAGCAGCTCATTTGTACCACCCCTAGAAAGACCGCCAGGATGTGCTAAACCAAAAATTACACATTACAAAACTCTAACCTTTAAGCCTCTGCCTTGCAGGCGGAAGGTCCGGAGTTTGGATCCTAGACCCCATATATAGACGCGGGGCGGAAGCAGGGGCGGCCTGCGTTTCTGGTCCTGGTAGGGTGGAGCCTGTGAATCCAGGGGCAGAGTAAACGAGGAGGAGGAAGAAGTGGTCCATGGTGGTTCCCGAATTCGCCCGTGGTTCTACACACACACGCACACATGCACAATTGAATAAAAAAAAATAAAATAAAAAAATAAAAACTCTAATCCAGTTTGGTGCTGGTTTGGTGGAGCTGTGCGAAGGCCACGAGTGGACGGGAACCCGAGGGCGACTTCCTGCAGCATTAGATGCTCCTGGGCAGCAGCCGATGTGCACACATCCCCGAAGCAAATGGGTCAGGGCTTGGGCTGCGCTTGCTGCCTTGAAGGTTATGGGCGTGTGACGTGTGCCAGCCAGGCCGCCATCAACATCAGTCTCCACTGGTGTTCCTGCCCCAGTCCCAGTGGGCTCCGGGTTCACATGCCTGGGGTCTTGCCACCCCAGAGTGATACCCTGGGCCATACCCCATATCAGCTCTGTGGCCAAGTGCCCCCCTACAGGAAGACCAGATGCCACCATTGGTCCACCCCGATATAACGGGTGCGGCAGGGGGTGCTGTACTGGGAGCCCAGGAGTCCTGGGCACCTCCACCCCACATACGGCATTGTTCCTCCTCACAGCTGCAGCATGGTTCCCGCTACAAGGGCCCTTTAGGTGTCTGGCAGAGGGGCTGGCAGCTAACAGGGACTTATCTGGGAGGTATGTGGCTCCCACATCCAGGAGGTGACCCCAATCCTTTGTCAAACCCTTCTCTCAAGACCTGGCAACCCTACTCCCCCACCTGCTGTGCTAGGTATCCCCTGCATGCCTGCTGGCTCCTACCTACCACCAGGAGCAGGCCTTCAGAAGGACCACCACACTGAGTGAGGCCAGAGCCCCTCACCTCTGGGCGGAAGAGGCTCTGGGATGCCAGGGCATCTGGAGGCTGGACAAGGGAGAGGGGGTGTCTCTGACATGTCTGCAGATGTTGATCATAGCCAAGTAGAATGTCCTGCTTCTCCTTAGACCTACCAGGCTCTGGGGAAAGGGACACGCACACACTGTCACCTGCGAGCATAATGTTTATTCAATCAACCAGAGCATAACAGCAATGGAGAGATGAGAGGCTGGCTGGCAGAAGGTGTTAACGTCACACTCTGAACCGTGTGGCCGGCATGTGACAGAGGGGAAAGCCCAAGGGTCTGGGCAGAAATACAGACACAAACACCCACCTGATAAAAAACTAAGTCATGTACGATATTACTCTCTTCATAACGCATTTCCCCATAAAATGTAACGTCATGTGTTTAACACACATTTATCACTGTGAAATTTGCAAGAGCTATATCCAGCACAGTGCTCCAACTTAATAAGTTGATAAAAGTTGTCCTGTGTCCAGTTCACAAGGAACTAAATAGTTTCATCCCGAGTTTCCAGTGCGGAGGCCTTCTAACCTCCGTGTCCTGCTAGGAGTCTTGATTCCAGATGAGCTGACCGCGGGGCGGGAGCGGAAGCCAGGCCCTCAGCCACTAGAGGGCGCTTGGCTCTCCTGGAGACCACCTCAGGTTGGGGCTCCAGCCACCATGATGACTTTGGCTGCCAAGGAGACGCTCAGATGTGCTGGGGTCAAGTCCCCACACGTGACTGTGACGCTGGCAGGAGTGAGCTCCAGCTGCGCGGAACCCGCAGCACTGCAGGGTCCCCGGGCTCTCTTGGAAGCAGGGCGGAGGTGTGTCTCAGCAGTACTTGCTGACTGGCCGCACGGCAGACCACTTCCGGTGACAGAGCATCCTGGCAGCTTCTCTTGCTGCAGGTTTCAGTAGCTAGAGGCGGACAAATGCTCAGGTAGAAGCCAACAGGCCGGGAACGGTGCACCAAGCCAGCGTGTACCACGCCACCAAGTAAGATAGTGTTTGACAAAACTGACCTGCAGCCCATGTGGCCATGAACCCAGATGAAGGGAGTACCCCTCACCCACCAGTGCCACCCAGGAAGCTGAGCAGTGCCCCGGTCGCCCTGATGCCGAGGCTACAGGGCAGGGGGCCACCTCCGGGCATCTCTCTGCTGCCTTCTATAATCCTCTGGGCGCAACAGGGAGCCGTCAAGCAAGAGGGACAGGACGAGGCTTTCAAGGATGATAAGTAGGACTGCATGTTTCAGCTAAGCTCTTGGCTGAGCAAAAGGGGGTGACCCACAGTCAGCTTTCTGGACCCCATGCCATTATGCCACCAGCCAGAAGGGGCAGAGGCTAGATGTGGGGCACGACCCTTCTAGCCAAATCATGCTGCCTGCACAGGCAAACCTCTGCCACTCACCCTGAGGAGCATCTCCTTAAAATCATGGGCAATGAGAGAATGGCTCAGACATAGTAAGTCTGTGGCTTCCAACCAGCTGAAACCCTGTCACACACCTCCCCAGTGCTCACACACTTCCCGTGGTGCTCACGGGCAGCCCAAGTCCCAAGGCACAACAGGCTAACCCCATGTTGTGCCCTCTGCGCTGGCCTTGATCAGGCACTTGCGTGGTGGCGGGTTCCTCAAGTCCAGTCCCCACCTTTACACTCATGTTCGCTGGCCACAGATGCACGGCTTAGGGACACTTTTAGGGTTCCCACCATCCCTTGGGGGGCCTGAGCAAACACCAGCCCTCCTCCCTTGGTTTCTCTAATGCACAGAGCTGTCCTGGGCCTGTCTGGGGCCTCTAGGTAGTTCAGAAACCAACTGCACTACCACCTCTGACGACCAGACCCACAGACAGTGGATGCAAATACCTGAAGGCTTGGGTCTGAGAAACCACCAAATGCCAGTCGTTTCTGATAGCATCAAACACAATCCTGCCCTGGCTGGCTTGGCTTCCAGCGTTAGTTCTAGCAGTGGCTCTGACGAGGACTGTGCTGTACACACAGAGCATCTGTCACTGTCACTTTAGACAGTGGAGAGTGGACACTGGCAGCTAGGAGCTGCCACACTGCAGAGGGTCCCTCCCCCCTCTTCCTCCTGAAGGTCTGGTCTCAGCCAGATCCTGAGCCTCTGACATCCAGTCTCAGAGAACTCGGGCCCAGCCTCAGCCGTGCATACCCAGCGTGCTCTGTGCCCCGCTCCCAGACTCAATGGCACAGTGGGATGGGACGGGACAGCAAAAGCCACTTGCATAGTAGTGACCTGCCGAGGGCACCGGCAGAGGAGCCTGGGACCCCAGGAGAAGACGCAATGCTCAGGGGATGGGGACAGGCCGCAGGACAGCTGTGGACAGGACAGCTGTGGGCAGTACTCTTTGCAGTCAGACTTCCCTGTCACAGCAAGACTCACAAGGCAGCGCAGAGATGCCCACAGGTCTGGGTGGCTGAGGGAAGCCAGGCTAGTGGACCACACCTTGGCATGGACCTCTGCTCGTGGGACTCAGAACACAGGCCTTTTGAAAGCAGGGCCCGCGCAGGAGCCACACAAGACAGAGGCGGCCGAGGACGCGCAACACAGCATACTGCTGAATACGCAGAAAATTCAAGTAATTTATTTAAAAACTGCTTCATCTTGAAACATATATGTGTATATATTTGCTTTAGAGAGTTTGTTGCAGCATGATTCTCGTGCACTTTTAAGTATCTAAAAAAAACCCCCCAAAAACGCCAACTTGAGGCAGCAAGGGCGTGGCAAGTCTGGCTCCTCCCTCCTACATGAAAGGCCATTTGACAAACATAGTCCCAAGCCTGAGCTTTGCTTATCTGTTGGAACTGGACGTGGGGTGCAAGCCTCGGTCCTGAGCCTCCCCCGCCCACTGGCTTGCCACGCCTTCTTCTTCCACCCAGAGACATCAGTGGGATCAGGCAAGGAGGTTGCAAGAATCAGGATGGGCTCTGGCAGAAGTATCAGCAATGGGGCTCTGAGGCCACTGTCCCCACACGTGCAAGGCAGCTTTGGAGCAGGATCTGGGAGCCAGTGCCCACCCAGAGCTCCAGGCCTAAGTTTCCAGCCAACGGAGCAGAGAACCCTAAGTGTGATACAAAGGCAAACCATCCAGGAGGGGTCTGGACGGGCAGCATGCTCAGAGCTCAGAGCCCCGTCGCACCCTGGGTGGAATGCTGGAGACAACGGTGGGGAAAGGTCCCTTTCTACCCCCAGGCCTCTGGGGCCCTCCCCAGCCATAGTGTGTGGCCGTGGGCGTTGTTGGCTGTGTACAGGGTTGCGGGCACCATTTGTCAAACTCTTGGAGGAAAACTGGAGGTGCCGTTTGTTCTAGGGAAAACTATAGTCATGAAAAAGAAACACTTTTTCTAAAATGAAAGAAAAATATGCTCCAGCTGCTGCAGTGCCAGCAAGGTGCTTTGAGGTGTGGCATGCTGTGCCCACACCCGAGCGTGCCCTTGGCGAAACCTGACTTGTGTTCACTGTGGCTACTGCCTGACACATTCGAACGAGCTATGCCAAGGAAGTGAGAGTTTCTGTGTTTTTGTTTATGATTTTAAAAATGCAAACTCTCATTTTTTCTAAATTGCTTACTGATTCTAGTGCACGTTTTACAATTTAGAAACATGCAGAATGATATACCTGCAGAATAAAAGACAGAATTGAAATTAAAAGATTTTTTTCCTTCAAATAAAAAAGATTTCAACTGATTTTTTTTTTTTAATTATGGAAAGGTAATTAGTGTGGTATTTAGCCTAATAGCTCGAACCTACCTACTCTACTGGACACGGACTGCGCTCTGAGGAGCGCCTGCTGGCTGGTGGGTACAGCCGCCCCACACTGCCTCCTGAGTGGATGTCACTGGGGCTCAGACCACGGACTCTGCTTCCACCAACCCTCTCGAGCTCCGTTTCCTAGGCAGCTTCAGCACGGTGGGCTTCTCGCCGCCTGTGCCACCCTCGTTCCCTGAGGACAGGACCTTCTGCTCCTCCTTGGCCTCCTCCGACACCTCGGGGTAGATGACTACAAATGCGGCTGTCAGGAAACCCAGGAAGGAGCCCACAGAAGCCACCACGGGGATGACTCGGACGGTGCCCACGGCCTTGACCACGCCCCCCAGGGCAGATGCCACCAGGAACTGGGAGATGTACACTTGGCAGGAGAGGATGGCGCAGTCGATACCAAAGCCACGCTTGGAGTTCCCAGGGCTGTGATGGACGTACTGGAAGAGAGGACACAAGTATCAGTGGGTGAGTGCCGATTTGGGAGGTCGGGAGCTGAGACCCAGTGACTTGAGCTCCCAGAGTCCCACAAGTGCTAAACAAGGAACGAGCCACGTTACATTGGACGCCATGAGGACGCCACTGGAGCATATCCTTTCTGACTGTATGCACAATGCCCCATCATGTACGCAGATGTTTTTCAGATCTGAAAAACTAAGATTCCATATATGATCAATGAAAATCTTTCCAATGCCAGAAACGTACTAAACAAGCCACTCTGAAATTATATCATGGAGAAAATTGGAAAAACCTTTGTGTGGGGAGACTTCCGAGAGAGGGTGCATGCTGACAGCAGCCAGGAGTCGACACAGGGTATCTCCCCATCATTCCTTGCCTCACGCTCTGACACAGACTCCCTCACCGAATATGAAGATGACCGGCCAAGCGAGCTCCAGGGTTCCCTGTCCGGCAGTCCCTCCCCCAGCACTGGAGTCACAGGCACATACCCCCTTGATGGGCATTTTTTGTGTGGGTGCTGGGAATTGAGTCCCAGTCCTTATACCTGGGCAGCAAACACTCTTGCCCAGAGCCCTAGAAAAACCTTTGAAGTGAAGTGAAGCAAAGGTCTGCTCTGAGTTCACGGCCAGCCTGGACCACAGTGATGTCCAGACCAGCCTAGGTTAGCAGCGGGGGTGGGGGTGGGGACCATGTCTCAAAATGCTAGAGTGACTTCAGAAAGTTGTCCTCTGACCTCCACCAGTTCATCAAAGGCATACCTCCAGTTTCAATCTCTCTCTCTCTCTCAAATAAATAAGACATTTTAAGAAATAATAAACAGTGATATAAACCTTTTTTTTACACTACTTGTGGGGATGTTAACTAGTCCAGCTACTATGGAAATCAAATGTGGATATTTCTCAAGAAACCAAAAAGAGATCTTCCATATGATTCAGCTCTACTGCTCCTGGGTATTTAGCAGAGATCACAGCAGTAACACAGCCATGTTTATTGTAACACTAGTCACAATAACTAGGTAGTGAAATCAACCTTAGTGCTCTGCAGCAGGGAAATGGGTAAATGAAATGTGGTACATATATACACAATTTAGATAGTTTCCAGACTTCATGCTATATGTTTATTGTTTTGGCTGTTTTTAATTTGTGTACTTTTGCTATAATGAATCTGTAATATTATATATAGCACTTTTAATGAAAAAAAAATGCCAGAGAGAAGCAAGAAGGGGTAGCAGAGCATACAACTGACCACAGACGGCTTTAGCCAAGATGCTGCACACTTTGCTCTCAGGAGCCCTGACCCGAGAGTTGGCACATGCCCTTACATGGCCATTTATGTGACCATTCAGTGATGACAACGGTGCCCTTGGCCATGTGTGGAGGGATGCTGGCTACGTGGATTTCCATCTGCTAGCTCACGCCAGACAGCAAATCAATGTGGCCTGTGTCACGTACAAGAGGGTCTGGAGCTTTGGGAGGGGACCTGGCTGTTTTCCTTCCCTTGAAAGTCTGTGCCGTGCAGAGAGCCAGTCTCCACTTGCCTGTGCCATGGTGCCTGGAGCAATACTCACCCGTGGATGCAGCCTACTGCCAAATGGCATTCCACGTGCCTTGTAAGATAACACAATTTTGTTTTGTTCTCTTGAAATAGGTAGCCCAGGCCGGTCCTGAACTTGTTATGTAGTTGAGGACAACCCTGAACTATATACTAGATCAAGTGATTTACAACATGGCTATTTAGGACTTGAGGCTTTTAGCTTTGACCCGATCACACAGGCAATGGTCCACTGTCAGGGAGCTGCCCTCTGGGTGGAGGGCGTGATGGTGGAAGGGGCTGAGGGCTGGGCAGCAGACTCTTGAGGCAGGACGGGGATGGACAGGACAGTAGGTGCCGAGACAGGCTGTATCCAGATGCGTTTCCCCAGGTGGTCTCACCACCATCCCCAGCCGGTGCCCCTGGGCTGGCCGTACCTCCTTGACTTCGTGGTAGTGTCCCAGCAGGGCGTAGGGGCAGTAGGAGTTGCTCATGGAGGCGATGCCCATGGTGCTGATGGTGATCATGGCCACGTAGACATTGGGGAACATGGCCATCACAGCGGTCCCCACGGAGAAGCCCAGTGTGCCCAGCACGTAGATGACCCGGATGCTCAGGTCGTAGTGGTCCAGGTATTTCTGTAACAGGGCTGCAGAGGGGACCACAGAGGCTGTGAGTATCTGCTGGTCCGTGGCGCACATCCTTGCTATCAGGCATTGGCCCAGCACTGTCTCTTTCCAGCTGAAACTAGGCCTGAAGGGGTGAACACCCTCTCCTACCTGCCTTTACCACACAGCTCGGGCAGGCACAGGGGTCCCTCAGGAACAAGCCAGTTCCCGGAGGCTTCCTGGTCCTTCCCTAGGCCTTCTGGGCTTCCTGGATCCCTGAGCAGCCCCACCTCAGGATCTGCTGGGCACTGCCCCCTCCAGGAGGTGGATTCACTGCTCCAGTTGTGGCATGAGAGTCTGTCCCCCGTCCTTCAGGGTAAGCTGAGCCTTGTGGGCCAAGGTTCTGGTCCTCAGCAGCCTGGACTCAATCGATGCTCCTCAGGCAGAGTCAACAGGCCAGTACGGTGTGTTGCAAAGATGCCACCCACCTGGACAGTGCTGTGGGAGTGTGCAGGGCATCTGCAGGGGCTCTCAGCACCAGATCCCACTTAGCCCTTACAACTTTTCTCCTGCTCCACCTGGTCCCACCTCCCAAGGGCTGTGCGCTCTTGGCTGCACATGGCTCTCACCTGAGCAGGTAGCACCAGTGGCCGCGTAGATGACTAGTCCCCAGCAGCCCATCTTCACGCCCGCGCTGTAGACATGCCAGTCAGTGGAGTTGGACAGAGCCTGTGCAGAGAGGGGAGGTTATGCCTGTATCTCCGTGCAGACAAGCATCATGCTCAGAGGTGACAGACTCAAGAGCAGTTCAGGAGTCTGGATGGCTTCCTTCCAGCCCACAATGAAAATGGAATCCTGGGGCTGGAGAGGTGGCTCAGGGGTTAAGCCTCCGCCTTGCAGGCGGAAGGTCCTGAGTTCAGATCCCAGATCCCACGTATAGACGCCAGGCGGAAGCGGGGGCGGCCTGCGCTTCTGGTCCTGGTAGGGTGGAGCCTGTGAATCCCGGGGCAGAAGGAGGTGGAGGCGTCCATGGTGGTTCGCGAATTTGTCCGTGGTTCTACACATACACAGACACACAGACACACACAAACACACACACACACACACACGCGCGCGCGCACATACACATGCATATGCACAGTTGAATAAATAATAATAATAATAAAAAAAAATTAAAAAAAAAAAAAAAAAAAAGAAAATGGAATCCTGCCCTTGACTGCAAGGCAGGGTCTGTCTACAGAAAAGGCCCCGACCCTGCTGAGCTGCAAGGGCAGATGCAGGGTGGTGGGGTCACCCGTGAGGCCACAGGGGAGCCCAGAACCACCACCAGAACTTGGCACAGCAGCGAAGCTGAGGTGGTCCCCCAGGCCTTCCTCACTGTGCTCCCCGCCCCTGGATGGCCACACTACGGCCTTGTCTCAGAGCTCATAAAGCCTTGAATGGAACTGAGCCACGGCCTGCTGTGCACAGCCCCTAACTTACCACATGGGCAGCGTACACAGGCTGCGAGAGGACCCCTGGATGGTGAGGCAGCCTTACTCTCGGTGGGCCGCTGAGCCTTGGGGTACTCACCTTGGGGTCCCCTTTAAAGATAACCTGGCCCATGAAGTCGGTGTAGAACACAGACTCAGCGATGACGGAGAACCAGGCGAGCAGGTGGCAGAGGCAGAGGCGCATCAGTTCCTTGGGCATCTTCAGCATGGACAGCCACAGCAGGCGCACGGTGGTCTCGGTCTCGCCCTCCTCGCTCTCTGTGTCTCCGCTGGAGGTGGTGGTGCCGCTCTGATTTCGCTGGCGGAAGCGCTGGCGATACCGCTGCTGCAGCTCATACAGGTCGCTCAGGCTTCGGGACGGTTTGATCAGCACCACCGCATTGGCCCTCCGGTAGCGGTAGCAGTGGGACCCAATCTTGCCATAGTAGGAGAAGGTGCTGGAAGCTTGCCGGTGGAACAGGTGCCTGCGCCGCCTCACGGAGCTCGATGTGGGCAAGGGTTTTATGTCTGTCCTGGAGCAGCTGAGCGAGGCCCTCGTCAGGGAGCCGCTGCCGTTTGGAACTTTCGGGTCCTTCAAGTGATTATCGAGCAAGGCGTCGTCCTCCTTGGCGGACTCCCTGCGGACCGTGGCCAGGTGGGGCAGCTTGGCTCTCAGGAGCTCCTGGCTGTTCCGGGGGGTGCTGGGGCAGGAGATGTCATGGAAGATGGAGGGCTCGATGCCGTGCAGGAAGAGCAGTTCAGGGTCCACGTCCAGCGTGGCATCTGGCATGTGCAGCACAGAGTCGCTCTTGCTGCGCATCATGTCCACGTCGAGGTAGTCCAGGGACAGCTCGTGTTCCGACTGCACCTCTTCTGGGAATGGGGGGCTGCTGTCTTGCATGGCTCCACCAAAGGAACTGGGGCGGGCGGCAGGGGCCCTGAGCTGGGTGCTGGTGCTGGGCAGAGCGGCCTCCTCGGTGTTGCGATCCTGCTGCAGGATCAGCTGCTCTTCCTCGATGCTGAAGAGATGCAGGACCACGGACACGGTGAAGATGATGGAGGCAAAAAAGAAGAGCACCTGGTTCTGGGTCCGGAACCAGTCTCCCAGAATAGTCTGTGTCCAGTCCAGCCCTCCCAGCACATAGCCGATGGCCCCGCCAAGGCCTGTGAGCAGAGAATCGGTGGTGAGCCCCAGGCCCAGCACACGGCTTCACTCTGACAGGGGACTGGGCTATGGAGCAGGTCAGGACAAGGTTCGGGGTGGAGAATGAAAGGACAGTCAGGACAACAAACAGGACACCTCGGGTCTACAGACGCGCTGGCCTGCAAGGTACCGGTGAGCAAGAGAGAAGGAAAGGGCCCAGGACCAGGACTCACCCCACCCCAGTCCTCTCTCCTCGGAGAAAGTCTAGGTGTGAACAAATGCCATGCGAGGCAGTGGGCGGCACGAGGTCCTGCCCAGTGCCACCCCAGACGCATTCCACCCAGGCAGACTTGGCTTTCCCGTTGGGCTTGGGAGTCGGGAGGGGTGAGCTGCGTGCGGTTCCTTACACGCTCCCATTGCTGCCTCTGCCTGCTATGACTCGGCAGAGCCGCATGCAGACTCCTCCCCTTGTCACCCGGGGCCTGGTGTGGGCTTTACCAGCAAAGAAGGCGTGGATGTTGAGGGCCATGTCCTGCTCCTCGCTGTCCACCACATCCAGCAGGTAGGCGCGGATGGGTCCCTCGGACGCATCGGCACTGAAGTCCAGAATCACTACTCCCAGCACCGTGAGGATGATGCCAATGGGCTGCTGACTGGGAACATCGCCAAGGGCCACACCTGGACGGGGTGTGGGCAAACAGTTCCTACAGTGCAGCCAAGGCAGGCTCCTTACACAAGCACCCTCAGAACAGCAGGGGCTTCTACCTGTGGTTTGTGGGTGTTCCCTTCCTAGGGGTGTGCACTCCCCCTTGTTTTGAAGCAGTAAGGGGAGCAGATTCTCCCTGGTCACCATCAGCAGCAAGACGGGGCAGAGGCTGGCCATGCCAACTGCCTGGGCTGCCAGGGAAGCTGTGGAAGCCTTCCCCACTGTGAGGAAATTATGTCCTCCTCTATACTGCTGAGTCGGCTGGACCCTCTCAGGTACCTCAATTAAAGACAATGGCTATGAATGCATGGGACTCAAGAACCAAGTGGAAGTCATGTAGCAATTTTTGGAAGACCGCCTCCACGCAACACCCTGTGTTAGTTTCACACTTCTCTGCTGTAATAAATATCTGACCCAATAATTTAGGGTAACAAGGGTATTTAATTCATTTTACTATTCCAGTTTATGATTCACCATAGCAGAACAGTTATCCTTGGAAGCCAAGAAAACTGGCCATATCACACCCATGACAAGAGGGACCAAAGCTGCACAACCCCAAATTCCACATGCCCAGGGAATGGTCCCACCCACGACCACGTGGCTGGTCATCCCACGTTGATTACGCAATTAGACAATCTCCTACAAACTTGCTCAACCTTAAGCAAATAGCTCTTCACAGGTACCTAGAGGCCACCTGCAGTTTCAAAGTGACAACTGAAATAAGCTGCACACACACTAAGAAGTCTGTCCCAAGCCAGACAGACCCAAAGTTAGGGACCCCAAGCCCTCACCAAGCTGGCCTCATCCTCAGGCCCGCAGGCTAGGGAAGGATTGACTTGGAAGCACTGTCTTGTACCCAGCCACATTGACCACAGGAAACAGGTTTCTGAGCTCTGGTGATGGGCAGGGGACAGCGCCCAGGCCTAGGGGCAGCTGTGTCTGGATTGCCCGAGGTCAGGGCCACACAAGGATGTTGTATGCATCCCACTACATGTGAGGAAGGGAAGGGTGTTCCTGGGTGCCGCCCACAGGCCCAGAGCCAGCAGCAGGTACCAGGAAGCGGCCCCAAGCAGGTCTTCCCTCATGGACAATCACAGCGAAGGACAGGGAAAGAGTGGAGCTGCCATAGCCCCATCTCGCCCACCCCAGGGCAACCTGAGCCTCTCCACCCACAGCCCAATGCCGCTGGAACCTGGGCAAGCGCTGTGCACTAACTGGCCCAGCAGGACCAGAAAGAGGCTTTGTTTTCACGAGTTCTGAAGGGCCCTCAAGGCAGGGAACACTTTCCCACGAGTGGCTTCAATCAAAACAAAAACAACAGAAAGGCACAACAGCACAAGAGCACATGGCCCAGAAGAACAAATGGAAACCGTGCTCTGGACATTCTCAATACCACGTCTAAGAAAAGGAGAACAAAGAAGAAAAGATAACTTCTGGAATCACTGGAAACAGGACGTGGTGTCAGATATGCAGTAAAACAAACCCTCAACAGGAAGTGCTTCCCTGTGAACAGGTTCCTCTGGCTTTCCCATGCGGCTACCTCTGCTGCCCAGTGGTCACCACCAGGAGGCCCTCGTCAGCCCAAGTGGGTCCCTACCCTACACAGTGATCCAGTAAGGCCCCGAGAGCATGTGCCAAGTACCAGACACTCACCTATGGCAGCGCCATTGAGGAAGAGGGCGATGCCGATGAGGATGCCCACGCAGAGTAGAAGGATGAAGGGCCGCCGGCGGCCCCAGCTCAGGGTGCAGCGGTCACTCGCAGACCCAATAAGAGGAGTGAAGATGAGACCAAGTATGGGGCTCAGGAACCAGGTGAGGCTGTAGTACTGCTCCGGGAGGCCTGTGGGGACACGTGGTCATTACCCCATGGCCCCTCTACAGGAGGCATGTGGGGATACATGGCCGTTACCCCACGGCCCCTCTGCTGAGGCCTGTGGGAACACGCGGCCGTTACCGCATGGTCGCACTGTTATGTGGACGTTCATATGCATACTGGCTCACAGGTTTCCTTGGGAGAGAACTTTCTCCTGGGGTCTGATGGTTGAGGAGACTAAACAAAAGCTGTGGACTTGGGACCCTCCTGGAGGACCAACACACTGCTATGCCCACAGCAGGCTTTTGGATGGCAAAGGCCTCCATGCTGTGGTGCTGAACATTGGCCAAGCTGCTGAAGGTCCTGCAGGGCACAGCTGGGGACAGGCCTACTCCTGACTACGGGAGTTGGACAGTGGTTTCTAGATATGCTAAGGAAAACCTATAACACATGGTCTTGGCAAGGTACTTGATTGTCCTGGCGCTGGGTAACTGGGCAAGTCCACATGTATCCAGCCAGGGCTGAGATGACAGGCTGTAGCCGCCATTGTGTTTAGCCTTCCTAGGCAGGCCTGCTGTGTCCGTCTCAGGGGTGAAGACCTTGTGAAGACGCTGGGGCTGGTCTGGGTCACACAGGGAGAAAGCAGTGGCCCCAAGCAGGACAGCCTCACATCAAAGCAGGTAGAAGCAGCTTACAGTCCACAAATCCATATGACACCCACAACTGAACCTCACAACAACTGAACCTCATGCTCAGAGCTGCACTGCATCACGTGACTCCCGTTCTGTGACAACCCAAGGCGTGTAAAGGAACCTGTTGCAAGAAGTCAGGGTGCTGGGTCATGAGATGGCTAAGTCAAGGTGCTGGGTGGTGAGATGGCTCAGGAAGCCCAATGACCAGCGTTTGACTCCCGAAACCCACCATGTAGGAGAGCCTTGACTCCCAGAAGGTGTCCTCTGGGTCTCCCACACTGTGCCCCAACACACACACAGACCAAGTAATAAATAGGAGCCAGCTGCTGGCTGTCCTTGGAGTGTGGTCACTGGAGGGCTGGGTGAGTGTGGGCCTGTCTGTCCTGGAATAGGATGGTGGACTTCAGTGTGGCCACATGGCAACCATTCCTCCAGCCAGAGACTCTAGATGGACACAACACTCTCCATGTTCTACAGGCTCAGCATGCCGTGGTCAGCGAGCACTTAACCTGCTGAGAAAACAGGGTCTTGTTGAGCTGGCAATAAACACACATGCGTGTGGGAGCAGAGTGCGCTCACGGGAGGAAGCACCTTGCAGAGTCCCGGCCTCTCGCACTACAGCAACACGTGGTGTGTCCTGACCTCTGTTACGCGCTGGGGTGCAGAAAGGCTGCTCTGTTCCCTTCCCGAGTCAGCGGAATGAACCGAAGGTCAGGAAACTAGTGTCTCTCCAGTGAGTTCTATGGCCCGGCCGGGTGGGGCTCTGGCAGCACAGGTTCCTCAGCCTTACCAGGCAAGGCACGCGAAGGACATGGATATCCTGGCTGGGCCTCCCCTGCCCAACCCCAGGATGCCTACCCCTCTTGGGTGTCCTCTTTCAACATGGCTCCTAACCAAATGACTGGAGCGAATAAGACAGCTGAAGGTTCCCACAGGGGGAGGAACCTTGGGCTCGTCTCCCAAAGTGCGCCACAATCTCATGGTAAACGGCCTGTCCAAGGGCTGAGCTCCCCAGTGTGGGCTCGAGGTGCCCAAAGCAACCTGACTGGGGCTCCCCTCCTGTGGGCACTTGGCCATCTCCTGGATGGGAAAGGGCTGCCCATCTGGCTGTGCCGCCCACTGCTGCCCACAGTGCTCCACACTGATTGTGACTTTTGACTCCTCGTGGTAACCACAGCCCTCCTGGTCCCTTTCCAGCCTGGAGCCAGGCAGGACGTTGGGCAGGTGATGGACATGTGGAACGAACCAAGCCATGACGCAGACCCTGTGTGCCTCGGCCCGTCTTGTCAATGCTTTGTCAGACTCTCAACTCACTCAGTCCCTCTTCTAAAACTCTCCATGCCACCTGCCCTTGCTGCACAAGGTTCAGTTGATGAAACGCTGGGCCAGTCACCTGAAATCCTTGCTCTTGGATGCCCTCACTGGCCAAGCGCTGCCATGTGCTCCTCCTGATTATCAAATCTGCTTGAGGTGCCAGGCCTTCACAGGCCAGAACTATCCCACCAATGGCGCCTAGGGCTGCCCACCACCCCGAGTCACATGTTCCACCCTCTGCTGGTCTCACATCAGTCTGACACAAATGTGTTGCCTGCATTCATAGCTACCCTGGGCCACCGATTGGACATGCCTGATGTGAGCCTGGAGCAGCGTCATTGATGACTACAATATCTGCTCAGATATGGGTAGATGAGCAGGTAAGGTGGATCTGCTGAGCCCTGGCAGGGAGGAAGGGCAGCGGGCTTGGGGGGACGTGTGTCCAAGTGTCCACAGAGCCACAGTGACTGCAGATGAGATAGACTGACATGCTCGGAAGGCCTGTGCCGTCCTGCAGTGGGAAAGGCAGGCCTAAGCATTTATCTGAGCACATGGACAGGTTGCTTCCAATCTCTATGATGGACCAAAGGCAGCCCAGGCAGCAACAAACACTCTCCCATAGGGTAGATGGACACAATGGCCTCTAGAGCAAGGGTACCAACTGTATGGCACTGTGGCATGATGATGTCATCCACAAATGTGTTGCCTGCATTCATAGCTACCCTGGGCCACCGATTGGACATGCCTGATGTGAGCCTAGAGCAGCGTCATTGATGACTACAAGCCACTGCTGGGAGGAGGCCATGCCCTGACTCTTGCTGTGCACTCATGGGGAGCCAGCTCCCATTCTCAAAACCTCCTCTGGTCCCTCCAGTGGGCACGGTTGGCTGGAGGCTATCCATGTACAGAGACAGAAGCCTCTCAGGGACCCTGGCTCAACTGTTGTAGCTTCAGCAGGAACTGACAGGTGTGGTGGGCTCAGCTCAGCGTGGGCTACGGCTCGAGGACAGGGCAGTGAGCTCTGCCACTGCCAGCCTGCGGCCTTCTGTAGCCTCACAAGGTCCAGAAAGATAGAGCTCCTCCCTGGCATCAAGGCTCACGAAGCTCAAGTTCTGCTCCCAAGACTCAAGTCTTACAGCTTATCTGTTGGTCTGAGGCTGCCTGTGTCGCCCGGAACCTGTTCGGTGAGCGACACTGCAGGAGTTGGGAGAAGAGCAGCAGCTGACGGGCAGGTCTAGGTCCTTCCCAGCCTCGAGTGACTTAACAGAAAAGCTCCCCCCCAACACACACACAAAAAAGTTATTGCCAATCCCTTCTGCCAGGGTGCTCCTGTGTAGCCCTGGCCTTCCACTGCCTCCAGGCTTGGCCACTCGGTAACCATTGGCTGTGGAAAGGTTGTTCTGCAGCAGCTGCTGAGTCAGGCCGTCCGGGTGGTTTTGAAAACATGCAATCTGAGCCCTGCTGTTTTCCGGGTCCCCAGCAGAGCCTTCAGGGCCTTGGCACTCGCTAGTCTCAGCTCAAGGAGTGGCCGAGGACAGCAGGCCGCGGCAAGGCATCCACACAAGGTGTAGGACATCAGACTGCTGGCTGACCTCCATGCTTGGACACTCCTTACCTGGCCTGGATGTCCACTCAGCCTGGCAGACGCCGCAGCCCCAACAGACCCACAGTCAGAGAGTGAGAAAGGGAGACAGAGAGGGAGAGGGAGATGGAGACAGAGGGAGATGGAGAGGGAGAAAGGGAGAGGGAGAGAGAGAGGGAGACGGAGAAGGAGAAAGGGAGGAGAAAAGGAGAGGGAGAGGGAGAGAGGGCCAGCATGTCTCTAAGCACCTAGCCCTTCACCAGGAGGTGTGAACAGTGGCCAGCAAATGCTGCTGACCAGTCCCTCCTCCTGGTCAAGTACTGCTACTGTTGCTGGAGCAAGTACTGAGAGGCCACAAGACCCTCCATTGTGAGGCTTCTCTACTTGTCTCTCAGGATCATGTTAGCAGGGACATATGTAGAAGCTATACCTGCCAGGTGAAGGGGATGGGGTCCCCTTCGTCAGGGAAGCTGGTGGAGGGGCTAGCGCAGTCCTAGACCAGAGCCCCATGCCCAGCAGAAACATCTGGGGTGACCATGTTGCCACACACCCCCACCCTTCTCTCCTAAAAGGCTGTCCAAAGAGGGAGGCCTTCTGCAGTGATGACAGCAATATGAGAGGGAGGTGCTGTCAGGAGTGAGCCGGTGAGGAACAGAGACCTGCACTGCGGCAGCGTGGGCCAGGATGGGCATGGGTATGGCTTCAGCAGGGCTCAGAGTGGCTGCTCGAACAACAGTTACTTAACCAAAACCAACAGGCACCCAGCCCAAGCACGTGCCTCCGGCTCGGGACCCTGTTCTGCTGGGCAGTGGCACCGGATGACTCCAGCTCTCATTGCCACTGGGATCGGGTAACCTCCAAGCCACACAGCCAACAAGGGGCGAGGTGCTCAGCTTGTGGGCTGATGCTGCTTTTATTCACACTGTGAGGTAAGTGGAATGTCCAGGTATCCTTTCTCCCTCCTTTCTGACTGGGGCACACAAACTCTGCTTAAGTCAGGCATACTGCACCCCAAGATGACTCCCAATCAGGTGCTGAGCATAGCCAGATGTGAACTATAGCCTCTACTCAGTCTCTGTGCTACGGTCCCCTCCTCTGTAGTAAACACAGCCCTAGCGCAGTTCAACCTACTACGGCAGATGAGGCACATCTGCAGACAAGTGCTCAGAAGGACAAGGCAGGAGAACAGCTGGGACCCGGGACTGCCCGTTCAGCCAATGCAGCTATGTTCTGCAGTCCTGGGATGCAACGCTGGCCAAGCCACATCAGTACCCACCTAAGGTCTATCTCCAGAAGAAATGTGGTGCCTGAATGAGACCTGGCAATGTTCTACGTAGGACCCTATAGATTGGAGGAACCCGGAATCCCACCAGAGCACAACAGACACTCAGTTAGGCAGCCCTGGGCTCAACTTGTGGGTAGAGGGGAACCCAAGATAAAACAGAACCAGCGGCATCCTAGCTCATCTGTACCACCCTAATCTTCCCAGAACTTCATTCTGGACTGCAACCTGTGTCCCCAGGAAACGCTCTGCCCAAGCTTCCTGAATGTGGACCCTACGAGACATGTGAGGGCTGCCCCTTACCCTGCTCTAACTGGGAGATGGCGCTTTGCTGCATTGTGTGGGCATGTCTCTGGCGTCTCCCTGGATGAGCGAGGGTGCCCCCACTCTGGTGGGCCAAGCAGCCCTGGCACAATCACTCGGCTGCCAGTATGAGCTGCCCCTGGGACGCCTCGGCTGGGCAATTCCCATCACAGCCCTAAACAAACAAAACACCCGTCCCTAGTAAATAATTTTTGTTTTTTCCAGGCAAAGGTTGGACAACAATGGTGGGACCCGGAAGGTGCCCTGTTCACAGGAAATACTCGCTGTGTCACCACGCGTCTGTGGGACAGCCCACAGCAACACTTGGGTCACGTGTGGCAGCTTCTATTCACAAGGACATTTTTGATAAACTGGTGTTTTGCGGGGGAGGGGGCTGGGAAAGCGGCCTATAAATGTTTAACAAAGGGTCAGGGTGGGAATAGGAACTCATTCTTTCTCTCAATGGACAAGACTGCCTGCCACAGCCAGATAGGTTTGTATTCCTGGACAAACTCGTGATAACATTAGCTCGTGGGAAACAAGCTCTTCGTGGGAAGTTCTGGGCATCCTGGAGTGACCTCTAAGGAGCCCCGGGCAGCAAGTGGCTGTGAATCCACTTCAGACCGCCATAGGAACCAAAGCAAGGGCTGAGGCTGCTCTGAACTGTGGGGGTAGGGGTCCCAGGTGGGTAGGGGTTGTATTGAGGTGGGGGAGGAGTTGTCCCGGGCCAGCAGGAGTTGTTGTATGAGGTTTGCACTCCATCTAACCCTGAGGCCACACAGCTGCTGGCACATTCTAGAAAGGGTGAAAACAGGGAGATGCTGGTTGGCTTTCCCTGACTGTTGTTCAAGTGGTACAGCCTTGATGCTCACTGGACTGCCACTAACTGTCCCATGTTCCTCCTGGGCCCCCGCTATCCTCACATCCCAACACTCAGGAGGTACAGGTAAGAGGGTCAGGAGCTTAAGGCCACCTGTGGCTGTGTGGTCAACTTGAGAGTAGCCTGGCCTGTGTGACACACTCCCCTGACCCCAAAGAAGAAAGGAAGGGCTGCAGGGGAGGCAATGTGAAAGCCAGGCAGCACTTCACTGCTACCCCTGACCATGCGGAGGCCTGATCCAGACTCACCTAGTTGGGCTGGAAAGCACCGCTGGGGCTACGCTCAGTGACACAACTGCATCTCTGAGATCACTGCCAAGTGGAAGAACAGGACAGAGGGAAAAGAACATGTCCCCAGGTCTCCAACAGGGTCAGGGAGTCCTCAGACTGATGAAGACAAGGGGACAGAACTTGACATGCCAAACAGCACCAGGGAGCGGCCCCAGGCTGTGGTACTGGAGGGCTCCCTGGCTTTGCTGGCAATGCCACACCCAGAGAGCAGCCCCACGAGGACTAAGGCGCACAAGTAGCACACAGGACCTTCCCCTGCACACACCAGCGAGTCCCCTCCTCCCAGCAAGAATGCACTGTTATCCTGGCATGGAAAAACAGAGACGAGGCAGCCTGGTGCCCAAGCGGAAGACAGGCTTCCGGGAGGGAAGGAGCCAGATCTTTGCAGGTGCTGTGGGGGCGTCAGGACCTCAGGCAGTATGTAAAGCAGACTCTACTTCCACATTGGAGTGGGGCTGGGGGTATCCAGGAATGAGTCTGGCTGTGTTCAGGCCCGAGCACTAATGGGGTGCCTGTACCTGGGACACTGCAGCCTGGTGAAGGGCGAATCCTGAAACCAGCGGAAGGCAACGCGGGGCGGGGTTTGTCTCCCCTGCCCTTCTAAAGGTGGCTCTCCCTTCTCCGTGCCCAGGCCCACGCGTCCCAGAGAAAGAGGACCTGACGGACAGGTTGGAGAGGGCTTTGGGGACAAAGGACACAGGCCATCTTGCTTGGGGGGGGGACAACATTCCTGGAGACCTAGGCCTTGAGTTGCCAGGAATACCTCAGAGGTTTCTGGGGAGGCACTGGGCAGCAGGTGGGGGGAGGAGGGGCAGGTCTCTCAAGGTCGAGTGCTGGGACATGAGCCATGGGGTCCTCATGCCAGGTGGTTTGGAAGCCTGCATTTGGGCTTCTTGGATGGATAGCTCAGACTGGGTCTCTGCTCAGGCCTCGGGCACCACAGGACGCTTTCCCTCAGCCCCAATTTCCTGAGAGGTCCTGGGGCCTGCTTCCCACCCACGCGCCTCCTCCAGCTGTGTCACTGACTGTGCCCTCCACTCACACTGGGTCCTGGGCTTTTTGATGTGCCTCGTGTCCCCAGAAGAGGGTTCCAGGACAGCAGGGCAATGATCCCAGAAAGCTGTGCCAGCGCTGCCAGCTCACTGCTCAGCTCTTGCAAGGACATGGGTAAGGACGCTGGGCTCGCCATGTTCCATGCAAGCAGGTAGCAAAGGCCTTCCATGGAGTCCAGCTGGTTCCCATGCGGCTGATGGAAGGGTACAAGCTGAAGGAGGAAGGCGCCAACCTGCCAGGCCGGGCACAGAATGGGGAAGTTTTGCAGGGACTGGAGCTACAGAAGAGGAAGAGGCAAGTGCGCCCCACTATTGCTGGGTTGGAGGAACTTGTTCTCCAACACAGCCATTTCCTTTAGCTGCATTTCCAAACGAGAGCCAGGACGGCAGGCAGGCCGCCGCGAAAAAGCAGTGAGTACACATAACACACAGAACTCAAAAGACAAAGGCCTCTGCCTGGTTGGCAGCCACATTCTCCCTGGCAGGCATGCCGGCCCCCAAGCTCCTAGGCCGTCAGACCTGAGCTTGGGTTTCCTCTCCAGGCCCCGCTCAGCTTCACCAGCAGTGCTGTGAGGAAATCCCTCTCACCCAGCTCCAACCACCCTCAGCTTACCCAGAGGGTGACCAACAGCCACCTGATGTCCTGGAGGGCAAGTTTCTTTTCTGTGTGATTCCTACGACTTATAAGCTGCACTGAGGACCTGGCTCAGGGCCACAGCCCTCCCTTGGCCAGTACACTTCAAGCCCTGGGTTCCATATACAGCACAAAACGTCAAATGAACACTAAACAAAACGGAGGAGAAACCACCCACCTGCACCAAAGCCCGGCTTCCAGCCTGCTGTATCACTCACAAGTGTGCCTATTTGTGTACCTTCCATTGACACATTCACTTTTTTCCCATGTTGGGATAGGATGCGGGCCTTGTACACGCTAAACACGTGCTCCACTGAGCGCACTCTTTATGAGTTGCTTTTAAAAGCAAGCTGCATGTGCTACAAAACTGACCATGAAACAGAGTGGTAGCGTGTGCCTGTCCTGGCACTTGGGAGGTAGCAACCAGGAGATCACAGTTACCCCGACACACAGTGTTTGACATCAGCCTGGGGTACATAAGAACTTGTCTCAAAAATCCCAAAACATGAAAAAAGTGAAATATTTAAAACTTATACAAAATCCACTTTTCTTAACGGTTTTATTAACCTTTCGATGTGTGTTAAGAAAAATGTCAGCCATTGACAGAGCAGGTCCACAGGGCCAAAGCCTAGGGTCTCTGGGGTGGGTCTCGCCTGGCCCAGTGCCCAGGTTCAGTTATCAGTTCTCCATGAGATCTCTGAACAGCTGGTACCTCAACCTTTGCTTTTTCTGATGGAGTCTTTCTGGATTGGAGGTGGCATGGTGTTATCCAACACCCAAAAGGCCCTGGGTACTGTCTCTAACATTTCCTCTCCAAAAGAAAAGGTGAGACGAGAATCGTGCCTCTCTGCTGCATTAAACTCCAGGTGGCATTAAACTCCAAAGCTGGAATGATGCTTCTGCCCAGTGAATACCACAGAGGTGCCACTGTCCCTCACCCTCCACTTCTTCCCTTGGCTCACTGAGCTACATTCACACTGTGGTGCTCAGGAAGAAACAAAGCCAAGTGTGCTGCCTGCACAAGTTCAGGATGGCTGGGGAAAGCCAGATGCTTTTCCAAGGGTCGTAAAGCAAGTACAGGTCGCAGCAGGAAGCGCACCAATGACAAGCATGCAGAGCCTGCAGGCGGGGGGGCCCCAGCAGCTCTGAGTGTGCAGCGTGCACACACCTGTGTGAAAGACGTCCCCAGCAGGTGTGCTGCTAGGCTCACCAAATGTGACAGCTGTGCCAGTGGCCATCCTAGAGACAGTGTGTTGGATTCCTAAGGAGAGGGGCATGCGGGCTGGAGCTGGAATGCCGGCACTCCTTCAATGGCGATATCTTATACCCCCTGCAAGTGGAGAGCACTGTGGTCACTTCTGTCTCCTAGTATCTTCTGGGAGGCAGACTTCTAAAAGGCAAGCCTCACCCACAGAAGAGGCAAGCCTTACACTATAGGTCCAGGGAGAAAGGGACAGTAGTGGACACCAGCTGTGGAGCTGCCACATGCAGCAGAGGATAAATCAACCCACAGATCTGTTTGTTCCTGGGTGCTACACTTCTGGACCTTCTCCAAGGAGGGAGCAAGTAGGATCCCACGCTAGCCCAGCTCTCATTCATGAGTCAAGGCGCCCTTCTTCTGTTATCTGCTTTTCCTTCCCGAGTGTGCTTCCTGAGTCACAGGGAAACAATAAATAGGATCGGGAGCCTGGTCTCCTGCTCCCTAGGGAGAAAGACAAGCTGAGAACGAAACATAGGAGGCACCCACAAGACTCCTCAGAGAGGCCGTCCTCAGAAAGCACCTCAAAAAGCAAGCAGTCTGCTTCTACACCTGCCTTTTAAAAGTGGTTGTGTATAGGTTTCAGTTCAGTCCCAATTCTGTGTTGCCAGTCATGTGACCTGGAAATGGCCAGGTTCCAACACTAGCCCCAGCAGTGGGCGGGCAGGCAGGTAAAAGGGTGGACCTGCTTCTACCTCTAGAGTCCAGCAGCCATCAGGCTCCCATCACAGGCAAATCTAATCGCCTGGAGAACTGGCTCTGTGGAGGACTGAGTGCTTCCTAAGAGTCACTCCACACATGAAACCCAGCACTTGGGAAGTAGAACAGGATTTCCATGTGTTCAAGGCCAGCATGGTTTACATACTGAGTTCCAGGCTACTAGGGCTACATAGCAAGACCCTGTCTCAAACCACAACGCAAAAGAAAAAGCAAAGCTGGGAGCCACTTTGGGAACAATGATGAGGCTGCAGACAGCAGAGATGAGAACAGGGCTCACTGCGAGTGCACAGGGTGCCCCGATTCTGAATGGATGAGAACAGGGTTCACTGCGAGTGCACAGGGTCCCCCAATTCTGAATGGGGAGCAAGCTGGCATTTTAAAAGCAGCAGCCCCTGTGGAAGGTGGTGCATCCTGGACTTGTCAGTGCCGTGTCAGAAGCCTGCAGGGCCTGGGAAGCAAGCGCAGGTCCTTCCCTCCTCGGCACAGCACACCCCCTTTCTTCTCCTTCCTTCCAGGCCCAGGAATTCAGCAATCACATAGCTAACACGAGCCAGTACCACAGCCCAGGGCTCTTCCCCA
Source organism: Typhlomys cinereus (assembly GCA_023101885.1). NCBI lineage: Eukaryota > Metazoa > Chordata > Mammalia > Rodentia > Platacanthomyidae > Typhlomys > Typhlomys cinereus. Next base: position 3,733,117 of record JALPQD010000003.1, on the reverse strand, counting down.
TGTGCAACATTTGGAATCCAGAAACCTGGATCTGGGTCTCAATCTAATCAGTAAAGAGCTCACTGGCAGTGGGTAATGGTACCTGACAGAACCGTTCTGCTCAGCTCACTGACAGCGGGTATCAGCACTCGATAGGGCTGCATTTGAGCTCAGGTATGTATGCAGAGTCCAAATCTGCTCAAGAGTCAGAGAGAAAAGAAGAGCAAGATCAATAATCTCAAGTTTCTTGAGAAACTGAGGCAGGAAGATGTTAAGTTCAAGCTCTGCCTAGACTGCACGGGGAGTTCAAAACCAGCCTGATTTGGAGTGGAAGGTTGGGGGAAGTGAAAAAGAGAGCTGAGGGTACAGAGCAGTGGCAGAGCATTTACCTAACATGTGCTGGAATTAACCCCAATGACCCCCTCCACACACTACAGCACGTACCTGCAACCCCAGTACACGAAGCACAACACACACAGCAACCTCAGTACAGGAGATACACAGAGACACACACCCCCTTGCATTAGCACACACACACACACACACACACACACACACACACACACACAGTACAGGAGATTCACAGAGACACACACCCCCTTGCATCAGCGCACACACACACACACACACACACACACACACACAGTACAGGAGATACACAGAGACACACACCCCCTTGCATCAGCGCACACACACACACACACACACACAGCAACCTCAGTACAGGAGATACACAGAGACACACACCCCCTTGCATCAGCACGCGCGCACACACACACACACACACACACACACACACACACACACACACAGTACAGGAGATACACAGAGACACACACACCCTTGCATCAGCACGCGCGCACACACACACACACACACATACACACACACACACACACACACAAGTACAGGAGCTCCAAGCAGAAGGATCAAGAATTCCAAGCCAACCTGAGCCATAGAAGAAAACCCTCCCTTTCAATATTTCAATATTGGTAGTCCCGAAACTCCCTATTCTGCCAGCAAACAGGAACTAGGAAAAAGAATTTGAGATTCGCATGACAAAAAGCTCCTTGCCTTGATGTGCTCAGGCTGCTTGCTATGGTGACAGAGACTCCGAGCATGACCCCAGTGAAAGAGCCCCCGTCCTTGCTCACATTGCTGGGGAAAAAAGCCTTGCAGAAGACCCATCCCAGAGCTTCGTTTTCCTGACACTCATGGCTGGAACCCCAGCTACTGACAGGCAGCTCGCTGTAGGTGGGAGAAAGGGCAAAGGCAGTCGTCATGGCAAAGGGCTTCTGGGTTGCACAACATGCCAGACTCAGGGCTAAGCATTTAGGACATGAAAATCCAGCATTTTTAGAAGACAAATGCTGCTACCCACGGAGGTGAATGAGCCCACAAAGAGATGACATGGTGGCACCTAGGCTTTTCCAAGCTGTCAGTAAGGCTATGGGACACGATGCTTTCCAATACCATCATGCAGGGATGGAAACCTGTGCCACTTGAATAAATGATGGAAACCATAAGGGGCCTTGAGATTTCAGACAGAAGGGCTGAGGAACACCTGTGGAGGACCATCATGTGGCCTGAGAAGCACCCTGTGGATAATGTATTTTTATAGACATGCATCACTCAGCCACCTGAAGACCACAATGCACTTGGATTAAGAGATGCTGACGGTGCTTCTCCCAGCCAGGGGACCTACAGAGCCAACCTGTGCTGTCCCCCACTCTGCAGGTAGGGAACCTAAGGAACTCCTGACTTGCCATGGTGACACACTGTGACCTCCATAGCCAACAAACCCAACATAGTGGGGAGACTTAGACAGCCAAGCCCAGTCAATATCCAAAAGGCCCCACCTCCAAAAAGTACCAAAGGCCCCACCTCCAAAACTTACAATTCCATGTCCACAGCAGGGGAACAGGCGGGGGAACCAGGTGAACAGTCCCCAAGTCAGGTTGCCACTGGACATTCAGTTCCACCAGCTGTGGCTGTCGTACACACTCAGCTGTGCTCACATAAGCTGCACTTACCTATCTGTAACAGGACGGGAGTAACCAGTGCTGTTTCCATGGCGTAACAGAACTCCCTGCCAAGCATCACTGCCCCATGCATGACCCATAGGTACATGGGGATTCTGTCGATAGATCCCTCGCTGATGGTCTCCTCTCGGGTCTCGGCCTCCGGGTCTCCGGGTTTCTGGGGGTCCGGCAGGGATGCAGGGAGCTCTTGGACTTGCACAGATTCTGAGTCAGCATTCTGCGGAGCCATTTTCATTACCACCAAATATATATGTATTTATTTATTCTATCTATATAAATAACACTATCATATCTCTTCAATGATAAATTAAGCTGTCTTCTCGTCCTGCTGCAGGTGCGCGCCTTGGCCGCTAGCACTCGTACTCCCCTCCGTACAAACAGGTGTGACTTCTTGCAGGAGACACGCAGCGACACAGAAGGCTTTTTGGCTGGCTGTAAACATCTGGCTCTCTGGCTCACTGGGAGCTCGAGCTAGAAATCCATAAGTGCCACTCAGTTAATACCAGAGTCGTCATGGTGGCTGTGCAGGCGCTGTGGTAACTTCTCTCGCTACAGAGAAGTCTGGCGGTGACACACACAAGCGATCTTCTGGGAATCCCCATCAAGTGGCTGGAGGTTCTGCAAGAGAACAAGACAAGCTGCAGTCAGAGATGGCCTCTGCAACCAAGGCCCCGGGGCCTCAGGAATCTTTATGTCTACAAATGACTACATTCCAGCCACGGCCACGCCCACACAGGGTCAGGACAGTGGGATCAGATGAACCGACAAAAACAAACCAACCCACCTAAGAATGTGTCTTCCTATATCACACTCATGGGCCTGAGTCAGGGAAATGTTCCCATGGCTGAGGCATCAGGCACACCCTCATTGTGATAGTTAATCCTGGGTGTCAACTTGACACACCTGGTATTAACTAAGATCAGCTGAGACCACACCTGGAAAGATCAGCTGAGACCACCTGAAGAGATTATACCAGCCCTAGATCCCATTGGAACCTCTCAGTAATGGACCATATAAAAGGAACCACAGGATATAAGAGAGGGAGACGTTCCAGGAATGTTCCAGCCATGTGGAGGTCTGCTGTGCGTTAGCCTGTCTGCCAGTTTCAGCCAGCCACACCATCTCCACTGTATATCTTTCTCTGGAACCCTAAAGTGAATAAATCTCCCTTTCTCCCATAAGTTGTTTGACTTCGGGTGCTCTCTCACACCAATAGTAAAGAGAAACTTACAGAAATTGGTATCAGGAGTGGGGTATTGCTGTGAGATTAAGAGCATCTGGTACCACAACATGAAGCTATTTGTGAAGCTGAGAGAAGTTGGTACCCAGCAGTATGGCCAATGCTGTGATGTGGCTAGTGTGCCTTTGGAACTATTTGTTGGGAGAAATATGGAGAATTTTGGGACTTTGTGCTAGGAAAAGTCTGTGCGTCTTGGCGATGGGACCAAATGGGCCTTTCTCGTGAGAGCTTCAAAGAGAGCAATGCTAGAGAGAGGCAGGTAGCAAGTCTTGGCAAAGTCCTTCATGTGGTTTTGGTTTTAGAGGGAGGAAATCATAGATTCTTCCTCCAAGATTTAAAAAAAATGGCAGAATCCAGGCAGCATGTGGCAAGAAGCCTGCAGTTTAGAGGCCCAAGAAAGGCAGTCCTGTTGAGTTAAAGCCTGATTTGTCATTGAGAAATGATGATGTTAGAGTTGTCAGAGAAACATGGGACATCTGTCAAAGAGAGCTGTATACCCTGAGAGGAGTCAGCCCAAGGGAGTGATGTATTCTATGGGCAGCTGTGTTGGAGGGGTGGAACCAAAGCCCTTTGGAACTGAGATGACTTCAACAAGAGGCTTACCTGTTGCACTTGGAGCTACAGAATTATCCTACTGCTTTTTTGTCTTGTTATGGTCCAATCTTTTCTGGGTATGCTCCCATTTCTTCCTTTTGGAATGGGAATGTTTATTCTGTGCCATTGTATGTTGGAAGTATATAACTTATTTGATTTTACAGGAAGACTTTGGACTTCAGACTTTGGAACTATATTGAGACTACTAATGTAGACTGTATTGAGACTTTTACAGTTGGACTGAGTATGGTCTGTACTAAGAAGATAGTTATGTAATATAAAGTTAATCTGTAGTTACGTGGTAAAATGTTGTAATCTACACTATGCTATTGTGTTTTGGGACACTAAAGACTAAGCATTTCTCAAGGGACTTTGTCATTTATCTTGGGAAAAATAATGTGTGTGCAGTTATATATGGATAGCTATATTATGTTAGGCAGAACTATGAATCTTACTGTTTTTATTTGGAGATTTTTAATGGCCTAAGAAAATGTGATCTGGTGTCAAGCTGACAAGGGGTGGACTTGTGATAATTAATCCTGGGTGTTAACTTGACATACCTGATATTAACTAAGATCAGCTAAGACCACACCTGGAAAGATCAGCTGAGACCACCTGAAGAGATTATACTAGCCCTAGGTCCCATCGGAACCTCTATTAATTTCATAGGAACCTCCCAGTAATGGACCGCATAAAAGGGACCACAGAATATAGGAAAGGGAAACGTTCCAGGGATGCTCCAGCCATGTGGAAGTCTGCTGTGAGTTAGCCTGCCTGCCAGGTTCAGCCAGCCACACCATCTCCACTGTGTATCTTCCCTCTGGAACCCTAAAGTGAATAAATCTCCCTTTCTCCCATAAGTTGTTTGACTTTGGGTGCTCTCTCACAGCAGTAGTAAAGAGTAACCATTACACTCATCATAACAGGAGACGCCTCAGGAAGGGAGTAAGAAACAACTGTGTGGAGATGGGTGAGGAGAGAAGGATGGGCAGAGCAGAGACATGTGACTTCAAAGTGTCTCCTGGATCCAGGTTCTTGACAGCATGTTGGATAGTGGTCCATGGCCTGTTCAGGTTGGAAGACCCACTGATGATGACAGGAAAGTTAGAGAGGCATGCACATTGTGCCAAACTCTGCTGGCATTTCTGGGTATCCAGAAACGCCCAGCCTCTGAGCAGCATTCCTAAGAGGCTATGGAACGCAACAGCCTAGTCCTGAAGTTTGTTCAGCTCCTGCGGCCAGCTTCTGTCATGCTTCCTCCTCCACTAGAAATGTCTCCTTGGGAAGGACCCAGAAGTCAGGTGTGGTGCCACATATGTGTGACCCCATTTCTAGGGAGGCAGAGGTAGGAGAATCTTGAATTCAAGGTCATCCTAGATTAAAAGTTAAGTCCTGGGCCAATCTGGACTCATATAGCAAGATCTTACCTCAACAGGCCAGTTGCCCCCAGACAGGCAAAATGAGGTGCGAAGATGGATAAAGCATTTGCTACACAATCATCAGTTCAGATCCCTGGAACCCATGTGAAAGCAAAGCAAGTGCAGTGGCCTCCTGCAAGCCTAGTACTTGGGAAGTAGGGATAGGGAATCCTCAGGGAAAGTTGGCTAGCTGAACTAGCTTCGGGTTCAATGAGACTCTGTCTCAACAAAATAAAAGAGATAGAGGAAGACACCCAGTGTCAACTTCAGACCTCCACATGTACATATGTGCACAGGTACCCACACACATATACACCCACACACAGGAAAACATACACTCCATATATGCATACCAAAAAAAAAAGAAGCAAAATAGACGGAGAGTGCACAGTAACCATGGGTCTGTGAGTGTGCCCCAGGTACACAGGTACAAGGTCATAGCTGAGTCCTGCATTGATGCTCAGCTGCACCACAATCTCAGAGAGGTCACCTGCAGAGCTTGTCAACCATCTATCTGCCTGCCTATGGTGGACAGCGCTGACATCTACAAGGGGACTCAGTCTAGGCCAGCTCTGGGTGGAGGCGGGGGATCACCCTTCCAAGATAGAAGGCCTGTCACAGCCACTTGTGCTCCCCGGGATCACACCACACGAGCCCAGTCTGCCTCCTGTGTCTCTGCCATCAGCTCAAGCCACGTAAGCCTTGTCTTCCCTCTGCAGGATAGTGATTCCTGTTCACACCAACATCACAGCTGCTGCACTGGATGACCAAGCATGCCGGCTGCAAGCGTCCTGCCCACTTCCTCCTAACCTGAATGTGCCTGGCCACATGGCGGGTGCCTAATGGGGTTAAGGATGACAGACTGCAACATGCATAGATGAAGAAACACCACTCCTGTCCCCCAAAGCCCTTACACTCCAGAGTTCTTGGGCAGCCACAGGTCCAGCCTCCCTGGGTCTTTGTGGATGCTGTGGGCTACCAGCTATTCATAGTGGATCAGGGATATGCTGTCATCTCTACTGATAACAATGGCAAAGGCCATATCATGGGCAATCCCCCAGCAGCTTCTGGGGAGCAGTTAGTAAGGAACCCCCCCAGCATGTCCCGCCTGCACTCAGCAGATGGTGCTCACCAGTGCAAGGTGTCCGGCCCCCAGAGCAGCAAAGTTAAGGCAGCTTTCTGAACCAGGACTTTGAATAAGGCTGAAGCTAAGGATCCAGAGGTGCAGGCCCACTGAGGAAGGAGAGCAAATGGTGAAGGCTGGTGCCCGAGATATCAGGGGGCATCTCTGTGGTGGTGGAAGGATGGGTGCCTTCCATGGCCCACACATCTCCCCAGTTTACTCCTAACTCCTTCATGTGCTGTGGCTGCTGGACTGCAGGGTAGAAGCCTCTCTGTGGGCTCTTCATGCTGGCCGTCTATGGGGCCCAGCAAGCAGGGGAAAGAATCCTGGAGGGGAAATGGCAGAGCCGAGGCTCTTAAGCACAGCTTGTACGCCCAGCAGGCGATGTGAGCACACCAAAGGACAGGGACACTGGTCAGCATGAGCTGACGCCCATGCGGACGTCCTCTGGGTGCAGGACAGCTGTTCCTTATAAGGAAGCTGGCCTCTTGCTGTCACTGTTTTCCTCTGAGGCACAGTTGCAAATGCCCAGGCTGAAGCATGACAGCATGAAAGAAGAAAATGAGCTGCTCCCACCCTAGGCACAGGTGGTTCTCATTTCTGAGCTCCCTGTACACTGCTGAGACTGAGCTCAAAAAGCATGCATGCCTCTTCTGGCATCTTCTAGTTCAAGTCACCCGGGATGGCTTTTCCCCTGCTTGGATAAGAGTACTTCCCTCAGAGCCTGCTCCAGTGACTGCTGGGTGCTCAGTGACAGTTTTGTTATGGTCTGCAGATGTACTCAGACAAGTGGACGACAATTGTTCCAACCAACAACTTCCTCTATTGTCCTGTTTCTAATTTGAAGGTGACTGATGCCAAAACATGTGACTTCCTCCAAGCTGCTATGTAGATGCTGGCCGAAACCAGTGTCCTCAGCAAGTTCCCTGGACAGGGACTTAGACCAGCACCTGCACGTGGCCAGAAATTTGAAGAAGACATGATTGTCACAGTAGCAGAGAATGTGAAGTCAGTAAGTCATGCAGTCCAAGAAGCATGGGAGATGTATGTTGCTCTAGGAAGATGTTGCCCTTTTCCCGTGACCCTGGACATCACATGTGTACTAGTGCGTGTTGCACTATGTGTGTAGCCTGTGCTCTGTGGTAATTGACTTGCTATGATAGAGCCACACACACTGAGGCAATCCAACCTCCACACTCCACAGATGGTCCTTGGCTCACAATGGAGCAGCAACCCACAAGTCATAACAAGCAGAAAATGCACTAATTCTGCCCATCATGGGGTCCCTGGGAGCGTGAGGTGCCTGGGAGCTTCCAGGGGCTATTCTTGTCCTGTGTGGCATAAAGAAATATCTTGCCAAGCTGTTACCCTGGGAAACGATCAAAATTGAAGGCTCAAAGTACAGCATCTTTAGGGTGCCTGCCTGCCGTTTCTCTCACATCAGCACCTGGCAGGTTGCTGTGCGGAGCCATCCCAGCAGGGCCTGGAGCATTGGGTATCAACCAGAAGGTGTGGATTGCAGATGGACAGGTGACTTCATGACATGCTTGCCCAGTGCTCACCAGCCCCCCCTCCAGGTGGAGTAGAGACGATGCAAATCAGCAAAAGTGTACCAATGGCAGCAGAGGGCTCAGTTCATCAATCAGTGTCAAGCTAGTTCAGGTGCTGAGAGGTGAGACTGACGGCAGCATTCTGCGACCTGCTGATGCCATTTCCTGAAAGATGCTGCAGAAACCCAGTGATTTTCCACACACACAACACTGTGTGGATGAGCCATAGCAGGACAGGGTCTCACAGATGTCTCTGACTAGAATGTCATCCCAAATACCACAGAACTCTTGCCCCCAATAGTTGAGAACAATCTGACAAAGACCTGGGTCAAGAGCCAGGCATGGCGGCATATGTGTGCAATCCTAGCACACAGAAGAGCAGGGACAGGAAGAACAGACAGGTCAAGGTCAGCCTCCAGCTGCACAGTGATTTTGAAGCCAGTCTGCGCTACTTGAGGTTGTCTCAGAAAAGAAAGAAAAACTGGCCAAAGATTTTGAAAGGCCTATCATAAAAAACCCGAAGACATGATCTCATCATGCACCAGTGAGTTCCAGGCTATGGCATCTGTTCTAACAGCCAAATCCAAAGCCTGGCATGGGCCGCACTGCCGAGGATGTGGAGCCACAGGGGCTGCCACTGCCACAGGTGCCACAGAGGAACAGCTGCACCTCCCTGGGACCTGACTCCAGCATCAGCTTTCTTTAAAAAAATACTTTCTTCATTCATTTATTTGGGGGGTACAAGGGTGGAGGTCAGAGGGTAAGTTTTTGGAAGATGGTTCTCTTCTTTCTCCATATGGGCTTTTGGGGATCAAACTCAGGTTACCAATTTTGCAAGCTGAGCTATCTATCTCACTGGGCCTTTCACTACTATTTCTCAAAGTTAAACACACTTACCATGCAATCCACAATCAAGCTCCACCTGTCAGGGTCTTCTGCCCCTGTGAAGACCTGCACACAGATGCTCACATAGGCTCCACTTATATGGTCAAAACTTGGAAAAATCCAAGATGTCTTTTAGCAGGTGAATGAATAAACTGTGGCACACCCAGTGGAATATTACTGCATCACTAACAAGAAATGAGTCACCTGGCCATGAAGTCATACAGAGAAGCTGGGGACTCCGGAGACTAAGGCAGGAAGACCAGAGCAAATTGAAGGCAAGGTGCCATCAAAACACTTACCATTATATCCACAGATTAGAGACGCTCTCAGTGCTCCACAAGAGACATCCTCTTGCAAGGGAAGATGTGTCATATGGAGAACCACAACTGGAGTGCTCAGCTCTAAACAGGACATCATCAAAATCACCCCCACTGCAAGGCTCAGGGAAATTTGCACAAGAGAGGGCAGTAAGAGTCTACAAGCCTTCAGGTGGGGAGGGGGCTGCCAGACAGTATCCTCTGGTCACAACAGGGTTGCTGCAGCCAAGAATCCACTGCAGTAATCTCTACTTCCACGAGACCTGCAGAGTTGGCCTATCAACCTTTCAGGACAGACGAGGGAAGATCTCAAGAAATACACTTTCCTGACCTACTGGTAAGTCATTGATGCCCCAGCAGGTCCTCAGGCAACTGCCAGTACAGACATCTCAGATGAAGCCCAGTGGGCCACATGTGCAAAAACACGTGAAAGCAGGAGGGAGCCGAGGTCAAAAGGAATGAGAAGTGGGACAGGAGGGGGGATGGGACTAGGCAGAAGGGTGAAACACGAAGGTATCAAAGAACAAAAACTTGAAAAACAAGCAAATAAAAAGGATGCAGAGGACTGTGAGCCACAACTGCCAAGTGAGGGGGGGCCTGAAGACAGGGGCAACTGTGCCAGCCCTGTGGCTCTGGAACACCTGACACATACCATGGAGCAGCCCCCACCCCTCCCCGTGGCAGCCCAAGATGCAGCATGGTAGCCCTGCTGTCGCTCGTGAGGGCAGGGCAGGAGAAACTGCTTTGGAAGCTTGAGTGAGCGAGGCCAAGTGGATGCAGAGTCAAGTGAGCGGGTGTGGAGAGGGCAGCTGTCGTCCCAGTCAGCAGCCAAAAAGCACAGATAGTTCAGGGGATTCCTGGTTCCCCCATGACAACCTCTAAACCCCTACAGCCTGTTGGCAGTTGGGCCATGACCCTGCTTCCGTGTGCAGTTAGTGTGTTGACTCCACCCCACTACTGACACCCCGGCAGCTGGCAGATGAGACTAAGTCAAGGAAGCCATCCCGGCAAGCCACAGTGAGAGCACCAAAGCCTCTCCCCCTTCCCCCAGACCTGCTGACACTGAAGCTCTCACTGGACGCTGGGGGCTGGTGAAAGCAACCTCCAAGCCTGCTCTGCAGACCATCAAAGCTATCGACTCACAAGTGCTTGCTTTCCTGGTGGGCACACCCATTCCTGGAAGCTACTTTTCCATTTGTGAAGGAAAACATCAGAATTGCCAAGAGAGTGGCAGGAGGCTACAGGAATTCCCATGGCCTGTGGGTCAGGTGAGTGGCTGCAACTGGCCCAGACATCCCAGAACTGTGCCTCAGGAAAACAGGCCTTGGCTGGGGCACAGGTGCCGGGTCCCTACATGAGGGCAGCTGGCGAGAAGCACCGGAGCAAACAGCGTTGGTTTAAGGAAGTCAAGGGGCTGCGGGGCAGCTCTCTTCTCTCCAACCTTGTTCTGTCCAAGCCGCTGGCTTGGAAGCCAGCTCAGCTCTGAGGTAGTTAAACACACTGTGTCCATCAAGCACACACACAGTGCGAGCACACACAGGTTTATAAGAGCACACAGGTTCCCATCTGTACAGGAAGAGTGGCTGAAAGAACTTGAATTTCTCAGACATCTTAAAAAAAAATCATACAAAACAGGGACATGGCTGCAGGAATGCTGGCTGCTGGTGCAAACAGGACGACCCACATGTGGAGCCAAAATCTTCGTGGAAGCTATGCCTGAGGTGGATTAGCTTCACTCTTATTTCCAGGAGAGGTCTGCTCTAGCAAGTGATCTGTAAAGAGCAAGCAGCTGAGCCCTGTTCTCAGAAAGCACACAACATGCTCGTTGATGGAAGTCACACTGAACAGGGCAGCTGGCCCCGGGGAACATGCTCTTTGTACCTCCTGGCTGTCCGACTCCCTGCTATGGCTCACCCTCCCAGTGTGTACCATCTGCTGGGCGGGAGGTATTGTTTCTGGTTAGCAGAGGTTTTCCTTCTTTCTTTCTAAAGGTTCTAAGCATTCCCAGCACCAGTAGATTTGTGGCTGGGACCACTGGACTGGCTCTGGTTGCCATAGAAACTGCAGCAGCACACTAAAGACATGGAGCTGCTCTGGAAAACCCAGAACCTGAGTGGGCAGCCTCAGTCACTGTCCTGAGGTGAGCAATTTGCACAGGAACAAGCCAGGTACAGACTCAGCCATGGGGGGAAGGTAGTAGACAAATGGAAAGAACTACATAATATGAAAAATGAAATGTGAAATAAAAAATGAAAATTTCTCATATTATGTACGCACCTCAAGAACAGACCTCAAAGACAGGCCAACACTTAAGGAACGCCACTATGATCTAATTACCCTGTGATGGTGCCTGTGTGTGAAATCTGACCAGAGGTCATCAGATCCTAAACATGTTCTAAGCAAAACAGGCTGTGGATTCTAACTGCCCCGCCTGTGAGTTACTGAGATTACAGCAGGCTGGTGAGATAAAGTGCATCAATGCATTTAAAGAAGGGATGCATGAAGTATGCACCTGCCCCCCTTGCCCTCAGGGGCACAGCACAGCCCAAGACCTCAAGCTAGTGTTCTTTCTCTCTCTCTCTCTCTCTCTAACTCTCTCTCTCTCTCTCTCTCTCTCTCTCTCTCTCTCTCTCTCTCTCTCTCTCTCTCTCTTCACCTAAGCACCATGACGTGCTGGGCCCAGAGCTTCTGCAAGTGGAGGTGAGCTATTTCTTCAGTTTCTTGGACAGAAGGCTCATTCATAGCACAGACCTTCGAGTTCGGCGTAAGACTTTTCCTTGCTTAAGTCAAGAGCCTGCCAATGTCCTGTGGCTTCTCTGTGCCACATTGGAATCACCAGCAGCCACCCTTGTGCTCTGGGCCATTATTAACTGAGGCAGGATGGCTGAATACCATGCCACAGTCCTGTGATAGATAGCCAATCTGACAAGACCCCTACCTGACAGGGAAGTGTACAGAGTGTAGACACTGAACACAGAGGGGTTCAGACCCAAGAAAGACAAGAGGGGGCAACAGAAGGCATCACCACACTACTCGAATGGCATGCCAAGTTTGTGAATTGTTTACTTTCCCTTTAACGTTCTCAGACTGTGGCAGATTGCTAACGCTGGGAAGTGCACAGGACAGGGACTGCTGCATTGGAAACATGTTCAATCTTTCAAACACACAGGGTGTTAGCTTGGGGCTAGACCTGTTCTCCCTTCCTTGCCTGCAAGACAAGTGCACCTGCAGTGCAGCTGTGGGCCATGCCAGTGAGCCATCCCACCGTTCACAGTGCAGATCCAGCCGCCAAAAGCGGCAGTAAGAGTGACCTCCCAAAAGGCTTAGCACCCCAAGAAGTCCCTCAAGACCCTGAAGAGCCTCCACACAAAAGCCTGTGCCAGCACACCAACAGGGAAGAGGAAGGAGACACCAAGGTCTTGGCTGGCCACTTCCCCTTCCTCCTCCTGTTCCTCTCAGGGAAGTAGCTGAACCCACGGACAGCTGGCACTGCAGAAGTGTCCCCCTGGAGCATGCCCACGAGAGCGCAGCACACCCCAGACCCCCTGGAGCACACCCACGAGCGCGCAGCACACCTCAGACTGATCCCCACCTCTACGGAGAAGAAGTCCTAACCTGGGGACCTCTCTTCTGTGCTGAGGACTTCATCTGGGACTCCCTCAGTTCTGGGGACAGTCGGGGCTATCTAGTGCTTGCTTGACTCTGTAGCTTGCCTGGACTAATTATGGCTGCTCCAGAGTCATCAAGTGATTCACTGAAGGCACACAGCCCCACTGCAGAGTGGAACTCTCTGGAGCCATCCAGAGACACAAAGCCATTGAGGCTCTTACTATACCAAGAAACCTCCAGGTCCTCAACCTGGCTGAAAGTGCACATGCACAAACAAAACTGCCATGTGCTCATAAGTGCTTGTGTAAGTGGCATTAAAGGCAAAAGCGCTGCTTCTCAGCACTTGAGGTTCAGCTTTCCTTCTTCGAAGGCGGGGTGCACCTCCAGCTGGAGATACAACTCAGAGGCAGAGCACTTGCCGACATGAGTACGCCAGTGTATTCATTCTGCAGCTCATGGTCAGTTTCCGTCTGTGTCTCCATGATTTAACTTAGTTAAAAACAACATTAAGTTATCTTTGCAGACAGACTTTTTGTTTGTCCACCCAACAACCTCCAAGACCCAGGTATGTGACAGGATGCTCAGCAGCATTCCAAGCTGACTAATGTGCCCATCGGATGATGCCAGTGGCTGCTTAGGCTGGGGGAGGGGCAGCCCTAACACTACCTGAGCTACTGGCATAGTGACAGGTCCACTCAACCAGGGAAAACACAAAGCTGACCAAAAACCAAGGAATGATACAGAAGCTAATTCCCAGCCTACCTTGAAACTCTGCCCGCAAAGTTAGTCTCTTCCCCAACTTCCACAGCAGGGAGACCCTGCAGAACCTGCTACCACCCAGGTGCTGCCCACCCATCAGACTGGGCTCAGGTCCACACTTCATCACATGCTTATCAGAGTCTCCCAGCCTCTCTTGTAAGTGGTTGTGGTCAGTCCATGTGCCAGTGCCAAGCCTACCAAAGAGCTGGCACATTGTCTTCTCTCTGGGTTGAATGACACCACACAGCGCAGTCCTGTGCCTCCTGGGCCTGGAAGCTCTACCTGCTCTCTCAGGTGCCCACTTATGCTGTGCTTGGATGTTTCCTCACTGAAGGCTACGCTCTAGCCAAGCATGCTGCGCATACCTATACACCCTCACTGGGAAGTGGAGGCAAGAGGATCTCAGGTTATGGGCAAGCTGGACCTCCCAGTAAGGCTCAAAGCTGGGGTCCCATGGTCCCCAAGCCAGGCACAAGGCCTGAGTGAGGATCCTGCCTATAGGCATCAGAGATCCTGTTTCCACTCTGCGATCTGGATGCGGATGGCCATGGCCCAGGCACTGCTCTGTAAGCTCTGGTCTGGATGCTGGCAGAGGAACACGGCCTTGGCAAGACCAGGTATAGTTGCCCAATCCTAGGTGGGCGGGTGCTAGGGCAGGAGCATTCAGACAGGGGCCAGAGGGTCCAAGGGGCTGCTTTCCACATAACGCCATGGCACATGAGGCTGCTCATGTCCCTCTGTCTTCTGCTGTCCTGGGAGATGAGCAGCTAACAAGCAGCCTTTGGTAAGAACAAGTGTAAACACGTAGAGTTACACGTGGATCCTAGCAGCCATCAATGAGATGGAGTGTAGACAGGTGTGCAGAGCTATGGATGGACTCCTAGCAGCCATCAGTGAGACATGTGTAGAGCTGCAGGTGGACTCCACTCGAGTAAGGATCGAGCTGGCAAACACCTGACTGCCAGCGCTCAGGAGAACTGCTGCAGGTCTGAGGCTGGCAGGGGTTGAAGAGTGAGCTGGACATTGCCAGCACCTGGACAGCAGAGGAGTGGTCGGGTTGGTGAGAAGGTAGTCCCCCAGCACAGGAGCTCACTGTGCCCAACACAATTCAGCCTGGTGGGAGTCCCACACACAGACAGACTGAAGCCGGTCAATGGCCCTGCAAGCACGAGGTCTATGGGGGAGGGCAGGTGGCCGACAGGCCACTTCTGCCTCAAGCTACAGAAAAGCTTCCTAGTCACACCCAGAGGGCAGATAGGAAAGGGAGGGAAAGGAACTGTAGGCTCCCAAGAAAGTGAAGTCAGCTGACCAAAGAGGAAGTCCCCAGGCTCTTTACTAAGTCTCCATGGTTTGCACCCCACAAGCCAGAGACCCACCAGACAAGAGCAGGAGCTAGGCCCACAGCAGAGAGCTCAGCCCCCATCCCATCAGCTGCCCTGGGCCTCTCCCGCCTCTACAAGGCCACCCCAGTCTGCTCTAAGATCTTCACCTTGGCACCCCAGGCCTCTGGGTGCAGGTTGTGTGTGTGTGTGTGTGTGGAGGGGGGAGTTAGGATGCCCAGGAGGCACCCTACTTACTCTACTGACTCTAGCTCTCCGCTCTCATAGAGGAGGCTCCTGGCTTTCAGTCTGCACAAGACCAAACACAAGGGATTCCCTGCCTTGTTCTGAAAGACCCCCATCTCACAGGCTATACCAGCCCAGGCACTGGAATGTCCTCCCTTATTATCCTGCTCTGAGCTCCTAGAAAAAGCAGGAGCCATTAACAGCGGCTCCCTTGGGCCACACCAGGAGGCATCTGCTGGTCTCCTAGCCACCTACTCAGAAAGCAGCAGCCTCTGGAGGGGGCAACTAAGGCCCGCTGTACTGCACGGCTAATGTCTGGTGCCTTACTTAGTCTGGGGACTAAGCTCAGACCAGCATTGTCCTTGCTCACACTGCCACTCATGCCACCTTCCTGCAGGGCTGTGGCTGCCACCTTCCTGCAGGGCTGTGGCTGCCACCTTCCTGCAGGGCTGTGGCTGCCACCTTCCTGCAGGGCTGTGGCTGCCACCTTCCTGCAGGGCTGTGGCTGCCACCTTCCTGCAGGGCTGTGGCTGCCACCTTCCTGCAGGGCTGTGGCTGCCACCTTCCTGCAGGGCTGTGGCTGCCACCTTCCTGCAGGGCTGTGGCTGCCACCTTCCTGCAGGGCTGTGGCTGCCACCTTCCTGCAGGGCTGTGGCTGCCACCTTCCTGCAGGGCTGTGGCTGCCACCTTCCTGCAGGGCTGTGGCTGCCACCTTCCTGCAGGGCTGTGGCTGCCACCTGCTCTTCCTCCGCATTCCCATAAAAAGTTGGAGAGTCCCAATTCAAGAATCTGCATTCCTAAAAGCCTGTCCATCTTAAGAGAAACACCACCATGAAGGTCCAAGTCCAATCCCTGTACACCACGTCCACAAACAATACCCACATGGTCAAAGAAACTAGGTCCAAGTCCAGACCCTGCACACCACGTCCACAAACAATACCCACACAGTCAAAGAAACTTTAACAAAGGGCCAAACAGTAACAAAAACTGACTGTTGAACTGTGGAGTTTAAACACAATCTGGCTATTGTGAGCACCGCCTCAGTTTATCAAGGCAATGAGAACTCGCTCTCAAAGATTAATGAAGTTCTTGCTAATACTCCCCAAGCCAGCATTTTTCAGATAGTTTGCAGGATAAATATTAGCTTGGGACCTGTCCACAGGAGAAGTGAAAGCTGCAGAAGCAGCGGGTGGACAAAAACGACAGAAGTGGCAGGAGCAGCCGGATGCTGGGTGCTGGGCTCGCCTCTGACCTGCAGTTCAGAACCTGATGCTCACTGTTAATCCTCAGCACCCTGATAGGCGGGATGTGGGGGGGAGGGGGTAGCGGGGCTGTGGTACCAGGGTCAGTACAGTTGCCTCTTGGGTCCAGCTCAGTAGCAGGTCCTCAAAAAGGCCAGACTGCAGAGACTGGGACACAGAATTGATGGACAGGAGATGTTAAGACAATATTTGGAATGAAAGGGATCTCAGGACTTTAGCTTAATTTCTTGAAATGAGTTTCAGGGACTGGTGTCCAAAGGTAGCAGAGACCTGAGCATTTTGGCCTTGCCCTTTGGATGGCAATGGAGACCCCAGGGACCCCCACAGCAGGAGTCTGCTGCTAATTTCCAGGATAACTCATCTCCCACCTCTCCTTGGCCTGAGGGGTCCGTGTGAATTTAGCACACAGCTGGTAACTCTGCTGGGGACTCATATAGCTGGGAGCAACTCTGTCAATGTGCTGAGAGGCAAAGTGGCTGAGAGAGAGATGCCTCTCGCCCAGGCGGCCTGAGAATTTTCACAGGTTGCTGAAGGTGCTCTAGCTTCATCTGAATGGCCCTGAAGAATAAAAGAACGATCTAGTAATGTTCACCATTTGTTTTAAGAGACATGGCCTGCGAGGTCCAGGGTGGCCTCAAACACACAGTCATCCCTCTCGCCACCGCAGCCCTGGGACTACAGCATGTACCACACCTGGCATTCCAATGGTCCCAAGGATTTTTACCAACAGTTGTTCCTAAAAGGGTCACGTGCCTGACTTGGAAATACAAAACCTTAGGTAAATGTTTCTCACCCGAGAGATTCCACCTGATGTGTACAGACTTTGCCTCGGCCCGGCCCGCTGCTGTCCTCACGCCGCACCCACCGCGTTCACTGTGTTCCAAAGTGTCGCCCATGGGACTGACTACTGCTGCCTGAGCAATAGCCAGTCCACACAGATGAGGAGAACAGACTGGTCAAGAAGCCTGTGACACTGCACCCCTGGTGCTTCGATTTCTCCAGGGGGTCTCAGGTGCCCACATTGGTGCATTGAGGGGACCACAACAGGTCAGCTTTCTGTCACTGAGTACAGGACTGCAGGAATGGCTGGCACGGGGAGGGGGATGGCTGGCTCGGGGAAGTGAGCTGGCGTCAGAGGAACAGAAACGCCAAGCTTCACATGAGGTTGGAGCATGCTCCTGCAACAGATGCTACTGAAACAGAGACCCAACAAGGCAGAGGCAGAATGTTTCCTGTGGGCCTGAGCGACAGGTAGTGAGCACCAGTGCTGTGCTTCCCCACGGCTCCATGACGAAGGCATTTCTCACACCTAGATCCAGCACCGCATCCAGGCCAGAATGCTGAGGTCTGGGGTGGCAGTCCCAAGGCCAGTCTCGTGGCATAGAGCCCAGGACAGAGGCATGAGAGGCAGCTCGAGTTCCACAGCGAGGACGGCCCTGGCTTCCTGGGAGAGGTGGCAGCTTGCAGCATACTCCAGCCCTCTTAAGATGGAAAGTTGGCTGCAACTGGCAAGGCCGGCTGGCGGCTATAAAAACGTCCTCCTGGGAGACCGCTGGAAACACACACTCTGGGATACTTTCATTCTTTTCCTTATTTGCCACTCTGAAAAATAAGCTGTTCTTCCTACTCTGCAATGGAGCAGGGGTCAAAACCTTCCACAGTGAACAGCGCCCCAAAGAAAAAGCACCAGATCCAAGATAGTTCAGCTTGGCCAGTAGCCCAAGTAACTCTACTCTGTTTACTTGGGGAGAGCAGAGCTCGCCTGGGGATAAAAACTTAATCCCGTAACCAGTCGATCCACGTCTGTCCTGTCTGTCCAAGCAGCTCTGTACCTCTCCTCGCCCTCATGGTCCTGTCCCACAGAGGCCTGCAGAGAACAGCCACCATGTTTCTGCCCACTGCTGTGTTAACCTACCATCAGGAGGATGCACTTCAGGCTCACTACAGCATGCAGAGCCACAGACACCCTGCAAAGACCACCTGCATATATACACAAGGCTAGCAAAGGTGGGTGCACAATGGCCTGGGGCTGACAGCAGAACTTGGGGCCCCCTGTTCCAAAGGGCTCTTCTGTCAGCTTCCAAGGACACTGTGATTTCCTTTAATGAGCTAGGTTCCCTCCTCTGCTACAGGGTCATCACTACAGCCCCTAACAGCAGCCATAGAGATAACACACAGTGTCAGCCCATTCCAGGGGCCACAGGCAGATCAGGTGCCCATGCCAGCACTTGGCTGTGCTCTTGCCGAGGCCAGAGTGTGCCACATGTCCACAGGGCACTCTTGGGAATAGTCAATACGACAACATGCTCCAAACAAATGTGAAGCCTGTAAGGTCTGCATTCCACGGAGGTTCAACCCTCCATGGCACATATGCACTGGAAGGCCGGGAGGGCTGAAAGGGAGGGGGGTCAGGAGGGAGGGTTGGAAAGGAGGCCAAGAGGGAGGGTGGGAGGGCCCACCTCCCACTGCCAGGACATTTAAAGTGTCTGACTAGTCTTTTTCCAGAGAAGCTTCATGAGGCCACATGGGGAGCTTTACATTCCCAGGCCAAGGAAGAAGCTGTTGTTCTGTGGCATCTGCTCCAGACATGGCCCAGGAAACACATGCACAGGTCAGTCTGCAGGGACAGGGAGGGGACAGACACAGGTACCAGTGGCTGCTACCAATGTGGTCCATCCTGGGGATCTGATGGTAGATACCCTGAGTCACAAAAGGGGGGGTGTTTGCCAGAGAGTCTAATGTGCCCTTCCTGCGCCAGGTCCCACATTTCTGCCACCCAAAGCCCCCAGAAGAGGGGGCAGGAGCTCAGAGCTCCCCTTTCTCTCCCACTTCTTGCTGGAACTGGAGATGGAACAACAAAGGATGGGGTTTGTCACTGCACAGCATCGGTGGCCAACCTCCTGCACCTCAAGCTGTTCCACTCAATTTGCATAGCGCCCCTTCGTGCCCCTGACAGTTGGTTTGAGAGGCAGCTAACACGAGAGTCTGTAGATACATCCCACAGGACCTTTATGAGCACCTTCAATAGGTTGCAGTGGTACATGCACAAACCCACCTCTCAGGAGGCTGAGGCAGGAGGATCACAATGAATGAGCTACATGAGGAATTCAAGGCAGCCTAAGCTATAGAGTGAGATCCTGTCTACAAAAACAGAAACACAAACACAGCTGCTTAGATACATCCTCTGCACAAAGTACTGTCTCTTGTAACAGGGTCTAACTATGGAGCCCAGGCTGGCCTGGAATCCGAGATTCTTTCAGCTCAGCTAGAGTCTAAAGAGGTGCGTGCTGCCACGCCTGGTATACTCCAGTCACATATTTTACATTTTAAAAAATTCATTTACACACATGATTATAGTGAATTTATATTTTCACACTTTAATCCCCAATCCCATTTCTCCTGCTTTTTCCATTTCAGCCCTTCTTCTCCCTGCCAGTCTTTCTCCTAGTGTCACACTGAACTTCATCTGGGCTGCCTTTGCTGGCATGTGCTGGGCACTTGCTGGAGCGTGAATCTTCTATTGGTGGGTATATTATTGAGGAAGCCTTTTATCCCTCTTCTAGTAACTTTCAATCTTTGCCCTCTCCCCCCAAAATTAAAAAAAACAATAAGCACAGGGTTAACTGTTATGTTTCAAAATTAAGTACTTTGCTACCGAACACAACTCAGGAGTAATGGCAGCGATGCACACTGGCCCTTGGACTGAGCAAAGAGGTTTCGGAGGCCCACTCACAAAAGGTGAAACTTGCTTCCCAGACCTTAGGAAGGCTATAGGCCTGGTTTGGGGACCCTCTAGCTGTGGCCCTCCCCAACACAGCCTTCTACTATTCCTTCTTCCCCTTCCCCAGAAAAACAGGTAGCTGTTCTTGGAAACCATGTAATGAGGCCAACCAAATAAACTGTTCTCCATGTCTCTGTTGGTAAGCTCTGCTCTCGTCAGAATTTCCATCGCTGACTACTGGGAAATTAGTGGACACAGAACAGAATAGGACCTCCAGGCCAGCAGGGCCTCTGGCAGGTCCAGTCATCTTAACTCCCGGCAGGCCAGCGTGCAAGGAATCAAGAGAGCAAGAGCCACATGTAGGTGTCATGCTGGAGACGGGCCCACACTGAACAGCTGTGAACCCAACACACCTTATTTTTCTCCAAGACACAGCCACAAAGAATGTGGTGGTCCTGAAGCACAGCACTGAGCCTCAACTGCCTGAATGGCTGACAGGCAGCTGGCCTGGGCGGGGAAAGGGTTGTCCATGGGGACATCACCAGCCATTAGAAGAGCAGGCCTGTTCCTCTCTCATCTCCCCCTCCCCCAGGACAGCTTCCTCTCTCACCCTCCCCTTCGCCTGGCTGTGGACCAGCAAGGGTTATGAACTGTCTTCCAGCAATTAGGGACAATCAATTACAAATACGAAAACTATTCAGGTGTATGAAGAATAATCTTCCAGATTATTCGGCTAGCAGGTCCCTGGCTAACACCACTTTGGAGTCGAGGCAGTTGAGGATTATCTTGGATTTGGGGCTACCCTGGACTACACAGTAAGCTTCAGGTTAGCAAAACCCTGTTTCAAAAAAGATTAATGCAAACTGGGCTTGGTGCCGCACACCCAGCACAGGAGGTGGAGGGCAGTCTCTCCGGAGTGCGCTTTGCCAAAGCTGGTCCAAGCGGGGCAGGCTCTGTTGTGGGCCATAGGTCACTAGGCCAGACCTCTACCCCTAAACTAAGTGCCAGGAGCAACTGCTGGTCTCTCTGGCCTCCCAGGGCACCCAAGTTCAAAGAAGGAGCAGATCCACCTCGCCCATTACAGTCCTGGCAACAATGCCCAGACCCCTTGCACGCCACATATGTGGTTATCCCCTCAAGCCCATCGCCTTTCCATCTCAGAGCACTGCCCAGTCACCCACCTCTGCTTCCTCTAAGGGAGTCAGAATCCGTGCGCTATGCTGCCCCTCGGGCTCTGCCTCAGATGTTCATCAACACTCACAGAAGTGAGTTCAGCCTGCCTCAGAAAGCCTTGAAATCCCAGGGGCTCGTGCCTGTCCTCCCTGGAGCTGGGAAGCCCGTGTGTTTGGGTTCGTCTCCGGTGGATACGGCCTACTCGACTGCTTCGTGTGGGTGTGCAGCCATTGTAAGTGCAAATCGAAGGTACTTCTGACCAGCCAAGCTGTTTTAGAAGCTGTATCTATGTTATCTCCAAGTCCTGCAGTGATCCAGTGTGGGGATTCTGGTACCAAGACAACCAACAGACAAGAAACTGAGGTAGGAAAGGCAAGATTTCCTCCTTCACCCCCTCCTTCCTCATCTCTGTCTCTGTAATATCTACAGCATCTCCAGAAAAGAACTTGCTGGAGATGTGCGGAAGGCTGGGGTAGTCTTATTGCCTGGAAGCAAGAATCACAGCCCCCCACTACAGAGAGAGAACCTTGTAAGCCCTCAAGCACCCAGAAAGGACAGAATGGTGAGAAGCGCGCATCTGCTTCTGTCTCTGAGAGCAAGGCCAAGGTCAGTCTTTTTCCCTCCTTCTGCTGTTAACCGGAATAATCTGGAACTCTGAAACTGCCAATAGGGAGAGAGCAGGTCGTGAAGGAGACAGGAAGGTCCCCATTTACCAATGCCAGGAAGCTTGGCCACAAGCAGTCTTTACGGGCACAAGAGGGGGAGAAGTCCAAATGCACCCAAGCACACATGAGGAGTTGAAGATGGGTTCCTGACCCAGAGAAGAAGGTGAAATATCCACCCAGGAGGCCACCAGCAGCATCCAGTCCCTGAGTCTCCTGCCCACACCAGGAGAACTGCACAAAGGTTTAGGGCAGACTAAGGAATGCATCACGGCACTTACAGAGCTGTAGGAACTGCCAACCAGAGGAAGGTCTGGGGTACAATGCCTAAGCCAGACAGAAATGCTGCCCTGGGCCGAGATAGCAGAAACCACCGATTCACAGCCCCACTCACCTCTGCAGGATGACTGGCACTAGCCATAGGTTCCCAAGGAGAAGGACACTGAGAAGTGTGTGGTAGGTGTGATATCACTTTTCATGTGTACCCCAACCAACCACCAGAACAATGCTTTGAGCCTCACCCCTCCCTTCTCCCTCCTGTGGAACTGGACCGCCCTCCTCCCACTCTACCCACTTGACGGGTAGTCCAGTAGGTGTTAGGCAGCTCCCTTACAGGGCCGTTCACCTTGCCAGCAGCTGCTTGTGCACATAGATGCTTCGGTCTGATGCTGAGACCCCAGGCTCAGACCTCTGCAGCGCGTCAGCTGGGCACATGGTGGAGCCTAGACAGCGGCTCTGCCCCAGGATACCTAGCCAGTACCTACTGTAGGGCCACTGCTGGGCATGGAAGACCCAGAAGAAAGTGTTTCTTTAGGAACCCTCACCCAAGTGAGCCAGAAAAGAAGCCGGACCCAGGCATCCTGAATGATGGGGAGCAGACTGGCCGCAGACAGCCAAGGCTGACACACAGTGCTAGTCCTTGGCCACAGAGTTGGAAAGGCCTTTCACTGCAGGAGGGAAGCAGAAAGTACAGCTGTGTGGTCCCAAAGGTAGGCAGCAGGGGCAAACCCTGCAAGCTGTGGGTTAGGGACGGCCAGTGGGGGAGAGGGAGGAAGAGAGAGGCAGGCAGGAAGGCAGGAACAAGGTGGTGAAGACATACTCAGGAGTCTGAGGCAGGAGGATTGTAAATTCAAGACTAGCCTAGCTATAGAGTGAGACTTTGTCTCAAAAAAAAAAAAAAAAAAAAAAGAGAGAGAGGAAAAAAAGGATTGGAGAAGAGATGGATCAGGGGTTAAGATTCTGCTTTGCAAGCAGATGGTTGTGAGTTTAGATCCTGGATCCCATGTAAAAACTCCAGGCAGAAATGGTGACAGACTGTACTTCTGGCCCTGGAAGGTGGAGCCTGGAAAACTCCGGAATAAAAGCAAAGAGGAGGTAGTCCAATCCAGGGTGATTCCTAAGTCAACCTTGGGACTGCACGGGTACACATAATGCCCTCTCATACACACAGACACACACACAGAAACACATGCAAAATTTAAAAAAAAAATTTTTTTAAAGAAAAAAAGGAGACCCCCCCCCCAAGCCACAAGTAAGAGATGACCCCATCCAGAGCAAACAGCCTCGTAAGAATAAGGCCCACAGACCCAGCTAGGACACCGTAGCCTGTCAAGGATCATGCTGGTAGAGGTGATCTTTATCGACCGGTATGGTTACGTTCTCTGGACTCAGGGAAGAACCAGCTGCTGCATCCGTTGAATAAGAGCAAGCTTCCTGCCTCAAGAGGAACTAAGTGGCCATGTGCCAGAGACCCAGGATTCCTGTGGCTGTGGCCTCCACACAGAGGGCCGAGGGAAGCCAGTGGGCAATGCCTGAGAGAGCCACAAACATGGCCAGCACAAAGCATGGTCACACCTGCCCTCATATTCAGCCAAGCACTATCTTTGCCCTGAAGGCTGGGATGGTGGAGGCGCCTGGCAAAATGAACTCAGAACCAGGTCAACCCTCACTGCAATGAAAGCTACTGCAGAACTCAGAACCCGACAGTCACAGACCCCAAAGATGCTCAAGTGAGAGAACACGCCGCAATACCTTAATGCAATACGCTGTGCAAAACGCAAGATTAGATGTGCACACTCGAACACAGCATAGTGATGAAATGATCTCCATCTTCTCTTCTACAGTACGACAGACTCTATATAATAAATACAAGACACACAACAGACACACACAATAGACACAAGCATACACATATGCAGATATGAGAATCCAACTGCTGCACCCCTAAGTTCTGCAACCCACAGATTCAAGCAATACTCAGAAAAACACAATTTTACTTGCAGGAGAACAGACTTTCCTTGCCATTGCTGCCTAGCAATACCGTACTACAGCTGTTTCATTGCATTTCTACTGTGCTGCGGTTAAGCAGTCTACACAGAGGACATACACAGGTTACCTTGAAATACTACCCTGTTTTACCTAAGGTACTCGAGCATCCCTGATACTAGGGCTGCATCCTCTAGTTCTATGCTCTGTGCAGGGCTGCACATCTCTGACTGTGGGGTTAGGCACATGCAAACACAGGTCTCCCCTGGGTTCCTCTCCAGGATCTGTGGTCCTGACAGGAAGGCCCCATGGGGTCCCACATCTGCAGTTCAAGGCTGCTCCCTCCCCCCCTCCCCAGCTATGCTCAGAACTGAGAATTCTCATTCCTCCTTCATTGCCAAGTCTCATCTCTGTCGCATCTGATGACATTGCTTGATTCTTTTGGACAGCCTTGACTTTCTGTTGTACTTACTGCTAATTTTAGCTCCTGCATATCCCCACAAAGAATCTGTCACAGTTTCCAACAGTCACTCTGTGTGACATTCAACCCCACAGGTTTGCAGCTGGGTGAGGCTGGCAAAACCCCACACCCATGGTCACCATTCACCTTGGCCGAAATGCTCACAATGTGAGCTGTGCCTGAGCTCGGGTGGGGAGACACCAAAAGGGTGATCCTCACTCAAGCAGCAGCTACCTGCTTCGCAGGGCAACTCATTCTGACCAGGCAAGGAGGGGCCTCCCTAGGTGGGTGTAAATCACACAGAACACCCCCAAGCTGCACACAGATTGCGTCAGTGTTTGTGGCTATAAGACTGAGACACACAGCTCTCAACAGATTTCCAAAGGAATCCAATTGGCAAGAGACATGCTGGCCTGGCCTGGAGACAGTGTGGAGGGATAGCCACGCGGTCATGCAACTGGTTAAAGGCGTTTTTTGTTGTGATGTGGTTATGACATAATTTTAGTTGAGCAATTTAGGTTCTTATAAAAAAAAAAAAAAAAGAAGGAAAACAAAGGGAAGCCTGGGGATGTGGCTCAACGGCAGAACTTTTGTTTTTTGCTTAGCACAGAGGCCTTGGCTTTAGTACCCAGGAAAATAAAACCCTAACAATCAGAGTGAAAAATGAAGGAAAACAGGCAAGCTAGGTGCAGGGGAGTGTGCCTGTGGTCCCACTACTCAAGGCTGAGGGAGAGAACCTCTTGATCCTAACAAGTGCAAGAGAACAAATAGCCCAAGAAGCATAATGAAGCAGGCCCCCCACTTCCCAAAAAAGCAGGGCAGATTTTCTAAGTTTCAGGAAAGTATAAGGAACAGCCCTGGTCAGCAGAGCTGAGATCTTCTGGAGCTGGGCAAACACAGTTCCCAGAGAAACAGGCAGAAGTACACTCAAATCAAAAAAGAAAGTGTGATGCAGGGATGCTGGCGTCAGGCCAGGGTGCACCATACCTGGGGCAGGTGAAGTGAGCATGCTTGCTTAGGATCATCCTTAACTCCACATTGAGAAGCAGCCTAGGATGGACCAGAGGAAAGACGGAGCCAGCCACAACGCACTCAGCAAAATATTGGTCTCGCATTTCATATCCAACACATGACCCAGATAAACCGACATCTCATCTGTTCCTTCAGCTCAGGCTCAGTGCAGTCCCTTCCCTTAGACTCCACAAAGTGAGCCTGCACACCCGACCGTCAAGTGTGGGGCGCCCAACAAGAAGTTCACAGAAACCCAACTCACTGCCCCATGGTATTCCTAATACGGGCTCCGTCCTACATACTCATAAGCCATCTCGGTCCCAAGAGAGGGCACAGCTGTGGGCAGACCCACACACAGAAAGTTTTGCTTTCTCAGCTATATTTGGCCAAGGCGAGCCCTCCTTCTCGAGACCCCAGGTCACATAAACTTGCAGTCGGACAGCTCTTGAAACACAGGAACCACAGCAAGAGACTCCACTATGGCCTGGGGGGGGGATGACAGGACACCAGAACTGCTCAGGCATGTACTATGTCAGATGGCCTTGCCCCTCTGAAGACTCCACCCTCTGTGGTCCTTCTGGGGATTTTCTCCCCAAGCCTGGGCCCAGGGGAGCAGCTCTGCGCTACTTCTGGGCACAGTCCTGCCCTTGCACAGCTCTTCCTAGAGTCCGGCATTGCTCGCTTCCTCTTCCCCCTCCAGCTGCAGGTGCCTGAGCTCCCAGGTGACATCAGAATCTGTCTGACACAGCCATGAAACACCCCTGGACACACGTGGGCTCATATCTCCCCAGGGGTGCTAAACGCCCAAGCCCAACTGTGCATGGTGGGGCACATCTGTAATTCCAGCACTCAGGAGGCAGCGGCAGGAAAAGCGGGTGTCTGAGGTATGGCCCAGTGGGAGAGAAAGTGAATGAGGTGTTGGATTCTATTTCCAATACTGCCAAACAATAAAAATAAAGAAAAGAAGAAATATTCCTGAACACAGGAATGTAAGGTCAGCCTGGGCTATACAGCAAGTTTTAGGCAAGATTGGACTGGAGATCAATCTATCGATTTATCTATCTATCTGAACCAGAGTCAGCCGGCCAGCCAGCCGGCCAGCCTTTCTCTCTCTCTCTCTCTCTCTGTATCTATCTATCTATACCAGAGCTTAGTGGCCTGTCCTTACACAGGCAAAGGGGCCTGATCAAGGTGGGCAGCAGCAAGAACATGGCCAGGGCTGCAGTGCCGAGGACTGGGGTACAGGGCACCAGAGGCCAAGCAGGGGGTAGAGCTGGAGAACTCACGGAGCACACCAGGAACACACTCTTGGGCCTCCTTGGGGTCCCCTGGCTTTATTGCACATTTTAGGGTGAGGCCCTGGGGCTCTCACAGCTGAAGGGGCCTGAATTTACACAGCCTCACGAAGCCCCCGAGGCGGCATGAGCTGAGCGGCTACAGAGCTCCAGAACCTCACGGCTGCCTTTTACACTGGGACACTGTGACCAACTGCTGAGGGATGCTTGGTCCACATTCCCTCCACCTGCACCTGAAGCAGAACCCAAGATCCATGGCAGCTGAACCTGGGATGTCAGTCTCCTGAGCTGCCTGGTAGGTAGGGGGGAGGAGAATGCTGACGGGCATATGCCAGTGGTCCCCAGGCTAGAGGTGCCCAGACAGATGAGCCCACGTGTGCTGCCACTGGTTCTTCTGAGCTAGTGCAGGTCTGTGGACAGACAGAATGAGGGAAGAAACACACTAAAGGCCTTTAGACCAGAACCCCTTTCCCTGTCTCCGCTCTCAGAACAGAGGAGAGTTCTCTGAAAGGTCAAAGCCCCCACATTCAGCCTAGGGTGTCTGGTGCCCACCTTGCTCTCCCTGGCTTTGAGACATAGTTGGGGCACTGCTCCTCCAGCAGGACTCTGACCAGTCACCCCAGAACTGTCCACCCCCAGGAAAGCTGCTGGTCAGACTCTGCGGAGGTCCCACCAGAGCCCAGTCCAGTGGTGGCTCCTGAAAGGCAGGTCCAGTTGCTTCCAGAAGCCCTCCCTGACAGCAGTAAACCCACAACGCACGGGAACACCAGGAACACTCTTGGGAAAGCACCAGGAAGCTGCCGTTTAAATGCTTAAAACTGCTTTTTTAGACCATCCCATGGGCCAAAAGAACCACAGGCTGCGTGGCTTCCAGACTCCTACAGACCCTAATCAAAACCCTATCTGGGCCTGACACCACAAACCGGCATTACCCACACTGGCCTTATCGGTACACAGCCTCCTTGCCATAAAGATGGACAAACTGTCAGCGCAGGCTGATAACAGGGTCACAATGCCACAGACCCACCCCACATGGAGGGGCAGCACCCCCTTTTCCCTTATACTTCTTAGCCGCTGCTTGACATTGCCAACGGTCCAAATTTCTTCTACATGTGGTTCGTTTTAGGTGTCCCAGAGCTAAGAGAGAATGCTGCTCAAACACAAGCTGGCAAGTTGACCCTGGCCTGTCATCCCAGGACTTGGGGGGTTGGAGGCGGAGGGTCAACAGTTCAAGGCCAGACTCAGCTAGAGGGCTGAAGACTGGAGAGATGTCTGCATGCAACCTGACCACTTAAACTCAATCTCTGGAGCCCACATGGGGGAAAGAGCCTGACTTCCATCCTCTGAGCACCACGGGTACTAGGTATGCCTTCTCTCAGTCTCAATCTTTAAACAAATAAGATTTTTTTGAAATTAGGGTGGACTCAGCAAGATGATCAAGGAGGTAAGGTACTTGTTTGCAGATCTGGAGACCTAAATTCAAATCCCAGAAGCCCACATGGAGGAAAGAGAGAACTAACTTCTGAAAGTTGTCCTCTGACCTCCATCTGTGTGCCACGGCACGCATGTGCACATCATCTCCCCCATTCCTCCCTCCTCTATTTCTCTCATAAATAAAGTATTTAAAAAACAAAAATGGGGGGAGGAGGAGGGAGGGAGGGAACTGGTGTACCTAATAAGTTTGTATGAGCTGAAATTAAAAAAAAAAAAGAAAAAGAAATATAGTAAGACGGCCCAGCAGGTAAGGGGTGTAGCTACGCAAGTCTATCGACCTGATCCCCCCCCAGGGGCCCACAGCATAAGTACAGAGCTGACTCCTGCGTGGCTGGGGTCGGGTCTCCTCCAGCAGCAGGCAGTACCCCCTTGGCACAAGCAGGGTCACGGCATGCACATGCGCCCTCACCCCACAAACAGAATTTCTAAAAACTACCGAAAAAAGCAGAGTTGGGGTGTGGCTTAGTAGCTGAGGGCTCACCTGGCTTGCATGAGGAGCAGCCCCCACAAAAACAAAGGAAAAACTGCTAGGGCATGGAGGCAAGTGCCCATACTCCCAGCGCCCCTAGAAATTGGATGCTGAGGCAGGGGGACAACCAACCTGGGCTCCTAGCAAGACATCAGAAACAAAGTCACTCAGATTAGAAGTATGCAGACAACTGTCAGCATAGGGCGACACCATCTCCCAGTAGTCACCAGCTTTAGGTCTGAACACATTGACAATAAACTTCTCACCATCCTGGGATCAGGCAACCTGTGGGGCATCTGCTTGTCCCCAGAACATTTGCTGTGGGAGCCCGGGGGACAACCTGAGGGCTCTGGGCCATCTTTGGGGTCAGGTCTCCTCCAGCAGAAGGCAGTACCCCTTGGGGCACAAGCAGTGACCACAGAAAGGTCTGGAACTGCGGTAAGGGGAAGGGGTAGTTTCTACATTTCTCTGGACAGAAAAGCCATGAACTATGCAGCCCACTGTGTGCCAGGCGCTGGGGACACTTGACTTCCCCCCACTTCTCCCAGGGAATGCAGTTCCACATGGGAGGCTGCACCTATTCTTTAAGTGCCTACTACACCAGAGACAAGTACCCAGTGGGCTCTTGGCTATCCAGCAGAAGCTGAGTTTGCAAGCGGAGGTGGCTTCTGGGCCAAGGTCACCAGCCAGGGACAGCCAGCTAGGGCTGGGCCACTCCTTGCGCTCCTCCCAGGACAAGGGGTAAGCTCCCACTACGGGGAAAAGGGCCAGGCCCCTCCCACCTCTACAGAATTAAGATGCTTTCTCTGCATGACTCACACCTCAGGAGAGTGCTTTCAATAGCCTAGCACTCCCTGCACCTTGCAGGACAGGACTGTCCCTTTAGGGCCAACTCCAGCTACATGAACTTGACACAGAGCAGCCTTGACTACAACCTGACCTCCAGACCCTGCTTTGCAGCGAGCTAGCTACAACTGCCTTGG
Source organism: Typhlomys cinereus (assembly GCA_023101885.1). NCBI lineage: Eukaryota > Metazoa > Chordata > Mammalia > Rodentia > Platacanthomyidae > Typhlomys > Typhlomys cinereus. Next base: position 3,703,241 of record JALPQD010000003.1, on the reverse strand, counting down.
AGTGGGTGCTCTGAGCAGCTGGAAACCAGCTCCCTCCAATACACACACCGTTAACCTGACTCTATCCAGCAAATGAGAGCAGGGCTTCCCTACTCCAAGCTTTTGATGCAAACTGTTTTGCATAAGCGATATGAAAACCACTAATAGTTACTCTAGTATTTCTGTAGCTTGCCTAGCTGCGAGATTTGCATGCTGGAGAGAAGCCCAGGCAAGCGCTGGAATTTCTAGAAACAAGTGAAATGCTCTTAATACCCGCTCTTATACCTTGGAGAAGAGTGTTTCTCCAAGTCAAGGGCCCGAAGCCCGGCCCTGGGTCCCGGGGTCTAAAATGCTGAAGAACTGTGCAGGGATGGCTGCTCGGCATCCTCAAGGCACTGTGCCCCACAGGCTCTGTGGCCCTAGGGCGGATGCCCACCCTAGGGCAGATGCCGTCTCTTCCAGCCTCACCCCAGGGTTTCAGATAGAGGACTTCACTACAGTCTAGAAACTGGTTCCGGCTTCTCATCCCTAGGAACAAGAGGGACAGGGTTCCCTCCGCAGACACCATCACATCCTCCTCTCTCCAGCGCTCTCCAGCGCACTCCCTTGGATTCTGGATACTTTGAATCTTTCTGTAGCTCAGGCTGTAATCCTCTGCCTCCATCCTCCACCATCCAGTGCTAGGATTGCAGGTGTGAGCCTCCACATCCAGCTGCCAGGCGTTCTTAACCATCAGCAATGAAGCCAGAGGTGGGCAGAAATCCCAAACTGGACCATACTTGCCGCTTCCAGAACTGGCTCTCCTGCCCAGCAGGGTGGCCCAGTGATTGGATTGATTACAAAGCCCCCCTCTCCCTGGATACACCTCATGGAGGGAGGTTACCTCCCTCTCTCCTCTGCGCCCACATTCCCAGTTCTGCTCCACTTCAGATCAGGCTTCATGTAACTAAGTAATCAATAAACCTTTTCCATTCCTTGTCTGAGGTGTGGCGAATCTAACCTTTCTTTTTTTAAAAAAAAACCTTACACAACAATGGTGCTGAAACCCAGATGGGACAATTCCTTTTTGGACCCCAGTTTTGAACAAGGACGTCTGTTACCGCAGCAGCATTCACCACCGCCACCATACTACAACCAGGTTAGCTCGTTCTTTCTCCCCCTGCTCTCATGGGCAAGCTTCCACATTCCCTTCTCATCATTTACTGAGCTTCTACAGGAAGCTGTGTGGCCAGCTCTCTCATTCCCTTTTTGGCCTGTGTGGTCCTGGCTTGCTTTGAGGTGCACTGAACCCCCTCCTGCCTCATAGGCAGCCTTGCTTGGAACGACTGTCTTGTATTTTGCCTTGAAAAGCCTGCTGGTCACTTCCCTCTAGTCCAAAGGACTAGACTCGAACCCTGAAAAAAGGAGTTGCCCTTTTTGGGGTCCGAGTCCTCACCTTTTTTGGTCTCAGCTTTTCACATGTGTTCTGGGGACACCTATCAAAACCTGTCAAAACCAGGGGCTCCGTGAGCTTTTTTCCTTCTCTCTCCTCTCTCTTTAACCTTCTGCTTGGCTCTGCTTCACCTCCTCTGAAATGGGTACCTTCCACTCTAAGCTTCACCTCCTTTCCTGCCTTTTTAAATCTCTATAAGCATTAAGCATTGGCTCATTTTGTATTTGGTCTCATCACCCCTTAGATCAGCAGAGTCGCTGCTACACGGTAGCACAGTGGATTTTCAAATCTTAGTGACCTTGGCACGGTTTGCCACCACCATTGTAGGTGGTCCGCATTCCCTTACAGCCAGCCAAGCCTTGTAAGTTAGAAGGTTATGTTGTAGGTTTGTGGGATGGTTAAAGGAAATTTTAAGTCTATCAAAACTGTTCCTGGGCTGAAGAGATGGCTCAGGTGTTAAGATTCTATATCCACAAGCATAATGTCCTGAGTTTGGATCCCAGGTCCCACCTAAAAACACCGGGTGGAAACGGCAGTAACCTGTACTTCCGGCCCTGGTGGGTGGAGTTTGGGAAATCCAGATGAAGCAAGGAGGTAGAAGCAACCCAGAATGATTCCTAAGTCACCCTTGGTCCTCCACAAGTACATACTCAAAATAAAAAAAGAAATAAAAAAAACTTGTTCCTGATAAGTTACTGTATGTTATAGAGGAAAAAAAGGCATTGAATACCTGAAACATACCTGGTAAGAACTGTTTTTCAATTGTCTTTATAAATTTTCTCATTAATTCCAGTAATATAGCTAACAACTATTTGCATGCTGTTTCATTAAACAATATTTTTTTTTTTTTTCGGTGCTGGGGACCGAACCCAGGGCCTCGCGCTTGCTAGGCAAGCGCTCTACCACTGAGCTAAATCCCCAGCTGCATGCTGTTTCATACATTAAGACTCATAAAATCTTAATTCCTAAAAGGTATACTTGCTTGTCTCATGGGATTATACAATATTGCTAATACGATGCTATGGATTTTGACTAAAGCACGCTGGCCTGAAGGTAAATGCTATAAATATAATCTTTTACTTCCTCACCTTTACCTTCACCTCACTGGGCCAGACAATGCAATTGCTTACTTTAATTTTACATGTATCTCTAATCACAGGTCATGTGCAAATGTTATGTGGAAAACAGGTCATTATGGCTAGTAAATTCAATATATTCCAGTGGTTCTTTATTAATGGCTCTGCCAATTAGCTCTCTCTCTCCTGAAGACTGCTCTCCTACCTGCTACTCGGCCTCATCTACATGAGACACTAGGAATGAGCCTTCTTTGCTATGTGGGATACATGTGGCTGATTATGTGGCCTCTACATACACAAAACTGTGACATTTTGCTGGTGGATTCTGAAGAGACGTTGTTGCACTGTAAGGCTGACTAACGACTGGAATCTCCAATAAAGTGGAGAGATCTGGAATGTTGCAAATCCAGAGCCAGATTATTTTAGACCCATTTTAAGCCCCTAATTGCCATTTATTTGCCATCCCCTGTGTGTGAACTAGCAATCTAATGACCATTACACGTTCTTAGATAAGCTACAGCAGACAGCTAGCAAACTCAACACAGCTCAACTTCCCACTCTCCTCAGTACAAAAATTCATCTCCCTTGATCAAATCCTCAATCGCCTTCTTAATTTTTTTGTCAGTCTTGTCTCTCCTAGGTGCAACTTTGTCCTCTATTTACTCTGAAGGCAAGGTTACACTCCCCCTCCAACAGACTGCACCCTGACACTAGTCCATCCTCCAGGAGAGACCTAGGGCCTTCAGTTACTATCGGCATCCTGTGGCCTCCTTACTACTAAAGGTTCAACTCAACTGATTGGCTTTGGTTGTCCTGTTACATTGCACGGGAGAAGTGGAAGAAAAGAGCAACAATCTCCGGAACTTGGCGGTTCAAGTCCATTCTGCCAGGGACTCACTAGGGCTCAAATTATCGTTCCCTTGACAACTTTGATTCTCCCCCTCCTAGGTCCTCTAGAGACCATTTGTTACTTACCAAGCCTGTCTTTTCAGATGTCTCCAGAACGGACCAGAGAACTCATCCTACACTCTTTCAACCAAGTGTTTTTGACCACTTATCCATCTACCTCGTACCAGCGGCTGGCGACCCAGTTTGATGTCAATCATCACTCATCCTGAGGACTCAGGAATGAACCCCATCACTCCAGCCTGTAACCTTTCCCATGTCGCTGACTGTCCAACAGGACGTAGTTAAGAAAGAATGCATTGACCTTTACCACTAATAAAAGGCTAGATTTTGGATTTCTATTCCCATGCTTACTGGTCATGCCCTTAGGCACTTACAAAGCCCCCCCCATACCTACCTCATGGAGACAGGTCACCTCCCTCTCTCCTTCTCCCTAGGGATAAAAGTTCTGCTTCACTTTCAGATGGGTTCAACACCCCAAACCCCCAGACTGGATCCACTTCACAGCCCCCCCCCCCATGACCTGAGTTCCAGAACCCAGCAGCAACCCAATAGCCAAAGAAGGAAGAACAGCCAGGAGTCCTGGATTCCTACCAATGAGCGCCCCCAGGGAGCCCTAAACCCAGCTACCTCTGTTCTTCCAGCCTCTAATGCATCTTTCTGGCAAATTAAAATTTAACTCAGCACAATTGTACAGGTTTACATTTTAACCCACCCAAATAAATATGCACTATCTCTGACTGGATCGCACATGTTTTGCCATTTAACACCTGGCATCTAGAAAACATGGCATTAAGTACTGAAGTACAAGACAGACTCCACATTCTATGGCAGCAAGGGCTATGTCCAAACATAAGAGCTACACTAGAAGAGTTGGGGTACCCACAAAACAGTCCCAGTTTTCCAAGTTCAGGGCCCCCAAGTTCAGGTCCCAAGTCTCTCCTAAAACTTAAGTGCTAAAGTCAACCATCTTGGTGGAGGAGGCTGGGCAGATCATGTCTCATCCAAGGTGACCTTCAGAAACAAGAGGTGTGATCACTCAGGCCAGTGGTCCCAGCACTTGGGAGGTGGAGACAAGAGTTCCAGCTAGTGTGAGACACCACAACTGAGAAAAGAAGAATATGAACTTCTAGACCTTTCCAGAAGCAGAAGGGTCCATGGTTCCAAGGACAATTCAGCAATACCCTACCTGACATACTACCTTAAACAGACACCATTTTTATTTTGTGCAACTGTCAGGATTAATGACACACCAGGGGTCTGCATCCATTCCTTATTGACCATAATTACAAAGCAAGATCATTTTTACAGGTTGAATTAACACAGACTATGTTCTGAACTGCAACATTCACATACTTGTAACCCTAAAAAAACCAAAAAGTGGTTTTCCAGTATAAAAAAACCACTGCACTGGAATAAAATACCAAGGGGAAAATGGAACTAACCAAGTTAGGGAGAAAAAGAAAAGAAATGTAACTTTCACACTGCTATAAACAATTTGTTCTTATTTTTCTTTTTCTAATCAGACCACAAGGGTGACATTGGATACTTTTATTTTAGAAGACAAAGGCCACTTTCAAATGCCTTGATATACTAGAAATGCCTTTTTTTTTTTTTTTTTTTTTTTTTTTTAACGATTATTCACAATTAGAACAAAGAGATTTAGATGTGGACTGGCTAGATGGCTCAGTGGGTATAGTCCTGAGTTTCATTCCCAGAGCCCAAGGGAAAGTGGAAGGAGAGAACCAGGAAGGAGGAATACCGAATACCCCCAAATTGTCCTCTGACCTCCACATGTCATGGCATTCAAGCACACTGTAGGCACCTACACCACATACACCATAAGCAATTATTTTAATGAATAAAGGGTTTAGATGTTTTCTTCAAAAGTTTTCATTTTATTTTACATTTATTTTCTTGTATTTGTGTAGAGTAGAGGTTGGTGTGTGTGTGTGTGTGTGTGTGTGTGTGTGTGTGTGTGTGTGTGTAGAAGAGAGCACACTGTGTGTGCACGTGAAGGCCCGAGGGGGACTTTGAGAATCATCCTGGATTGTTTGTTCTACCTCCTTGTTGCTTTGGTCTGGCTCTACCTACCTGGGCTGGAAGTACAGGCTGCTGCCATTTCCATCTGGAGTTTGTTTACTTGGGACCCAGGATCTGAACTCTGATCCTTCTGCTTATGAGGCAGAGACTTTAACTCCTGAGACAACAAACATTTCAGCCCCTTTCAAAGGTTTTTCAGTGTTTTGTTCACTTGTTATATAGAGAGGAAGAGACAGAAAGACCACACATGCGTGCCAAGGTGCACAGGGGACAGCAGAGAACAACTTTCATCAGTCAGCTCTCTCCTCCTAGTGGGCAGGTTTCTGAGGCTCGAACTCAGGTCGCCAGTTTTGCAAGCAGACGCCTTTCCTACTGTCTACTGAGCCACCTTGCCAGCCCTCCGATGTTATCTTACTGAGCACGTGAATGAAACCATAGGAAGGCCTTGCTTGTACAAGGCTGGCCTCTGCCATGCATGCAAGAGCACCTGCCCATGCTCAGCCAAGTCCAGCATCCTTAGCTGTGACCTGCTGGCTGTCCAGTTGTGGACCTCCTGCCTCAGCACCCTCGAACTGAGGTCCCAGAGCCCCACCTTGGGTTCCTGTTTCCCTGTGTCTTGAGAGAGGGTCTCACTCTGTAGCGCAGGCTAGGCTCAAAATTTTGCAGTCCTCTGCCTCAGCCTCTGGAGCTGAGATTAGAAGTGTGGGCTGCCATGCTAGTTTTGCCCAACATTGTCTGAAAAGTGGTTTCACTGCCAGTATCGATGCCAAAGTCCATCCTCAAAAACACAGTGGGATGGCCATGGAGATAGTGCCATCTGATTTTGAAAAAAACAGAAGTCCATGTGGTAGAAAGAGAGCGATGACATCTGAAAGTTGTCTTCTGACCTCCACCTGTACACCATGGCATGAATGGGCTCTCTCTTTCTCTCTCTAAGTAAATAAAGTATATATATATATATATATTAGATAAAATACATACATACATATATGTGTATATATATGTAATACTATGTTGGAGGGCTAGAGAAATGATATAGGGGATAAGACTCTGCCTCACAAGCAGGAAGCCCTAAGTTTGGGCCCCAGGTCCCATGTAAAAATGCCAGGCAGAAATGGTGGCAGCCTATACTTTTGGCCCTAGTGGGCAGGGCCTGGGAAAACTCAGAGCAAATCATAAAGGAGGTAGAAGCAATCTAGGATGATTCCCAAAGTCACTCTTGGTCCTCTACAGGAACACACAGTGCCCTCTGATAAACACACATACACATACACACACATACACATACACACACACACACACACACACACACACACACACACACACACACACACGCAGATACACAGGCACACAGTACCCTCTGATACACACATACATATACACGGCAGGAAGGCAGGAAGGCAGGAAGGCAGGAAGGCAGGAAGGAAGGAAAGAAGGAAGGAAGGAAGGAAGGAAGTTAGTTCCCCATAGTGGGGGACTGGAGAGATGGCTTAGTGGATGAAGCACTTGCTGCTTAAGTATGAAAACTTGAGTTTGAATCTCCTCAGAACCCATAGAAAGTCAGGTGTAGTGCCTGTGAGCCATCGATGGGGAGAGAGACCAGTCAAAACAGCAAGGCCCAGGTTTAGGAAGAGACCTTGATGCAGAAACAAAATAGAAAGAGACAGACAACATCAGCTTCTGGCCCAAGCACAGGCACTCACAGGCATGCGCGCACACACGCATGCACACACGCACACACACAGATGAGCACCCACACAAATGTAAACATGAAAGAAAAAAAAAGTTGCTCAGGGAGTCTTATGAGAAGCAGAGACCACCGATGAGCCAAGTAAGAACCTTGGACAATTCCCTATGCCCTACTGCAAGGTGTCTCCAGAATTCCCCTTGGAGAAAAATGTGTGGCTCCAAGACCAAGAGACACAAGCTATAAAACATGAGTCAGGCACTTGGCAGAAAGAATCCCTGGGCAAAGAGGCCTCTCCCTGCCAGCAATCTGGGGGAGCTGAAGGCAGGACCTCTACCATGGTAGCTGGTCTACAGGAGGCCTTTCCAGTTCAGCCTTGAGTCAAGTTCAAGGACTGAGTCAGGTGAGCAGACCTGGTTCCAGATCCTACTCCTGGGCAGGTCAGGCTCCTCCAGGTGCGAGAGCCTGTGTTCGGGAGCCCTGGCCAGACAAGAAGACAGTCTCAGATAATAAAGGGAAGCCTAAGCCAGGTCTGGTCCCAGCACTTGGGATGCAGAAGCAGGAAGACCAGAAGTCCAACGTCATTCTCAATTACTAAGCAATTGGGGGCCAGCCTGGGATACTGGAGACCCTGTCTCAAAAAGCCAGGGAGAGAGAGAGAGAGAGAGAGAGACCCTCTATGTCACCTAGGGACTCTAGACCATGCAGCAGCTGAGGCAAAAAGACAGGCACACCCCACAGTCACTGTCTGCATGGTGCAAGGAACGTGATGTTCTACATCTTCCAACATCCTCCACCAGGGCACAAGGTGGTTCCACCAAGTGCTCTCAAAGACCAGGAGGGGAAGCCAGGGCAAAAGGAAAACCACCAGTCACAGAATGCAATGCCTCCTAAGTTTGCAGAGTTTTGTTGACTTTTTTTTTTTTTGAGTATCTCACCATGTACCTCAGGCTGGCCTGGAGCTGGCGAATCTCCTGCCTCAGTGTTCCCAGGGCTTACATAACACCTTGTAGAACCAAGCATGGCTGTATACAACTCGAGTCCCAGTATCTGGTAGATGGGGGCAGGAGGGTCAGGGGTCCAAGGCTAGCCTCAGCTACAGGGGACCCTGTCTTAAGAAATAACAACCACAAAACAATGACAAAACAAAGCGGGAGGTGTCCTGGGCACGTTTGGCCAGGCCGGGGGCTAAGCTGCCTGTCTACTAGCAAGGAAGAGGCCTCTCGGCTCTCTGAAAGTTGCTGGTGCCTATTACAGGGCTCAGGACTTGATAGTAGAAAAAGGGCTACTTGAGCACATTTTAGAAGTCTCGTTTAAAAAGATCCTTGTTCATGGACTTTGGCGGAGCAGTTACGCCAATGCAAACAAGGGGAGCTTGTGTGAGTGCTGTTGGGGGAGGTGATCCTCCACACAGTCCACACCCTCTCTACCCCCCCAACCTATTAATGGCTCTTCCTCCTGGAGGTCACCCTCCACTGCTGGACTTCCACTAGGCACCACTGAAACACCTGAGGTCACCTGGCTTGGAACGGTGGCACCAAGAGCATACTTCTCAATACAACTACACTGTGATTTAAAAAAAATCTGGGGAACCACGGGAGGCCAGCATGGAGCAGCGAGCGTCCGCACCCACCCTTAACAACACAGCTTCCAGCACATTCCACTCCACAAATTACAGGTACGACTCCACCAGGGATGTTCCCAAGAAGGGCACTAGCAATTTGGGGTTCTGCCACCTACAGCGATTGCCAATCACCCTTACTCTGTGCCAGGCCACGAAGCTGTCACAAATCATCTCTATGGCTACCCAAAGCTCAGGACCCTGGAAAGGAGCGTGAGCATACAGGGTAAGGCAACAAGGCAGTCAGAAAATGCCAACCCCAATGCTAGTACGTTCTCACCTGCCTTCCAGACAACACAGATTGGTTCAGTACCCGGCCCTGATCGGCTCAGATAACCTTTCCAAACTCTCCTTCACCAGGCCATGCAAAACCCTTTCCTCTTTTGCCAATTGGCAGGATAGAGAAGGCTTGCAGCTTCCCTCCGCCCCTCCCCCATTCCTCCTCTCCAATGAGTGAAGTTGGAGGGTGTTAAAAGCAGCAAGCTAGCCTGGAGACATCACCCAGTCTAATCTCTGGTCTCTTCTCACAATGCGACAATGGCAAAGCCGCAGAGCACAGCATCTCTGCAAGGGAAGCGAGCAAATCGTCCACTGCCCTGAGCGCTGGCCCTGACGACCTCCCCCACAGTCCTCTCTGGTCCCTTCAGCATTTCAAACCTCTCAGAGGAGCAACTTCTTTCCCTTTCAGCAGTAGCCACACCACACCGGGCAGTGAACGGGGCGGTGGGGGATGGGGGTCCAGGGCCTGAGTGAGGTGTTCTACTTCCCCAGCCTCTCCAGAAGCACCGAGCCTACCCTTGCCAGAGTCTGCATCTGAATGCAGAGCTTCACTGCTTCTCCCCATCTTGCCAGTTTGTGCAAAATCTCTCCAGAGCCTGTAACCCTGCATCCTCTAATACATGATTCAGACATAGCAGCAAGACGAGAACATTATTCACATTTCTTAAGGCCTGCAGAGATTCTAGATTCTGAGGTCCAACTATCTGTCCCACTTCTTAATGCGGAAATCAACCTTTTTCTCTTACTCTTTCTTAGGAGGGAAGAGAACCAGAAGAATTTCCATCACACGCCCTCCCTGTCTGTCCACAACAGAAAGAAGGTTCAGCTGCGGAGGGGGGGTGTGTTTGCAACCCCGGAGTACTTTCGTCCAGCCATCTGATCTTCTGGGCCTACCACCAACATTTGCCTTCTGTTTCCCAGGTCCTAGGCTACACAAGAGCATCCTAGATTCAAGGAGCCACAAGTACCAGGCTGTGGTCCGCTGAGGTACCAGATGAGACTAGGGGAGAGTCTGAAGCCACACGGTCAGTGACTGACGGGACAACCACAAATCCCAGGCTCTCTGGAAGACCGCCCCTTCCCACCAAAGGCTACTACCCCCTTCTAGACTGCGCACCCCAATTTGAACATACCTCCCCTGGAAAAGCCCACGGCTCCCGTGTGCTCTCTCGGAGCCCATCAAGCGCAGCACACCTTGGGGAGGAAAGAAGTCAGCTCAAGGGGTCAGGGATGTGGGAGAGATCTGGATACCCGAGCAGGAACTTCTCCACACCTCGGGCTCTGGACCCGGAGTGCAGTGCTTCCCCCCGCCCCCTCCTGCAGGGACAAGGTCGGCCTCGGAAAATAAAGCCATCTGCAAAGGGATGGGCCGTGCGTGCCAGTAACACCGGGCAGAGCCATTGCCCAAAGGGGCGGGCTCCGGGGTTCAGTAAACTCGTGCCAAGTGAAATGTGTGTGTGGGGCGCAGGGGAGAACGCGAAGGGGCAGCGGGCATTTCTGGGTTGGGGGTGAACTCTCAGAAGTTAGCGACGGGGCCGGCAGAGCACGAACAGAACAGGATCAGCACCCGGAGCGAGAGGCTGGCTCCTCTCTCGTCGACATCGGTTTAAGGAGGATGGATGCTAACGGGTGCGACCCGGCCCGGTGCACACGAGGGTGCACACCGCGGGCGAGGGTCTGGGATGCTCGAGGAGGCTGCCGGGATGCGGACGAGCAAGGGCAGGTGCAGGCGGGAGCCCGGGGACCGAGTGGGGGCGGGGCGTCCGGAGGAGCCCGCGCCAGGCCTGGTGGGTGCGGGATGCCTCCCGCGGAGGAGACGCGGGGCCCGGGCGCCAGCCGCGGCTTTCGGAGCCCAGGCCACGGGGATGGGCCGGGGGCGGCAGGTGCCCAGCCAGGTGCCCAGGTGCGGCGGGCGGCGGGCGGCGGCGAGGCCGGGCAGTGGGCGGGCGCGGCCGCTCACCTGTCTCCTCCGGCCGGGGCCGCGGGGCGGCGAGGCGGCGGGGCGGGCGGACGGCGGGGGCGCGGGCCCCGGGCGCACCGGGGCGGCGGCGGGGCGTCCGGGCGGCGGCTGCGCCCTCGGCGGCCGGCCGGGCGATCCGTCAGTCAGCGACGCGGGCGCGGAGAGAGCGCTGCGAGGCTGCGGCCGGCGCGCGGGGACAACGCTGCTTTATCGGGTCGGAAACAGCCGCTCCGAGCCGCTTCCGCTGACGCAGCGCCGGCCTGCGCCTCATGACTATGCAGCGACCTCGGGGGCGGGGCCTGCGCCACGCGTGCCCATTGGTCGGCAGCGCCCGAGAGGCCCCACCCTTGAGCGCATTGCCCCGCCCCGCGGACGGAAGCCCCGCCCCTCCCGCTCCGCCCCGCGGCCTCCTGGGCGCGCGCCCCCCGGCCCAATCCACTGGGCTGCTCTGGTGCCACGCCCCATTCACCATCACCCCTTCTCTTCCAGTCACCAGACATCCTGGGGCTCTCTGAGGCCGTGTCCGACCTGTCGCGAACCCCGTCTCCCGTTCTGGTCCTGCACAGCCCCTGGGCAAACACGCCGCTCTCTTTACCCGCAGCCCGGCAGGTAGCCGGTCCCCAGGACTGCACCTTCTCTTGGGAAGCAAACTCTGCTGGTAATTCACCCTATGGCCCTCTTCCCCTACTCCCTGGGGTGTCTCCCCCATCTCCTCTTTTAGAGATCTGAGCCCACCTCTCCAGCAGAGGAGCCACCTGGAGAGCTGAGCAGGATGTGTGGTCTCCGCTCTCTCCTTCTGTGATCCTCGAGAGGCCAGGTTTGAAAGGCAGCTAGGCGGAGAGGGGAACTGATGATGTCAGAGGACCCTGGAAGACAGCGTTCTTAGGATGCGTGGACAGGGGTTGGGAGCACAGCTCCAGAGCAGCTTAAGTGGGAAAACCTGACAACAACAAGTGTTGAGGAGAAAGCAGAGCAACTGGAATGCCTTGTATGCTGGTGGGAAAGCCAGACATACAGTCACCTTGGAATTTACTTCGCAGCACTTGACTGCCTGTGCTTCCACTCCCAGGGGCCCAGGCCTGTCTCTGCTTGGAGCAGCACTGTCTAGGTGTGACCCCAAACGAAAAACTAACCCCAGTACTCATCAGCCTTTAGAGTTGCGACAATGAATAATTTACAGCTAAAATACAAGTGTGAATGCCTCTCACAATGACTTTCAAGATGAAAATCTTGCCTAGGTGCAGCCAGTGCCCAGGGGAGACCGAGGTAGGAGGACTGCTGGAGTTTGTGGTATCAGGCCAGCTGAGCAACGAGAGTGAGGTGCTGCTAGAAAAAAGATGGTGTGGTGGTTCACCTCTCTAATCCCAGCCGTTGGGAGATAGAAGTGCAAGGATTGTGATTTGGAGGGCAGCCATGGATACACTAGGTCTTGTCTCAGGAAAACAGGTGACAAACACAAGCTTCCATGTGTACAGAGAGGTAGGTGTGCAGCTCGTGTCAGGAGTCGGGATGGCAAGCTTGAGTGAGGGACTCTGGGTGGGTGTGGAGGATGTGTTTAGGGACTGGTGGTGCTTCTGGTCCTGGGTTGGGTTCTGGTGCGTGTTCCCAGTTAGTTTCCAGCTTTGAGTGTGTGTGTGTGTGTGTGTGTGTGTGTGTGTAATCCCTTGGTAAGGGTGTAGATAGATGAATGTCCAGAGCAGTGCCTGACCTCAGTAGACATCCTTCACCCAGGGGCTGTACCTGCTGCTGACTTTCAGTTTGGTTTTGTTGCACCCCCAACCTGACTCCCTTCAATTGTTGTCATGTGTGTGTCTGCATTTTGCTGAGATCTGGAAGTGAGCATGCCACTGAAATTTAGTTCACTGTTGTTGGAAGGATTAAATCAACTGCCATGATGTCTTCGTCTGTTGACTTGTTTGAGACAGAGTCTCTAGTAGCTCAGGCTGGTCTCCACCTCATTATGCAATCAAGAATGACTTTGAAGTCCTGATCTTCCTGCCTCTACCTTCCAAGTGCTGGAGAAATAATCAGACTTAAGCTTTTTAAAATGATCTTTTGCTTGTTTGTGTGTTAATGCTGTTTCTGAGACAGTGTCTCATGTAGCCCAGACTGGCTTCCAACTCACTGTATAGCCCAGACTATCTATAAACTCCAGTCCTCTTACCTATAGGTCCTAAGTGCCAAGGACACGGGTGTGCACCACCACACCCAGCTCAAAACAATGTCTTTCAAAAAGACAATCCAGGGCAGGGGCCACGGCTTAGAAATTGAAGTACTTCCTGTGAGGGCGAGAATTTGGATTCCCAGAACTCATGAAAGGTTAAGTGGGTATGGATGGTGGCTGTCCTGTAATTCAGCCTCAGCAGACAGAGACAAGGGATCCTCAAGGTAAAGTGCTAAAAGGAATGAGGTAGAAGAGCAATAGAGAATAATTCCTGGCTCCTGTTTCCATATGCACATACACTCATGTGCACCCACATGATATACATGCATCCACGCATTAAAATGAAAAATGAAAAAAAAAAACAGTCCAGGGAGCGCCAAGGGCCCATGTAGTGCTTGTTTAATTAGCCACTTAGCATTTGCTTTTCACATTCATCAGCAAGCAACCAGTGAGCACATGTCTCCTCTGCTCTTGGGCCTCACTAGACTGTACTACTTAGGGGTATGGGGGGATCAGTCCCTCTCCTTAAGAATACCATGTTGCTGGGAGAAACATGGCAAGCTCAGAGAGTGAACGGAACAGAGGTTGTTGTGGAGCCCACAAAGCCATAGGCACTCAGTGAACATTTCTCATGGAACAAATGTACACGTGCAGGTGTGGTGGCACGTGTCTCTAACCCTAGCCTGCAAAGCAGAGGCAGCAGGATTTATCACGAGTCTGATGCTGGTCTGGGCTATAAAGCAAGAGACGGAAAAACATGTGCCCAGTTAAATGGAATTTGGAAGGCCGTTTTTAAGTGAATTATGGAAGTATCTCATGAATTTAGTTTCGAAATCTGGAGTGCAATGAAGAGAGTGCTAACAAAGGGTTAAGAAAAAGCAGACATGTGGGCTTTTGAACACTGTGCATGCGTGAGGGCACCAGACTGCTTGCTGCCAACAAGCAGTGACCCCCAGCCCCGCCAGCCCGGGCTTTAACTCTGCTACCACCAAGAAGGATGGCTGTGTCTCTGGCCTCTGGCTGTGCCGCCCAGAGGCCTAGGGATGTCTTCTCCCCTCTTTGTCCCCTCTGTGAGTGGCTGGACCTCCCAGTCCTGCATGGAGAGGGCTTGGTGCATGGCAGCCCTTCTGCCCTGCACGCATGCATGCCTGCACAGAAAAGTCCACACTTTAAGGCATTCAGCTATATGGTGATTTGGAGACTAGTCTGGGTTTCATAAGACCCTATCTTAAAAATACGAAAAAAGATCAAAGAAACAGCCCTGTACCTGGCCCAGCTCCAGAGCTGGGCAGCCCTGGACCCTCACTATTCTTGGGACAACCATTGACCCTCTAGACATCTGGTTTATTGCTCCACCCCCACTTTTTTTAAAATTTTTTTATTATTTATTCAATTGTGCGTGTATGCGTGTGTGTGTGTGTGTGTGTGTGTGTGTGTAGAACCATGGACGAATTCGGGAACCACCATGGACTCCTCCACCTCCTCCTTGTTTACTCTGCCCCAGGATTCGCAAGCTCCGCCCTACCAGGACCAGAAACACAGGCCGCCCTCCCCCCCCCCACCTGGCATCTACGTGGGGTCTAGGATCCGAACTCAGGACCTTCTGCCTGCAAAGCAGAGGTTTAACCCCTGAGCCACCTCTCCAGCCCCCCCCCATTCCCACTTTTAACAAAGCCTCACAGACTGCACAACTCATGCCTCCTTTTGTAAAGCATACTTAACCCGCAGGTGCATGGGAGGAGCCTGAAGCTTCCTCAGCACCTGTGCCTACAACTGTGCCTTTTCCACCTTGCCCACCAAAGTCCATGTTCCTTGTCCCCGGCCCTGTGTGTGTGAGAGGTCGAGTCTGTCTGTGGCAGGAGAAGTGACAGAGCCACTCACACCTGGAGCACATCTTGTTGCGTGCTGGGAAAGCGGGATGGAGGGTGAAGGAAGCTTGCTGCCGAGTGTGGTCGGTCGTCTTTCCTCTCCTACCCTTGTCCGTTGAAGAAGCAAGCATCCTTTCGATGTGGGTGCCCCGCATCCCACACCAGCTAATGTGTGATAGTCTGCTCTGAGCCTGCTGCAGCCTGGCAGTCATTCCTGAACAGCAAACCCCTTTCTCTCTGCTGAGAAAAGCAAGATGCTCATGGCAAACCCTCTGGGCTCTGGAAGAGAGGCAGCCAATGCACCCTGAGAAGAATACAGCAAGAAATGCAGTGGGGTAACTCCATTGTCTTCCTGGGCCCTGCATGATCACATGTCACAGACAAAGAAATTGAAGCTGGAGGTGGTAGGGGATATGTCTGGCCAGAGCCTTGTCTCAGCTCACAGGAAGGATTCATGGCTGAGGGTCCCAAGGAAGAGTGGCGGGCTGGAGAGGGGTACAGGTGCCCAGATGCATGTGGGGCATGCCCCCAAAGGCTTGGTCTATCTCTCCTCTTCTGGACCCTTCCTTCTGAGCCCACTCTGATCACTCATGAGCATGTCTGTGCCTCTTCTGCCCTGGATGTGTCTGATGAGCAGTAATCTTGGATTTGCGGGTTCCTAGGAAGGGAGGGAGGTGATCTTCTCTGAAGGCCTGGGGAAATTGGGATGGCTAGATTGGGCTGCAGATTACGAAGAATACAAAGCAGGGTGTGGTGGTAACTCCTACAAGCCAGCGCTGGAGGCCAGAGGATCCAGTGAGTGGAGCGTAGGCGGCCAGCCGCGCAACAAGTGAGACTCAGGACAAACAAGCAAGCAAAAGCAATAACAACAACAACAACAACATACACCCCCTCCTTCATTGAGGTCCCTTCCTACCTTGTCAGATCCTAGCAGAGAACCCAAGGGGCCCCAGGGAATGCAGCCCCACGGCTGGTTATGAGACAGGAGGTTTTGAGGTGGAAGGAAAGAGAGGGGACAGGTCTTGGTCCTGTCTGAACAGTCCCTGGATGGCCACTGCCTCTGATAAATTACATGTTTTTGTATTGTTTGTTTTAATCAGGGTCTCATGCAGCCCACACTGGCCTAGAATTCACTAGATAAGTGAGGATGAACTCCTGCCTATTTTCCCAAGTGCTGGGATTATAGACGTGCACTACCACAATCAGTCTACAATTTTTTTTTTTTTTAAACGAACAGTCTAGAAAGAAGAACTAGAGGCTAGGGGTAGCTAGGGAGTAGAAGCACTGCTACAAAAGCATGAGGACATGAGTTTGAATCCCAGAACATGTAAAGCTAGCTGTGGTAGCACGCGTCTGAGTCAGCGCGCCTGAGTCAGCGCGCCTACAGCAAAATGAGAGGCAGACAGGAAAAGTCCATGAGAGGCAAACGGGGAAAGTCTAGCTCTTTAGGCGCATAGCAAAGAGACTCATCTCAAAAACAAAGTGGGAGGGAAGACCAACACCTGAGGTTGTCCTCAGACCTCTACATGTATGTCGTGTCATGCATATACCCATGTGCACATACACATGCATTCATGGATGTGCACACAACATGCATATATCTACACAACATGCACATAACACATGTACATGCACACAAACACATGTATGCACACAACACATATACATACAATATACCACATGCGCATAAAACACACAGATACACACATGCATATCATTTTGCACACTCCCACTATATCGGGTAGCATGTTCATTGACTGAGAGGAAATGCTAAGTACGGCTTTGAGCCATACCCCTTTCTCTGCTCCATGGTCCAGAGGTGCCCAGGAGGTCCTTCAAGCACTCTTCAAGCCATATGACCTTGGGAAACTCTCTCACTGCTGTGAGTCCCTCCAGAAATGGATAGAATGGGAGCTCCATATGGGTAGGGAGGGAGCATGATACTTTAGGGAGTGGGTAGGTGTGCCTGTATCATGCAGCCCAGGTTTCTAACAAGTCCAAGATTCCCAGCCACCTACCAATGACGCCTGAGATCATGCAGGGCACATACCTACCCAGGACCCTTAGACAGTGAGGGATTTCTGAGCCCAGGGCCCCCAGGCAGGGAGTGACCTTCCAGCTCAGACATTGTCCCCAGACAGCAAAGGACCCCCCAAGCCGAGGGTCCCTAGATAGCCAGGGATCTTAGAACAGCCCCAGGCTTGGGCACAAATCCCTGTGAGGGGAGCAGGTGCCAGAATAGAGCTTGCTGGAGTCCCAGGGCTTCCAGGTCACATGGCCATCCCAGATCATGTGCCCACTGGAGCTCATATGGCTACCCAGTCAGAGTGACCCACGTCATGTGCATGCCCTCCCATCCTGCATGAGACCCAGACCAGCTGCCAGCTGCCTCACCGGCGATGTGGGCAGAATCCGCTCCCATGGCACAGGGCTGTGGCAAGGGCGACATGGGAAAGTGACTGTAAAGGACCCATGAGGCACGGGGCAGCTCAGGAAAGGGCGAAGTGTAGGTGCAGGAAGCTGTCCCTAGACATTGCAGTCTTCAAAGGTCAGTAGGAGAAACCAGGTGTGGTGATGCACCTCTATAACCTTAGCATCAGGAGGCTCAGGTGGGAAGATCAATGTGAGGTGAAGACTTTCGTGGCTGCATCATGAGATCCTGCCCGAAACAAAGAAAAAGAAAAACTAGAGGTGGTTGATATGCGAGTAATTTCAGCCCTGGGGAGGCAGGAATTTCAGGTCATCCTGAACCATATATCGAGTTCAAGACCTGTTGGGGCTACTGAAACACGTCTCAAGATGATGGGACGGTGTCGTGCAATGTGCATCTGGCTCAGCCTGGCAGGAGTCCAGAGTAGGGATGGTTAGTATCATGAGGTGCTGAGCAATACAGGCCCTGCCTGTTCAGAGTTGCTTCACAAGCCAAGCGTGGTGGCACAGGCCCGTCGCCCCCCAGAGCTCAGGAGGCAGGGGACAGATGATTGAGAGCTGGAGGCCAAGGCATCCTGGGTTTTTGTTTTTTATAAAACTCTTCAGGTGCATGGCACACCTGTGCTTGCTGTATAATTAGTATCCCATCTGCTAAAGAGTAAACTGAAGCCCAGAGAACCTTGGGATCATGCAGTGGGCAAGTGGCCAAGCTGAGATCTGAACCCAGGTGGGCTGTCTGGAGCTCCCCAGCTGCCTGAGTGGGGAGGGGTCACAGTGCCACATGCTTTGGCGGCCTGTCCAGGGTGAGCCAGGGTCAGTGATGGGTGTCTGCTGTGCAGCTGGGCTCCGGAGTCACATCGGTGAACCAAATGACCAGGGTGACTTGAGAAAAGGCAGGGAGCCAGCTGCCCACGGCGGGTGGCAGGGTGGGGCGCCTGGCACAGTTCTCAGAATGAAAGGTGAAGGCAGGTGATGTGTGGGGCCACCCTAACTGCTGGCATCAGCAAAGCAGGGCAGTCCCCAGAGAGTCCCCCCTCAGCGCTGCTGTCCTCAGCTGGGCGGCCATCTCTTGGTGGCAGCCACTTTGGCCCTTGGCGTTGACTCCTATCCCACGAGGGTTGTTCCAGGTGACAGTCCCTTCCCTGTGCTGGCCTGCTCATGTGTACCTCCTCCAGGCCTCAGCCTTCTTGAAGCCCTGCAGCTGATTGTACCTCCTGCCTTCCCACGAATGCAGGGAGGAAGGGGGGAGTCAGCTGTGGTGGAGGACACACCTGCAATCTGCAGTGCTCGAAAGCGACTGCGGGAAGGTCTTGAATTCGAGGCCAGCCTGGGCTTGTAGCAATTTTGAGGCGAGTCTGAACCTCATGGTGAGATCATTTCTCAGAAAACTGGATGGCAATGATTGGGGGGAGCAGGGAGTCTGGGGATGTAGCTTAGTGGGTAGAGTGTGTGCTTATGGTTCATGAATCCTGAAGTCCTGGATCAAATTCCCCGGACTACATAAATGGGACATAGCTGAACTCACCTGTAATCCCAGTACTTGGGGAGTAGAAGCAGGAGGATCACAACTTCAAGGACATCCTCGGCTGCATGGTAAGTTCCAGGGCAACCTGGGCAACACGAGACTCTGTCCAAAAAAAAAAAAAAAGCCGCCAGGCTGGGCTTTGAGGTGTCAAATAGACCAATAGGCACTTCAGTCACAGAATAGCCTCCCACCACCTTCACAGCCTCACTGGAACCTCATGATACCCCTGCAGAGTCAGATAGTCTCATGTGCAATTCACAGGCCCCACATAGACGAGGAGGCCCACCCAGTGCGTTCCTTCGTTCACTCAATAAGGAATCCTTGAGCACAGAGGGAAGAAGCTGCCGAGAAACAGACCAGTCCTCTCTCTGGATTTGGGGCCCACGGGGGCAGATACTGGACACAATGGCTAGAAGCCTGTTCTTCAAAAGGAGATGAGAAGCTGGGTGGTGCCTGCCTGTAGTCTCAGCTCTTTAGGAGGCAGGGGCAGGAGGATTGCTATGAGTTCAGGCAGCCTAGATTATGGAGGAATTCTATGCCAGACTGGGTTACAAAGAGAGAACTTTTCTTCTCTTTTTTCTTTCATTTATTTTAGTGTGTGTGTGTATGTGTGTGTGTGTTTGTATGCACACATGCATATGTGTATTGGAGGGCACTGTGGCCTTATGGAGGCCCAAGGGTAACTTCAGGAATCATACTGGATTGCTTCTACCTCTTTTTTGCTTCCTTCTGGGATTTCCCAGGGTCCACCCACCAGGTCCAAAAGTACAGGCCATCCCCACTGTTTCTGCCTGGTGTTTTTACGTAGGACCCTGAATCTGAATTCGGGACCTTCTGCTTGTGAAACAGAGTCTTAACCCCTGAGCCATCTCTCCAACCCATGAGACCCTGTCTTAAAATACAAAAACCAAAGAAAGATGTAGAAAGGGGCAAGACTGACCCCAAAGACCATAGACCAATGACAGGGGCTATATCCTGCTATAGCTGCTTATAGCTGGGTCCATCCTGTCTAACCCTGAGGCTGGGGACCTGGGGAAGTCTTAGGGAATGACTGAAGTCTGAGGCCAAGCATGGTAACTGTGGAGGGATTCAGGGTGGCCATGCCATACATGGTGTGGGGAGCGGAGCTCAGAGTGTTTGTGCCAGTCCCCAGGGATACACTTTCAACACATGCTGGAGGCAGCAAGGAACAGCGAGGCTGTTTGCATCAGCTGGCCAGGACTCAGACTGCAGGTGACCCGTGAATGGGATGGCTCAACCCTTCCTAATTTGCAGTCTGGGAAGTCACTCCCTGCCCACCTCTAGTCTGAGTAGTGCTGGGGGCAGGGTGGCACTTAGGAGCAAGTCCTTCCTCCAGAACGCCTGGGAAGGGAGGGGCAGGGCAGCCAGTGAAGGGATCACAACTTAGTAAACAGGGTCAGCCTCCGCACAGAAAATGGGGTCAAAGATTAATCAAGCCAGAGCCAGGGCTGGCCCAATAAAGCACCAGGGTTTGATTTACGGCCAGGACCAAGGGTGAACGTCTGACCAAGGCCGGTTCTCAGAATGTGGTTAAGAATCAAGGCTTGGTCTATGAGGAAAATAGAGTTCCGTGAGGGTCAGTGAGTGAATAGGACCAGAGCTCAGACTAGGGTCAGAAATCAAGGTATGAATGGGATCAGACTCAGTGTGTAACTATGGGCAGGGCTCAGTATATGAGTGGGATCAGGCTCAGTGTGTGAGTAGGGTCAGGGCTCAGTGTGTGACATGGTCAGGGCTCAGTGTATGAGCGGGATCAGGCTCAATGTATGAGTAGGGTCAGGTTTCACTGTGTGACCAGGATTGAAGCTCAGTATGTGACTAGGGTCAAGACCTACTGTATGATCAGGGTCAGGGCTCAGTGTATGAGCAGGATCAGAGCTAGAGTATGAACAAGATCAAGGCTCAGGAGATAAACTGGATCAAGGCTCATTATATTACAAGGGTCAGGGCTCCATGTGTGACCAGGTGACTAACCTGCCAAGTCCCTTGTGATTAGGGATCACTATGGCATTAGTATTAAGGCTGGTTTGAATGGGATCAGAACCTATTTTTTGTGATAGGTCAATTTCAATCAGTCAACTTCCCTTTATTTCCTTCTTCTGTCCCCTTTCTTTTCTCTTTTATCTATCTACCTTCTCTGAGACATGGTTTTCTGTGTAGCCCAGGCTAGCCCCAGAGTCCTCCCATTTTCTCTGATTTCTCTTCATTTGAGAATCATCTACTCTGCTTGGCATTGTTCTGAGTCACATAACCACAGCTAGGGGACAGCCTCTCCATTCCGGGGCTCTACTGTGAACCACACTGAGGGGCCCAAGGAAGCCTGAGATGACTCAGAAAAGTTCTGCTGGAGGTTCTGGGGCTGCCTTCTTGGATGGGTAGGAGGGTATCAACAGGGTGCCCAGCAGGGGCACAGAGACCATGCATGGGGGTGGGTTTCTGAGGGCTTCAGCTTCGGGGCCATCAGAAGGCTTGCTGTTCTCAGCTGGAGGTCCTGCTAGCTGTGGTGATTGCTTTAGCAGTTGGGGTTACTCCCCCTGCCCCAGAGGCCACCCACCCAAGGCAGCCCAATGTGGGTGGGACAGAAGCACTGACAATGGGAAGGAATGGGGTGCATTTGACAAGAGGTTGGCTGGCTGGCAGAGGTGGAAAGGTGGGTGGAGACAGGGCTGTGCTGCAGGCCCGCAGGCAGGAGCACCTGGAAAAGACCAGCAGGGACAATAGAACAGCTGCGCAGAGGGTGACCCCCTATCCCCACTCCTGTCCCTGAGTACTTGAAGAGGCCACTGCAAGACCTGAAACCCCATGGCCACATCTCTAGCTCGAGGGCTGGCTCTGGGATCTGCCTGGCCCTCAGCCTCTGCGGGGTAGTCAGGCTTAGTGACTGGATGGTGGGCACCCTGAATGACATTTTTGTATGATCTTGGCCTACTGTTACAGCTGCCCAGCCTGGCCCACTCTGGACCCACCTTCACAGAGGTCTGGAATCATCTTTCTGATCGCTTGTTGAGGCAGGTCTCTTGTAGCCCAGGCTGGTCGTGAGCCTCCTGCCTGAGACTTAGCCTGCTGGGAACTCTTCTACAGACTGCCCCTTCCCCATGGCTCACTCAGGCCAAGGTCAGGAGTCTAGGACAACTGAGATTGAACAATCTAGAGGGACGGGGTAGCAGGAGGAAGGGAGGATGGAGGGGGGAGTCCTGAACCTGGAGAAATGTGAGGTAGCTGGAGGTTGGGCTGCATCTGCACCTCACTGTTTGACGACTGCTGTCATCAGATGAGGGCTGTCACCATGACCTCCTCTGCTTGGAAATGAAGGCTCTGAGCAGTTAAGTGACAGTCCGGCAAGCGGGCAGAACCAAACTTCTGACGCCAGAGCAGAACTGTCCTCCAAGACCTCTGAACCCCAAAAGCCATCATGGCCAATGAGAATATAGCTGTGGCTGGGCTGTTGGCTCATGCTTGCAATGCCAGCACTATGGAAACTGAGGCAGGAGGATTGCAGAGAGTTCCAGGCCAACCTGGGGCTGTGCCAAGGAGACACTGTGCCTAACCCAGGAAGCAACTGTGCATTTGGGGTCTGCTGGGTCCCTCCCCAGCATTTTCCCAGGCCCAAGCAGGCCCTTTGACCTGCCTGAATTGTTCCATTCCTTCTCATGTATGGCCCTTCACCCTCACAGGCCTGTCCTGAAGGACACATGGTGCCTGCTGAGCACCTGCTGTGTTCTGGGGTCTCTCCATGCCCATCACTCACCTGGAGCAGCTGCAGCTTGGAGGCCACATTCTGATTTCTTGCTTGCTTGGGCAGGAAGGGTTGAGGGCACAGCAACCTGGCATCCATGAGGGTACCTGGAAGTCCGGCCTCAGTTCATGGCCCCAGGCTATCCTCAAGGGCAGGAATAAGGTCATGCTGGTCCTACAGGGAGGGGTGCAGAGCCGGAAGGAGGCCCACCCAGTACTCGCCCAACCTGCCGGGTTGGTTTGGCCCTGCTGACACCCCACACACACCTGGGGTGCTTGCAACTACACCCCTCCCTCCCTCAGCTCTAAGAGCTCTGACTTTGGCTGCTGGGCTGGCTGCCCCAGGGGAGCAGACCTTTCTTAATTTCTGGAGAGTACCAGGGTCAAAAAGCTAGGCCTCATCCTCTCTGGACAAAGTCTCAGGCCTGTCAGCTCAGAGCCTGTGCACAGGTGTGCTGTGGAGGGCTCCATCTGTGGCTGTTAGGCGGTTTCAAAACATGACCATGCTGGGAAGGTATTGGAAGGCCATCTTCCACTGCTGGGATTATCCTGAAGGAACACACCCTATTCATCTGGAGGAACTGGTTTTAATTCTTCACAGAGAGAAGGTCGCCAACTTCCCCCCAATCCTCTGTTCATGAGAGATATGGAAATGACCTCTTCATTGCAGATAGTTAAGAAACAGCTCGCCCATGAGGCCAGCCACAAGATCAACTGCGCTTGAGATATAGGGGATCTAAAGCTCCAATCAGGTTTGCAGAAACTGGAGCTAACCATAAGGAAAAGCCCCCCCCATCACCCCCACCTGTCTAACCCTATAAATACCAGACCGTGCCAGCCATCTTTGACTCCCTTGCTCCTCATAGATTCCATGTCAGGAGTCCATGAATTCTTCTTGGCTCACTTGTCCCTCACAGACTCCATGTCTGTGAGTTCCTTTCTGGCTTCCTTGCCCCTCATGGGACTCCACATCTGCAGTCCGTGAGTCCTTTTCTTTGTGCCTCACAGATTTTGCACCTGAGTTCTTTTTGGGTTCTTTTGCCTCTTGCAGAATCCATGTCTGTGAGTTCCATTCTTTTTCTTCTCTAATAAAATCTGCCTTAATCCTCTACATGTGTTCTGATTTTAATCTTCAACTCCTGAAAATAAGAAACTGGACATAAAACTCTCCCCTGCAACAACTGGCCAGGTGGCTTGCAGTCAGGTCCCAGGTTCCTCAGCCCCCTACATGGACTGACCCTAGCCCGACGCTTCCATGTTGCACCTTGGCTATTCCATGCTCCAGTGTGGGATGGGATCAAAGGACATGGAGTACAGTCAGGTCCTATGCCTAAGTCCACCCTGTCCTATGAGTGCTGGGAGGCCAGGCAACCTGCTGTCTCATTCTGTACCTCAGTTATTCTACGTTTAGGATGGAGAAAATGAAGTGAGAGATTCTAGTGAGTCTAATTTAAATTGTAAATTGGGCTTATATATAGCACTTATAAAAGTGCTAGAACAATCAATGGATGAGAAAAAGGCTTGTGTGGGTCACTTGACAAGATTCATGTTGAGCTTGTAAGCCTTTGCTGGCTTTTTAAGCCTGAATGGTAAACCACCAAAGGGAGAGATGCAGGTAATGTTTCCTGCACGTAAGTCTGGGTTTACACTGGTTCGTGGGCTTGGACAGAGGCAGATGGCTCATGGAAAAATATGCACTACGAAGGAATAGATGGGCTATGTCCCCATCTGTGCTCCTGTATCCAACATTGTCTTTTGATAAAACTGGCTCAAATAGTTGGATCTTTAATACTATCTTGGGTCTTGCCTTGACTTTTTCTTTTCTTTCTTTCTGTTGTGTCTGTTTGTGTGTGCGTGTGTGTATACACACAAGCGGGCTCTTGAATGTATGTATCTTTGGAGGCCCAAGGCTGACTTTGGGAATAATCCTACCTCCTTATTACTTTGCTCTGGGATTTTCCCAACTCTATTCCTTTCAGGACCAGAATTACAGGTGCTACCATTTTCATCCAGAGTTTTTATGTGGCATCTGGGATCGGAACTTCGGGTCTTTTGCTTGTGAGACAAATGTTTTAATCCCTGAGCCATTTCTTTTTTTTTTTTTTTAATTTATTTTGTGTGTGCTTGTGTGTATGTGTATATATCAGTAAGCACCGTGTGTCCCTGTGGAGGACCCAGGGTGACTTTGGGAATCATCCTGGATTGCTTCTATCTTTTTTGCTTAGCTCTGGGATTTCCCAGGCTCCGCCTACCAAGGACAGAAGTGCAAGTCACCGCCAGTTCCACATGGGACCTGGGATCTGAACTCAGGACCTTCTGCTTGTGCCACAGTGTCTTATCCCCTGAGACATCTCTCCAGCCCAAATCAGCAGTTTCTTTAAGACTGCAGGGTACTGTTTTGGGTTGGGATTTTTAAGTCTCCAGGTTCTCGTGTTCTGGACTCTAAGACTGAAACCAGAACTTGTGTAAAGGATTAAGGCAGTTTATTAGAGGAGAGAAGAATGGAGCTCACCGACTTGGATCCCACGAGGGGCAAGAGAGCCTCCTGATACCAGAATGTGGCATTGTGCCGGGGACTA
The DNA here is from genome assembly GCA_023101885.1 of Typhlomys cinereus. Classification (NCBI taxonomy): domain Eukaryota; kingdom Metazoa; phylum Chordata; class Mammalia; order Rodentia; family Platacanthomyidae; genus Typhlomys; species Typhlomys cinereus. Next base: position 3,677,936 of record JALPQD010000003.1, on the reverse strand, counting down.
GAGCGGGAAGCAGCGTAAGAGGATCAGAGGGGAGAAAGAAAAGAACTCACAGAGATGGAATCTGAGAGAGGCCAGGAAGCCAGAGAGGAACTCATGAATGCTGCACCTGGAACCCATCCCCTGAGCCATTTCTCCAGCCCTCTTTTTCATATCCCCTTAGCTACTAGTCCCAAGATCAGTTCACCCTGGCTCAAAACAGGCACAATGGACTTTCAACAGAGTACTTACTAGAAAGTCATACTTACATTCTATTTGTTATGGGATGGTAGTCCAGAGTCTTACTTTATCATTATAACTTCTGTAAAAAGGTTTCATTGTATGGATTTACATACTAACCTCTGCGTATCTTACGAAATTAGAAAAGCTTCTAGAAAAATAATAAAACAGCAGTTAAAGAGTTTAAGTGTAGAAGGCACTCTATAGGTGAGTAAGAAAAGGTACTTCTAAAAGCTAAGGTTATTAATGAAAATATTAGTATCAGAAGTGAGCTACTTCCCTAAGTTCTTAATCAAGGAGCCCCCAAAGTTCCCACACAATACTGATTTATCACCACTGCTGTTAGTTACATGCCAGATAATAAGTCTCTATACTGAAGATTCCACATGCTTCAGTTGCAGGACAGGGAGAAATCAAGCTGGTAAATGAGATTTTTTTTGAGACTTATGAAATACAAGTTTTATTAGATGTTGCAATTTGCTTGCATTATACTGATAAATTCATGACCAAAGAGCTTAGCGGACTAAGGGGGTTTATTCTTTCTTACATTCTTGGATATAGTTCTTAGTCTAGTTTGACAGGGGACTTCACACCAACACTAGGAGCTGAGGGAATGGACTATACCATGTTTGCAGGGATTGCTGGGATAAGGGGAAACCTTACTTAACCAGACAGCAAGAGTTCCAAATTATGCTGAAGAATGCCAAGACACTGAACCAACTCTCTCCACCTTACCTGTCTGCCTAGGGAATGGTTACACCCACAATGGATTTAGTCTTTCTGTATCAATTAGCTACTCTCCTGGAGACTTCCTTAGGACTTGTGTTTATCAATTTTTCACAGATGTGCCCAAAGTTCAGCTTTCAGTTATCAAGTTGACACTTTTATTGAACTAGAACATTAGAGTTGAGGACCACTATAGTGCTTAAGCTGGGATCTCTCGTTAGAAAAGATAGTTAGTTAGTGAGAGAGAGAGAAAGAACAAGACAGCGAGCTGACAACAGTATGGCAGTGGTATTGAGCTTAAGGGGCTATGCAGGTTGCTGAATTATTCTGCTCACCTTGGCTTTGTGAGTTAAACTCACAAAGATGGTCTCACTGGTCAATGTGGCAGAACTGTTAAGGGTACAATTCACTTTTTCTGTACGATTAAAGGCCCACTCTACAGGAGGAATTGTTTGCTCTTGTAAACCAATGTAAAAACCTATGGTTGGGAAAGTCACAAGTCCTGCTGGGAAAGGTGTTGTTTGGTTATATGGATGTACTTGTTAAACTGCCCTCTATACATCTGTGTTTATATCTACAGATTGATGTTTGTCAATCATAAAGAAATATTCTTTTTACAATTGGCAGAGAAATTGGCCCAAGTCTTGGTCTGTTACTGTGGTTTACGCTGTTCTTTTGGTATAGGATCTCAACACTTAACCCTAAAAGGAAAAAAAAAAATATGTATCACCTCCAATAATGCTCTGAGAAAAGTGGAGAAGGGTGAAAAATATAAAAACAGGAGGAAAGAGCAAAGTACAGTGAACCTATCTTCTTTGTTTGATATGCCTATTAATATCTGGAAGAGGGACTTCTTGAACTAGTCATGGAAGCAAAATAAACAGAATAAAACTGCTAAGTTGGGTCTAAGGCAGGATTGTCCAGCTTTTGGACTTCTTGTGGGCCATAGTGAGGAACTGTTTTGGATTACAGATTATATATAGAAACAGTAATGAAAGTTGATGAACAACAAAAGTTTGTGTATATTCTCCATGACATCCACAATAGATAAATACTCACATAATACTACTAATTATGTGGTATCCTGTTCAGAAAGTCCTTTAAAGTTGTGCAACATGTACCAAGTTTGAGATAACTAATAAAGAAAATGAGCATACTTTAGTAATTTCCTTTAGAAGTTAAAAAAGGCAACACAAAACTAGTAAGATATTTAACATTATAGCTAAGGAACTAAAGGATCAATATTTAATTTGACGGAAGTAGCTGTGATTCCATTGAGTTCTCAACAGATATTTTGGGTTTAATTTTACACTTAGCTTCATTCTTGAGAATTATAATAGCTGTTGCCACATAGCGATGATGTGAATACATTGTGAGTCTAGGGATACTTGCTTCTGGACACAACCAGTAAAAATCTGATGAATTTTTAAGTTGAATATCAGCTCTAGGCTTTTCACTTGAAAACTGGCAGGGAACATATTTATGTTAATTAAAAATGGGTTTGCAGGCTGGAGAGATGGCTCAGGGGTTAAGAGTCTGCCTCACAAAGCAGAAGGTCCTGAGTTCAGATCCCTGATCCCACATAAAAATGGCAGGTGAAAACTGCAGTGGCCTGCATTTGTAGCCCTGGTAGGCAGAGCCTAGGAAATACCAGAGTGAAGCAAAAAGGAAGAAGAAACAATCCAGGATGATTCTCAAAATCGTCTTTGGGTCTCCACAGGCACACACAGTCCCCTCTGATACACACACATATGCCTGCATAAAGTTTGAAAAAAATGGGTTTCAAATATTTTCCCAGAAATCTTAAAATATTTTCAGACTCTTACATGAAACTGAAAAGTAGGGTTACATAAGTAGCCAATGTACTGAGATATAAAAAATTGTTTACATTAATTGCCATAGCTTCAGCTTCACCTAGAATGCTGTTATGATTTCAAATATTATATTGATAAGTTGGTTTCACTTTAAAGTTTAACTCATTTAAGTAGTTAAAAACCACAAAAATTAAAATCTGTAATGTTCCATTAAATTCTGACATTGATAACATAAATGACTTGATCTTAACACAAATTATAAATCTTTTGGACATTTGGCTTTTGCTCAGCAATCTTAACTCTGAATAGTAAATGATGTTGCCATAATCAACATCAACATTTTCCGAAACTCCTGGAACTAGGGACAATTAAATTAATCTTTACCTTTATGAAATTTAGCTTCATGCTAATTACTTGGTGTTATTAATTTTAGCACATCCATTCTCTTGGTAATAATTTAATGATAAGTTACTATATTTGGTCGTATGTGGGTTTCAAGGATCAAATTTGGGGCTGGAGAGGTGGCTCAGGAGTTAAGCTTCTGCCTTGCAGGCAGAAGGTCCTGAGTTCGGATCCTAGACCCCACGTATAGACGCCGGCGGAAGCAGGGGCAGCCTGCGTTTCTGGTCCTGGTAGGGCGGAGCCTGTGAATCCCGGGGCAGAGTAAAGGAGGAGGTGGAGGCATCCATGGTGGTTCCCGAATTCGTCCATGGTGCTACACACACACATACATACATACACACACACGCACACATGCATACATGCATACACGCACAATTGAATAAAAAAAAAAAAAAAAAAAAGGATCAAATTTGTGTTGTCAGAGTTTGACATCTTGCTTCCCACTACCCTTTTTTCTTTTTAGATATAGGATCTCATGAATATAAGACTGGCCTTTGAACTCACTAAATAGCCCAGGATGATTTGAACTTCTGATTCTTCTGCTTCCACCTCCCAAGTGCTGGGATTCTAGGGGTATAAACCCACACTGGCTTTATGCAGTGCTGGCGATGAAACCCATGGCTTCACAAATGATAGGTAACTCTCTATCAACTGAGTCCCCTACCTAATACCATTACTTCATAGATGGGGCAAAAAGAATTAATTTGTTCAAGATTTCACAGGCTGTAAATTGCTAAGCAGGGTAGCATGTAAAGACTGCTTACATTTGTGCTTTAGAGAATAGTAAAGCCCATTGTACAGTAACTGGGGTTTTTCCTCAAAGCTGATGACAAACACAACTTGAATACATACAAAAATAACATTTATTAACTTAAGCTATAGAATACATTGATTCAGTGAAAAAAGTGAATTAACAACAACAAAAAAACCCCCAAGAATTTAAGCAAAATTTGTAGGATTACTTACTGTTAACTTGAAATTTACATTCTAGATGAATCAGACTTCCTTAAGCTTAAACAGAAACAAAATGGTTCCATAGCACAGAACAGACCTGAGACTAGAGGATACAGGTAGTTCTAATATTTCCATATGAGGTGCTACCTTGTGTTTCAGTCCTTAGCTTAAGTGGTATCATCTTTGCTACCTTTAGACAGTACTCAGTATCCTTGTTATAAAAGTTCAAAATCCCAAAGCCCTTGAATTGCTCAGGAGTGTACTATGTATGTAATATGTATGTAATAGGACAGAAATTACTCTGCTATAGTCTTTTGAGCTTTGGCAGCATTTTCCAAAATTTTCCTTTTCCATTCTTCATAATCTTGTGTCAGATCTTCATCTTTTTGTGGCTTACGTTGGATCTCTACTATCTTTTCTGTTTCTACAAGAGAGGTTTATCAGAATTAATTTCAGAACTCTTATGTTATAAATGACATAGGAAAAAACAATTAAAAGTATCTAATTAGATAACAGCAAATAAGACACTATACTGAAACATAAAGGTGAAAACCATCACTTTTTTTCTCTTACACTTTAAGCATTTTAAGATATCTAATAACAGTTAAACAATTGTGTCATTCTAATCCTATGAAATAGGTGTTAATATTAACCTTGTATGTGTGTATGTCTGTGTGTATGTGCGCATGTCTGTGTGTATGTGCGCATGAATGTGTGTATCTGAGGGGACTGTCTGTGCCTGTGTAGGCCCTTGGGTGATTTCGGGAATTGCTCAATCCTGGATTGTTCTACCTCCTTTTTGTTTTGCTTTGGGGTTTCCCATGTCCTATCTTCCAAGGCTGAAAGCACAGGCTGCTGCCATTTCCGCATGGCTTTTTTATATATAATCTGGGATATGAATGTAGGTTCTACTGCTTGTGAGGTAGAGGCTTAATCCCTGAGCCACCTCTCCAGCTTCTAGTAATCATTTTTTTATAAATTATGAAATTGAGCCTTGTAGAAACTGTAACTTTCTTAAACTCAGTCAATAAGTTGTGTTAAAGCAAGTAAAAAAAGAGGCCATTAGTGAGAGTATCTTTATAGGAAGAATTTATATAAACAAACAGGACCTTAATTTGGAAACATTTCTGTAGCACAAGAAAAAATAAAAAAAATGGGCTAATTACAAAAAGCATATCATCTGACTGCTTATGTAAATAGGGACCTCACATTAGAGCATGCCTAAGTAAGGCAAATAGCTAGCCTTACCAATCAGGTGATTCTTCTGCTCTACTTCCAGTTTCAGTCTATAAGGGCTTGCTATTCTACTTCTAGTGGAGTTCCCCGAATCCATTTTAAAGATTGATGCTGTCCAATTCATGAGTTAAGTCTCTGTTTAATTTGTCCAAATGTTTTAATAGTGGCAAAACAGAATTTGAACCCTGGAAGATTAGCTTCATACATATACTTAGTTATAGTGGCAAAACTGGAAGATTAGCTTCATACATATACTTAGTTATATTTCTATTACTTTCACTAATTATTGTTTAACTGTTTTTTTTTTTAATGTAATTCATCCTGGTACTGAACTTGCAGCCATTTTCTTGCCTCTACTTTCTGAATGCTAGTTTTATAGGTGTGTACCACCAGACTTACTGAGAAATGGGTCTTATCAAGTAATCATTAACCAGGATTTTCTGTAGTACTGATTCTTGTCATGTTCAACTTTCAATGTAGCACAGGACTGTTCACTGCATTTATTATATCGACGCTAATTTCAGTGTGTAAATAAAACCCTACCTTTTTTTGCTGGCAGGTCAACCACTAACTTCTTTTTCTTCAGTGGTGGACTAGCCAAATCTCCAGGTTCTCCTTTAAGGAAAGAAAAAAAAGTGATAAAAAACAGATTAATTTTTCTATTTTCAACCTGAGGATTTGGGCATATAAGTTCTTAGTTTGATTAAAAAAGTAGTTCCCCTGGAGGACCAAACTCTTGAAGAGAAAGCAAATGATCTTACCCTTCTCTTACTGCTTTGCCTCTCTTGCCAGATTTAAGAATCACTTCTATACCAACTTATTTACAGAGGCTGAAGCTTAACATTGGAGTACTTTAATAGAAAATCTATTTCCAGGCATAAGTTTGTAGAATCATAAGTTTTTTAACAGTTATTAAACTATATTACTTGAAGAATAAATACTATTTTTTTCCACCAAAATTGCATCTGGAGGCAGATGAGATAGGTCAGTGGTAAAAGAGCTTATTTGCAAATTTTTGACCATGGTGAAAGAAAAACTGACTTCCAAAAGTTGTCCTCTGCCCTTCACCTGTGAGCCACAACATGCAAGTGTATGTCTTCTCTACTCTCCCCCTCAAACAGTAAATGAAACATCATGTATCAGGATTACATCAAATAAAGAATTCATTCAGCAGCATTTTCAATATAAGTCTACATTTTCAAATTAGACATTCTCGACATACAGAATACTCACTGATTTGCTGCCCAATCTTCTCTAACTGCTTACACAGTCGATCAAATATAGCTTTTTTTACACCAGATGTGATTATCATTTTATTTTTATCCACTTTCAGCTTTAGAATACTGCAAAAGAATTTTATAAATTGTTTGTTTTTCAAGACTAGCAGTTTTCTACTATAGCCAACTATGTTATAAACTTTTGATCTATACTTATAATTACTGCAGAGCCTCATGCTTCTCAAATGTTACCAATTTTGCAGAATGAGAATCATAGCACCTTTAAGTGTTCAACTCACTTTAATTCAGAATGCTTACATTCATATAGGAGTATAACATTTCCAAGCTCTAATCCTTCTCATATCCTTCAATAATCAACAATAATAATAACAATAAAAACCTACAAGATGAAGTTTTTATTTCAGATAATAGACCTGTTCAGATCTTTCTTGCTCAATGTAATATGGTTACAAAAGTAGGGTTACTTGACTATTTTCAGTTTTCGGCAAATCAGCCACATTTCCTCCCTATAAACACACATTTTTTTTTTTTTTTAATTAAAGGGACATTTTCTTTTCTTTTCTTTCTTTTTTTTTTTATTTCCACTCATACAGACTTAACAGGTATACCTGCCCCCTCTAAAGGGACATTTTCAATGAACGACAATCACTTCTAGGTATATTGCTAACAGAGCCAAACACACCAAAATTAGTGGCTATGTAGTGAGAAATTTATCTTTAATGACCTGCTACATTTTCTTTTCTAGCAAATCTTCTTGCAAGATGGAACAACTCAACTATAGTCAAAGATAACAATTTAACAGTTTTTCATGGTAATAATTCAGTATTATATACAGATAACTTGGATTTTGAAGATTCAAATATAAGCATTTATTACAGAAAAGTTTTATAGGTCAGTTGAAGAACAGTTGCTACAAGCGCTTTCCCCATTGGCTCATCTCCCCAGCCCAGAAACTCTTTGGGAATGAAAAACTCACTTGGCAAAATTTCTGAATATTAAAAGTAACACTTAGATTAGCTGGGTTTGTGATTCACATGCTTGCAACTCAGGCACTTTGAGAAACTAAAGCAGGAGGATCTTCCCGAGTTTGGGGCCAGCCTAGGCTACACAGCGACTTGCAGGCTAGGTTGTATTATACAGCAAGAACCTTTTTTAGAAAACAAGAATAAAATCTAAAAATGAATACTTACTTGCATGCTGAAAGCAGTGCAGCAGTTGTGAAAAGTGGCCGGGATAAATCAAGATCAACTTGCTGTGTCTGGGGAAGTTTAGATTCATAGCTAGGAGACAGCATTGTTCATAGAATTATTTCAAAGGGACTGCAAATGCAATCAGAACAATTTTAAAACAAATATTCTATTGAGTATTTGGTATAAGCGGAGGCTAAGCTGTCCTTGAATTCACAATTCTCTTCTCTCATCTTTAGCATTTGCCTGCTGACTGAACCTAACAACTGGCTCAGAAAAATGTTTTCAAATGTATGTGTTCTATCACTTTATCTTAGTGTATTTTTTAAGACTAAAGATGTTTAAATTCTAGTATTGAGAGAGAGAGACTAAAACTACGCAGAATAGAGGGATGGCTGGGCAATTTTGTTTCCTTTATCAGTATAAGTTTTTAATTAAGATTGTCTACATCCGTACCTTTGCAGTATCTTTGCAGCCATGTTTACTGCTTCTGTACAGCCAAACTGCACAGCTAAATCTCTTATTCCAATATTTGAATTCAGTCCTAGTAAACACTCAAAAGACTTAAGACAGCTTTGGTACATCTTCTTGTTCAAACCAGAAAGTTTAGTCAAATAAGCCTTTGAAAGGAAAAAGACACAAATGGTAATTCAATATTAGTTCCCTTAGTTAGCCACAGTCTTGCCATTTTGTACAACTCCTCCATATTGCTTAATGTGAGACAATTTCCAGACTGTTCATACTAAACAATGGCCCTATCTGACATTCTGTAACTACACATACTCTATCCCCACTACCTACCTCTAGTACCAGCTTCAACTATCCCTCACAATACTTTATGACAGGCCAAAAGGAAAATTTTCAGTCCTCTTCCCTTTCTGCTCTATAATTACTCTAGTTTGCAAGAGGACAGTGGACTGTGGTTCTTACAGGTTTGTCTCCTGATTGTGCTTGTGCTACCCTTCATCCTATCTGTCTTTCCTCCTCATTGACTTTGCATCCTTAAATATTTAATATGTGGTATTAACTCTGCACTAATTTTATTTAGAAAAAAATAATGATGTCAAGTAGATTACTATTTCAAAGAACTCAGACTACAGAAAGGTACTCTCATGAACATACACAAATAACTTTTAAATGGTTGTACAGGATCAGTATGTTCATGCTGTGCAAAACGCAAATAAAAATACAGTGGAAAACAATGTCGATGTGTAAAGTTGGAAAAAAGAATGAGTAAAATAGTGGGAATATAGTGAGAAAGATATAAGGAAAAGGGGCAAAAATTAGGAAACTAGGAGAGAAATAAGATTCACCATTATGGGAAACTAACTCTGGGGGAATCAAGGAGACCCTCATTAAAGGATATAACAATATGGTAGGATCAGTTAAGATAAACAGAAACTTCAGAACAGAAATCCAGGGGGAAAAAAGTTGCATTAAAAATCTGCAAGTCAGAGGAGGACCCAGAGGAGAGTTTGGCATGCACAGTAAAGGATGCTCCGGGGATGGGGGGGCACTGGGGAATGGGGAGGGAGGAGAGAGCAGAGGGGGGAGCAGGAGGGTCGGGAGAGGTGGAGGGAGGGAGGGGACCGGTGTACCTGTTTGTATGAGCGGAAATAATAATAATAAAAAAATCAAATAAAAAAAATAAAGATCATGGGGCTAGAGAGATGGCTCAAAAGTTAAGACTCTGTCTTACAAACTGAAGGTCCTGAGTTCAGATCCCAAGTCGCACGTAAAAACGTCAGGTGGAAGTAGCAGTGGCCTGAATTTCTGGCCCTAGTAGACAGAGTCTAGGAAATCTCAGAGACAAAGAGGAGGTAGAAGCAATCCAGGATGATTCCCGAAGTTACGCTTGGTTCCCCACAGGGACACACAGTGCACTCTGATACAGAGAAATATACACAAAAAAAATAAAGATCATAAAGTGAAAAAAAATCTGCAAGTCATTAAAGTACAAGTGTGTTAAGTGATTATCAGAATGAGATTGGGGTACAGAGGCCTGGAGAGTTTGATAACAGAAAGTCAACATCATTTTAATGAGTATACTGTTATTATACAGGTACTGTACTAAGCGTATTACATATAGCATATTTTTTAGTTGTAAGAGTCCAGATAATGGCCTTTTTAATCCTCATTTTATGGGTGAAGAAACCAGTAGCTGACAGTTACTGATACTGTCTCCACATGTGAGTCTTTCTGATTTCAAAGCTGCTTATCTCAATCACTGAGATACTGGGAAAGCAAAACAAAACATGCCCAAACATAGGTGTTAAAACATGTGCTTCAGAAGCATCAAAGAGGTGGTCAGGGAAACTAGGCAACAAAGAGAACACAGTGCTAAACATATTTTACCTACAGGGTCTAATCCAACCAAAAGGTTAAAATGCAATGGTTAAGCTTTAACACTTCACTAAATTATTTAGGCAATCAATGCAAACTACTTACCCTGTCCAATGGGCAATTCATACAAGAAGCTGCAAGGTCCAGGCATATGACGGCATTGCTGGTTTCTGTGGTACATGCTGACAAACCAAGGCACTTCACCTGGGATAGTCTCAAGTACTCCTCTGCTTTCCTGGTTATAAGTGTAAAATGCTCACTAAATTTTTAGTTTTACTGTCACTTAGATAATGATAAACAGCTTAATAGACTTCATACTGAGCCCAACTACTGTGCAAGTTCATTTCCGGCTGGAAATGAAGTTCACCTCCTTTTGGAAAGGGAAACCTTTAAAACAAAACCAGAGACACTCAAGACTTCACAGTGCCCATGTCCTTTCAAACAAGTTCATTTCTTCCCAAAAAACAACCCCTTTCCTCTGACAATTATTACAACAAGGACAAACAACTAGGTTCGATGGGATAAGATTTCCTTTCTTTCCCTTCTTTTATACCAGCAATTCACAATTACACAACAGACAGCTTTAGGTTTGTTTTGAGAAGAGCTGGTCCTGTGCCTGAATCGGTAGGAGCCTGGGGTGGGACTCCAGAACTTTTTTTTTTTTTTTAATTTATAACAGCGCCAAAATAATACTGATGTAGGGAGTACGGATTTAGAACTATTTGGGCACTCTTTTGAATGAACATTGAATCTTCAAATCTTTTAAGAAGTGCCCCCTTCCTTTTCTACTCCATATGACTGACTGCAAGACTTTATTTCCAATCAGATGATGCTAAGATTTCAAGGTTTTGCAAAGGATGTTACTTGGGCTCCTCTGGCCCCATCATTCCACGTGTGGCGCCTTTCCTGAATTTTTACTAAAGGTAGATGACAGGCGGCGCTCTAACACCTGGGTCAGCCGTGCGTGGCATCTGTGAATACCTAGCTGTGGCTGTTTACGGAGCCTTCCAGAAGCAGTGTGCCCAGCTCCCCAACGTGTTCGGTGCATTCCGCAGAGCTAGCTGGATGATCACAAGTCCATCTTACTTTCTTATTCAAGCCAAAGGCCTGAGAAGCGTCCGGGCCTCGAGGCCGGAGCCCTTCCCGGGCCAGCGCGCCACACTCACCTGAGCACTCCGGGCTCGGCGAGGCCCAGGCGGGAGGCTAAGCTCAGCAGCAGCTCCGACCCCATGGGTGGAAGAAACCAGCCCTGCCAGCCGTGGCTCCGAAGCAAACCAGCGGTCGCGCCGGCGGGTCGGCACCGCCAGGACCCCAATTCTCGCGTGTCTGGATTGGTTGGGCCAAGACGTGGAGACCGTCCCACAAGCCAATCGTGGTCTTCGCTCTACGCATGTGCACCAGAGCACGCACCCGTGTGGATGTAGGGAGTGAACACAGCTTCCGCGACGGAGCTTTTCTCTGCAGCGGGCCCGGGAAACGCGATCTTCCGCTTCGGGGATCGGCGGTCCGTCACTAAGCAACGCCTACTCCCCCGCCCCACCGGCCCAGTCGCGCCCTACGCCTGTTTCATCGATAAACTCGCGAGACTTGGCTCACGGATTTGCGCCAATTCACGCGCGGCCTCCTGGCCGGAAGGCGGGGCTAGAGAGGGCGGGGCTCGGGAGAGCCGCGCGTCACGTGACCGCGGGAGGCTCCGCTGCGCGTCGGTTCTGCCAGCAGCATCCTCGGTGCGGACGCCATGGTGAGTGCTGCGGGCCTCGGGCCGACTCTGCTCGCAGCCGGCGCGTCCTCCCATCCGCCTGTAGCCGTGCGGGCAGAGTAGGCGCCCCGCGTCCCCGTCTAGGCGAACACTAAGCCCACCGTGGTCTGTGGTGTCTGGGAGCGGGCCCAGGAAGGCCGAAAACAGGCGGGTCTCGTCGGATGGGCGGCGGCTGCCGGCGGGGATGGTTGCTCTGAGAGGGTGTCCGGGCCTGGGGATGGTGGGGTCCTCGGTCTCGTCGCACGCTCTTGCCGCCCCTCTTAGAGAAGTGCGATCCGAGCTCCGCGTCGGGTCGGAGTCGTACGGAGCGTGGCGGCTTCGGGGCTGAAGCTGCGGCAGGGACCTGCCCGGATCGTGCATGTCCCCTTGTGTGCTTAGCTGTGCTCAGCACACCCGACGCCCTTTCCGCGAGAAACACCTTCCGCGGCGGTTCTTGTTTTTCTTGGTTTCCACCCATTCATCCGCAGCGAAAGCTAGGCCCCTGGTGACGTGCTTGCCAGTGGATTCCCGTGAACCGGGCGCCCAGATGAGAGACAGGTGTTTTCTTAGTCAAGTATTTGTTCATTGGGAACCCTGGCTCATTGGCCGGAAGGGGCTGTTCTCTACGGGGTCTCTGTATTGGTAACACATGCCGTGGCATTGACCCTAGAAATGCGAGCTTCCTCAAAATGTGAGTCCTGTCTGGTTTCCACAAAGCAAGTTATCACGTGCATCCCGTTAGCGTTTAATGTAGTCGGCACTGAATATGTTTTTGGATGTTGGTATGCTTTGGTAGGCTTTTATTATCGCATCCAGTCTTTATAGACAGTTCTGTAACCCTAGATACAGATTTCACTTTAAACGTGTTAATAGGCAGGATTAATTTTTTTTTTCCCGAAGGGGCTGTTCGAGATGGTCTTGTTGGTCCCTGACCGGCCTGTCACTCATGACTATCTTTTTGCTGCAGTTTGTTAAATGCTGTAATTGTGATCTCATGTCTGGCCAAATCATACAAGGTGATTTAAAAAAAAATTAGAAATTTTACAATTAAGGTTGTAAGCAATTTTTAGGGTATGTCTGTTTCTCAACACATTGGTTGACATTTATACTTTTTTTTTTCTAATGAGAAGCATTTGTGGACATATTATGCATCCCACTTAACATACTTATTATTGTATGTTGTGGGTGTATTACACACCCCAATGAACAAATGAACAGGATTGGAGTGTTGAATCAGGCACAGTACCTTATTTTATAATTTCTTCTGTGATTTTCTACATGTTACATTTATAGTTTTTTCATTATTCTTATATTGGTAAATTTTGTTCTTAGATAATTTCATGCATGTATATAATACATTCTGACTACTTTCCCCTCTACCATTGCTTATCTTCCCTCACCCACCTTTCCCTATAAGCCTTCCTCCATGTTCATGGGCTGAAGAGTTGGCTCTAAGCTTAAGCCTTCTGCCTGGAAAGCAGGACCAGAGTTTGGATCCCAGGTCCCATGTAAAAAGAACTCAGGCAGATTTGACATTGGCCTGCACTTCAGGCCCTGAAAAGCAAAGCCTGGGAAATCACAAAGCAAAGTAAAAAAAAGGTAGAACAATGTAGAATGATTCTCAAAGATACCCTTGGATCTCTATGGTCACACGCACACACACACACACACACACACAGGAGTCTTCCACATTCATACTGTTTTGTGCCCCACTCTTTTTAACTAGCCTTTTGTGGGTTTTCTCAGTTTGGAGCTATCTCTTGGACCCTAATAGGCTTCCCTTCACCCCTGGGCACATACAACTGAATTTCCTCAATCCAGGGGAAATGTGTTTACCATCTGCTTATACTCCATTACCAAGTAGGACCACTGTGGGCATGTTGTCAGTAATCATGTCTGTAATAGGTTCATGATGTAGCTGGCCATGTAATTTTTGTATGATAATATTTCACAACCCTTTTCCTATCTTTTGGCTCTTAAATTCTTCCTGCCCTCTCTTCTACAAGGTCTCTGAGCCTTTAGAGGGTAACATATTGTGTTTATATTATATTATGTTTCTCTGGTAATACAAAGTAGAAGAATTTTTTTAAACTTTATACTTTTTTTTTCATTTCTTATTTATTTATTTTAATACATTTTTATTATTTCCGCTCATACAAACTTAATAGGTAGACCAGTTCCCTCCCTCCCTCCTCCTCCCCCCATCCCCCTCCTTCCCCTCCTTCCCTCCCCATCCCCCAGTGCTTCCCCCCCAATTCCCAGAGAGTCCTTTATTTTGTATGCCTAACTCTCCTATGGGTCCTCCTCTCTGGTGACGTACAAGGACCCAGTGGCATTTCCCTGAATCCTTTCTCGTGTTCCCCTTAAGCATAGGAACACTACTGTGGCTGTCAATCCCTTGCCTCCAAGGATCTTGGTGCCTTTAGCTGATGCTAGACTTTGTGAGGTCAATAGTGTGTTGGACATTGCGCAGGGCATGTAAAGTCCTATTATAATTGCTTCGGCCCTAACTAGCTTGGAGAATCTTGCAAATCATTGCTCCTCCCATCCTTTTGCTCTTACAATCTTACCGCCCCCTCTTCTGCAAATGTCCCTGAGCTTCAGGATGGGGGGAGATTAGGCTGGCCTAGTTCTATGTGGTTGATATAGAGTCTCTGAAGTTCTAGATTGTGGTTTGTTGATTTTCTTTTGCAGTTTTGCTACTCCTGCAATGCCCTTCACTCCATCCTGCTGGGCACTGTATGTCACCCCCTGGTCAGAGACAAAAAGCTGTTAAACTGGAGTCTTGTTATAATAGCACATTCAAGGGTAGATGTAATAAAAGTAGGAAACCTCAGTGAGGGAGGGGTCAGTCACCCATTTGCAAAATGATTACTTTTTATCTGCCAGACTATATGCCCTCCACTTCTGGTGAGATCATATCCCCTCAGTTGTACATGATCAGGAACGAACATCTGTGAAACTTTATACTTTTAAGTTAATCCATACCAGTATTTTTGGAGCTGTTTGTAATCTCTTTAGAGCCCCAGTTTAATTTGCTATGAAATAAAGATTGTTTGCACACAGAACCAAAGATGGAAACAATCCATATATCCAGACATGGTTAAATCAGTAAACATTTCACTTTGTGTATATTCACTTTGTGTAATAAGCCTGTTTAGCTGTTTAGCTCTGTTTAGCTCCATATTTAAAAGGTATTTATTATAATAAAACTTAGAGAAATAAAATAGAATTGTTAGCTGTTCAATGGATACAGTTTCCAATTGAAAAGATAAAAATATTTTGGGAATGGAAGATGCTGATTATTGTACAGTGAATGCAGTTTTACTGTTATAATAGAATGTCTTTTTATTTTACTACTTACCTTTTGAACCTAATGAAATTTGAGGTAGACCAGGCCTGTCACAAGAATGAGCTGACCAGATGAAAATATCTGGTTGAATTCAGAACCAATTAGTCTGACATGGCTGTAAACTACTATCACAAATGTCTTTGAGCCCACACTGCTACAGGAATGTTAAGCCAATTCAGTAGTCCTCAAAAATTGACAAATTTGAGATACATTGCTGGGATAAGCTTTACATATATTACTAGAACTATAGAAATAAAGTGAATGTGACTAAAACTGTAGAAAAAAAATTGCTGTGAAAAAAGGGCTTATGAGACATCTAATAAATGTAATTACTATGCTTGTTTTAGCCTACAACACAGCAGTCACCACAAGATGAACAGGAGAAACTCTTGGATGAAGCCATACAGGCTGTTAAGGTCCAGTCATTCCAGATGAAGAGATGCCTGGTAAGAATTAAAATGTGAGACAGACAGTTGTAGACTGTAGTTCTTAGGGAAGTGTGTCTATTTCTCAAGTTAGGTAGCACTGCTGGTTTTGGAAAAGTCTAACACCAGCATCTGTTAGAGTTTCACTTGTTTAGCCCTGTGTACACAGCTCTGTGTTTTCATAACTGCTAGGAACTGTCTGTAAAATCATGAGAGCAAGAGAGCCTGACTTTAGTCACACATTGCCACACTAATATCTAACCTGAATGTCTTAGCCTTTTGGGTTTTATAACCTCAAATTTGACTAGAACTTCCCATCTAATGGATGTTCAGCAAATACTTGTTGAATGAATGGATTTAAATGGTTTCAGTCTGAATTATTCAGCTTTATTTTTTCATTTTTTTGAGAATCTTGATTACCATCTTGAATAGGTACATTTATTATAGAAAGTAGCTTAAAAACTAAATTTATAGGTAGTTGTGCAGTGCTTATTATAATCCTAGCACTCTGAAGGCACAGGCTTGAGGCACATGGTAGGGCCTACATTAGTAGGACCCTGTCTCAAAAACACAGAAATTACATTTAGATCTGTTTATATGTTTTATATAAACAGGAAATAACCTGCATAGATTCTACATGTCCTGTAGATTAAAGTTTAAAAGTTTAAAGAATTGAGCTGAAATAGGAAGATAGTTTAAGCTATAAAAGTTATTGTGGTGGGCTGGAGAGGTGGCTCAGGGGTTAAGCCTCTGCCTTGCAGGTGGAAGGTCCTGAGTTCGGATCCTAGACCCCACACGTAAATGCTGGGTGGAAGCGGGGGCGGCCTGTGTTTCTGGTCCTGGTAGGACGAAACCTGTGAATCTCAGGGCAGAGTAAACAAGGAGGAGGTGGAGGCGGAGGCGTCCATGGTGGTTCCCGAATTTGCCCATGGTTCTATACACACACACACACACACACACACACACACACAATTGAATAAATAATTTAAAAAATTTTAAAAAAAGTGGGGCTGGAGAGGTGGCTCAGGGGTTAAGCCTCCGCCTTGCAGGCGGAAGGTCCTGAGTTCGGATCCCAGATCCCATGTATAGACGCCAGGCGGAAGCGGGGGCGGCCTGCGCTTCTGGTCCTGGTAGGGCGGAGCCTGCGAATCCCGGGGCAGAAGGAGGTGGAGGCGTCCATGGTGGTTCGCGAATTCGTCCGTGGTTCTACACATACACAGACACACACACACACACGCACACATACACACGCACATGCGCACAGTTGAATAAATAATAATAATAATAAAATTAAAAAAAAATTTTAAAAAAAGTTATTGTGGAACTGGAGAGATGGCTCAGGAGTTAAGACTCTGCCTCACAAAGCAGAAGGTCCTGAGTCCAGATCCCAAGTCCTGCATAAAAATGCCAGGTGGAAACAGTGGCGTCCCGTATGTCACAGGTGGACAGAGCATGGGAAATCCCAGAGTGGAGCAAAAAGGAGGTAGAAGCAATTCAAGATGATTTCTGAAGTCACCCTTGTTCCTCTAGGGACCCACAGTGCTCTCAGAGACACACACACACACACAGTTGCTGTGGTGATGATGGTATTTTGTAAAGAAAGTATCCTGTATTTTCTCTTATGCATGGAGACCAGAAGTCAAAGTCCAGTGTTTCCACTCTCTTTCTCCATCTTGCTGTTTTGAGTGCTGGAATTACAGATGTGCATTGTCATCCCTAAATTTTTATGTGGATATTGGGATCCAACTCAAGGTTTTCATGCTTGCATGTTAGATATTTCTGAGCTGTTTCCCAAGCATTGTATCTTATATTTTCTGGCTTAGTATTATGCTTCTATATCGTATTCGAAAGAAAGCTAAATGTCCTACAATGGAGGGAATGAGTTTGTTTTGCTGGTTTTCTTTCCATGTATGGTTAGCATTTCTTACATATTGTAGGAATGATCTCTATCTTTGAGTAACTGGGACATAAAAGTATTAAGAGGATTTGAAGAACACAAGAAGATCAGACTTGGATAGGTTGTCATTAGAAACTCTTTGAAGAGCCTGAAGACCTATGATGAAGCTATTTCCAGTATAGTCATCTGCCTTAGAAAAATTAGAATGCCAGTTCTCTTGAGTACACGTTATCTAGGAATAGCAGAGCTTTTTCTTTGTTGAAGTAATTGAAATTATGCTAGGAAGTTTATAGTGTTGGGTATGGGAGTCTTACTAAACTTTGGAGTCCTGTGAAGAATTCTGTATGTTTTTTTTAGTAGAGAGAAATCAAAGAGAAACTATGTTAATGTGATTATGTGTCTAAAATGAATACTGAATATTCTTAAAACTGTAATAGATTTTTGCTTAAAAGTTATAGAACCAAGATAAATGTTTATTTAAATTAAGCATTCTTACCAATTTTCTTGGTATTTCTATAGGACAAAAACAAGCTGATGGATGCTCTTAAACATGCTTCTAATATGCTTGGTGAACTCCGGACCTCTATGTTATCACCAAAGAGTTACTATGAACTTTGTATCTTTTGAATGTGGAAAAACAAACATTTGGGCCATGCTAATTTCTTGATAAAGCAAATTTTCTCATCTGTTTTTCCTGTGTACGTATTTATTTTTGAGATAGGGTCTCATTTTGTAGCCCAGGCTCGTCTAGAACTCACTAATTATAGTTAGACCAGGCTAACCTCAAACCCACAGAAGTCCTCCTGCTTCAGCCTTCTGAGTGCTGGAGCCACTATGCTGGCTTTTATTTGTTGTTTATTAAGATTTTCTGGTGTTAATATTCCTTAAACAAAATAAAGAACTCTTCCAGGTAAATAGTGCTAAATGAGAAAAAAGAAAGCTTATTTTCAGATGCCTCTTTTTCCAAGTTTTTCTCTAGAACCACAGTTGTGTACCACTTTACCTCCCAAGTAGTTGGGAGATTTTTGAGACAGAGTTTTACCGTGTAACCCAGGGTAGCCTTGATCTCACATTACCCCTAACTGTGTTAGGATTACATGTAATTTCCAGAGTGCACACTGAAAATCTTTAACATTACTAACACCAACTGAAATTCTGTCTTCACTTTCAACATTCTTTCCTGGAGACCTAAATATAAAGTATCCTCCCAATGGATTTTCTTTTAAACTCTTGTCTGGTTTCAGTTCCTTAAGTAGATAGTATTGTATGCCATGCCAAAGCTGCTTAATGATATTTGTTGTTGTTTTGTTTTTGTTTGTAGTGAGAATTGAATCGAAGGTCTTGTACATTCTAGACAAATTGTAGTACTATTTAACTACATCTTCAGGCTTTCCCAATAGTTTTTAATGATTCTAACTAGTAGTTGCAAAGTTGTTTAAATTAACTTACCTTTATTCTTAATCCTTAATCATAATTAAAAGATATGGCTATTTCTGATGAATTACACTACTTGGAGGTCTACCTGACAGATGAATTTGCTAAAGGAAGAAAAGTGGCAGATCTCTATGAACTTGTACAATATGCTGGAAACATTATCCCAAGGCTGTAAGTAATTAGAATTTGTGCACTGTTATCTGAATCTTCCATGTTTTACAGTGTGGCAGTATGGTGGCCAGTAGAATATGTGATTATTGGTCATTGGTAACCTATATTCATTTTTTTTAACCTTACATTGTCTTTTTAACAAACTTTTTTTTTTTTTTGAGACTTGCTATTCTAGTTTGATCTTTAATTCGTGATCCTTTTGCCCTTAGCTTCCTACATGCTGAGATTACAGGTAGGAAGCCATGCCTAACTAAAATTGATTTTCTTAAAAAAACCAGACATAGTAGCACACATCTGTAAATTTATCACTTAGGAGATAGAGGCATTCCCACAAATTTAAGGTCAGCCTCAGTAAGCTTAAGCCAGTTGGGAGTACATTGTGAAATGTGTCTCAAAAAAAAAAAGGGACAAATAGATAAACAGAAAGTAAGAACTTTAAAAAGAAGAATGATTAAAAAAGAAAACCAATTTAAAAGTAATTTCTTGATAAATTGAGATCGCATTTTAGTAGATATTTTGTTACTCAATGTTTTTAAGTAAATTTGTTTTCTATTAGAGGAATTTTACTTGTAGAAAAATTGACCTGCTACTCTGGTTAAAATTATTCTTTATGTACAGTAGTCTTTTAATTATCCTTGATTAATTGTGATTTATTTTTCCAATCTGGAAAATCCCAGAAATAAGGTATATTGTTTTAATTATCAATTACTGTTATTAATATGTTTGCCAAATTAATGAACTTATAAGTCTATATTGTAGGATAAAAACAGTAGTATATATTATCTGCAGTTTCCTCCTTTATCACCTAGATCATATGCTCCATGGATAAGGGGATAAGATTACTGCAATCAGTGATATTTTGTTTTCTTCTTATATTTTTAATCGTTGTTTAAGGTTTGATGATATTTTCCTAATAAATAATGCTCACAAAACAATATAGTTTCTGGTCTTAGTATATAATTTAATAAAATCAAATTTTTGAATGCTCTATTTTTAATGCTTTTTCATATGTCTTCCAGTTATCTGTTGATTACAGTTGGAGTTGTATATGTCAAGTCGTTTCCTCAGTCCAGAAAAGATATTTTGAAAGATTTGGTGGAAATGTGCCGTGGTGTGCAGCATCCACTGAGGGGTTTATTTCTTCGAAATTATCTTCTTCAGTGTACTAGAAACATTTTACCTGATGAAGGAGAGCCAACCGAGTGAGTGATCTTGGTTTAGTCGTAGTGTTTTTGATCACAAAATGCTTTCAAAAGTGTAGAGTCTATAGTACATACAGATTTCTATATTGTGCATATAGATTTCCATTGTGATACTGAGTTAACTCAGTACAAGTGCTTTAACCCAAGATAAAGGTGATAGTCAAGTAATTTTGGATTAGAATCTGCTTTTTTTTTTAATTGAACATTTGTTTAGTTTTGAGAGGATTTTGCTATGCACTCCTGAATGTCCTCATAATCACTATGAAGAACAACCTGGCCTTGAACTTCTGACTGTTCCTGCATCAGTCTGTTAAATATTGTAATTACAGGTGCAGGCCATTAAGTCAGACCATTTAACATAATTTAGAGTATTTAGAGAAATTATATGTTCTTCATAAGTAAGACATTTAAATTAGTTAAATTTTCTATGCGTCAGATGATTTTATAATCCTTTTTTGCTGGTTTTTTAAAAATAATTTATGGTCTGTTACTTTAGATTCCAAGTAATTTTTAACCATTTGTAAGTACTAGTTAGATACTAACTTGTAAGAAGAAAAAAATCATTTATAGAGGCTATTATTTCTTTTTTTTATTCAATTGTGCATGTGTGCATGTGTTGCGCGCGCGCACGCGCGCGCGTGCGTGCGTGCGTGCGTGCGTGTAGAACCACGGGCGAATTCAGGAACCACCATGGACTGCCTCTACCTCCTCCTTGTTTACTCTCCCCTGGGACTAGAAACGCAGGCCGCCCCCGCTTCCGCCCAGCTTCTCTATACATGGGGTCTAGAATCAGAACTCAGGATCTTCCGCCTACAAGGCAGGCTTAACCCTTGAGCCACCTCTCCAGCCCTTCCTTTTAATATTTATTTTATCTCAAAGAATGTAAAAGGGAAAAAAGTTAAACAATACAGAAATTATAAAGCTTTCAGATTATTAAGCTCTTTATTGTAATTTACCTCAATTTTAAACATTAGGTAATCCATAAAACATTTCAAAACTAAGTTCCCTATTTTAAGAGCTACAGAAAAAAATAATATATGGTGTCTTTCCTCACAATGGTCAACTAAGATTTTAATGGCATGCTTAGCAATGTGCCACCTAAATGTCAAATTTTTTAGGGTTTTTTTTTTAGGGAATTGGGGAAAGTGTGTTTTGTTTCTTAGACTGTACTTTTGTATCTAGGTTTTTGTTAGGTATTTTAATATTTGATATTAAACCAGTGAAGTTACGATAGTTTTTACCAGAGATAAGATATTATAGAAATAAGAAATGAACAAAGGCATGAATGAGTAATGACTTGGTCAAATGATTTAAGTTCCCATATGAAGTTTTTTTTTTTTCAACTTGACAGTGAAGAAACAACTGGTGATATCAGTGATTCCATGGATTTTGTACTACTCAACTTTGCGGAGATGAACAAGCTCTGGGTGCGGATGCAGCATCAAGGACATAGCCGAGATAGAGAAAAGAGAGAACGAGAAAGACAAGAGTTGAGAATTTTAGTGGGAACAAATTTGGTGCGCCTCAGTCAGTTGGAAGGCGTAAACGTGGACCGTTACAAACAGGTTATATCTTTTTGCTCATCAACTTCTCTTATGCTATGAGATATAAATTGAAATCTGAATTTAAAAATATTTTTGTTAACTGTTATACTAAAACACATTTTTTTTCTTCTTTGTTTTTTATTTTTGTGTATATATATCAAAGGGGACTGTGTGTCTGTATAGGCCCAAAGGTGACTTTAAGAATCCTGAATTGCTCTACCTCCTTTTTCCAGCTCCATCTTTCAGGATGTGAAGTGCAGGCCGATACCATTTCCACCTGTTTTTATGTGGTATCTGGTGTCTAAACTCAGGTCCTTCTGTCTTAATTTTTGAACCGTATCTTCAGCCCCACTGAAAAATATTTAAAAAAAACTTTTCTTAAATTAAAGAAGACCTAAAGGATATTCTGTTTGTGGGAGTCAATATTATCAAAGTAGCATTTTTTTCTTAATTCCACCTAATAGTTTCAGTGTAATCGCAATCAAACACTCTTCTGTTTTATTTTTGTTTGTCTAGTTTTTTTTTTTTTTGAGATGTCAGCTGACAGATTTTAGAATACAACATATGAAAGGACAAAAGTAAAGTAGTTACACAGCCACTAAAGTGGAGATAATGTAGAAAACCTACTTTCAAAAGTTGTTCTCCAACCTTCACACACACATATCTCTGTGTGCTCTCTCCTGTACATACATTCACACATAAATAAAATGCAGAAACTATTCAAAAAGCCTCATATATATATATATATATATATATATATATATATATACACATATACATATATATATATATAATATAAAGTAATTACCCAGAATTTTAGATTTTAGACATTTGTGTGTGAGCATGTGCACATTTTGTGGAGGCTTGAAGTTGATACTGTCAAGTCTGTTTCTCCATTATTTCTCACTTTATTGAGGCATGGTCTTTTAGGTGAACCTAGAACTCACCATTTGGTAGACTAGCTAGCCAACCTGTCCTGGGGAGGGGGGGACACCTCCTCCTGTTAAGGAGGTGCTATCTTCTTTTGCCCAGCTTTTATTGGATCCTGGGGAATCTGAACTCTGGTACTTACCCATGTTAGACCAAGTGCTTTATCCACGGAACCAACTCCTCAACCCCACATGTTAATTGTTTTACATTTATTTATTGCTTGTATATCTCTGCGTGTATGTCTGTCTCTCTGTCTCTCTCTCACTCTGTATCAGAGGGTGCTGTACCTCCTCTTTGCTTTGCTCTGGAGTTTCCCAGGCTGTCTTCCAGGATCTGAAGTATAGGCCATCAGCATTTACTCCTGACATTCTTATGTGGGGTCCAGGAACTGAATTCAGGACTTCTGCTTGCAAAGCAGAGGATTAACTCCTGAACCATCTCTCTGGCTAATTTTTAAAGTCAAGAAATGAAATGTTTTTTAAAAAGTAATTAAATATTCATGAAACCAATCTAAAACATAGCTTTCAGGTTTATTGTATTACTAGAAGATACTTTAGGATTTTGAATTTTTTTCATGTGTGTGTGGGTGCTTGTGTGCTCATGTATATGGAATCTAAGGTTGGTATGGGTAATCGTCTTAATCACTCTTCCACCTAATTTATTGAGGTCATGTCTCAGCCAAACCCAGAATTCATGGATATATCTAATTTCACTAGTCAGCTTGGTAATCCTGTCTCCTAAATTATGATTTCCGGGAGATGTTGTGCCTATCTGACCTCTTGCAGAACAGTGCATTCCTTAAACTTTGAGCTGTCTCCTCAGCTCCTTGAAAATTTTTTTTTTTTTTTTATTAAAAATTTAATTATACATTTTAATCCTTGAAAATGTTTTTAAACCCATGTATATTTCTTTTCTATTTCAGATTGTTTTAACAGGCATATTGGAGCAAGTTGTGAATTGCAGGGATGCTTTGGCTCAAGAATATCTCATGGAATGTATTATTCAGGTATTCTTAAAAGGACTTTAATTTTCGTCGTTTTACATAAAAAAGTATTGGGCTAAATGTGGTGACACATCTCTATGGTCCTAGTTACTTGAAAGGGTGAAGTCTTAGAGCTTGAGATTAGTCTGGCTGGGCAATGTAGTAAGACTGTGACAGAAAAACAAAATCTTAGAAGAGAAAATGTTTTTCTGAATAATTTTCTTTAGATATTTCCTTTCTCCAAACTTTGGTCTTCATAATAATATTCTACCCTTCCTTCAAAAATGTAGGAAAGTAAATTAGGTCTGTTTTAGTTTAATTGTAGATGTATGTTGGTTAATAGAGTATTTCTGGGAATATTTTTTATTATAATTTTTATTATAGGTGTCTAAGATCAGATTATCTTTTACCTAAAAATAAGGGCTTTATCACATACGAGCTCAGAATATTATATGAATACTTTTCGTTGTATCAATTAATTTGTTATCTGGTTTTTAGGTTTTTCCTGATGAATTCCATCTCCAGACTTTGAATCCTTTTCTTAGAGCTTGTGCTGAATTGCATCAAAATGTAAATGTGAAAAACATAATCATTGCTTTAATTGACAGGTAAGACCTTCGAGCACTGCAGGGCAAATGCTCTGATGTGGGAATAATAAGTTTAAAACTTTTTCATGAATGATTTGCTTTTTATATCTTTATTATACTGATGATTTTAATGTAGTTTTACTATTGATAAATTAATTCTGAGTATCTGATAGGTATTTTCCTAATTTAGGTGTGTTAGATGCTTTATTTTTAATTTGAAAGAAGTATGGAGAAGGGGCTGGAGAGGTGGCTCAGGGGTTAAACCTCTGCCTTGCAGGCGGAAGGTTCTGAGTTCGATCCTAGACCCCACATACAGACGCCAGGCAGAAGCGGGGGCGGCCTGCGTTTCTGCTCCTGGTAGGGCGGAGCCTGTGAATCCCTGGGCAGAGTAAACGAGGAGGTGGAGGTGGTCCATGGTGGTTCCCAAATTCAGCCGTGGTTCTTCACACACAGACACACATGCACATATACACAATTGAATAAAATTTTAAAAAAAAGTATGGAGAAGATTTTTTTTTTGGTAAGTTTTTTTGAAAACAGGGTCTCTTGTTCCCCAGGCTGGCATCAAATTTACCATATAGCTGAGGATGATATTAAACTTTGTATCCTGCTTTACCTCCAGGTTCTAGCTGAGAAAGACATTGAACTCCTATTCTCCTGCCTTACCTCTCAGTTCTGGGATCCACAGAGAGAGAGGGAATGATGCATGTCATAGCAGACAGACAACATTGAGGAATGAGTTCTCTGCTTTCAACCCATGTGGACTTTTGGGGTGGATCTTACGTCACCCAAATGCCAGTTTTGGGCACTGGTGCATTACTCCCTTAGCTACCTTACCAACCTTGAGATTTTCAATGTTTATGTGTTTAATTAACATATGGACATTGTTGACCCTTTTTTAAAATTTTACCAAGTCCAGAGCTTTTTGAACAAAATTTTCCCCTAAGTTATCTTTTAATGATATTTTGTTCGATTTAGTTTTCTTAAGAAATAAAAAGAAGGATATTTAAGAATCACACATATGAATCCCCTCTAAATGTCCTGGTTAGTTAAAAATGTAAAACTTGGCCTTTGATAATGACTGTAATGAATGACTTCTTGGTAGTCCTTCAGCATGCTTATGCTTGCTGCCTGTGTCCTAACTGTGAGCATACATATGTATTATCATTATGAAAACAGAAACAAATTCAAAGTTGTATTTCAACAAACGTGGATTTTTTTAGCATAATTAAATTATTAGTTTTTAGGTCTTGAGAATTTATATGTATTCTCATAGTAAGCACATGTTGCGTGCTTTTTGGGCCATTTATGAGACTTTCCTGTGTAGAATATCATGTCACTCAACAGTTCCTATCAGTGGTGTTTTTTTTAATGTAAGAAAATGTGGATGGATTTCTAACACTTGGAGATATTAGAACAGATACTTAAATTGGGGCTTGGTGTGGTACATGTCCATGAGCCTAGCACTTGGGAAGTAAAGTCAAGAGTATCATGAGTTTTAGGCCAGCCTGAGCTACATAATATGATTCTCAAATAAATAAATAAATAAATAAGTAGATAAATAAGCATTAGAATGCCACTGATAGACATCATTGAAAAAGCTGTTAGGAATGAATCGAGAAGATGGTCAGTATATTCAAGCTCTTGTTTTAAACATCTTTCATAGTGTACACTGCATACACTGAATGCAGAAAAACAAGAAATATCCTTGTATCTTATAAAATAAAAG
The DNA here is from genome assembly GCA_023101885.1 of Typhlomys cinereus. Taxonomy (NCBI): domain Eukaryota; kingdom Metazoa; phylum Chordata; class Mammalia; order Rodentia; family Platacanthomyidae; genus Typhlomys; species Typhlomys cinereus. The sequence continues at coordinate 3,651,829 of JALPQD010000003.1, read as the reverse complement.
GTATTTTCTCTTTTAGATTAGCTTTATTTGCTCATCGTGAAGATGGACCTGGAATCCCAACAGAAATTAAACTTTTTGACATATTTTCTCAACAGGTGGCAACAGTGATACAGGTTTGTTTGTACAACATTTCCTTTAATCTCTTAAAATTTTGAAATTTTAATTTTTGAAATTTCTGTACTGGTAGATCCTTTTATAATTGTTTAAAATAAATCATGATTTCTAAACATTCCAGTCTAGACAAGACATGCCATCAGAGGATGTTGTATCTTTGCAAGTCTCTCTCATTAATCTTGCCATGAAATGTTACCCTGATCGTGTGGACTATGTTGATAAAGTTCTAGAAACAACAGTGGAGATATTCAATAAACTTAACCTTGAACAGTAAGTTCAAATTATATTTTTGTAAAAATCCTTAGCACTATTTTTCTCTTGCATTTGTTTTTATTTTTCAGCTGCTCTTTGAATGTTGGAGTTTGTCTTCTTTGAAGCTCCAATTAGGACAAAAAGTTTGACCATTTGCTTGTTTATGCACTGTAGTGAAATAGCAGCCTGCATGACCTATAGGCATTCAGTTCTGCATTCCCAATGCCATATCTATGTTTGAATGAGCTAATTTTTAAACTGATAAACTACATCAAGCAGTATTTTCCTAAGCACTTTCCTGCAGATGGGTAACTTGCTAAAAAGAAGGTCATATGTATATTTAAAGTATGCGTGCGTGTGTGCATGTATGTGTGTTTATGTATTTGAAATTTTTTTCCAAAATGAATAAGTCAGATGCATTTATTTCTTGAAAGAACATGATTTTCAGTTATTTTTACATTATATCTTTGTGAATAAATACAGTCATTAGTGAGTAGAAGAGGCACAAAATATTTATTTCTACTTTATATATATGCATAGTACATACACAAGCATATATCTTCTTGTGAAAACTTGCATTTTTTTCATACTTTTCTTCTCTTAAACCTTCTTGCTTTTAAAACAGTCTCATGGATTTTTCTTCTATGTATTCTCTGAGTAATGAACGAATCTTAAACAGGCGTTCATATACTTGACACATAGGGACTGCTAAATGAGCAAAGAAAAATCATACTTCTGTGGAGCACGGTGTGCAAAAAAATTGGCTGAGCAGATTTTCTGTGACCTACACATTTGTTACAACTGGAATGTAAAGATTGCATAAACAGACCACACCTCTTAAATCGCTTTCACTCACCACCTGGACTTTTAACATTGATTTAAATATTTTTCTAATTTGAGCTTTGGTTTTGATACTAAGACAATACTAAGCTTTTGGTTTTGATACTAAGACAATGGTGTTTCCTACTTGGAGCTTCCTCACTCAGAACCCGTAGTGCCCTTATTTGGTCACTTTGGGCAATTTTAATGCTATTGTCTTTTCCCTGGTAGTTGTCCCCTGAACCCCCAACTCCTGAACCAGGTCAGAGTAAGCTTTCTTGTTTACCCCAAAGTATTCATAGTTTCATCTTAGGCAATCTTTTTCCTTTCCATATCCAATCCATTGGTTCAGGTGTATTTGAAAATTCATTACCTTTTGTCATTTTATCATTCTCAGTTTTTGTAAACTGAAAAACAGTACAGATCTTTGGTGATTAGTGTGAGAGAAAAATGAAATGATATCTATATCTTCCCTGGCAAATGAGTTTCAAAGGAAAAGTTAGTAAAACAATTAAAAATCCCAATATGTAATGGTTTTGTAAACGCTAAGATGTTCCTTAATCTCCACAGAATGATCCTCAAGCTGCTACCTTAAATGAATTGCTTTTCCATAGTCAGCAGAATTTGATATAGAAGAAATACCTCTATTTTTCTGTTCTGTTGAGTCCTGGTTTTACATCGATTTTTCTCCTTTCGTAATGAGTGTGCAGTGCCCTAGGAACCAAGACACTTAAAACAATTTTCTTAGAAATGTAATATTCTAGACAGTTATTTTAAGTCTACCTATATAACCTGTTCATGAATTGGTAATGATCATGACCTGTTATCAGTAGATCAGTAGGAGATAGATTAAATTTATATGTTTAAATGGCCATCTTTGTCTGTTGTCTGTCCATCTATCTATCTATCTAATTATGGGTTTTGCTATATAGTCCAGACTGGCCTAGAACTTGAGTACTGGGATTACGTTGTGGAGCATCCATGTTTGGGCATCTTTATTGGCAAAGGAGGTCATTTTCAGATAGAAAATATTGAATATGTCTTCTATTTACTCAATTCATTTGACCCATTTCTTTTATGTAAATGATTATATTTAAAATTTTTATGAAACAAATGCAATTTGTGTATAGTTAATTTAATTCATGAGTTGTTGTTTTTGTTTTTATAGTATTGCTACAAGTAGTGCAGTTTCAAAGGAGCTTACCAGACTTTTGAAGATACCTGTTGATACTTACAACAATGTTTTAACAGTCTTGAAATTAAAACATTTCCATCCACTCTTTGAGTACTTTGACTACGAATCCAGAAAGAGCATGAGTTGTTATGTGCTTAGTAATGTTTTGGATTATAACACAGAAATTGTCTCTCAAGACCAGGTAAGAGAATACCAACTTGCTTTTTAGGGTAGAAAACAATGTAGTTAGAATTTTAGACCTTGATTTCTAGACACATGGAAAATTGGGAAAGATAATTTAATAATAGATTTTTAGATAGATTAAAGATATATATACAAAATTATTAACTACTAATTCCACCAGAAAGAGAACTACAGTTGATTAATATTTTGCTCATATCGTCTACAATTTAGTCTATATGTAAGAGAGAAAGAAATAATTAACATTATTAGCTTTCTAGTAAATGATTTATTGATGTGATTTCATAATTTATACAGTTCGATCCTGTTGACAGTGCCTTGTTTTTTTTACAGTGGTTTTATATGTTGATGATTTCACCTCAGTGTGCTTCTTGTGTCTTCTATATTACAGGTAGATTCCATAATGAATTTGGTGTCCACATTGATTCAGGATCAGCCAGACCAACCTGTAGAAGATCCTGATCCAGAAGACTTTGCAGATGAGCAGAGCCTAGTGGGCCGATTCATTCACCTTCTGCGATCTGATGACCCAGATCAGCAATACTTGGTATGAGTTCTCTCTTACTATGTCCTTTTATCACTCATTACAGAGAAGTGCTTAAAGTAGTTTAAAGATGTTTGGCCTTCATTTAAAAGTTTTTGAAAAAAAAAATAACCAAATTAAAGTTCATGGCACCCAGGGAGTTTACTTATTTTATTTTTATATTTGTTTTTTTGAAGCAGGATTTCACTGTGTAGCTAAACTGATATTCTTGCTTCAGCTTCCTAAAGTAGTGGGATTTTATTTTTATATACATAAATAAACTTTTGGATACTGTGAAATATAAGGTGTTCTGTTTTTTTTTTTTAAATTTACCAAGAATTATTGAAAAACTTGCTTTATTTAGTTGCTTCATTAATTGAATATCCTATATATATGTTCACTTTCTTTTTGAATAGCATATTTCTTTTAGAAATGTTCCCTTTAGTGTTAGGTTCAGCAGTATATGTACTAAGATTGGAATGATATAGAGAAAATTAACATGGTTCCTGTGTAAGGATGACTGAAAAATAAATGTTCACTTTACTATAATAAACTGAATTATAAGAAACATAACCTGATGCCAGGCTGTATTTATTGTTATATTAAAAATGTGTGTGCCTTTTTCTTAATCTCAGTAAGTTAAATCAGATGGAGCTCTTTTATCATTTTCAGTTAAGCTTAGTGAAAGGAATTAATTAAATACGTGGCCTAAGTGGGAGTGTTAGTATGTGGGAGTGGATAATTTAATGAAAGGTAGTGTGGTAGGCTAATTATTGTTTGGGCTAAGTAGTATGACCATTGTTGAATGCATCTGTGAGGATCAATCAGTCTTGACTTCTGTTGACTTGGTTATAATTTACACTGTTGTATTTTTTCATGATCATAGAGTAATTTTTTCTGTGTGTCCGTGTGTGTGTGTGAATGGGAAACTACTTTCTCTTAACATGAAAAAATTTAACAAAACCCAAATGCTACATATTGTGTTATGTATTTGAAAGTTTATGGATTTGTGTATGAATGGTATGTATACATGTTTGTATGTGTATTTGGATTTGTGTATGCACATAAAGAATAAGAAGTCAGTATCATTGTCTTCAATTGCTTTTCACCTTATTTTTTGAGACAGGGTCTCTTAGTCTTCACATTATTGGGATTATAGATAATCTTCACCACACTTGGCTTTTTACTTGGAGGCTGGAGATCCAAATCTAGGTCTTTATGCTTGTGTAAGAAGCACTTTATTGACTAAGGCATCTCCCCAGGCCTGTGGCTTTTCAGGCTTTTATCCATGTATTTGTCTCCCAGTCACTCTTATTTTTCTGAACTGGAAGATGTGGTCTACTAATAGTATACATATAACTGATCACATACACATTTTCTGGGCACATGCCTTATGTGAATTGTTGCTGACACTATATGTCTCATTTATTTTTTCTACTCCCTGGGAGTATACTTTCTTATTTTTCAAAACTTGGGGGCTAAGAGAAGGGCAATAAAGGGTAGAAGTACTAGAATGTACTTGTAAATGTTAGTCTTATTTCATAGCTTTCTTTCTTTTTTTTAAATTTTTTTATATTTATTATTTTTATTCAATTGTGCATGTATGCATGTGTGTGTGTGTGTGTGTGTGTGTGTGTGTGTGTGTGTGTAGAACCATGGGCAAATTTGGGAACCACCATGGACCGCCTCCACCTTGTCTTTGTTTACTCTGTCCTGGGATTCACAGGCTCTGCCCTACCAGGACCAGAAATGCAGGCCGCCCCCGCTTCTGCCTGGCGTCTATACGTGGGATCTGGGATCCGAACTCAGGACCTTCCGCCTGCAAGGCAGAGGCTTAACCCCTGAGCCACCTCTCCAGCCCCGCATTCTTTATTAATACAGTGATAAAGATGCAGTTGTGTGTGTGTGTGTGTGTACATATATATATATAAAAACCTATGTCTGCTATTGACTAGTTACCTAAAGCCAGCTTTATAACCTCTGAACCTAAAGCCAGCTTTATAACCTCTGAACCCTGTGCTTGCTCATTTGTAAATGTGTTAATATTTATCTTCAAGGTGATTGGTCAACCAAGGAGATGAAAAAAAATTATGATATGCTTATCTTCATAAAACCTAGTTTATTGTATATATTCTCAAAGTGGTAGAAATGATTGGAGTCCCCATTTAATGGTATAAACATAAAACCCAGTTTATTGTATGTGTTCTCAAAGTGGTAGAAATGATTGGAGTCCCCATTTAATGGTATAAATTACTTATCCGAGGGTAGAAAATGCGTTTTTTTTTTTCTTTGTCAGATTTTGAACACAGCACGGAAACATTTTGGAGCTGGTGGAAATCAGCGGATTCGCTTCACACTGCCACCTTTAGTATTTGCAGCTTATCAGCTGGCTTTCAGATACAAAGAAAATTCTAAAATGGTAGGTTTATTTTTAAGTATGTCATTCAGTTTTCCTTTTTTTGTTACTGTTTATGTTAGTTTTATACTGTAGAAGATTTCTATATATACTATATGTTAAAATCCTATTTGTAGTAACTCCTAGTTCATTACTCTTCCTATGTTATGAAATTCCTAACAAGAAAATTGGTAAATCACGCACACTAGCTGAGGAATCAAATGAAAAACACTTTGAAATATAAGGTTGCATCAGTTCAAATTGAGACTAAGACTTTTCTTTTTCCTGAACTAGGTTTACTTTGCCTTATGAAAGTACCTAGTTTTGCATAATCATTCCTTTCTAAAAGCATGTATTTTTTTTCCTTCTTTTTATTGTTAGGTGTTTTATATATCACTATAGTAAATTTATGATATTTTTGAACATTAATCTCCAATCCTATTCCCCCTTCCTCTTTTTATTCTTCTCTGTCTATACCAATTACTCTTTTCTGTTGTTGGGAAACACTACTCAAAATCAAGAAACTTATGGGAGAAAAGGTAGATTTATTCAGCTTATGGTTCCAGAGGGGAGATATAGTCTGTTATGGCAAGATAGTCATGACTGGCTGCCAGAAGCTGGTGGTGGCCCAAGTTGCATTCTTCATGGAGGGTGAGAGCTGCAAAACTGCCAACTTCAACTATAAGAGCAGACTTTTCCCAAGGCCTATACTCTGTGACTGCCTTCTTCTAGCAAGGTTTCACCTCTTAAAGGTGCCATGACCTTCCCAGACAACTAAAGATTCAAACATACGAGCTTGTGGAGTACATCTCACATTTCAAACCATGGCACTGCCAGACTCCTTCCTATTTTCAAGTCTTTGTTCATTTGTGGCCCACTGAGTTTCACTGGTTTGCCTTTGATGACCTTTGTTTGAGTACTTGCTGAAGCAGTACATGTCATCGTGTCAGTGGGTATATACCATTGAAGAAAGCATTGTCATTTCCTCCGCATCAGCCTTCATCAGTCTCCCAGGGAGGTGTGGGACCTCTTGAGATCTTTTCCCTTCTGTGATGAATATTCATAGGACAATTCCCATGGAGCTCTTGTGAAAATATACATAACTGCAGTGAAATCATGGATATAACAGCACTGTCATTTTCAGAAGACCTGAAAATGGCTCACCCCTGCCCTACTCCAGGCTCGTACAATCTTGATGGCTTGCTCTTCACAGTTTCCCTGAGCCTTAGGATGCAGGTGGTTTAGATGTTCTGTTTAAGGCTGAGTAGTCTGCAGTTACTTATTTTCTGTACTTTGGCCAGTTTTACTTTTCTGTAATAAACACCATCTGTTGCAGAAGGAAGTTTGTAGGTTGAGTGCTGAGTGTTCCTTCAATCTATGAGTATAATAACAGTTGTCTAAAAAATAGTTTGATGTGGTCCCTTTACAGCTAAACCTTTATGCTTGCACACACACTCCCAGGGCCTGTGTCCTTCCCTTATAGGTTCTTGTTCAGTTTACAGTACCAGAAATGTGATCCATGTTGAAAAGTGGGTGTTAAATCCAATCCAAAAGTTGATTACTCCCTTGACATTCACTATTATACTTATTATTGCCTCTTGCCAGGGTGATTGTTATTGCAAGTTGTAGCTTTCAGAAATTGATGAGACCTTTCATTGCTTTTCTCCCACAATTGTTTCCATAGTACTTTTCTGGTACTATGAAAGTTATCCAACAAAGAGGAAGTTTCTAGACCAGTTTCAAGTGATGTTTTTATCCATGTCCTGTGATCTACATGTGTTTCATCTTCAGTAATAGAGTTTTACTGTCAGTTTTTGAAGGATAACCAAGAGCAATGACAAAAACCTATGCTGTTTGGGGGGGGGCCTTTGAGACCTTTATGATGGCTAGTATTAATTGTCAATCTGACACCTAGAAAAAAGTCTGATTCTATCGATAAAGGTTGACTCTTGACCACTTTTGTATTCCCTGGGCTCAGGGTTCTAGACTGTAAAATGGTGATGGCAAGCAACTATGCATGTATGCATTAGTTCGTTGTTTTCTGCTCCTGACTGTGTTGTGACTAGTTCCCTCAGATTCCTGCTGCTGTAACTTCTTGGGCATGATGGACTACAACCTCCAACTGTGAACTAGAATGAACTCTTTCTCTCTTAAGTTGTGTTAATCACAACAACCGAAATTAAGCCAAAACAAATTTTTACCTGTGAAAGGGGATCTGTGCTATGGTGAATCTGATCATGTCGTTTTTAAGCTTTTAAACTGTTTCATGAGATGTGTAGAAGAGTTTGGAACTTGGGACTAGAAAAGCAGGTAATTCTGTAGGTTGAGTTTAATGAGACATTTTAGTGGAAGCTTAAAAAATAGTAATGGCTTAGATAAATGTGGGCTCTGGGAGCCTAGCTCATGAGATTTCAGAGGGAAAACAGGACTTTATTAAGAACTGTACTAGAAGCCATTCCTATAATCTTTTGACTAAGGGCATGGCTTCATCCTGACTATGTCTTGGGAACCTGAGAGATGTTGAACATAGAGATCATCTAGTTTGTTTGGCAGAAATTTCAAGACAGCATTCAGCCCAGTGCTCGGAAGTCAGCTCTGTTAAAGAGATCAGTACCACTGAAGAGAAAGCTATTGTCCTGCACTGGGTTGGTAGGAAGGGTGCTTTCAAGGCAAAGCCCACTCCTTGGAGGCTACTTTTTTTTTTTTTTCTCTAGTTTTACAAATACAATGAGCAGTTGTCTCTGTTCCCTTCCCTCACTTCACCCTTCTCCCACCCTCCTCTTCCTTTACCACTCCCTCTAGTTCTGTCCATTTATTGGCAGATTTCGTTAGTTCATCTTTCCTGACAGCTGAATAGTATCCCATTGTATGTATGTATCACATTTTCATTAACTGTTGTTGGACATCTAGGTTGGTTCCATGTCTTTGCAATTGTGAAAAGGGGTGCTATGAACATGGCTGTACACGTCTCTCTTGCTGGATGCAGTGTTCTTTAGGAATATTCTCCGGAGTAGTATAGCTAAATCCTATGGAATTTCTATTTTTAACTTTTTTAGGTACCTCCAAATTGATCTCTAAAGGGATTGAGTGAGTTTACAATCCCACCCGCAATGTATGAGGATCTCCTCTGCATATCCACACCAGCATTTGCTGTTTGTGGTTTGTATCTTACAATTCCGACTGGAGTGAGATGATATCTCAAGATGGTTTTAATTTGGTATCTCAAGATGGTTTTAATTTGCATTTCCCTAATGACTAGAGAGGTAGAACAATAGATGTTTGTTAGACATTTGAATTTCATCTGAAGTTTCTTTTCACTTTCGTAGACCATTTTTTAATGGAGTTTATTAGTTCCTTGGTATGAAGTTTTAAAATTTTTCGTGTACTCTGGATAATAGTCCTTTTTCAGTGATGTGATTAGTGAAGATGCTCTTCCATTCTGTAAGTTGCCTGGTTTACTGTCTTTTTTTTTTTTCCATCTCAGAAGCTTTAATTTTTAAATGGGGGCTATAGTCACCATCAGTTTTCTACATATTCAAGGGTTAGGAAAGCCTCAGCTTACAGATTCTAAGCAAAACCCACCCAAACTCCAAGCAGCCACTTTAAAATTAACCAGAACATTGCATCATCCCAATAAAGCTGTAGGTTCATCACGTGCAGCACTCCTCTTTACATGATACCACATAGCATATTGCAAACACTGTATACAGAACCCTAACAAAATGCAAGGAAAGTTAATCTTATTAGAAACAAAGTACACCATTACTTGTAGTCTTTAGACATTATTGCACTTTAACTGCTATACTTCCACAAAGCGTTCATGAAATAATCTGCAGACTAATTTTAACAGACAAGTAACACTTTTAAGCAGATGTGACTGTCCTAAATTGTTTATTGAGTATGAATTTTACAAACATTTACTTATGTTAGCGGTAGCGGTGGAGCTGGAGAGTATTGCGCCTTCTCCAAGCTGCACGGCGGGAACCACCAATAGTGTGGTGGAATTTGTGGCCCTTTCCAAGGCCACGACTCTTGCAGCCTGCGGATGTCAGCCCACACATCTCTCTGTGCTTGTGGACAGGCTTGGTGATCCACTGGGTATCAGGGTTTCTTCTGATAGCTTTATGGAATGGATCAATAAGAATAACCTCGAAGAATTTGTAGGTAGAATCTTCACCAACCCAGTAGGAATTCAGGACTCTCAAAGCCCCACAATGGCGTCCGGCTCTCTCCTCAGCAACAGACTGCAGGCTCCGGGCAAACTTCAGCTGGTTCACACCATGATGCACTGACTTGCCATACGTTGCGCCCTTAGGAACTGGGCGTTTGCAGCCTCCACGGCGCACGCGAATCCTGTATATGACATAACCTTGCTTGGCCTTGTAGCCCAGCCTGCGGGCTTTGTCGGGCCGCGTGGGGCGCGGCGCCCGGTGCAGCGCCGAGAGCTGGCGGTACTGCCAGCAGCGGACCCGCAGCAGGAAGCGCATCACGTCCGACTGCTTCTTCCTCCACAGCTCCTGGATGTACTTGTACGCGCCCATCTCGGCTCACCTGATGGCTGCCACCAGACGGAAAGCTACTGTCTTTTTTGCTGAACAAAAACTTTTTAAATTTTATATAGTCCCACTTGTTTAGTGTTGGATTCATTCTCTGTTCCTTTGGATTCCTATTAAGGAAATGCCGGCCAAGACCAACCACTTCAAGGTTATTCCCTACTTTTTTTTCTAGAATTTTGTAGTCTCTTGTCTATTATTGGAGTTGATTTTCCGTTGCAGGGAGACAAATAAGGGTCCAGTTTCATTCTGCATATAACTACTCATTTTTGCCGGCATCATGTGCTGAAGATGCAGTCCTTTTTCCAATGGATTTTTTTGTACCTATGTTAGAGATCAGTCAACTGTAGGTTGAATACACTCATATTTGAGTCTTCAGTTCTAATCTATTTGTATCTTTTTTGGACCCAGTACCATGCTGTTTTTATTACTATGGCTTTACAGTATATTTTAAGGTCTGGTATGGTGATACCTCCAATAGAGTTTTTATTACTCAGGATTGTTTTTGCTATCCTGCATCTTTTATGTTTCCATGTGAAATTTGAGATTGTTTACCAATTTCTGTAAAAATTTTGGTTTGAATTTTGAGCAGTATTGCATTGAATCCATATAATGCTTTTGATAGAATGGTCATTTTAACAATGTTAGTGCTGACAATCCAGGAGCATGGGAGGTCTTTCCATCTTTTGGTGTCTTCCATAATCCCCTTTTCAGCATTTTAAAATTTTCATTATATAGATTTTTCACATTTTTGATCAGGTTTATTCCAAGATATTTCATTTTTTTAGGAGCAATGGTAAATGACATTGCTTCTTTCAGGTCTTCCTTGCTTTGCTTATTCTTGGTGTACAGGAAAGCCACTGATTTTTGGATGTTAATTTTGCCACTTCACTGAACTTGTTTATCAGTTCCAGAAATTTCCTAGCAGAATCTTGGGTCCTTGATGTATAGGATCATATCATCTGCAGAAAGGGTAACTTGATTCTTCTTTTCCATTTTGTATCCTTTTTTGTCTCCCTCACTTTCCTGTCTTCTTCTCTTGCTAAGACTTCCAGTACAATATTGAATAGAGGTAGTGAGAGTGGGCAACCTTGTTTACTTCCTGATCTGAGTGGGAATGCTTCTAATATTTCACCATTTATGATGGTTTGTGCACTAGGCTTGTTATGTATGGCCTTTATTATGTTGATAAATGTTCCTTCCAACCCTATTTTCTCCAGGCTCTTTATTATAAAAGGGTGTTGGATTTCGTCCAAAGTTTTTTCAGCATCAATTGAGAGAATCATATTGTTTTGTCTTTGCATTTTTTTATATGGTGAATTATACTCACAGATTTATATATATTGAACCAACCCCATATTTCTGGAATAAACCCAACGTGATCATAGTGAATAATCTTTTTGATATATTTTTGAGTTTAGTTTGTTAGAATTTTATTGAGAATTTTTTGTCTGTTCATCAATGAGATTAGCCTAGTTTTCTTTTTCTGTTGTGTCTTTATTTGGTTTTGGGATAATGTGATGTTGGGAGTTTGGGAGTGTTCCTTTTCTATTTTCTGTTATAATTTAAGGAGTATTGGTGTTAATTGTTCTTTGAATATTTGATAGAATTCTGCACTGAATATTTCTGGTCCTGGGCTTTTCTTTGTAGGGAAATTCATAATTACTGCTTTTTTTTATTATTATTTATATTTCAATTGTGCGTGTGTGCGCATATGTGTGTGTGTGTGTGTGTGTGTGTGTGTGTGTAGAACCACGGACGAATTCAGGAACCCAATGGACGCCTCCACTTCCTCCTTGTTTACTCTGCCCCGGGATTCACAGGCTCCGCCCTACCAGGGCCAGAAACGCAGGCTGCCCCCACTTCCGCCCGGCATATGTGGGGTCTAGGATCCGAACTCATGACCTTCCGCCTGCAAGGCAGAGGCCTAACTCTTGAGCCACCTCTCCAGCCCCCATAATTACTGCTTTAACTTTATCCTTTGTTATAGGACTTTTTTAATAATTTGTTTCTTCGTAGTTTAACTTTAGTGTGTTATTGTATGTGTTTAAAAATTTGTCCATTTCTTTGTGATTGTCAAACTTCGTGGTGTATAAATTTTTAAGGTATAACCTTAATGATTTTTTGAATTTCCTTGAAATTCAGCAAGAGATTTCGGAATTGCCCTGTGATAGTTCCATTTTCATCTCTAATTTTATTAATTTGGGTTTCTGTCTTTGATTTTTGGTTAATTTGGCTAAGGGTTTGTCAATCTTGTTAAGTTTTTCAAAAACCTAGCTTTTGTTTGATTGATTCTTTGTATTATTTTCTTTGTCTCAATTTTGTTTATTTGTCCTCTGATCCTACTAATCTCTGCACACCTACTACTTTTTTTTTTTGAGGATTAAGGTAGAGTTTATTAGGGAAGAGAAAGGTTGGAACTTCTTGAACTTCTTGATGTGGATGCCACGAGGGGCTAGGGCACCTCCATGAGAAGCAGGCAACTGGAAAAGGAACTCATGGCACCTTGAGTACCATGAGGGGCTAAGGCACCCTGCACACCTACTTTTTTTTTTTTTTTTAACATTTTTTATTATCTCCGCTCATACAAACTTAATAGGTACACCGCTTCTCTCCCTCCCTCCTCCTCTCCCCCGACCCCTCTGCTTATCCTCCTCTTACCCCCCCCCAGTACCTCCCCTCCCCCAATCCCCGGAGAATCCTTTAATGTGCATGCCAAACTCTCTTTTGGGTCCTCCTCTCCGATGATGTACAAGGACCAGCGGCATTTCCCTGAACCCTTTCCTTTGTTCCCTTAAGCATAGGAACACTATTTTGGCTGTCAATCCCTTGCCTCCAAGGATCTTGGTGCTTTTAGCAAATGCTAGACTGTGTGGAGTCAAGAGTGTGCACACCTACTTCTTATGGAATTGGTTTGTTCTTGTTTCTCTAAAACTTTAAGCTGCATTGTTAGGCAATTTACTTGTGATGTTTCTTTTTTTTTGAAATTCCAGCTGAATTTCAGTTTGGCGTTTTTTCACCTGTTATATTCTTGTTCTTGCTTCCTCTATTTTCTTTTTCATCTCATAAAATTTTTTTATCTCATAATTTTTTATTACCTTCTAAGTTCATTCATCTACCCATTTCTTCTGAGTTTTTTATATTTCTTTAGCTGATCTTCCCAAAGCTTATTGATCATGTCAATAACACGTCTTTGGAAGACATTATCCTCAGTATTGCTTTCTTGACTGGTATCCATGAGGTTGTTCTGACTGGCATCTAAAGTATGGGTGTTGATATTTTTTGTAGGAAACATTTTCCTGGTACTTAGTATATTTTGTGGTTTTTACAATATGACTTTTCTGCAAGTCTGTGTCTGCTTTATTTCATAATGTTTTGGTTCTCCTGAGTCAGATGAGGTTGTTGGATTTTGGCTGTTGGGATGGGATCTAGTAGTTGTGTGAAGCCCCGGGATTCTTCACTTGCCTCTTCCTTTCCTGGAACTCTACGGTGGTTGGGAAGGGTCTGGGCTGGTTCTTTGTGCTCTGCACCTACCTTACCTGGCATGGGGGTCCCTTGGAGCATTTTTTAGCTTTTGAATTAACTTGAAAGGAAGGATACCTAAACTGAAGGTGTTCCTCAAAATCAGCCACCTGGGAAAGTAGTTCTCGGGATCAGCACAAAGAAGCATATGCAGCTGTGTATCCTGAGTTGGCGGTAGAACCCAGGTGGTATAGATTGTGAAGGCATGAAAGATGCACAATTTAGAGCATTACAGAGAACACTCTGTCACTGAGTTGGCATCTTTGTGGAGAAGCTCTAGGATGCCATTAAATAATGTGAAACCTAAGTTTGTAGGAAACCCTGGAATATTGGAGATGATAGGACTGTGGAATGCTTGCCAAGGAGAGCTGCAGGTATGGTCTCAGAAAGGAGCTGTGTGCTGCAGGCAACAAACTGGTGGAATGGGACTCTCCAGATTTTACTAGCTCACTTGATTACATTACAGCCTCTAGATACTACACATGTAGCTAGAGGATTTGGCATTTGCCCCGTTGGACTTTTACTTGCTTTGGCTTGATTTTTCTCTAGGGCTTGATCCTTCCATTTTGAAATAGAAATTTTTACTCTGGGCTATTGCATTTACATGTTTGCCTACTGAAGAGAATAGTCCTCGAAGGAACAGAAAAAAGATGCAAGACTAGATCAAAGTGATCAGAGCTGGCTGGATGGGATGGGGAAAGCTCAAGTGTCCATCTGTGAGAACAATGAGTTCTTTCCCCCACCTCACCCCTCACCCATATCCAGGCAACTTCATTTATACAAAAATGGAAAATAGGGGCTGGGGATCAATTGCACATTTGGGTGAAGGGCTGCAATTAGTTTAGGAAAAGGAGATAAGGAAAATGTGAATGTCCAGTCCAGTGCAGGCTCAGACCACTGATCTGTGACTTCAGGAGAAATTAACACAACTGAGGGCTTGCATTCCTGGCCTGAGTGACAGTATTTCATGAATTACTCATATGCATAAAAACCCTCTGATCTCCACTTTAACATCAAAGAGGAACTCCAAAAGCTTTGGTTGGCCTGGCCAACATTTTGTACTTTGCCTTTTATGGAGAGCTCATAATTCACCATCCTCCATCCTCATTCATTGGTGTAAGGTTCCTCAGGTAGTGTGAAATATCTCTGTGAAGATGGCATCTTAGGCAGCATTTTCTACCAGGTGGCACTCTACAAGTTCCCTTGGGTTCCTAAAGCTGTGACTTCTTCGTGCAATGACTGTTACCTGGAATTGTGAACTGAAATAAACTCTTTCTCTTTAACTTTGCTTTTTGGCAGGTACTTTTTCACAGCAAGGAGATAGGCAACTACAACAATATGTAATTACACAGTGTTATGAATTGTGTGCAATTTTTCTGTGTGTTTATTTCTTCCCAAAACAGAATTGTGGCTTGTCTTAAGTGCCATAATTTTAAGGAAAATGCTTCAGTCTCACTCATTTAAAGTTGAACAGAATGGTTTATGTTAAAGACTGAAATCAGTGAACTTTATTCTGTTCTGGAAGAGAATATTTAGGACTCCTACTTGACAATGAATTTGAGTCAATTTTTGTTAATTTAGCTTTTCAATCTATTTTGTAGCACGGTATGACTGTGTATTTGTGACTTATAATATTAAAAAACTGTAATAATACTGTGGTACTAATAAAAATTCAAACATATAGCCCAGTGAAACAGAGTCCAGAAAGAAACCAAAGTATATTTAATCATTTTACCTTAACCTTTATTGCTAAAAATACAACGCAAAAATAGATTGGCTCTTCAATAAATGCCTTTGGGGAAACTGGATATCCGTATTTTAAATAATAGAATTAGATCATTATCTCCCACCATATACAAAAATTAACATGAATTGGATTGAAGACTTAGGTTGAGACCTGAAACCATAAAACTAGGAGAATATGATATGCAAGAATAAACTTTCTTGAAAAACAGAACAGAGAAACTTCTTTTGGTCTCGGCAATGATTTTGTGGGCAGGAATGATAACAGAATCATAGACAACAAAAGCAAAAATAGACATGGATTATATAAAACTGTAAAGTTTCTACACTGCAAAGGAAGGAAATAGTAGTGCAAAGAGATAATGTACAGAATGGAAGGAAATATTTGTGAGTCATACATTTGATAATATCCCAAAGAAGAAATTTCAATAAGTAAATTGTTCTAGAAATGGGCAGAGGAGACCATCTTGGACTAGAGAACAACAGCAAGCAAAAATGGGCAAAAGGCCTGAATAGAAATTTTTCCAAAGAACATATACAGGTGGCCAACTAGGAATAAAGTCAAAATCACAGTGAGATATGGTTTTACCCTCAGTTGACTATTATCAAAAAGATAACAGAGTAGCTGGGAATGTAGTTCAGTTGATAGATTGTTGCCTGGCATGCCTTGTATTTAATCCCCAGTATTGCAAAACAACCACAGGCGATGATATACGGTGATTGGGGACATGGAGAAAAGGGAACAGTTATTACTACTTCACTTCTGGGAATGTAAGTTAGCATGGCCTTGGGGAATATGACTTAGTGATATATGCCAGGACCTAAAGTCATTCTCACCTCTAGTGGGAACATCCATACAATCCTTCAGTATCACTACTGGACATTTATATTCAAAATATCTACATTGCCACTTTTATTGTGACATTTACAATGGCCATGGATAATATGCATTTATTCATAAACAATGAAAACATTCAGCCCTAAAAGGAAAGAAATCATACCATTTGTGATAATGTAGATGATCATGAAGGACATTATGCTAAGTGAAATAACCAGAAAATACTGTATTACTTCATTTAACATTATATGTCCAATCTAAAAATGGCAAAAGTATACCAAATGAAATTTGATATATCAAATGAAAAATTTCTTGCGTATCAGCTGAAACAGTGAAAGGAATATTTGGGATACCCCAAATAACAAGTATATTGTACTGAAAACTGTGTTACTTGTATTATTGCAACTTACTAGCAATTATTATAATAAAATCTTTTCAAAATTAGGTTAGCAAAGGGAAAAAATGACAGAGCTTTGCTGTGAATTCAATCTTAACTAATAGTGGAAGAAATGTAAAATGCTATGACTGAACTTTTGGTGATTGTAACTAATAATGTTACACAACAGAGTAATTCAATTTTTACGAGTTTTTACTAGGAAATAATTAGGATTTAGGTAAAGTTGTGTATATGTAGATCTTTTTAAGATTATTTCTAAAAGCAGTTTAATAAATTAGGCTATGCAGTTTGTGGAATTTTTTCTCATTAAAATAATATCAAATGACTTTAGTAAAGTCATTAGTAAAGACATTTAGTAAAAACATTAGTAAAACTTATGACAGAATAAATGAAAGGAAAGAAGGTGCAAAGAAATTATTTGCAGTATGAGCCTAATTTTGTTTTAATTTTTTTCCCTGACCTGCTTGAAGCAGAGAACAAAACTACATACAATGCTTTCCATTGCATTGACATAGAGAAAATGGACAGGAAGACCAGTGAGTAATGCTCGGTGGTTGACCTAAGGAAGTTTTCATTTCTAGAAATATTTTTTGTACTTTACTAATTTACTCCCAGTTGGGAATGTGTTATTTTTCTGACAGGAAAAATAAATATCAAATATTTAAAAATATTTTTAAATCAGTAGTCTTGGGTGGAATTGTTCTCTTTCTTGTCTTCACCTTCCCATACTTTCCCTGAGAAGAAAAACGGTAGGAAAAATTTGAACTCAACCTCGATTCTTAATTCTTATAGGCACCATTAAAAAAATTGTAGTTAAAAGATCAAATTATTCTTGAACTTAATGTAATTTATATTAATTTTCTTGTTTTAGGATGACAAGTGGGAAAAGAAATGCCAGAAGATTTTTTCATTTGCTCACCAGACTATTAGTGCTTTGATCAAAGCTGAACTAGCAGAATTACCATTAAGACTTTTTCTTCAAGGAGCTTTAGCTGCTGGAGAAATTGGTTTTGAAAATCATGAAACAGTAGCATATGAATTTATGTCACAGGTAAATATCTCTTCTTCCTTAGTTATCTAGTCTTAACTGAGTCTGTCACTTGTTTTTTCTTGTGGACATACATGTATTTTTTTTTCTTTTTTACAAAAAAATTAATTTGCAACTACCACAATAGTCAATTTTTTTTTCTTTTCTTTTCTTTCTTTTTTTTTTTTTTAATTTTTTTTTGTACAGAAACAAAACCCAAAATTTCCAAGTAGGCAGTGGCAAAAGTGTTCATGGAAAAAAGTTCCATTGCTAGTTTAGTTTGAGAAGCTTGAGAATGGCATTAGAAATTTATTCTACACCTGTCACCATCCTTCCTATCTTGGCTGTAGCTTATATACTTTTTCATGAGAGAGGGTACATGACATGAAGGGACTATTGGTTATATGGAGGTTTAGTTTGAAGAACTTTGGAAAATAATCCAATATATGGTTGGTTCCATAATATTGATTCTGCTTTCTGTGCACCAGGCCTTTTCTCTGTATGAAGATGAAATCAGTGATTCCAAAGCGCAGTTGGCTGCCATCACCTTGATTATTGGTACTTTTGAGAGGATGAAGTGCTTCAGTGAAGAGAATCATGAGCCTTTGAGGACTCAGTGTGCACTTGCTGCATCAAAACTTCTGAAGAAACCTGATCAAGGCCGAGCCGTGAGCACTTGTGCCCATCTCTTCTGGTCTGGCAGAAACACAGATAAAAATGGAGAAGAGGTAAGGTCACTGCTGACAATGTTAAGGAGACAGAATTATCAGCAGGATTGATCACACTGACTTTGTACTCTGGATATGAAACATGGACACTTGGGAATCTGACAAAGATAATTGTTTTGTTTTATTAAAAGAAATGGATGGGTAGTGTCCATCATCTCACCCTATGGTGAGAGCTCCACTTTGCAGATATTGTATAGCTGTGGTTTTTAAACATACTAGGTGTGATTTTAAACATAGTTGTACACTTTTTAGGATTTAAATTTGTTGTGTCACTTTATGGCATAAAAGAACTTTATAGGATTGTGTTTTTTTTTTCTTTCTTGATGAGAAAATAAGACATTTGTGGTGTGTTGATCTCTTCAGTATTTTTCTATTCTTTTACTCTAGCTTCATGGAGGCAAAAGGGTAATGGAGTGTCTAAAGAAAGCTCTGAAAATAGCAAATCAGTGCATGGACCCATCTCTACAAGTACAGCTTTTTATAGAGATTCTTAACAGATATATCTATTTTTATGAAAAAGAAAATGATGCGGTAAGTTAACTACAGAAGTCTGACTTTTGAAGAGTACACCTGCTGGCTTTTTTGATTCTATTAGAAACCTTTCTATTTCTAGTCATTCTACATAGGAAAAACACCAAATACACATTACCAACTAGTGGGCTGATTTGTCATTCATTATGTAGTAGTTCAAAATAATTTTTAGCTGCACTTTTCCTTTTATCACTGAAGGCCAAGGTTTCAAGGTTTTTCTTCTTTTGCTGATTTAATGTTACTCCTTATTTTAAATTGATCTTTTTCTTTTCCTAATAAATAGCTAATAGTTATTTAAAATGTTATTTTTCTCATCTGTTTTTGTGATTACTCAGGTATTTGATGAGAATAATACAAGTTTCTCAAAAACAATGTTTTTTTGTGGTATGTGGTTGATTAGGCAATTATACCTATTCTTTTTTAGGTAACAATTCAAGTTTTGAACCAGCTTATCCAAAAGATTCGAGAAGATCTCCCAAATCTTGAGTCCAGTGAAGAAACAGAGCAAATTAACAAGCATTTTCATAATACACTGGAGCATTTGCGCCTGAGGCGGGAGTCACCAGAATCTGAGGGGCCAATCTATGAAGGTTTAATCCTTTAAAC
This sequence comes from Typhlomys cinereus, assembly GCA_023101885.1. Classification (NCBI taxonomy): domain Eukaryota; kingdom Metazoa; phylum Chordata; class Mammalia; order Rodentia; family Platacanthomyidae; genus Typhlomys; species Typhlomys cinereus. Next base: position 3,632,406 of record JALPQD010000003.1, on the reverse strand, counting down.
AAAGACAGCTCACACTCCTTTCCACTTGCATCAGAAAGGGTTTATTGCTAGGTCCCCCTTCCATAGATTGTGCCTTTCAGAAATGCTGAGGTAGGTTTCCTATTCCTTACCTGTGATGTGTAACCTAGCACCTCCAAACACCTTCAGGACCTTAGGAAAGTTACACGCTTCATAATCGTTTAAGTATGTCTGATTGCCCCAAGTAGCATGACCGATCTGCTGATGAAACTGCCTATGTGATCTGTGAAAAGCAAACACAAATCCCACTTAACCCTGGTTACTAATGAAATTCTCCTTCCTTATTTTACTTTGTTTCATTGTTGATTGTGTATTTTCTTCATTATTGGGTAGTACTAACCCCAAAATATTTGTCAATTGTTCTTTAGTCCTATTTGAGATTAATTTAAAGGACAGAAATACTGTGTGAAATTCATCTTGGACATTTCCTTGAATGCAAGATAGCCTCTGTGTAATATTTTCCCTAAAACTAGAATATATTAATGCATGTTTGAGAATTTAAAAGCACCATGATCAAAAGCAGAAACTATATTTTCCATATTTGGACTCAGCCTTCCATTAAAAACCTATGTAATCTGCTGGACACATCAAAAGAATTTGATTATAAATAGTATAAAATAGAAAATTTGTGACCTATAATTTATGTATAACCCCACTATTGTAAATTTAATATGAAATGCATCAAATTACAACTTTTTCATCAGTGAGATAATAAAGTTGGTATTAACAGTTTTTGATTTTTTTTTTCATACTATCTTGATTGATAAAGGAAACTAGTAGAATGTCTGTGGAAGTTATCATATGGTCTGATATGCTTATGGAATTAACCTGTTTAACTCTTGTTTTAAGCATTTAGTAAGCTGGGCAGTTTTTTTTTTTTTTTTTTTTTAAAGACATTTATACCTCTTTACTTTCCTGAGCCACATCTGCTTTTTCTGGGCATGACTAGTCTTATAAATTCCCTTTGTTAGTTATCAGTTTAATGATACATTATCCCAAAACTGTCCAAAAGCAGTCAATTTTACTCCATAATTGTCTGGATCAGTAATTTGAGGCCAATTTAGTTAGGAGGCTTGGGCTAGCAAATGATCAGCACACCTTTGGTCAGGGCTGCTTTTCATTGGAAAGTTTAGTTAGAACTGACCTCATGTGACTATTAACTGGAGACCTTAGTTCCTGTCTCAGGGCCTTCCAAGTAAGGTCCTCTGAATCTGGCAGCTGGCTGCTTTACAGTAATTTCAGAAAGAGCAAGGATATCAAAATGCCTTTTGATAATCTAATGTTGGAAGTGAGACCTTTACTTTTTGTTTATTAGACATGAGTCACTAAGTGCTCCACCTTAATTTTTTTTATTAAATTTGTTCTTTGTCAGTTTTTCTACATTATATGTATAGGATACATTCTGGTTACTTTCCTATCTTCTAAACCTTCCCTTATCACCCACCAAGGCAACCTCTCACCCTTCTTTAAAAAAATCCCTTTCCCACATTCCTATCTTTGTTTTTTGACCCTCTAAGTTTAACCAGGGCCTTCTGCGTGACCATGTGTTTAGAACTATCCTTGTGGCCTGGTGGACTCATCAGTGAGTATTCAAATAAAATCAATAAGGTGGCTTCTACCAGCATCCATCACCAGCCAGTAGTAGTTCAGCAGGTAGGCTACATTGGGCTGACTGTTGATAGGGCAATCTTCTGCAGGTAAATTCAGCTGTTGTCAATGCATGGTTACAATTGCTGTCATTATCAGGTGATATTTTACAACCTTACTGTTTTTTAGCTCTTACATTTTATCTGCTCTAAGTTTTTCCTATAAAGCTAATGATAGCTTCAAATTTGTGATACTTCTGTATGTTTCTTCTAAGTGTTGTGATTATAAGGTTTGATCGTTATGCCCAGTTCTATCTATATCTTCATATATATTTTGTAATTAGATTTGTTCTTGAAAAATTTTATGCATATAAACAATTCATTACCAACCACTCTGTCTTTTTCCCTCTCCCTATCACTCCTGCCTATCTCTCTTCTTTTCTACAAATCTCTTTCACATTCATATGTATCAATTTTGTTTTATGGCTCACTGAGTTTAAACAAAGTTATCTGTGTGATCATGGGTTTGGCACTATCTATTGGAAACCTGATGGATTCAGCATTGAGTATACATCTAAAGACAATGACTGACCCTCCCCAAATCTACTGGGTAGCCAGTAGTTCAGTAGTCAGGGGTATAGTCTCCTGAACACCTCCCCCATCCATGATAGATTATTGGTAGGTCAGTAATGTGCAAGACCAATGCAGGTAACCACAGCTGTTTTGAGTTCATAGTTACACCAGTTGTGTCGTATCTAGAGGATGACTTTTTACAGTACTTGCCACCAGCTCTTAATGTATCCTTCCGCCTCTTCATGGTATTCCTTGAGCCTTAAGAGGGTGAGTTTTCAATCATTAGTTATTCTCAGCATCTTGAGAATCATTGAGGCTCTCCATTACTGCTGTTCACTACAAAGAGCCTTCTCTTATTAAGGCTTTGAGTTGTTTTTTTGGGGGGGTGCATATACATACAAATGGGTGTTATTAGAGGGCATTGTATGTGCTTGTGGAGGCCCAAGGATAACTTTGGGAGTAATCCTTGATTGTTCTACTTTTTTGCTTTGTTCTTGGGTTTCCCAGGCTCTGCCTTCCAGGTCCTGAAGTGGAGGCTGCTACCATTTCTGCCCAGCATTTTTACATGGGATCTAAACTCAGATTTTTCTGCTTGCTAGGCAAAGGCTTAGCCCCTGAGCTATTTCTCCAATCTTGAGTAGCTTTTTTTCTATGAGTATAAACAGATATTTATCAGGCAGTTTTCCATGTCAATTTAGTTAAGTAAAAGTAGTAAGTTCCCTTAAAGGGCTGGGTGGGCTATAATCCTCAGGTACTGGGTTTTGACCAGGTTTTTGATACCAGACATAGATTTCCTCCTGAGAAGCACATCATGCAGCTGGTAAGATGGTATCTTCTCCCCTGGTAGCCCACAGGGCACTTTCTAGCACTGTGATCGCTAGCCATCAGTGAGGCAGTTTCCAACTCAGTTGCAGCTTGATTTCTTTATACTTGTAACCACAGTGTGTGGTATCTTTAATAATAGGATCCTACAATCTAGATCTGGTGATAATCAAGAGTAATGGTAAGAGCCTTTAAAAGGTTTGAGACTTCTGGAGTATTACAGACAACTCCTGTGGAGGTATCCCATATCCAACATAGGATTTTCACTTACTCTCCACCTCTTCACCACTATTTAGCCACTCAGGATTTATTTTTTAATGGATTTACCAGATAATAGTTCCTATGTATATGCTTGTGTTCATGTTTTTCTTCACCTTTTTGGTTTCTCTCATCCTTTGCCATCTGTGAAATAAAGGCAAAGGTCCATGATATAGGAGCCAGAGGCTGGTATCTGGATTAGTGTATCACCAAGACATCATCTAAGTAAGTTCATGTGACATATTGAATGGTACACTCAGCAAACAGATCGGTGGATAAACTATTCAATAAGTAAATTAGACAGGGGCCTACAGACGTAAGAAAAATAGTTCATGTGACATGTTGAACTGTACCCTGGATAAACAGATTGGTAAGCAAACTAGATGGGCCTACACCTATAAGAAAAAAAGTTAATGTGACATGTTGAATTGTACACTGGGTAAATAGATTTATAAGCAAACTAGGCAGAGGCTACAGATGTAAGAATCAAAACATTAAAAGAATATAAGGCTGGAGAGGTGGCTCAGGGGTTAAGCCTCTGCCTTGCAAGCGGAAGGTCCTGAGTTCGGATCCTAGACCCCACATATAGACTACGGGCGGAAGAGGGGGCAGCCTGGGAAGAGGGGGCGGCCTGCGCTTCTGGTCCTGGTAGGGCGGAGCCTGTGAAGCCCAGGGCAGAGTGAACAAGGAGGAGGTGGAGGCGTCCATGGTGGTTCCCGAATTCGCCCGTGGGTCTACACACACACGGACACGCACACGCACGCACACACAATTGAATAAAAAAAAAATACAGGTAATGGGTCATGACATCCGTGAGGAATTTTGAAAATTTTAAATTTTTTTTTACTCTGTGTGTGTGTGTGTGTGTGTGTGTGAATAAAAAAAAAAATACAGGTAATGGGTCATGACATCCGTGAGGAATTTTGAAATTAATTTTTAATTTTTTTTTTACTCTGTGTGTGTGTGTGTGTGTGTGTGTGTCCGTGTGTGTCCGTGTGTGTCCGTGTGTGTGTGTGTGTGTGTGTAACCACGGGCGAATTCGGGAACCACCATGGACCTCTTCCCTCTCCTCCTTGTTTACTCTGCCCCGGGCTTCACAGGCTCCGCCCTACCAGGACCAGAAGCGCAGGCCGCCCCCGCTTCCCAGGCTGCCCCCTCTTCCGCCCGTAGTCTATATGTGGGGTCTAGGAGAACACTTTGAGAGGTAGTCATAGTCTCCTGGAATCTAGTTGACCTTGGAAAGGAAGAATGAAAGTATTGACTATCCTTGTTCCTCTGTTCACATTGGCATAAACCTCCATGATTATTTAACACCTGTCAGTTACACCAATCTGATATTTGATGTAACATGTAGATAGAGGTTAGGCAAAAACAACTATCAATGTAAATATGAGTTACAGAGTTTGACATTGATGTATTTCAGGTTTGACCTTTGAAAATTTAGCTGCAGCTCAGTATTATTAGTTTCATTTCTTTGTTCCATTACTTGGCTTAGGTCCTCTAACTTTCCCCATTCCATTTCCATTCTGAAAAATTCATCCTTCTTAATTTAGGACAAAACCCTTTTTTACTGAAAATACTTTTATGTTTACACCCTCAACATTTCCTTTTCCGGTTTCTTAGTTTCGAGAGACATAGAAACATAAGTAACTTTACCAACTTGGAAGAAATTTGAACCCAAGTGCATACATAGCATGTTATAAACAATACAGGCAGTATCTAAAATGCAGAGAACATAAATAAAATTGTTGGTTAGAAATTTAGCAATTATTTAAATTACTGTATTTTCCTCAGAACAAAACGCACAGCTGTAAGTTATTGCTTTAAATATGCTATAAAATAATGAAAACAGTGTTGTTACCCATAAATTTAGCCCTTTTAAGGAGATTTAAACTTATTAAATGTCAAAATATTCTTAAAATGCTTATATTTATACATAACATAAATTGATTATATATAAATAAATTTCATTTTTAAGTTGTAAGACAATCCTCATAGAACACAACTTAGCCAAAATCTTTATATATTACCCTTGCACTCTATTCTGTTTTGTCAGCCCTAGTGGATGTGTATATTGAAAGACAGTAAAATATCAAATGTCAAAAGAGAAAATGACACATGGTTACAGGAAAACCTTTTAATCTTACTTTGACAGCATACTAAGTAAATGTGAAATAATGCCTTGAAATTAAAAGAACCCATTAGCATTGGACTGAACAGAGAGGATTGGATATGTGAATGAGTGCCACTGGAATGATGCATAGTGATTCCCCTCCAGATAAAAGCAGAGAACTTAGGCATCAATGTGACTATAGCCATCCTGCCAACTTTCACAATGTATAAAGTCCTTTCTCATACACAAGGTGTATTAGGGTTTCTAGAGGAACAGAATCAATAGAATGGATTAACTGACAAAAAAAGTAGCTGCCTGTAGCTGCTTAGTTCTTGAGCAGAATGTCTCATAGACTTAAGGATCCCAGGAAAGCCACGCCTCAACCACACTGGAGAGTTGAAGAGGCAGGGCTGGCAAAGAATGGCAGCCAGATCAAACATGCTGGGCTTCAACATCAGCGATGAAGCTAAGGTCTAAGAAGCTAGGCTCCAATGGCAATGAGAACAGCAGCAAGGTCAAAGGACAGAGAGACATAATATCCGTCTGATATCCGTCAAGAACAACAGCAGCAGTATTGGGGAAGGCAGCAACACCATTAGTGGACTCATAGAATTAGTCCATGTAGGGAAAGGGAAGAGAAAGTCTGTCTTTCCACTTCCTTTTATCCTGTCCACTACTGGAAAGCACCCTCACTATGGGCTGGGTCTTCAACATCAAGCAGTCACTTGCAGGCTTGTTTGAAGGCATGCCCTAACCATCAGTCTTTTACAGCTGGGCCTCAAATTGCCTGCAACTGTCAAGTTGACACCTGAATCTGTCGCACAAGAATTTAAAAAATTTTTTTAAATTTATTATTTTAAGAAATTATTTGAGGAAGAGAAAACATGATTACTGGGTGGATGTCAGAAGACAACTTTCCTTCCACCATTTGGGCTTCTGGGATTGAACTCAGGTCTCCAGGTTTGGGGGCATGTACCTTATCCATTGAACAATGTAGCCAGCCCAACACTTTTTTTTCTCCCACATTTTATTTTTTTCCAAATCATACAAGTTCAATAAGTATCCCGTCCTCTCCCTCTCCCTTCCCCTCCCCAGTCGTCCCCCATTACACTTTCTCTTCTTCCCCCCTTCCTTTCACTCCTCTCCCTACTTCCCCTTCTCTCAGTGCCTCCCCCTTCCTCCCTCCCATCCCCTGGATGGAGCATGGTTTTGTGTGAATGCTAAACCTCCCTCTGAGTCCTCCACCTTAGTGAGGATTCAGGACTCAGTGGCATAGCTCAGAATCCCTTTTATGTATAAATATAAGCATTTTAAGAATATGACTGTTAATCCCTTACCTCTAAGGATCCTACTGCCTGGAGCCTTCTCTGTGATCCATGCTAGACTTTGGGAGATCATTGACATGTCAGCCATTATGCAGGTCAGGCAAAGTCCAATCCTGGCTGCTGCAACCCTAATTTGTGTAGAATATCTTGCATATCGTTGGTCCTCCCCATCTTTAAGCTCTTACAATCTTGCCGCCTCCTCTTCCGCAATGTTCCCTGAGTTTAGGATGGGGAGAGATTGTCAGCCCAACACTTTATCTATGATTCATCTCAAAAAACAAATGAGAATTCAAGAAATAATATTGTATTGTAGAAACTTGTTGTTCTTAATTTTTTCCTCCTGTATTTTGTGTTTAGAAGTTATAGTTTTAAATGCTATTTATAGAAAATATGTAACAAAAGTTTCCTAAAAATGAAAAAAATTATGAATGTTGCAAAAATTTGCCTCATTAACGTAATTACATACTTTTACTTAATACTTTAGAAATTAATTACAGGTTATTTATACAGGCATCAACATCCTCAAATTTCTTAGTAAGCACTTTGACTCTTTAATGTCTATAATCAAGGCTGAAGAAGTCCTGTTGTCTGTGAAGCAGAACCAACAGAAAAGGCCTGGTCACCCCGATCCACTGTGGATGCCCAATTCTGCAGCTTCACTTCTGAGGTCTCCACTGAGGCTGTGCCCTTAGACTGCTTCTTCTCTTTGCTCTGATTTTCCCAAGGCTTCAGAATTATGTATCAGATTTCTTCCCTTTTGGTTTTCATTCTGGGGGAGGGAAAACAGTGCACAAAATTCTTAAGTACCTCAATTGGTTTTTTTTTTTTTTTAATTTAGCAATGAACCACAGTGTTATATGTAAATGTAAAGATGTTACTGTATCTTTAAGCAAAAACAATGTACATGTTTATATATTAATCTCCATCTATGTACATCCATATGCATGTACATATCTTACAAATCAGGTTTATGGCTTTCTATAACCTTTAGAATGGTATAGATGTTATTGTTTAGTTTTTTGAATATAAGACAACACAGATGGCATAAAGCCCGTATAAGTGCACGATTGGCCAGTATACAAGAACAAAAAAAATGAAGTGTAACACAATGACTTTGTGCTCTTACTCCTTCTGATTCCCCTTCACTTCCTACCCTTCATCCCTTCACCAATCTAGCCATGTCCTGCTCTCATTGTTCCTCTGCATGTGTGGACCACCGGGCTCCCTTCGGGGCATTAGTAAAATATTAATAAGGGAAGAGGCCTCTGCAGTAGTCTAAGTGGCCCTTGAGCAGACAAAACCCACAGGTATGGTAGCTTTTGTCCTTCACTGTCCGGGCCCATGAACCAGCATAAACGCAGACTTACCAGCAGGAAACAGAAGTGGGAGCGGTAGGAATTGATCAAGCATCGGTCAGAGGGAGCCTAGGATGTCCTCCATCATCCAAGCCAACTTTATTGTAGCATACAGAGTTACTTGGTCTGTGCATTAGCGTATCTCAAATATGTAGGGAGGCACTGTAGGGGGAGGTGATCCTGAAAACAAAAGCCATCCAAGAACAGACAAGAGGTAAACTCAACTCCCAGAGGAAGGAATTCACCTGCCATTGCCTATGCAGACAAGAGGCAAACTCAACTTCCGAAGGAAGGAGTCCCTCAACTGCCCATTTAGATGTTAATGTGTCATTCTCCTGGAGGGCAGCTTTAGGCCTGACGACCCTCCCCCACCCTCACCCCCACCTCCCAGCAGCACTTCACCTGCTCCAGAGATCCTCTTGGAGTGTACTTGTTTCTCCTGAGATTCTCTGATCCATGAGGGAATGTTGGTAAGTAAGTCATTGTGTAGATCTGATGGTGGTAGATCTTGTGGTGAGCTCCTGGATGCAGCAGCCCTGTCCTGACCGGAGTGTCCTGGCTGGCAGTACACCTACCCACCTTTAGGTTCTTCCAGTCTCACCGTCCCCTCTTTGGCATGGTTCCCTGAACCTTATGATGGGAAGAGATTTTGATGGCCCGACTATGGCTAAGCAATCCTGGGTTACTGATACTCTGCACTCTGGTCAGTGTGGTTTTCTGCCTTGCTGATCTTCCATTGCAATAGGTTCATCTTATTTGAGTGCTGATAGCTTTTCATATTTAGGAGTACAGTAAGAAGTCTTTGATTTAGATGGTTGTTTATTATCAAATTTTTATAGTTAACATTGAGAAATCTGTTCCTAGGCTGGAGAGAGGAAGTCTTGGAGTCTACCTTGAATGCAGTTCGGATCCTGGATGCCATGTAAAAATGGCAGACAGCGGCTGCCTGCACTTCTGACTTTGGAAGGTGGAGCCTGGAAAATCCTAGAGTAAAGCAAAAAGAAGTAGAAGCAATCCAGGGTGATTCCTGTAGCCTCCTTGAACCTCCACAGGCACATACAATGCCTTTTTCCTACAATCTCACACACACACACACACACACACACACACACACACACACACACACACAGAGTTAGTAAAAGTTTTTGAAAAAAAATCTGGTGCTGTTCCTGTCTAGTGTCTATTTTTTCCTCTTCCACTGTTATTTGGAAAGGTTTACAGTACCAGGCATGTGTTCCTGACAGTGAGGGAGGAGCAAAGTAATTGGTAACTTCATGGCCTTCTATACCACTGTTGTTCCACTGGATTCTGCTTACCAGACTTGTAACTTGCAGTGTTTATAGTTGGTTGAGGTCCTTGATCACTTTTTCTCCCATCAAGTTTTTTCTTTCTTCCTTCCTTTTTCTTCTCCTTTTGCTTCCCCACCCTTTGCTCTATTATATCCCCTACTTTTCTTTCCTTTTAAAACTCTTCTTTGTAATTGCCTTATTGATGTTTGCCTGTGTTCTTTTGTCTGCACTATTTTGGGATCTTTATATACACCTGGCATATGTTCCTTTGTGGTTCGTGGTGTTATAGATTCCATTTGAATATATAATTCTGAAGATTCAATGTTAGGATACACTTTTAAGAGAAGATTCAATGTTAGGATACACTTTTAAGAGAAGATTCAATGTTAGGATACACTTTTAAGAGAAAGCATGCAGCATCTGACTTTGTACTTATGGAATTCTTCACTCAGTATATATACTTCCAGTTCTATCCACTTACGAGCAAACTTCATTAATTTTTTTGACAGCTGAATAGTATTCCATTGTTCACTCTGGCTGCTGGGGTTCCAACTCTTAATCCTTTGTTTTAAAGAAGGTACTTTTCAAGCAGGACTTGAGTATTGCATTTGAGCAGTTTTATTTTTAAAGTCCTGTTGTTTCATCCAGGGCTTGACATCAGTAACATCAGTTACATCAGTGAGGGACTTGCTGTGTTTTTTTTGTTTTGCTAGTTGAGAGGGTGAGAGAAGAGGAGAGAAGCTGAGCTGCAGCTTGCAGGAGGGAAGTGAGCGAGAAAGGAAAGTGGGAACAATTTTAATTTTTTGATGTTGTTGGGAAACGGGTGGCATTAGAGACTGGAAGGAGGTCAAAGGCTAGCAGAGCTTATTTAAAAAGAGGAATAAGGTGAAAACAGATACATGCCCTTTGATTTATACAATTATAATAATTTGGAAGCTAAATGTGCCTTTCTCAGGCCAACATGAGTAGAAATTTGGAAGTCCATGGGGAGGGGTCGGCAATGGCTCAGCACATCTGTCAGGAGAGAGCTCCAGGATCTGAGCAGAGATGGCAGAGACTTTCTCCAGAAGAAAGACAGGACCTGAGGAATAGGGACCAAGATAGATTTTCCAAAATTGTGGTTTGGTTCCAAAACATCCTCAACCTGTCCCCTAAGACAGATAAGGGGAGGAGGGAGGGAGGGAAGGGAGAGAGAGAGAGAGAGAGAGAGAGAGAGAGAGAGAGAGAGAGAGAGGTTGAAGTCAAGGATAAAGAGTTGTCTTCTTTGAAAACCTGTCCTTAGTTCTGCATCTTTATGGTAGAAAAAGAAAAGGTGGAGGTCCAGATAATAGGAATCTTTATTAGAACAGAGACTTTGGGCCTAAAGACTTGTTCTGAAGGTCTAAGGGCATTCATGCAGGAATAAATGCGTAAAACAGGAAGAGACAATTGTGGTAGGCAGCAGCGTGTCTGAAGGGATCTCTGCAGAAAAGCCCACAGGATATAACCTATATAAACAAGTTCCCAGGAAGAAGATTCACTCACTAAATTGCATAGACTGATTCCACTAACTGAAATTTCAAAGACTGTGAAGAGAATTAGAATGCTACAAATGCCATGTTTTTTGCCTTAAATGAATACTAGCTTCAACACTTTACCGATATGTTTAACTTGGAGTAACTCTGGAAGATGATACACTAGGAAAGGGATATTAGGAAGAGAGATTTTGAGGGAGGTGAATGGTAGAATATAAGTAAAAAGGAAAGCAAAGTCGGAATACAATGGGAGCAGAAATGTTAAAGCAGGGAAGCTCAGGAAATAGAAGTTGTTAAATCAAAGCACATACATCAAGCCTCATCCCTCCAGGGCTTCTGGTGGTCTCCTTCCACCATTGCCCAGTATCTATCTACTTGATCCCAGGTACATATCTGTTTCAGATGATGTGAAACTTATTGCCACACTGGAAAGGCTTGAAAATAGAAAAATCACAATTCTCACCTCAAAGAAGTAAGAGGTAGTTTATTCTGGAGCTAAACATGAATGACCATGGCTGACAATACAGACTTAGGTTGCCCCAAACTCTGTGTTCTGCTGTGGTAACAGTTTTTTTGGAGGACTTTATAATTACAGAAACAAAACCATAAATCAAGCTATTTTTCAAGCATATTGGTAGAAATATCTGGTAGACGGGTTAACAGCAAAGCTGGAAGATCTCTGTTATAGGCTACATATGTTATCTGATGACATTCTTGGCCTTTTGGTTGGTGGAGTCTAGTGGTCTGCTAAGTTAATGCATTACTCACAGAATGTTAGGACAGACACAGAGGAAGGGCAAAGGGCGACTCAATGGGATGTAAAGATCACCTATGAGAAATGTACAATTAGTTAGCCTCTGAGTTTGTAGCATTCTAATTCTCTCTACAGTCTTTGAAATTTCAGTTAGTGGAATCAGTCTATGCATCTAAACAGGGCCTCAAGTCAGCTAGAGCAGGCAGCCCCTGGCCCCACTCCAAGTCACATATCTCCATACTTGGAAGGTTGTAACCAAGCAGTCCCTCACCCCACTCTGTTCAGCTCAGAATTTGTAAAATCTAGAGAGAACATCTGTCAGCACTAGAATCCCCTACCAACAGTCCAGCACAAGAAGCCCATCCTTCAACAGCCCTTATGCTCCCCCCGAATCAAATCATCTGCTCATCTTATGGAACTAAACACCTAGCACCTCTTCTAGCATCAAGTCCCATAAATATCCCAGTTTGCTACACCTCAGCATACTGTCTCCATTCCCACAGAGAGACTGCTGCCTTTCAGAGTCCTAAATAACAGGACTATCTACTGCTGTTGAGGTTGGTCCCAGTGTCCTTCTGTAGCAGTTAGCCTGTAAGGTTGCTGATAAATTCACCATCAAACAGCTTAAGGAAACAAGGGATTTATTTTCTCTTAGGGTTCCTGATCACAGTTGTTTATCCAGCTTAGCAGGAGAGCATGCACCACTGAAGGGGCTGAGGGAACTGGCCACATGATATCCACGTAACGGCTGAGAAAGGGACAATCCTTAGTTGTCGAGCAGCATGTCTGGCCAAGTATACACAAGGATGCCTCCTTTATCTAACAGTTTCTTCCATTTTATTCACCTACCTGGGGACTAGTTCCATCCACCATGGGCTGGGCCTTCCCCATCTACTAGATAATCTTCTGTTCTGGGCTTAATTCAACTACCAATTCTCTACAAATGTGCTCAGAGTTGAAACCCTTAACAGTCAAATTGACACCTGTGCCTAACTATGATACTCCATCCCTTGTTAATTTGACAGAAGAACATTCTACTTTTAAACTGTAGCCTTCACCTTGTTCCCATAGGTGTTGTTTATCTTCAAAATACATTTAATTCTTTTTTTTTAAATTTTTATTATTTATTCAATTGTGCATGTGTGTGTGCGCGCACGTAGAACCACAGATGAATTCGGGAACCGGTGCAGGCTGCCCCCACTTCCCCGGGCATCTATACGTGAGGTCTAGGATCCGAACTCAGGACCTTCCGCCTGCAAGGCAGAGGCTTAACCCCTGAGCCACCTCTCCAGCCCCCAAAATACATTTAATTCTAAAAGTCTGATATTTCTTAATTGTAAGAACCCATCAAGGGGCTGGAGAGGTGGCTCAGGGGTTAAGCCTCTGCCTTGCAGGTAGACGGTCCTGAGTTCGGATCCTAGACCCCACGTATAGATGCCGGGCGGAAACGGGAGCGGCCTGTGTTTCTGGTCATGGTAGGGCAGAGCCTGTGAATCCCGGGGCAGAGTAAACAAGGAGGAGGTGGAGGCAGTCCATGGTGGTTCCCGAATTCGCCTGTGGTTCTACACACATACACACACACATGCACAATTGAATAATAAAAAAAAAAGAACCCATCAAATCCTGTTAAACAACTTTACTACAGATGAAACATTAAAATGAAAGTATTATGATACAATAAGAAAATATCAGAAATATTATGACACAGTAAGAGAATATCGAGTTAAGACTAAAGTCCAGCCAGTAAAATTCTGCATCCTACAGGTCAATGTTCCTCTTCCATTGCATCACGTAGTCACGGTGACTCACAAATTCTGGGCAATCCCAGTCCCTCTTCATAACTTGAAGTTGCACAAACAGCCTTTTTATGGACCAGGTTGAATCTCCATTCAACAGTCATCCTCAGCGCGTGCGCACGCACACACACACACACACACACACACACACCTCTCCTTGGCAGATATCCCATATTGGCTCTGGGATCTCCAACATCTTTACTTCTCAGTGGCAAACCAGGCTTTAACTCCACAGCACAAAATGCCCTTCTTAGTCCTCTCTGCAGGTTTCCAACCACACATAGTCTGGGTTCTTGCCCTTTTCTGAAACCTTGGAGGAGGAATCCACAACCTCCACCCTCTTGCATTTGATACCTCTAAAACCAGTACCATGTGGATGGCCTTGCCAAGTTCTACCATAACCTCCAGGTGGTGGTTGGCTCTGGAATCACAGCTCATTCAGCTTCTCTGTGGTGATTCTAGGAAGAATCTCTATGCTGGGCAGGATCTCAGCACAATGGTATTCATTTCTTCCACTTTTCTAGTGCAAAGCACTAGGTTTTTCTTCAACACTACTAATCTCTCCAATAGCAACAACTGCTCTGCTGTCTGCCCTTTCCTTGTCCGAAGTTCAAGGCTGCCAGTACAGCTCTCCTCTCCCAAGCAAACTGGACCATCATCTTTTAATTCCGCTTCACTTTGTTTCCTTCATCACAAACTGGGCCCATACAATTCACAATTCTTTCAGCATCCCTGTTCTCTAAATGAACCATTAAATTCTGCAAAAATATTATTTGTAATCCACAGTCCCAAAATCTTCAAATATTTTAAACTTCATCCACAAAAACATTTAAAATTCACAAAAGATATATAACCAGATTTATCAGCAACACATCACTTCTCTGGTATCGAATTCTGCTGCAAGTTGCCTGCAGCATGGTTACTGGTAAAATCATGGCAAAATAGCTTAAAGGAACAAGGGATTTATTTTCTCACATTAATCTGGTTTCAGTTGTTTGTTCAACTTGGCAAGAGAGTTCACACCAACACTAGTGTCCAGGGAACTGGCCATACCATCTCTACATAAAAGGACAATCCTTACTTGCCAGACCAGCATGTCTGGCCAAGTATACATAAGGATGCCTCCTTTATCAAACAGTTTCCTCTATTTTATTCACCTGCCTGGAGGCTAGTCCCATTCACCATGGGCTGGGCCTTCCCCATCCACTACACAATCTCCTGCAGGTTTGCTACAGGCTTAATTCAACTACCAATTCTCTACAAATGTGCCCAGAGCTCAAACCCTCAACGGTTAAGTTGACACCTGTGTCTAATTTATGACACCTTCCTTGTGTACTTCACATGGTCTCAGTCAACATCAGATTTAATAATATTGTCATGGTTTGAAATGTGAGTTGTCCCCCACAGGCTTATGTGTTTGAATCTTTAATTGTTTGGGAAGCTATGGCACCTTTTGGAGGTGGAGCCTTGCTGGAAGAAGGCAGTCACAGGAGTGGGCCTTGAGGTTGTTTAGCCTCACTTGGTTTCAGTTAGTCTGTTCTAGCTGTTTTCAGTAACTCCCTTGGCCTCCATGATGTCTACAGTAACTTAACCTGTCTCCAACTTTAGTCAGCCAACCATGACTTTTCCTCCATAAAGGACTACATCTCCTCACTATAACCATAAGTGGAATAAATCTTATTTTCATCCTTTAAGTTTGAGTGTAGTCTCAGTCACAGAGAAGAGTAACTGCTAATATCCATGCCAGTATTTTTTGCCATGAATTCTTTTTTTTTTTAATTTTTTTTTATTATTTATTGAACTGTGCGCATGTGCGTGTGTATGTGCGCGCTGTGTGTATGTCTGTGTGTGTGTGTGTGTGCACGTTTGTGTGTGTCTATGTGTAGAACCATGGACGAATTCGCGGACCACCATGGACGCCTCCACCTCCTTCTGCCCCGGGATTCACAGGCTCCGCCCTACCAGGACCAGAAGCGCAGGCCGCCCCCGCTTCCGCCTGGCGTCTATACGTGGGATCTGGGATCCGAACTCAAGACCTTCCGCCTGCAAGGCGGAAGCTTAACCCCTGAGCCACCTCTCCAGCCCTTTTTGCCATGAATTCTTGATGGTCATTCAGACTAGGTGAGACAGAATATTAAGCTATTTTAATCTGAATTTCTCTGATGGCTTAAAATGGCAAATATTTTTTTAACATTTTTTATTATTATTTCCACTCATACAAACTTAATAGGTACACCGGTTCCCTCCCTCCCTCCTCTTCCCCCCGAACCCTTTGCTCCCCCTCCCCTCACCCCTCCTTCCTCATCCCCCAGTGCCTCCCCCCCAATCTCCAGAGAATCCTTTAATGTGAAAATGGCAAATATTTTTAGGGCTTTCCTAACTTTGAATTTCCTCTTTCAAGAACTCTGTTTAGTTCTATAGCTTGAACTAGCAAGGTGGCTTATCACTAAAGGTGCCAAAACACTAACCTTGCAACCTGAGTTTGATCCTCAGACCCTACATGGAATGAAAAAAACCCAACTTTAGAGGTAGTTTTCTTATTTCCACACACATTTGATGACATGTCATGGTTTGAAATATGTCCCCCATAGCCTCATGTGTTTGGCAAGGTCATGGCACCTTAAGAGGTGGAGCCTTGCTAGAGGAAGGCAGTCACAAGGGGTGGGTCTTGAGGTGGATTAGTCCCATCCTACCTCCAGGAGGAGTCTGTTTTTTTTTTTTTTTAACGTGGGACCTGGGATCTGAACTCAGAACCTTCTGCTTGTGAGACAGAGTCACAACCCCTGAGCCATCTCTCCAGCCCAGGAGTCTGTTTTTTTGAGCAACAGTCTTGCAGCTCTCAGCCTCACAGATGGGAGTGACTTAGCCTGATTCCAGCTTTGGCCAGCCAGCCATGCCACCTCCACCATGAAAAACTGTATCTCTCCTCTGGAACTGTAAGCTACATAAATCTCCCCTTCTTCCTTAAGTTGCTTAACTTTGGGTGCTCTCTCACAGCAATAGTTAAGAGTAACCATTACATGTGTGTCTTCCTTCCTTCCTTCCTTCCTTCCTTCCTTCCTTCCTTCCTTCCTTCCTTCCTTCCTTCCTTCCTTCCTTCCTTCCTTCCTTCCTTCCTTCCTTCTCTCTCTCTTTTTCTAATAAAACATTATTTTAACAATGCTCAGGCAGAACTTAAAGAGGGGAAAAGAAGATTTACTTGGCTTACAGTTCCAGAGGGGTTAGAGTCCATTAAGACAAGAAAATTATAGCATAAGTTAAGACTGGAGGCTTAAGCTCGAGGCTGGTTTAGGTTACCATCATGATGGAGATATAGGAAGCAAGAACAACCTCCAAAAGGAAGCAGGGCTGGGCAACCAACATCTCAAGGCCCACCTGCTGTGACCTGCCTTCCTTGAGCAAGCCCTCACATCCTAAAGGTGCATAACCTTGCCAAACATTAACATTAACTGAGATGTAAATACATAAACCTGTGGGGGACAACTCACATTCAAACATGACAGTTCTGTAGCCCATGTTCATGGACTTATTTCCTTAATCAGAGTATTGAGTTCCTTGTATATTCTAATTACTAATCATATTAGATGTATAAGTGGTTAAGATTTTCTCCCATTCTATGGACTGCCTTTTAACTCAACTGAAAACTTTCTTTGCTATACAGAAAGGTTTTAGTTTTGTTAGATTATATTTGTTGGTATAATGATTAGTATTAATTATCAACTTGACACTCAGGACGAAGACCTTCTGGCATATATGAGATTCTTTGGGTTAAGGTTGACACTGGGGATGTTGGGGATTGTCTTGATTTCATCACTGACATGGGCAGATCTAACTCATTACCATTCCCTAGGCAGATAGTCCAGGACTGGCTAATGGAAAGAATTTGCTGAGCATATACAAGAAAGCAATAAACATACTTTGGTTCATGCACTCTGCTCTTACCAGTGGAAGTGGTGTGGCCAGCTCCCTCAGACTCCTGCTGCTGCTATTCCCCTGAAACGCTGAGCACTAACCTGTAACTGTCAGTTAATTATCCTCTTTCTCCTGTAGAGTGGCTTGGGTCAGACATTTTGTTGGAACAATCGATATGGAAGCTAAAACAGTTGGTCTTATTTCCTGTGCTCTAAAGAGTACTGAAGACTCTTTAGAAAGTCTGCCTGTGACTACATGTTAAGTGGACCCCCTACTTTTTCCTCTGGTTGTTTCAGAGTATCAACTCTTTTTTTTTTTTTTTAATTATTATTTATTCAACTGTGCGCATGTGCGTGTGTATGTGCCCGCGCGTGTGTGTGTCTGTGTGTGTGTGTGCCCGTGTATGTGTAGAACCACGGACGAATTCGCGAACCCACGGACGCCTCCACCTCCTTCTGCCCCGGAATTCACAGGCTCCGCCCTACCAGGACCAGAAGCGCAGGCCGCCCCCGCTTCTGCCCGCGTCTATACGTGGGATCTGGGATCCGAACTCAGGACCTTCCGCCTGGAAGGCGGAGGCTTAACCCCTGAGCCACCTCTCCAGCCCCAGAGTATCAACTCTTACGTTGAAATCCTTAATTTTGGAATTGGTTTTTATGCATGGTGAAAAATAAGAATGTAGTTTTATTCTTCTGCATGTGATATCCAGCTTTCCCAACACTATTTGTTTAAGATGCTGTCCTATCTCCAATGCATATTTTTTGCCCTTTTGACAAAAATCAGGTAGTTGTAGTTGTGTGAATTTATATCTGGGTCCTCTGTTCTATTCCATTGATCCATATGTCTTTTATTTGTTTGGTATAATGTTACTTTTATTGCTATGGCTCCATAGTAAAACTTGAAATCAGGAATAGTGATATCTTTTACCATATTTTGTAGATGATTATGTTGGTTCTCCTTGGTCTTTTGTGTTTCCATATAAATTTTAAGATTTCTATATCTGTGAAGAATGACACTGAGATTGTGACTTGGGTTCTATGAATATAGTAAATTCATAATATTTTCCATTTTCACCCCTTAGTCTCAAGTTCCATCCATCCTTCTCTTCTTTTTTTTTTTTTAATTTTTATTATTATTATTTATTTATTTAATTGTGTGTGTGTGCGGTGTGTATGTGTGTGCGGTGTGTATGTAGAACCATGGACGAATTCGGGAACCACCACGGCCGCCTCCACCTCCTCCTTGTTTACTCTGCCCCGGGATTCACAGGCTCCGCCCTACCAGGACCAGAAACACAGGCCGTCCCCGCTTCCGCCCGGCGTCTATACGTGGGGTCCAGGATCCGAACTCAGGACCTCCTGCCTGCAAGGCAGAGGCTTAACTCCTGAGCCACCTCTCCAGCCCCATCCTTCTCTTCTTATAATCCTTCATTTCCTCTGCCAGACCCCCTACAATTTTCAAATTTTTTTGCTTGTGTAGACCACTGCTTTTCATTTAGTTTGTCTTTGATAACATATGCCTGACAAGCTTCATGCTCAAGCAAGTATCAGAGATCAGTGGGTACACCATTGAGGAAAGCATCCTCCTTTTTATCCCCATCAGCATTAGTCCTCATCAGGCTCTCAGAGAGGTGTAGACCTTCTTGAGATCTTTCCCATGCAATCTTGAGTGTGTGTATATATATATATATATATATATCTTCCATGAAATCTTGTATATCACAACTCTGGCCTACCACTGTCTGACCCACTGCTGTCTCACTTCAGGTTCTTACAGTCTTACCACACCCTCTCCCATGACACTCCTTAGGTGGGTGTGGGTAAGGTAATATATATTAAGAACAAGCAATCCACAGTCATTTATTTTCTTTCTTTTAGTGAGCTGTGTTTTTCAACAATAAACTCCTGCTATAGAAGGAAACTTCTAGGTTGAGTATTGAGTACTTTTCCAAGCTATGGGTATAATAACGGGTATTTACAAGGCAGTTTGGTGTACTGTCTTCCTAACTAAAGGATCATAGTCTATTCTTAGTGTAAGACCTATATTTTTCCCTTTCAGGGGTTCTTGTTCTTGTTTACAGTAATGGGAATGTGTTCCATTCTGACAAGCTGGCCGTGATCAGATAAGAAAGCTATTTGTTGTCTCCTTGATATTCATGCCCTATTATACTGATGGTCATCTGTTGCCATGGTGATTTTTATTGGAACTTGCAGATTTCACAGAATAGTGGGACCTTTGGTTGTTTTGCTCCCTAAGTAGTTTCCATAGTACTCTCTGGTACTGTGTAATCATGATTTTTATCATGAAGTGATATTGGATTTTATCCTTTTCAGCATCTATTGAGATCATCATGTGATTTCTATTTTTGAAACCATTTATGGGATAAATTACATTTGTTGATTTATAAATATTGCCTCACCTCTGCATCCGTGGAACAAGGACAACTTGATTCTAATTGTGATGTAATTGATTCTAATTGCTTCTCATTTCCTTATGTTCACATAAGGGGCTACCATATGAAATGACTTGTTTCACTTAGAGGAAATAGAATATGATTTTCATAGGATTTCATTTGTAAGAATTAAAAGTGAAATTGAAATTAAATATCAAAAGTAGTCTTAAGTGCCATTACATGCTGTGGCCCAGTACTAATTTTCACTCTGATCTGGTTTGCTTGCACCTCAGGGCAATTACGTTTGGTTTTTCCTCTCTCTGCATTATTTTTTCTTTGAGTGAGGTGGTTCATTATTGATTGCCACTATCATGTCAATCATCATAAAGACATTGTCAATCTGTTACAAACACATTATTCCTTAAAATTTGTATATATCTAATAATGTATCATGAAAATATGTACGGTAAAAATTAAATAAGTTCATAATTACCTACCCTATCCTCTCAGCCCACCCACCACTCCTGAGGGTATAAAACCCTCCATTCCCTTCTTTTGCTCTCTTCTTTTCTTTCTCTTCTCCCTCATTTTGCCGGTGCTTCTGGAATTCCAATTAAACTTTCATCAAGTTCATGGTGCCATGCGTTCTTATACTTTACATAATGGTGCAAGTGGCTCCACTGCGGTCCTTGCCTGGATCGGACCTCAGCTGAGCCAATGTTTCCAGCCCAGCCACGCACATCGGACCTGCTATTCTTGGCTTCTCCACCCTCAACCAGGTTTCCTCGCTCTCCGCCGGTCCTTTTTTTCTCTCTCTTCCTGTCTCTCTCTCTCCTTTCCTTTCTCTGTCGTTAGATGGCAGACTAGGACCTCTAGCATAACCGCCCGTATGAAGGCAAGAGCCCTGCGAGGCTTTGTCTTCATTAGACATTCAGATTCCCCTGGTCCGCAGCGGTTCCTAGTGGGCTGCTAGGTGCTGGCCAAAGCGAGGCGCAGCGCGGCCGCGAGAACCCGGGGACACTCGATCGGGGTGACCCGGACGCTGCTAGGTGGAGCGGGGAGGGAGGGGCGATGCCTCTTGATTCCCCCCCAGCCCCGCAACCCCGCGAATGCCCGCGTGGGCGCCTGCGGCTTCCGGGGCGAGCCAGGTGATCCCACGGAAGGATCCCATTCGCATCCAGAGTCGCTGCCTCCCCTCGACCCACCCCAAGGGGCCGCTTTCCTCCTGCGGGCGCCGCTCGTCCTAGGCGATCCTGGATACTTCTGCTGACTAGCCAGAGTCTACTGACCCCCAAACAGTTAAACTCCACTTCTCACGGGGCCCTCCACAAAATCTCCTTTACAAAATCATTTTACACTTGGTTCTTTTATACAGACTTTAAAAACCTCACATAAAAATCACTTTTTCCTTTATACGGATGTTTATTCATCCAGTGTCGCTTCTACTACAACATGTGATTAATTCCTGCAGTAATTGTTTCTCTACCTTTTTCTATAGCTTGTTAACTTAGAATTCTTCCCACGTTTACTTTTCTAAACATCTAACTTAAACTCATTGTGTCCTAAACATTTTGATATTTTTCTTCTTTTCTTACAAGTGAAATTAGCCTTGAATTTTTAGAAGTCCTTTGTTTCACTGGGTTTACTGTTTTCTACTCCAGACTTAGCTAATTTTATGAATTAAATACCATGTGTTTCCTTTTCTGATTGATATGTCCTGGAACCCTTTTCATCTCAGGAGTGATTTTCTCTTTAAGATAGTGAAGCGCCCACCTATGTTATTTCCGTTGTTGCTATTTGGGACTTTTCAAGCCTGTTCTGGTGATGTTTGCAGTACAGAACATTTCTAAATTCAGTTGTCTTCTGGCTTCCCACCTTGAGGAGCTCTGTTGAGCATTTCTGACCACCAGCTGCTCCAGGCATCCCCCAAACACCAGAAAATGAAAACAGAAACCCACATCCCCTGCTGAGCTTGGCTTCCCAGGAAGTAGCTGGCCTCTGGTCCTCCAATTCCTGTGTTTTTAATCATTCCTATTTCCTCCTTCTGACTTTATTTGGCTTGTTTTATTGCTTCCCTGGCATTCATTGCAGAACTTTATATCTTTTTGGTTACTTCTTACAAGTTCACTTGTAGGTTTTCTTATAATTTGTCATTTTCTACAAAATATCTGATGATTCCTACCATGGTCTAGAAGTTTAATTGCTTCCTAAGGCTGTTCTACATGTAATTAATTCCATCTTGGCAGATGACTTTGAAAAATGTCCATTGACATTTTATTGCCTTTTCATTTTATTTGGGTAAAGATCCACTCAAATTCTTTTTTTAAAACAAAGTATAACTTTTTCACTATTTCTGCTTCTATAGAGAGCCCTATGATAAAAACAGATAAAAATTAAATGCCATAATGGGTAAAAATAATGACTACAAAGGTAACTGATTATTTGGGGCTGGAGAGGTGGCTCAGGAGTTAAGCCTCTGCCTTGCAGGCGGAAGGTCCTGAGTTCGGATCCTAGACCCCACGCGTAAATGCTGGGTGGAAGCGGGGGCGGCCTGTGTTTCTGGTCCTGGTAGGGCGGAACCTGTGAATCTTGGGGCAGAGTAAACAAGGAGGAGGTGGAGGCGGCCCATGATGGTTGCCGAATTTGTCAGTGGTTCTATACACACACACACACACACACACACACACACACACACACGTGCACAAATGAATAAAATGATTAGAAAAAGGTAACTGATTATTTGATATTACCGTTCTCCATTCACTAATTTCTGTGGACAGATTTCAGCTCAGTTTATATAATTAATACAGGAAAAAGAAGATTCATGCTCAGGGAATGAATCAGTCATAACTAGAATGGAAAATTCATGATTTTATTTTATTTAGATGTGGTCTTTGTTTTATAAAATAAATTTAATGAACAAATTTTCCTATTTAATAAAAAGATGTTTATTATACAAAGACAACAATATACTTTACATTTCTCAAATTTCTTTGTTCTCTCCATCCCTTTTTCTCTCTATGTCTCTTTTTCTCTCTCTCCATCTCTCTCTCTCTATCACATCTATTTCTCTCCACCTCCTTGTCTCTCTCCTCGGCTCTCATGAGCAATCATTTTCCTCCCTCCGTCCCTTCTCGGAATCAGGAGTGGTCTGCCCGGACACATGTTCTGGCAGCTTCCCATTTCCCTCTCAGCTTGTTTTGGTCCTGGCTGGCTTTGAGGGCAGAGTCCTCTTCTCTTCCCTCATGGACCCCTAGAGCCAGGGCCTTCCATGGAATTTCTCCCTCTCTTCCTCTCTTTCTCGTTGTCTCTCTGTCTTATGTCTGTCTCTCAATCTTTCTCTTTTTCTCTTCCTTTTCTCTCTCCCTTCTCTCTTTCTCTCTTTCTACATCTCTATTTCTTGGTCTGTCTCTTCTCTCTCCCCCCATGTCCTCTCTCTCACCCAACCCCTTGCTCTCGTGGGTGGGCCTTTCCTGTTCCTTACTCACTGGGTGTCTTTCAGGAAACGCCTGGCTAGTTGAACTCTGACTGATTGCCATTTGCTCTCCCCTCTCGACCTGTTGGTCTGGGCTCCCCTCCAGCTGCATCCCTTTATGCCTCACAGGAAACTTCACTTAGATTGACCATTCTGTGCCTGGAAAACATATTCTCTGGTCGGTTCGCTCTAATCCATAGGACTAAACACCACCTCAAACCAGGGACACCTGTCTTAGGGTCTTGAGTTCTCTGGCTTTCTTGGCCTTGGGTTTTCTAGTGTTTGAGAGACACCCAAACACTGCTAAAGCCAGGGGCTACCATGAGTTCTTTCTCTCTCTCTCTTTTCTCTTCTGTCTTCTCTCTTCTACCTCATTTCTCACCCTCCACCTCCCCTGCCCTCATTCTAAAACTAGATCTGTCTATGCCTCTCACCTGCCTTCAAATTGTCTTATTGTATGTAAGTTTATTTTTTTTTTGACTTTGCATCTGTTATTTCTGTTTTCCCTTACCTCACTCCTTGAATTCTCCTTTTAAATTCTTATCAGAATTTACAACATTATAGATTTTCATGTCCCTTACAACTGCGTCCCTTCATTTATCTTATCTCTTGAATTAATGATTTTTTTCTAATTTAAGGTACCTTTGAAAGGAGGTCCACCTGTTTTTTTGGATTTCTACATCTGTGTTTCTGTGAATCTTCTGTGTGTTGTCTGTCTGATCTGTGAATATATCCATTCATAGAGTTTTATGATTTCTCTTTAACATGCTTTAAATATGGGACATTAGTGGTTAATGTGGCCTCTGCATTCACAAAACTGTGACATTTTACCAACAGGAAACTGATGTAAGTCCCTGTGAAGACACTGCTACACTCGTAAGGCTGACTGACTTGACTAGAGCTTCCAATAAAGTAAAGAAATCTGAAAGGCTGCTAATCCAGAGCCAGATAATCTTGGGCTCATTTAAGCTCTTCATGGCCACCTATTGCCATCTTCTGTATGTGATCTAATATCCTGATGACTATTAGATAAATGAGACAATTAACAAGCTCAATGTAATTCCCTACCTTCCTGGGTACAGTAGTTCAATCAAAACTTCAATTTAACTTTCTTGCCAGTCTTGTCTCTCCTAAGAGCAACTCTGTCCTCTACAGACTGCGTGCTGACACCATTCCACTGCTCCTAGAGCTTTCAGAGCTTTCAGTTATTGTTGGCATCACTCCAGCCACCACGCCTCTGCAAATACAACCCTGTTTGTTGACTTTAATTGTCCTCCAAAATCAACTGCTATTCTGCTATTTGCCTGTTACTATTTATCTTGCCTTGCTTTTTAGATGCCTCCAGGGCAGGATTAGGAAACACCTGATAGACACTCTTTCAACAAAATGTTCCTGACCACTTACCCATCCACCTCATACCAGAGACTGTATTGATGACCTAACTAGATCCAGCCCACAATAGTCATCACCCCACCATGAGAATTTGAGAACAGGACTCCATCACTCCAGCATTGTTAATTTTTCCCACATGGATTCCATCCAGCAGCTAAGAAAACTATACTAGCTAAGAGGCTGGAATGTTAGGATTCCTGGCTCCTGCTTGGTGGTTGCCACCCTCCTCCCTGGAGGTGCTTTTAGCAAGGTTACAAGATAAGACTGATCTGAACCACACCTGCAGGGCTGGGCAGGTGCTAGAAGTAACCTCCATACCCTACCCTTTCAGCCCACACACCACCCCTGAGAGTATAAAACCCTCTGTGGAACCCAGGTTCCCGCTGTGAAGCCCAAGTTCCCGCCGGCGCAAAATTCAAATCTCCCGCCGGTGCCAAACTCTCCCGCCGGCACCAACTCACTGCGTGCCGGGAACTGCCCAGGGCAAGGTTATCGGCCAGAACATCTGTAAACTGACTCAACTTCCTTGTGTATAGTGAAAATATTTACAGAATGTATTTGCTCAAGGCAGTTGCTTTCCTATAAAAACCTTGCCCCAAATTCAGTCGGGGCCGTTCTCTTTTGCCTGAGCAGGGAGACGGTCCTAGCTAGCTAGATTAATAAATCTTGCCTCTTGTCTTTACAGCAACCTAGTGGTTCTCGTGTCTCCTTCGGGGTCTGGGTAAGGGGCCCAAAGGGAACTTCGGTTCCAACATATGGGGGCTCATCCGGGATGCCCCTGACCCAACTCGGAGGAGCCGATGACCAGGGTTGGAGGTAAGTGGAGCTCCTGAATTGTCTTGTGTCTTGTGCATTGTGCATTGTGTATTCTGTCTATGGTCTCTCGTGTCAGTTTCTTTTCCAGGCCACCTAGGTGGGACGAAATTGGGGCTGTACCCGTCGAGAGGTGGGCAGACGTGTCCGAGACCTCGCAGGGGGGCAAAGGGGACGCCCTGACCCCGGGGGCAGCAGGGGGTAAGCCGCAGTTGGATGGTATTCCCAACTGGGCTCAGTTGGACGGTATTCCCAGCTGAACTCCCCCATAAGGCTTGGGCAATTGGATGGTATTCCCAATTGAACCCAACCCTGTCGACAGGGGGTAAGCCGCAGTTGGATGGTATTCCCAACTAGGCTCAGTTGGACGGTATTCCCAGCTGAACTCCCCCATAAGGCTTGGGCAATTGGACGGTATTCCCAATTGTACCCAACCCTGTCAGGTAAGCCGCAGTTGGATGGTATTCCCAACTGGGCTCATGGTGAGACTTTTTGGAGAAGGAGGACATACCCGAACTGCAGCGGGCCTCCGAACTCCTCTGTTGCCGGCTTCTTTTACTTTCACTTTCTTCCCGGGAGAGAAGCCGCTCGAGCGAGCGCTTAAGGACCGGGTGCTGCAAATATGTGTTGGGTTCGTCTTTGTGAAATATTTGTTGGGTTCGTCTTTGTGTCATTCTCTGTGTTTCTGGGGTATTTCTGTGTTCAAGAAATTCAATATATAATGGGACAGACTCGATCAACGCCCCTTGACTTGATTATCAACCATCGGACGGACGTTAGGGAAGGAAGGAATGAACGGAGGCTTACTCAAATCCTGGCTACAATAGTACAGGACAAGCAGGACGGGCAAAACAGGCAGGAAGAGAGAAAGGGATACCTGAACAATAAAGGTGACAAGAGAGCTGACCGAGACCAATGCCGCTATTGTAGAGAAAAGGGGCATTGGGCGAGGGACTGCCCCAAGAAGCCCCCGTTCCACAAACGCCTGCCAGGTAACTCCTCTCGAGTGCTAACCCTGGGGGAAGAATCTGACTAGGGAAGACGGGGAACTGTCTGTCGTTTTTTTTTGTGCTGTGTTTATGATGATCTCATTTTAAGAGTTACTTTAAGTGTTTTGATTTGCTTAGTTATCTGGGTTTTCCATAATAGGTGTGTTTTATGTTTCAAAATAACACAGCTATGGCCATTTCAAATTATTGCACGCTTATGATTACATCTTGGTTTTTTTTGACTTTTTATTATTTGGCATGCTCAATTTAAATGCACGTGCACACTTAAGAACAACATAAAAGGCCTGAGTACGTACTGATTAAAATATTTTGTTTTATCTTGATTTCTATGAAGCTTCACAAAAGATGATATTGTGTTTTTACCTAGGATCTAATAACATCACTTTTGTAATTCCTTTAAAAGTTTGTTTTTCCATATGTAATACCAACATATCTAGCAACCAGAAAGGAAAACTGATTTCTGAGAAATTCATTGGAATTTCTTCATTCTCCTGGTATGTATGCTAATTTCCTGTTTCCAGGTGTACTCCTGTGTTCTGTTACAATCTTGCTAACTTAATTGGGATATAATGATTTTTAAGATGAGGTCTACTGTTATTGCCTCTTTTAAAGGACATTTTTTAAAGGGTAAACAACAGAAAACCATCAAGTATGAAAGAAAATATGTATGGTAGTTAGATGTGCAAGAGGTTCATGAGTTGGTTACTTAAAAAAAAATGTTAAAGGGCTGGAGAGGTGGCTCAGAGGTTAAGCCTCCGCCTTGCAGGCGGAAGGTCCCGAGTTCGGATCCCAGATCCCACGTATAGACGCCAGGCGGAAGCGGGGGCGGCCTGCGCTTCTGGTCCTGGTAGGGCGGAGCCTGTGAATCCCGGGGCAGAAGGAGGTGGAGGCGTCCATGGTGGTTCGCGAATTCGTCCGTGGTTCTACAGACACACAGACACACACATACACACACACACACACACACAGACACACACGCGCACATATACACAGTTGAATAAATAATAATAATAATAATAATAATAAAAATTTTAAAAAAAATGTTAAAGTATGTCATGAAGGTTTGTGGGATGTTAGAGTTATGAGAAGACTGAAAATAAGAGATGATGGTTAAAGAAAATATTATTTGTCATGTTTCTTCCATGTTATAAAACAAAAGATATTGAGCCTCAGAAATTAGAAATTAAGAATTAAGCTTCATGTATTCAAATGTATTTCAGTTGTCTGTTTAAAGCAGAAAATTGGTTACTTCTAAAATCCCAACTTCTCAAGGACAGTAGGAATCTTAACAGTGGGGTCATAAATGAGAAGTCTGAGACCAGGGCCCTCCCTTCCCCCAGGGAGGTGGCCAGCAGGAGAAACTGAGGCCCCGCCTCAGCTGCAGCTTGGAATAGACTCAAGGCCAACTAGGGAGTTTCTCTAAATCTTGGACTTTACGGTAAAAGAGACTGTGCTAAACCAACCTCTGCTCACCTTTTGGAGCAGGCCTCTCTTGGAGGGGGAGGAAAAGGGCACCTGCAAAATGGGGGAGGGAATGTTTTAACCTCTGTATGAATGTGTGAGTGAATGTCGGCCTGAGGTGGGAAACCTGTAACACCTCTGGCTCGAGTTTGTAGTCCCACGGCGAGATCCCTAAGATCTCTTAAAGCCACGGGATTCGATTGGGCCAGTTCTGCGTTTCCATGGTGATAACATACGGTCTAGGGTGGGATCGGATTAGAATCCGATCGCAAGTCACGAAACCGCTGAACCCACTATGGCTAAGTTATCACCCATGACTCTGCAAAGAGTGTGGCCAGACTGGTACTTGAATGATCTCTCCTGGAGGGATTCCCAACCTTTGTCTGTCTGCGTCGTGTGGTGGGGATCAATGTGACTCTAGCTCTTGGTCTACGTAGTACAGTGGGGATCAATGTGACTTTAGCTCTTGTTAATCAATGAAAGGAAATTCCTAAAAATGTTTGCCCTGAAGGAAAGTGTTTCAAGTCTGAGACAATGACTATGCTGTTTAAATAGCATAGGGAATACAGGAAGCTTCAGGCATGTGTGGACCATGGACTCTCCCCTTTTAGTGTCATCAGGTGGGGCTCTGGTGGTGTTGGGTGGAGTGCTGGCCTCCCCGGACCACACCACGGGCAGTGTCAGTGGATGTCTTTGCTGACAACACTGTGTATAGTGATTATCAGAACTCTGCTAAGCCACGCGTCCTTTCCTCAAGTCCAGGTTCACTAATTGAAGCCAAAAAGAGAGATTTCCCCTTCCTGTGTCCAGGGACTATCTAGAAATTGTGAATGCTTAGTTCTACCAACCTAAAAGAGGGTCAAGTCATAGCATATTCTCAGACATGCCCTGTATACATCTTAGACAAGAGATGATCCCAGGAAGATCTTTAAGTTATACTACCATCCAACTAGACAAATGCCAGAAAGTTGAGAGACTATAGAGCTGGACCAAAAGTACCAGCTAGTAACCCAGGAAAAGCTTTGCCTCTCAATGCCCTCAAGACTAAGGTGAAACAGACAGGAATTTCATTTAGCTTCCATGTCAGCCAAAGTCCTCATCTGTCAGGGGGAAGTAAACTCTCATGTGAAGGACAACAGGGCTCTCATCTGTTGAGGGAAATAGGTCCCCATCATCTGTAAGGGAGAGGTTGGCACCATCAGGAAGCTTTCATTTCTGTCTTGGAGGTAGAATCCTTTGTTTCTGTTTGTCCTAGGACTTTATTTTTTTTTTTAATTTTTTTTTTATTTCAGCTCATACAAACTTATTAGGTACACCAGTTCCCTCCCTCCCTCCTCCTCCCCCCGTACCCCCTGCTCCCCTCCCCATCCCTCTCCCTCCCCATTCCCCAGTGCCTCCCACCCCAATTCCCAGAGAGTCCTTTCTTGTGCATGACTGATTTTCCTCTGGGCCCTCCTCTCCGATGACGTACAAGGACCCAGTGGCCTTTGCCGAACCCTTTCCCGTGTTCCCCTTAGGTATAGGAACACTGCTGTGGCTGCCAATCCTTTGCCTCCAAGGATCTTGGTGCCTTTAGCAGATGCTAGACTTTGTGAGGTCAACAGTGTGTTGGACAATGCGCAGGGCATGCAAAGTCCAATTATGATTTCTTCAGCCCTAACTAGTATAGAGTATCTTACATATCATTGCTCCTCCCATCCTTATGCTCTTACACTCTTACCGCCCCCTCTTCTGCAAATTTCCCTGAGCTTCAAGATGGGGAGAGACTAAGCTGGCCCAGTTCTAGGTGGTTGATATAGAGTCTCTGAAGTTCTGGATTGTGGTTTGTTGATTTTCTTTAGCAGTTTTGCTGCTCCTGCAATGCCCTTCACTCCATCCTGGTGGGCATTGTATGTTACCCCCTGGCCAGAGACAAAAAGCTGTTAGAGTCTTGTGATAAAAGCACATTCAAAGGTAGATGTCATAAAAGTGGGAAACCACAGTGAGGGAGGGGTCTATCACCCATTTGCAAAATTGTTACTTTTTAATCTGCCAGACTATATGCCCTCCTCTTCTGGTGAGATCACTTCCCCTCAGTAGTAAATGATCAGGAACAAAAGTCTGTGAACTTAATCAGATGTCTCATTACTTATTTGGGTCCTTGGTGGAGGCCTATTTTCCCTGCTGTAACATGGTCCCTTCTCTCCTTGTTTCTGGTGTGGCCCTCCTACCCCATCCCTCCTGTTCATAATCCTTGGAATTCCTGTCTCTAGGTGTGCTGGGTGGGTTTGGTACTAGGAGCCACCTATTAGGGAGTACATATGGCGCTTAATTTTCTGGGTCTGGGATACCTCACTTAATACAATTGTTTCTAATGACATCCATTTCCCGGCAAATTCCAGTAATTCATCATTTTTGATGGCTGAGTAGTACTCCATTGTATAAATGTACCACAGTTTCCTTATCCACTCGTCAACTGTTGGACATTTGGGCTGATTCCATGACTTTGCTATTGTAAACAGTGCTGCTATGAACATGGTCGTGCTTGTGCTATCGAGGTGAACCTCTGCTGTACGGGGGGTTATTCCCAAAAGTGGAATAGCAGGGTCATATGGCGTTTCAATCTTTAATTTCTTTAAGAATCTCCAGACGGCTCACCAGAGTGGCTGTATGAGCCTGCATTCCCACCAGCAATGTAGGAGAGTTCCCCTCTCTCCACATCCTCTCCAGCATTTGTCATTGTTAGTATTGTGGATTTTTGCCATCCTGACTGGGGTGAGATGATATCTCAGGGAAGTTTTGATTTGCATTTCCCTGATGGCTAAAGAAGTGGAGCATTTTTTAAGATATTTGTTACACATTTTAATTTCATCCCTGGTAAAGTTTTAAGTTCCAGGGCCCATTTTTTAATTGGGCCATTGGTTTCCTTGGTGTTTAGTTTTCTAAGTTCTTTGTGCACTCTGGACAATAGAGCTCTATCAGTTATGTGGTTAGTGAAGATTTTCTCCCATTCTGTGGGTTGCCTTTGAGCTCCCGTTACAATCTCTTTATCTGAACAGAAGCTCTTTAATTTCACAAGATCCCAACTGTTGAGAGTTGGTAGCAGTGACTGGGCCATTGGATGTCTGTTTAGGAACTGTTGGCCTAGCCCAATCAGCTCGAGGGAGTTCCCTATCCTTTCAACTATGGTTTTTATAGTCTCTGGCCTGATATCAAGGTCCTTGATCCATTTGGAATTAAGTCTTGGACCTGGTGACAAGTACGGGTCCAGCTTTAATCTTCTGCATGTGGAGATCCAGTTTTGCCAGCACCATTTGTTGAAGATGCTGTTCTTTTTCCATTGGATTCTTTGGGCCCCTTTGTCAAAGACCAAATGGCTGTAACTTTGTGGGCTTATATCTGGGTCTTCAATCCTTATCCATTGATCTGTGTATCTATTTTGGAGCCAGTACCAGGCTGTCTTTACAACTATGGATTTGTAGTATAGACTAAAGTTTGGTATGGTTATACCTCCAGCTGTGTTTTTGTTACTCAGGATTGTTTTTGCTATCCTGGGTCTTTTGTGCCTCCATATGAACTTTGAGATTGTTTGGTCAACTTCTTTGAAGAATTGCTTTGGGATTTTGATTGGTATAGCATTGAATCTGTATATTGCCTTTGGTAGGATGGTCATTTTCACGATGTTGATTCTGCCAATCCAGGAACAAGGGAGGTCTTTCCACCTTCTGGTGTCTTCTGCTATTTCTTTCTTTAGGGTTTTAAAGTTTTCATTGTAAAGGTCTTTTACCTTGTCCTAGGACTTTAAAAATAGGACAGGTGACCTAGGACTTAGTATAAAAAAGAAAAGAAAGAGAAAGAACCAGAAAGCAAAGAAATCAGAACTTGACATTTGCCTTAGGGAGTAGGTTAAACAGGCACCCCAAGCAGATCAGGGGACCCCTCCCGACAGGGGAAAGGTGGAAAAAGATGCTTCGAATATGACCAGACTGGGCGCTTTGAGACTGTTGTGAGCACAGAAAGCTTTCATGTGGCCTATGTCCCAACTATGGAAATTTCCACTGGAGGAAGATTGCCCCCCGAACCTCAGGGCCCAGGGGTCGAGTGAGTTCTCTGGTGGAGACCAATGAAATGGCCTGAAGCTCTTAGCTTCCCTCCGATGGGAAAAAGGAGTTTGCCACTGATATCCAGCAAAAGGAAGCCCAAAAGTGCCAGGTTGAGCATCTCGTGTGAACCTTGGGTTTAACGTGCAAATGGGAAGCCTCTTTGTTTCTATGTTAATAGACAAGGGAGCACAAAATTCTAGTGCTCAACTTCCTTCCTAGGCTTTTGTCAACCTTTGATTTTACTAAAATGTTTAAGATCAAGAAAGTGACAGGCTCATTGCACTCACGAAGTAACTACTGAGATTCCTTATGTGCTTAATAGTGATGCTTTTTAGGCATTCCTTTGTTTACATGCCTGAGTGCCCGAATATTCAAGGTTTAGGCTTAATAGAATAAAATATTTTAGCACTGTTATAAAGTCATCCATGTGGCTCTGGTTTTAGACGCACCAAAGGTATTAGAAGAGAAAATCATGGATTACAGAAAATGCCAGATAGCATGTAACAAAAGTCTGCAGTTTAAAGACCCTAAATGCTGCATCCTTATCCAACCATTCTGATGGAAAAGATTCCAACCTGATAAGATATTAGTTCAATCCAACCATTCTGCGGGAAAAGATTCCAACCTGATAAGATATTATTTCAAGGAAACATTTTCTGGAGAAAAGACATGGCTTTATCTAGGAAAAATAAATATAAAAATTGTCAGGTCTTGGTGTTTCTTCCCAGTTCAGGCCTAAAGCCTGTTCCCTGGGGAAGGTCACTGTAACCTGGCCACAGGGGTTTGGGCTCCATGGTTGTTGACCTCCTCTACTAGACAAGAACTGTAACTGACACTCCATGATTGGAGTGTGCCTAAAGAAAAGGGGGGAATGTGGAACCCAGGTTCCCGCTGTGAAGCCCAAGTTCCCGCCGGCGCAAAATTCAAATCTCCCGCCGGCGCCAAACTCTCCCGCCGGCGCCAACTCACTGCGTGCCGGGAACTGCCCAGGGCAAGGTTATCGGCCAGAACATTTGTAAACTGACTCAACTTCCTTGTGTATAGTGAAAATATTTACAGAATGTATTTGCTCAAGGCAGTTGCTTTCCTATAAAAACCTTGCCCCAAATTCAGTCGGGGCCGTTCTCTTTTGCCTGAGCAGGGAGACGATCCTAGCTAGCTAGATTAATAAATCTTGCCTCTTGTCTTTACAGCAACCTAGTGGTTCTCGTGTCTCCTTCGGGGTCTGGGTAAGGGGCCCAAAGGGAACTTTGGTTCCAACACCTCCATTCCCTTCTTTCTGCTCTTTTTTCTTTTCTCTTTCTCCTCTCCCTCACTGGGCCAGTGGTTCTGGAATTCCAATTAAAGTTCCTGGTGTGGCGCATTCTTTTCCTTTACAGGGGCCAAGTAGGGTTGCTGGCACATGGTCTGGACTTTGACTCTGAAGAGGTAGGCTGAGGGCAACCTCACATGACCTGTGGGGACTCTGAAACAGAGGGACCACCGCGCTTCTGGACAGGCAGGCTGGAGACAACCTTACCTGAGCTGTGGGAACTACAAGATGTTCTCTCTTCTTTTTTAATGCTATCCCACGTGGAAGATAAACTGTAGCTCTCTTGGTCACCAAGTTCTCAGCTCTAATGAAACTCATTTTCTTTTTTTTTTTTTTGTCTTTTTTTAATTTTAATTTTTTCTCCCACATTTTATTTTTTTTCCCAATCATACAAGCTCAATAGGTACCCCTGTCCTCTCCCTCCCTCCAACCCTTCCCAGTCCCCCTTGCATTCTCCCCCACTTTTCCCCTTCCTTTCACCCCCCTCTCTTCTTCCCCGGCTCCCAGTGCCTTCCCTTTTCCCCCTCCTATCCCCTGGACATTCCTTTTGTGTGATTCCCAAACTTCCCTCTGGAAACGCATATTTCTTATTTTTTTCCCTTGTGTTAACTTCTCTTTATAATGGCCCTTTATGTTGATCTTCTTACACATTGTCATAGAGTTGTTCTCTATTTCTTTACCCCCTGCTGACCTAACAATTGTGGTATCTTTGAGAAGTGGAGCCTTTCTGTAGAAGGGTATGTGGCAACAGGATGGCCTCCAGTTTTTGCAACCAGACTTGCTTTTTCTCATTTGGCTTTTTCCCTCTCAACTTTTGAGATGGCTGCAATGACCTGAACAGATAACATTGTTTCTGGTTCCAACCATGGCTTCTGTTGTGTGAGTCTTATCACAAGGCACTATACCCCCTCTGGAACCATAAATGAAATAAATATTCCTTTTTTGCCTTAAGCTGGTTCTATTCGAGTATGTAGTCTCACAACAAAGGAAGGATAACTGCAGTGGAAATTGGTACCAAGAAGTGGGCATTGTGAGAATAAGAGAATTTGCTACCAAACCCACGATATAATCATAGTTATGGTGTGGTAGTTGTAGCTTTGAAATTTTGTGGGAGAAATGTGGAAAATGTTGGAAATTTAGGGCTAGGAAAGCCATTATGTCTTGAAGGCAAAGCTTAGTGGGCCATTCTAATGAGAGAATGGAGCAGAGTTAATTCTGAGAGAGCTGCTGACATCCGAGGACCAATTTATGATGCTCCAGAGTTGAACAAAGACTATTTGAGGAACTAGATGAGGAGCAATTCAAGTAAAACTTTGGCATAGAGCTTGACTGCTTGTCTTCAAAGCTTGCTGAAGTCAAATTAAAATGCAATGGACTGATGTGTTTGGCAGACAGCATAATTTTACTATGACACAGCTCCTTTTAGTGCTTATTCAGAAATGATGAAAATAAGCAAGTTGGTCAGAAAGAAAAACTGTGAAGATTACTGAGGATAAACAGGAAAACAAACTGAAAGTGTTGATAAATAGTAGAATATAGATATAAAATGGCAGTTATTTTTAAAGAGATTATCCCCATTGATGAGTTGAAGCCTGCCAAGTCCTGAGAGCAAAAACTTCAAGGGAGACTCCTACCCATAAGAATACACATTCTCAAGGAAGGAGAAAGCTAAAGTGAGGGTTTCAAAGAAATGTTGTGTCCTTTCTCAAAGCATATGCCTCTGGGGAAATACTCTCCAGTATAAACACAAAAAAGCTAGATTAGTTGTCATGGGGGGGCAGTCTCAATGTGGAGATAGTAGCAGAAGTTGTCAATGGGGTCCACATGGTACTGGTTTGGGAACCAAAAAAGATGAAACATTGAGGAGATCATCGATTCCTTCTAAATGGTTTAAGAACTACTGAGGCCAAGAGTATACGTTAGGGTTAGAAGGCCCCAAAGTCCATTGAGCGATGCGGAATTAAAGCCTATATTGCTGTTGATATATAAAAACCTTAGACATGCCAGAGACAATATGAAACATCTGGCAAAGGGAGCCATATCCCACAGGAAGAGCCACCCAAATGTGGATGAATTTTGTAGACAACTATGCTGATCCTTTAAAACTGAGATGATTTCATTGGGTCACTCAAAAGGTGGATGTGGAGATGCAGAATTTGGAGTTTTCTTGTTTTTGGTCCTGTGTGGTTGAATATTTTCAAGATATGCCTCCATGCTTCCCTTTTAGAATGGTAATGTTTATCCTGTGCCACTGTATATTGGAAGTCTACAACTCATTTCTTGATTTTTATAGGAGGTCACAATTAAGAAATTATCTTGAGTTTAAAAGAGACATTGGACTTTAGACTTCTTAATTGTATTGGAACTGTTGTAGGCTATGGAGACTTTTAAAGTTTGGATGCAAGAGGTTTGCATAACAAAGTGAAAAGGAGCCTATGGGGCAAAGGGATGGAATGTCTTCTGTAATGAACTGTACACTTTCTGCTGTAAGTTGCTTTTGTTAGAGCATTTACCACCGCAATAGGACAAGACAGGCAGAAATTGGTACCAGATAGTGGCAAACCTAATCATGTGGCTCTTGGACCTTTCAACAATTTTGTTGCTAGAATGTGGAAGAGTTTGGTATTTTGGGGGAAAAAATCCCTTAGCATATTGGAAGCAGGTTTCATGTATCATTCGTATGGGAATTTCGAAGACAATAATGGTAAAAGAAATGTAGACTTCAGGTTTCAGAAAGATTCAGGAACTGGATTACAGCTTATTTGTGACACTGTGATCAAAAAAAAAAAAAATCACATTGTTTTCCCTATATCCTGACTTCTGAGTGAAGCTGAATTCAAATAATCTTTCTCTACTTTTCAGTGTTACTTTCTTGTTTAATTGGCCTGTTGAGGATTGCTGGTACAACCTAAGTTGTTAGGTCTGCTGGGGTCCATGCTGTGTCTCTACCAACTCCAGAACCCAGCGAGTCACACACATAAAAAGAAGAAATTAGGAGGGAGACTAACTGGGAAAGAGGTTTTAATGGGAGAGAAAGGGAGAAGGGAATCTCATTATATGGAGTGAAAATAACATAGACTCATTGTATACATTCATGAAAGTATCAAAGAATAAAAATAAAAATATCAAATTATAAAAAAAGAAAGTTTCCCAGTTTATACAGAGTTTTACGTTGAGATTAGAAGGTCCACAACCGTAGTAGGTACATTCCTTAGGGGGATTTCTAAACCTTATAATGATAAATTTATTAAAGTTCTCTGCTATATGAGTATGGACACATTGTGCCAAGCTGCTTTATGCTCCTCCTGCCTTTACCACCATAATGGACTACACAGTGAGCTGAAATGAACTCTCTTCAGTTGCTTTTGCCATAGTATTAATTTAGCACAGCAACAGAAAAGAAATACAGAGTGCTACATTTTTTACACTATTTAATTCACTTATTTTATCAGTCATTCACTACTGGGATAACCTTCATTTGATCATGAATGACTAATTTATTTATATATTTTATGAATCTGTTAATAATAAGCAAGACCATTTTGTTGTGCAAATTGTATAGACTGGTTGCATCATATGGTATATCTATAAGAATATAATAATATAGGATATGTAGTCTGTTTTTGATCAAGGAATCATGAAAGATATGGCTTTTTATTTTATTTGCTTTACTAAAATTTTAATAAGACTATACTCATGACAGTGATTGAACTGCTGTTGTCTCTTCCATGATAATTTTCATTTTATGAAATGATTTTGGAAGAATTCTCTGTTTTCTGAGCTTCTGATATTAACATTAATTCCTCGCAAGCATAAGAACTTGAAAGTAGGGCTGGAGAGATGGCTCAGAAGTTAATACTCTGTCTCGAAAGTGGAAGTTCCTGAGTTCGGGTCCTAGGTCCCATGTGCCCTAGTGGGTGGAGCCTGAGAAATCCCAGAACAAAGCAAGAAGGTAGAGGCAATCCAGGATGATTCCTGAAGTCACTCTTGGTCCTCTACAAGGACACACAGTGCCCTCTGATACACACACACACACACACACACACACACACAAATAAATAAATTAATCAAAAAAAAAAAAGAACTTAAAAGTAAAACATTTGGGGCATAAACTTTTTTGTTCTGAACAGAGTTTTAAATAAAATTCAAATTTTTGCTGAACTTGGTGGTTCATACCTGTAAGTCCAGCAATGTGGGCGACTGAGGCAGAATAGCTGTGAGTTGAGATTATTCTTGATTATATGGTGAGTATCAGGCCAACCTCAGTAAAAAAAAAAAAAAAAAAAGTCAGATCCTGTCTCAAATATCTGCTGGGATGTCTAAGCAGATAAATGCATTTGCTTCCAAGCCTGATCACTTGGGTTTGGATACCTGGAACTCATGGAAAAGCTGGATGTGATGATACTTATCTGTAGTCTAGCCTTCCTATGATGAGATGAGAGAAAGAAGCAGAAGAGTCCCTGGAAGCTTGTAGGCCACTGCTGTGTGCTTTTCCTCTGGGCAATCATCTTAAACTTTGCCACAGATTCAGCAAGCAAGCAACTCCTAGGACTCAAGAGTCTTCTGAAACTAACAAGGTGGGGAGTAGGGGCTCCCTCCAGGATGTAAAGAGGTAAGGGAGGACCCCCCTTTGCACCCCACCCCGCTCCGCCGGTCGGGACGCGCGAGCACGGTCCAGCCGGGCCTCAACCCCGCGCCCTAGGTGGTAAGTCCCCACCCTGCGCACCGCCCACCAGGACCCCAGGTTGGCCCACAGGGACCCGGCTCCGACTCCCACCATCCAGCCGGAGCCACGCGCGTGGGGCCGAGGGACGAGGAGGACCTCCCCCTGCGCCCGGGCCCCGCCCCAGCTGCCCTCGGGTTAAATAGCTCCACGCCATCGCCCCCATCCCCCCTTTGCACCCCACCCCGCTCCGTCGGTAGGGACGCGCGCGGTCCAGCCGGGCCTCCGCCGGTAGGGACGAGCGCGGTCCAGCCGGGCCTCACCCCACGACCTAGGTAAGTCTCCGCCCGCCCCGCCCACCAGGACCCCAGGCCAAATAATTCAGTTTAGTAAAATTGAGAGATCTTAAGAGTTAAAATGACAATGCCAAAGTCAAAGTGCAAATCCATGAGAAGCAACAATCAAGTAAACAAATTTCCCACTGAAGAAATTAATCCCATAATCTTAGACTCCAACAAGAACAAACTCACGGAAAAAGGCCAAGAAAGCCCCACCCAGGATAAAGACTTTCAAAATATGATCATTACCATGTTCAATACTATGAAAGAGGAAATCAGGGAGGAATTACATAATTGAATCAATCGCTTTGAAGAGGAACGCAACAGACATCTGGAGGAGTTGAGAAAAACAGTGCAAGAAACAAAAACTGGCATAGAGCAGTTAAAACAAACTCAAGCAGAGTTTAAAACTGAGCTAAAAGACAAGTTATCTTCAACCCAGAACGCCACAGAGAGTCTTATCAACAGAACTAACGAAGCAGAAAACAGAATTTCAGACCTTGAAGATAAAGTGGGAGTACTAACCAGCTCAATGGAAGAGGTTGTTAAAGCCAAAAAGATACTTGAGAGAAATATCCAAGAGATATGGGACACCCTGAAAAAGCCTAACATGCGTATTCATGGAATACCAGAGCAAGAATCTCAAAATACCACCCCTGAGGAAATTTTTCAAACGATCATCAAGGAAAACTTTCCTCATCTAAAAAAAGAGAGGCCCATCCATATACAAGAGGCATTCCGCACCCCAAACAGATACGACCAAAATAGAAGCACCCCACGGCAAATAATAGTTAAAACACTCCACATTCAAGATAAAGAACTGGTGCTGAGAGCTTCAAGGAAGAAAAAACAAGTCACTTTTAAAGGTAAACCTATTAAAATAACAAATGACTTCTCAGTCGAAACAGTAAAAGCAAGAAGAGCTTGGAGAGACATACTTCAAGTATTGAATGAGCAAAAATGTCAACCCAGGCTGATTTACCCTGCAAAACTATCTGTCATGATCGAGGGAGAAAGAAAAATTTTCCAGCACAAAGACAACTTTAAGGGATACATGGCCACCAAACCAGGCCTTCAAAAAATGCTAGAAATGATACTCAAGCGTGAAGAAAAAAACAGGCATATCCAGGAGAACAGAAGGCAAGTATAACATCATTAAAAACGAAGCAATATACTTATAAAAGCTACTAAACATAATAAATGTCTGGAATTAACAATAGTTTCTCCATTATAACACTAAATGTTAATGGAATTAATTCACCGATCAAGAGACACAGATTACAAACTTGGATTAAAAATCACAATCCATCAATCTGCTGCCTGCAGGAAACCCATCTCACCACAAAAGATAGGCACGCTCTAAAAATAAAAGGCTGGTCAACAATTCTACAAGCAAATGGAAGCAGAAAACAGGCAGGGGTAGCCATTATGCTATCAGACAAAGTGGGCTTCAAACCAAAGAAAATTATAAGAGACACGGATGGATATTACATTTTAGTCACAGGTACAATTCACCAGGAAGACTTCACAATACTGAACATATATGCACCCAATACGGGCCCCTCCACATTCATTAAGAAAACCCTACAGCGTCTAAAGCAAGAAATCAATCCCCAAACGATAATTCTTGGGGACTTCAACACCGCCCTCTCAACATGGGATAGATCAACAGGTCAAAAGCTTAACAGAGACACTTTGGAACTTAATCAAACCCTGAAAGAAATGGACCTTACAGATCTCTATCAAACTTTTCACCCACGCACCAAAGAATACACATTTTTCTCAGCAGCACACGGAACTTTCTCCAAAATAGATCACATATTGGGCCACAAAATGAATCTACACATATACAAGAAAGTTGAAATTCTAACCTGTGCCCTATCAGACCATCACGGCCTAAAGCTGGACATCCACAACACATCAAACAAGAGAAAATACACTAACTCCTGGAAACTTAACACTATGATGCTGAATGAGACATGGATTCAGGAAGAAATTAAAAAGGAAATTCAAGATTTCCTGAAAGTGAATGATAACGAAAATACAACTTACCAAAATCTCTGGGA
Organism: Typhlomys cinereus; assembly: GCA_023101885.1. Lineage (NCBI taxonomy): Eukaryota > Metazoa > Chordata > Mammalia > Rodentia > Platacanthomyidae > Typhlomys > Typhlomys cinereus. Next base: position 3,592,087 of record JALPQD010000003.1, on the reverse strand, counting down.
CACAATGAAAGCTGTTCTAAGAGGTAAGTTCATAGCTCTTAATGCCTACGTCAAAAAAATGGAAACATCAGAAATAAACAACTTAACAATGCAGCTTAAAGCTTTAGAGAAACTAGAGCAATCTGATCCCAAAAGTAGTAGAAGAGAGGAGATTAGCAAAATAAGGGGAGAAATATCGGAAATCGAGATTAAGAAAACGATAGAAAAAATCAACCAGTCAAAAAGCTGGTTCTTTGAAAAAATCAATAAGATTGATACACCCCTAGCTAAACTAACCAAAAGCAAGAGAGAGAAAATCCAATTAACAAAATTAGAAATGAACATGGAGTTATCACTACTGATACCCAAGAAATCCAGAGAATTATAACATCATATTTCAAAAACTTATACTCTGTGAAGTTTGACAACACAAAAGAGATGGATGAATTTCTAAGTAAACACAACTTACCTAAATTGAATTAGGAAGTTGTGAATTATTTAAATAGTCCTATAACATATAAGGAAATTGAGGAAGTAATCTCGAATCTTCCCACCAAAAAATGTCCTGGACCAGATGGATTCAGCACAGAGTTCTACAAGACATTTAAGGAGTTAATAACACCAATACTCCTTAAACTGTTCCATCAAATAGCAAAGGAAGGAACACTACCAAATTCCTTCTATGAAGCTAATATCGTTTTAATCCCAAAACCTAATAAAGATTCGCTTAAAAAAGAAAACTATAGGCCGATCTCCCTGATGAACACAGACGCAAAGATTCTTAACAAAGTCTTAGCAAATCGGATTCAAAAACATATTAAAAAGATCATTCACGGGGACCAAGTAGGCTTCATCCCCGGCACACAAGGTTGGTTCAACATACGCAAATCAATAAATGTAATTCATCATGTAAACCAGTCCAAAGTCCAAGACCACATGATACTCTGGATAGATGCAGAAAAAGCTTTTGACAAGATCCAACAGCCTTTTATGATCAAAACGCTAGAGACAGTAGGAATGGAAGGAACCTTTATCAATATAATAAAAGCTATATACAACAAGCCCACAGCAAGGATTATGCTCAATGGGGAACAATTGGAAGCATTCCCACTTCGATCAGGAACTAGACAAGGCTGTCCACTCTCACCACTTCTATTCAATATTGTACTTGAAGTGTTAGCTGAAGCCATAAGACAAGAAAGGGACATAAGAGGGATTCAAATCGGCAAGGAAGAAGTCAAGCTATCCCTATTTGCAGATGACATGATCTTATACCTGAGTGATCCCAAAAACTCCACCAGGAAGCTCCTGGAACTAATTGAGAAGTTCGGCAGGGTGGCAGGATACAAAATAAATGTGCAAAAATCAGAGGCCTTCCTATATGCCCAGAATGAAAGAAGTGAAAAAGCCTTGAGAGAAACAATACCATTTATTATAGCCCCTAAAAAAATGAAATACCTTGGTATAAACCTAACTAAGGAGGTAAAAGACCTTTACAATGAAAACTTTAAAACCCTAAAGAAAGAAATAGCAGAAGACACCAGAAGGTGGAAAGACCTCCCTTGTTCCTGGATTGGCAGAATCAACATCGTGAAAATGACCATCCTACCAAAGGCAATATACAGACTCAATGCTATACCAATCAAAATCCCAAAGCAATTCTTCAAAGAAGTTGACCAAACAATCTCAAAGTTCATATGGAGGCACAAAAGACCCAGGATAGCAAAAACAATCCTGAGTAACAAAAACACAGCTGGAGGTATAACCATACCAAACCTTAGTCTATACTACAAATCCATAGTTGTAAAGACAGCCTGGTATTGGCTCCAAAATAGACACACAGATCAATGGATAAGGATTGAAGACCCAGATATAAGCCCACAAAGTTACAGCCATTTGGTCTTTGACAAAGGGGCCCAAAGAATCCAATGGAAAAAGAACAGCATCTTCAACAAATGGTGCTGGCAAAACTGGATCTCCACATGCAGAAGATTAAAGCTGGACCCGTACTTGTCACCAGGTCCAAGACTTAATTCCAAATGGATCAAGGACCTTGATATCAGGCCAGAGACTATAAAAACCATAGTTGAAAGGATAGGGAACTCCCTCGAGCTGATTGGGCTAGGCCAACAGTTCCTAAACAGACATCCAATGGCCCAGTCACTGCTACCAACTCTCAACAGTTGGGATCTTGTGAAATTAAAGAGCTTCTGTTCAGATAAAGAGATTGTAACGGGAGCTCAAAGGCAACCCACAGAATGGGAGAAAATCTTCACTAACCACATATCTGATAGAGCTCTATTGTCCAGAGTGCACAAAGAACTTAGAAAACTAAACACCAAGGAAACCAATGGCCCAATTAAAAAATGGGCCGTGGAACTTAAAACTTTACCAGGGATGAAATTAAAATGTGTAACAAATATCTTAAAAAATGCTCCACTTCTTTAGCCATCAGGGAAATGCAAATCAAAACTTCCCTGAGATATCATCTCACCCCGGTCAGGATGGCAAAAATCCACAATACTAACAACGACAAATGCTGGAGAGGATGTGGAGAGAGGGGAACTCTCCTACATTGCTGGTGGGAATGCAGGCTCATACAGCCACTCTGGCGAGCCATCTGGAGATTCTTAAAGAAATTAAAGATTGAAACGCCATATGACCCTGCTATTCCACTTTTGGGAAAAACCCCCCATACAGCAGAGGTTCACCTCGATAGCACAAGCACGACCATGTTCATAGCAGCACTGTTTACAATAGCAAAGTCATGGAATCAGCCCAAATGTCCAACAGTTGACGAGTGGATAAGGAAACTGTGGTACATCTATACAATGGAGTACTACTCAGCCATCAAAAATGATGAATTACTGGAATTTGCCGGGAAATGGATGTCATTAGAAACAATTATATTAAGTGAAGTATCCCAGACCCAGAAAATTAAGCGCCGTATGTACTCCCTAATAGGTGGCTCCTAGTACCAAACCCACCCAGCACACCTAGAGACAGGAATTCCAAGGATTATGAACAGGAGGGATGGGGTAGGAGGGCCACACCAGAAACAAGGAGAGAAGGGACCATGTTACAGCAGGGAAAATAGGCCTCCACCAAGGACCCAAATAAGTAATGAGACATCTGATTAAGTTCACAGACTTTTGTTCCTGATCATTTACTACTGAGGGGGAGTGATCTCACCAGAAGAGGAGGGCATATAGTCTGGCAGATAAAAAGTAACAATTTTGCAAATTGGTGATAGACCCCTCCCTCACTGTGGTTTCCCACTTTTATGACATCTACCTTTGAATGTGCTTTTATCACAAGACTCTAACAGCTTTTTGTCTCTGGCCAGGGGGTAACATACAATGCCCACCAGGATGGAGTGAAGGGCATTGCAGGAGCAGCAAAACTGCTAAAGAAAATCAACAAACCACAATCCAGAACTTCAGAGACTCTATATCAACCACCTAGAACTAGGCCAGCTTAGTCTCTCCCCATCTTGAAGCTCAGGGAAATTTGCAGAAGAGGGGGCGGTAAGAGTGTAAGAGCATAAGGATGGGAGGAGCAATGATATATAAGATACTTTATACTAGTTAGGGCTGAAGCAATCATAATTGGACTTTGCATGCCCTGCGCATTGTCCTACACACTGTTGACCTCACAAAGTCTAGCATCTGCTAAAGGTACCAAGATCCTTGGAGGCAAAGGATTGGCAGCCACAGCAGTGTTCCTATACCTAAGGGGAACACGGGAAAGGGTTCGGCAAAGGCCACTGGGTCCTTGTACGTCATCGGAGAGGAGGGCCCAGAGGAAAATCAGACATGCACAAGAAAGGACTCTCTGGGAATTGGGGTGGGAGTCGCTGGGGGATGGGGAGGGAGAGGGGTGGGGAGGGGGAGCAAGGGGTACGGGGGGAGGAGGAGGGAGGGATGGAACTGGTGTACCTAATAAGTTTGTATGAGCTGAAATAAAAAAAAAAATTGCACCCATGTGATTTCTGAATCATCCCCCCCCCCCAAAAAAAAAAAAAAAGAGGTAAGGGAGGAGACTCACCTAACATTCAAACAGATAAAAAGGAGAAACTGCTTAGCAGTTTCAGTTCCAAGAATATTCCCAAGTATTATGTGTCTGAAAGAGACTGTAAAAGGCCAGTCAAAAAGCCAGTCTCTCTTACACTCCGGAGCACTACAGAAGCCTACAGGAGAATCTCCTAGCAAATTATATGGCAGAGAGTTCCAGGGGAGTAACTTCTGTGAGTCTCAACCTAGAGGGGGGGTGCAGGGCAGCTTTCTGGTGTGCAACTGCCTTTGAATTCCCTGCTCCTGTCTGTAATCCTCACCACTACTCCAGTAGGTTAACCCCAAATACTTCACTGGTTTGTGGAGTCATACCTTGGCTTAATCATTTCTTTGATCTGTCATTGAATTTCTATGTGGGGTGATCAGATGATTGGTTGTATGGTGTAATGGTTACTTTTAACTATTGCTGTGAGAGAGCCAAACAACTTAAGGAGGAAAAGGAAAATTTATTAGCAACGGTTCCAGAAGGGAGAAATAGTATTTCATGGCAGAGGCAACATGGCTGGCAGGCTAAGTCACTTCAGACATCTTTGGAGTCTTTCTTCTTTCCAGTCTTCTTTTCTATGGTTCCTTTTATCTGATCCACTACTGGGAAGTTCCAATTGGATCTAGGGGCTGGTCTTTGTATTGTAAATGTAGTCATCTAGATAATTTCTTTAAGTGGTCTCAGCTGATCTTAGTTAATGTCAAATGTGTCAAGTTGACATCAAGGATTAACTATGACATATGGCATCTGTAATAGTTACTCTTGTGTGTTGCTGTGAGAGAATATTCAAAGAAACAATTTAAGGGAGAAAGGAAGATTTACTCAGCTTATAGGGAGAAACAGTCTTTCATGGTGGAGGTGGCATGGCTGGCTGGCTGAAACTGTAGTCAGGCTAAGTCACTTTCATATGTGAGGCTGAGAGCTGTAAGACTGCTGCTCCAAAAGGCAGACTTCTCCTGAAGGTAGGATAGGACTAATCCACCTCAAGGCCCACCCCTTGTGACTGCCTTCCTCCAGCAAGGTTATAGGTGCTATGACCTTCCCAAACACATGAGACTGTGGGGGACACATTTCAAACTATGACATTGTTTCCACAGAAAGTGTTCACATGATAGCCACCTAGCCTGGCACACACAATGACGTGACAAACAATAGGGACCCTTACCGAAATAATGTAGAAAGTCAGGACTGACACTTTGCATTTGTTCCCTGATCACTACATGCCCATTATGGCATGTATGCATCTTTACCCTCAAACATGTACACATTTATACACAATTGCAGTAAATACTTTCTTTGAAAAAACAAGTAAAACAATAAAAGTTTTCTAGAAATAACATTTGGATTTCATATTGTTTAATGGATCAAGATGATTTGTGCCTTTCCATGGATTTATTCATTTAATACAATATGTCAAATTTATTTGCAGGCTTAGTAGTGTGGAAGGCTCCTGGGAAGCCCCCGGACCTCCGGACGTGATCAGGGATGCAGAGACATACCAAAGCCAGCACGTAATGCACACAGGAGTACTTTATTAGTGAGCAGAATGGCTGAATCTAGATCAAATAAAGAGAGTTTCTTAGTCTGATTTTGGGGATACTTTTATAGGGCAGGGGCATGGAACTAGAAAAGTACTGGGATTAGGGGAGCTATGAAGGGGTAAATCTAGCCCTTGATGTCTACTCATGAAGTGTTAGGGTTCCAGAGTTTATTGCATTGTTCTTGTTGATCCTGTAAATCTCACTGTAAGTCAATGACCTTGGTATGGAGAAGCCCAAACTGATTATTGAAAAAAAAATTGCTCCTGGAGGAAAAGGCAGAGTCCAGATCAAGTCCATACTGGTTTTGAAGAACCACGTGTGCCAAAGAGTGTGTTTGGGTCTGGAAGGTAAGAAAGGTCTCAGTAACCTGTTGGAAGTCCTATTGGAAGAAAGGTCTCGGTGACCTATTGGATAGTCTGAGACTGTAGAGAATGTTAGGAGGTAAGGGAAGTGACAAGGCTCGCCACTCCAGTAAGGACTCTGGTAGTGATACCCAAGACAGCCAGGAGAGGAAGGATTTGGACAGCTCATGGAGACTGGTGAGCTGCCGGGCCCAGCAGAAGAGATAATGGGAACCATGGTATCTTGTGAGATGATTTCAACCTGAGGAAAGAGGAGGACTAAGGTGCAGAGACCTTTCCAGGAAGGGGGAATGCATTGGAAGATGTGATGACCACATAGTACTGAAGAACTATAAGGGGCGCATAAAGAGGAGGCTTGTAGGTGAGTGTCGGGTAGCTTGTATAATAAGGAAGAGTTATAGTTCGAAGAGGGAAGAAAGCCCAGGGGGTAGCCGTAGGGCTCCTTGGAAGAGAAGCCTTGTTTCTCCCTCACTAAGGAAACTGGCCCCATGGCTTTGAGGAAGGGAGGAGCTGGAGAGCTCTAGAGAATGAATTGTATCGTTAGGAGCAAGGGAACAGCCTCAAGTAGAGCATGGCTGTGAGTTATGGAGGGGACACAAAGCCAACATTCGGTTGGGTTAAATTTAGGGGGACGTATGCTGTATTTAAGGCTGTAAAGAGGAAGTCTAGAGGCTGGAAGGATCAGTTTTATTGACTACCAGAAGAGCAGACTGTTTGACGATTGAGTTAACATCTTGTAGGGAAGGCTGGGGAGAGATCCGTCATCTCAAGATGTGGCAGACGCCAGAGGGTCTGGAGGAGAGCCCCTTATAAAAGGCAAAAGATTGAGGTTCTGTCCAAAATGTCTCCCAGGGATCCTGAATGTCTACAAAATAGCCTGAGATATTACAGAAAAAGCTCGGCTCTCTGTGAGATCGCTCCTTGAGGACTTGTCTTTTGTTTTTCCAGTAGGGACATTCAAAATAAATGTCGGGCCACTAGCAACAGTAGTCAGCAACCTGATCTCCAATACAACAGGTAATTTGCCTGACAGAGCCCACACCAAATAAGGCAAAAGGGAATAACAATTGGATTGGAGCAACTGGAAAGGGGACAGGCAGCTTTGCCCAATGGGGATCAGTGAATGAGGGATCCAATGGTTTGTTTTTGAGTGACTTCAAAATGCCAGAAGGGGAAGGGGTCAGATTAGAGGATGTTGTAGAATCACAGAGAGTCAGGAGTAGAAGGCCATAAAGAAGGTGACAGCTCATAATTCTCAGGAATTGGTGGAAAATTGAAGTGTGTTGGCTGGTGGGAGAGCCTTAGGGAGCAGGATCCTGTGGGTGTGGACATGTAAGTATATGGTATTGAAGGGTGTGTGGGGGGGGAGAAGACAAAAGGTTTAAGATGGGCGAGATGGACCCAATAAAGAATAACCTTTAATTTGGGTGTTGTGAGGATTAGGGAACAGGGGTCTTCCCATTTAGGAGTGAGGAGAATAGGAGATTTATGAGGAAGGGAGAGAAGGACCTGATCTCCCCCCCACACCTGTATGGGGAAGTGGGGCGTGTCAGTCACAATTTTGCCAGAGAAGAGAGTGGAATGTAGACAAAAGGGAGGACAGGAGGTGGTCTGGGAGAGATGGGGTTGTGGGGGACATCCCGGGAAGTAAGAACCAGGTGTCCATACATGATTTCAAAAGGAGAGATATTACTGGGCTTACGGGGAAAGATAACAGAAATGAAGGAGTGCTCGGGGTAAAAGTTTTACCCAATCTAAGTGTAGCTCTAAGCTGAGTTTGATTAAGATGTCTTTGAGTGTGTGGTTAGTTCTTTCTTCCTTCCCTGAGGATTGAGAACAATAGGGTATATGAAATGCCAAGGAATATGTAGTGCTGAAGATAAAAATTGAATTACTTGGGAAACAAATCAGAGCCAATATCAGACTGGAGGGTGTCAGGGACTCTGAAGTGAGGTGTACTATCAACAATAGTCTGGGCGTATATATTGGTGGTAGGAAAAGCTTCTGCTCAGCCAGAAAAGGTGTCAACGCAGGCCAAGAGATAAAAGGTGGTGCCGGACTTGTGGCATATGAGTGAAGTCCAATTGCTAATCTATCCCCCCGAAGGAACCCTGTGCTTGATGTGTCAAGAAAGGGGGGCTCCGGAAGGGAGTAGAGGAATGCTATTTCTGACAGATGAGTTCATGAGCGAAGGAAATGTCTGCAGGAGTTATGGGGGAGATGTGTCTTGGCAAATGGGATCAAGTCAGAGGTGTTGGGATGGAAAAGATGGTGGAGGTGTATGAGAACATCACAAGTGTATCAGGGGGCAGATCAAGGGGTTGTATGGGTAGGAGAAGGGAATTAGTGGGCATCAGGGTATTTGGGGTAGAAAGGAAAGCTGCTTGGTGGGCAGTGGTATTGGCATTGGCATCAGCATTGGCTTTGCCCCTAGAGATTACCAATAGGTCCAAGCAGTGTGCCTTGCAATGATAAGCCCTATGAGGATGGGTAGATGGGAGGAATGTGAGGAATTGGATGTGGATCCTCCCTCAGTTGTTAAAAACCCACGTTCCTTCCAGAGTGCAGCATGGGAAAGAAGAATGTGACAAGCATACTCAGTGTCTCTGTAGCCGTGAGGGAGACCCCTTGAGCAAGCGGGAAGGCGCAGCTCAGCGCCGTGAGTTCAGCTGCTGGTTGGTGGTGTGGATGGCAGAGGCTGGGCCTCGATGCCTCAGAGTCGGAGACAACCGCATAACCAGACTTGTGTGTTCCCTCATGTATGAAGGAGCTACCATCAGTGTACCAAGCGTGCGTGGCTTGGGCAAGGGGCCCTCCTGCATGTGGACGGGGTGGGGCAGGAGCTGTTCTAGGGACTCTAAGTAGGAGTGGGTAGGAGTTGTAGCTTGTGGTAGAGGGATTATTGATTGTAAGTAGAGGTTTATTATTATCCTGTTGAAAGTAGGAGGCTTGGAGAGAGAGAATTCAGGAAGGTGGTTGTAAACCCTTATAGGTGGGGAGTTGAGGGAGGGGGTGATGAGAGAAATTAATAAGTGGGGATCCTACAGTTAGTTTTTTTTTTTATTCCTTTATGAGGAAGCTGGTGGCAGCCAGGGCCCAGAGACAAAGGGGTCATCCCTGGACAGTTAGGTCCAGTCGCTTAGACAGGTAGACTTCTGACATGAGAAAGGGTTTTAAGTGGTGTCCAAAAACCCCAAAAGCAAAACTCTGTTGTTTAGTAATGTAAAGGGAAAAAGGGCAGGAGAGATCAGGGAAGTGTAAGACTGGGACCTGAAGGAGTGCAGGTTGGAGTAGGTGAAAAGAGGGCAGTGATAAAGGCAAGAATGATTCATGGAGGGGGTCCAAAGAGGCCCTGTATAGAGGCTGAGCCAAGAGAGAGAAGGACGGGATCCTGGAGCAAAGAAAACTAGCTGTCTTAAAAGGAAAGAATGTCCTGTTTGGTGGAGGGTGTGGGATAGTTTTGGATTAGAGAGAGAGAGAACTTACTTTAGAGGGAGAGACATGATACCCCCACTCTGAAAGGAAGTTGAGGAGGGCAGTATCATGCTGGTTGTCCGCTAAAGAAATGCTGCAAGGGAGAAGGTCATCTGCATACTGAAGGAGGGTGGATTTGGATGGAGAGAGGGTCGTGAGGTCAGAGGCCAGGGCTTGGCCAAAAAGTGGGGGCTGTCCCTAAATCCTTGTGGCAGGACTTTCCAGGTGAGTTAGGAAGAGTGGTGACTATCAGAATCAGTCCAGGTGAAGGCAAAAAATGTCCTGGGATAGAGGATCTAAGGGGATTGAAAAGAAGGTATCTTTGAGGTCCAGCACAGAGAAATAGGTGGTAGAGGAGAGGATAATGGAGAGACATGTATAAGGCCAAGAACCACAGGATTTTAGGTTTTTTTACTACAAGAATGGGAGAATTTAAAAAAGAGGAGGAGGTAGGTTGCAAGAAGCCCTTGCAGAGCAAGGAGGAGATAATGGGCTGTAGCCTTGGAGGCTCCTAAGGGATAAGGGGTATTGGGGCTGGGCAATGCATTGTGTGGGATCTTGAAGGCAAATGAAGAGGAGTGTAGGGGGAGGTGAGGGAGAGGTTATCTGTGCCAAACTTTGGAATCCATCATTGAGGGAAGTAGAGGGAAAGAAGGAGGGAATGGATGCATTAGGAGGTTGAAGAGTGGAGGAGAAGAGGGAGGGCCAACGAATCACGGGGTGAGGCGCGAATAGGGGCAAACAAATCAGAGGCCTCTAATTTAGCAAGGATATCCCAACCCAATAGGGGCATGTGGCATGTGGGGATGACCAGAAATGAATGAGAAAAGACACTTGTACCGAAAACACAGGAAAGCAGTTGGGTACTACGTGGTTGGGGCAGGAGGCTATTTACCCTGACAATGGGTGACTGGGATAGAGAGGTGGGACCCCAGACTTTATCAAGACTGAAAAAGTGGCCCTAGTGTGCAATAGAAATGAGATAGAGCTTCCCAACATGATAAGTGTGAGTCTAGGCTCCCTGTTGGTTATCAGTGTGCAGTGTGAAGAACGTTGGACATAGAAGGGAACCTGGGCCTGGTCAATCTTCAGAGGCCAAACCAAGCAAATCCGGTTGTGAGTTGGAGGAAAAGATAGGCCCTGATGTCCTGGGGGGTTTAGTTGCCTGGGGGCAGTCAGAGGCCCAGTGACCCTCTGGATTACATTTTGGGCAAGGCTGACTGGGGTGCTAGGGATTAGGATACATGCAGGCTTACTGTCCCTCTTGACCATGTTGAGGGGTCCAGAACAGTGAGCCTGATCAGGCTTTTGGGGAACCTGAGGCTATTGGAAGGCTTTTGCTAGCATTGGTAATTATGTTTCTGGGTATGTGTGTCTCACCCATGGTACACCTTGAAGGCCAAGGCCAACACAGCAGCTTGAGGGGTTAGGGGGCCTCTGTCCAATTTTTTTTTGTTTTGCTGGAATGTAAAGATACGACTGGGAGAAAAAATAAGTCACATGTAGTTGCTGGCCATAGGGGGTTTCTGGGTCTAAGTCAGTATATTGGAGTGGGGCCTTTGTAAGACGCTATAAAAATTGTGAAGGGTTTTTGGATTTGTCTTGGGTTATATCTTGAAGTTTTTAGAAGTTAATTACTTTACCAACTGCCTGACAAAGTCCCCCAGGAGACAAGTAATAAAGTGGTCCTGTCTCCAGCAGTCTTCAGGGTCATTATAGTCACAATTGGGATTTCTTTCTGGGATGGCTCAGGGCCAGTAGGGTCTTCTCGGCTTAATGCATGAGATCTGTATGATTCTGGGCCTGTTCCCAGACTCATCTGTGCTCCTCGGGAAGAGGATTATTGGATAAAATGATATAGACATGAAAAGTTAAGGATTGGGTAAAATATTGGAATTCCTTAATGAAGGTGGTTGGGTCAGAGGTGAAGGATCCTAGACGCTTTTTAATCTGGGAGAGTTCAGACAGAGAAAAAGGAATATAGATGTGGGTGGGGCCCTGGGGGCCTGCAACTTCACTGAGGGGGCGGGGAGCGGAGGTGGCACTGGTCCCCTGCTGCAGTGGGAGAACAGGTGTCTGTGTGGGGGGACCTGACTGAAAGAGGAAGAGGGCGAGGAGGAGGTGAGGAGGAAGAAGGAGTGGAGGATAAAGGAAGAGAGGTCACATGCACATTAAGTTCGTTAGCTGGGTCAAAGGCAGTGGAGTCTGAGGAAAATGAGGGGGGAGCACTTGGCGGGGAAGGTTTAATAGCCAGGAGAAGTTGAGCAGGAGAACATGGGGTGCACAGAGAGAGGACTTGGTAATAGCAGAAATGCGTTTCTCCTTCCATTTTCCCATGCACTCACAGAAGTTGTAAAGATCCTTAAGATACTGGTTATCTAGGGGGTACTGATGCCGATTGTGCTGTACTCAAACAAATCAATTTAGGATCTTTAAAGTCTGGGGCCAACTGAAATGGGATCAGGTTACTGAAGAGACATCCAAGGGGCGAGTCCTCAGGAACAGAGGAGCCGGAACACATGGGTAGTGAGTCAGGCCACTGAGCAAGATCAAGGGTGTCCCCAGAGTTTGGATGGTGGCGAGGCAAGAAGGTCTGCTGTTTATGGGATCGTCACCTCTCTATAAACATGCAGGACAGACAAATGTCCAGGGAGTCTTGGCTTTTGGAACAAAGTGAGAGTAAGGGATGGAGACCGGGAAAAGACTCGGTAACCAGAGGAACCGGTTCTGTTTCCTGGGCAAGCTGGGATGGATGCTCAGGCCCAAAGGAGGGAGATCTGTCCTGGAGAGACCACCACGATTTTAAAGTTCGTGGTGGGGTGGGGGTGAGGGTTGTTTCCCACCCTGAAGGGAACCAGACGTATGCTGGAGGATCACCAGTAGTGTCCTCAGATCCAGGGGGATGTTTAGGAGAGATGAAGGGAAAACTCACCAATCTGCTGGTATTTGTTTGGAAACGGAGTTCAGGATGGTCTGGCCCGTGCAAGCGGAGGCTGACACTGGGGAGCTCACAGTTATCTGATCCGAGTTATGGCACCAATGTGGGAGGCTCCTGGGAAGCCCCTGGACCTCCAGACGTGATCAGGGATGCAGAGACAGACCAAAACCAGCACGTAATGCACACAGGAGAATTTTATTAGCGAGCAGAATGGCTGAATCTAAATCCAACAGAGGCAGCGTTTTAGTCTGATCTTGGGGATACTTTTATAAGGCAGGGCAACTGGAAAAGTACTGGGATGGGAAGAGGGCCCACCCCAGGGTGTGTGGAGAGTCCTCGGGAGGATGCGCCAACTTATCTTTAGCTTCCAGTGGGTTAGGAGCTGTGGAGAGTCCTTGGAAGAGTGTATTGTTTTATGTCAAGCTGCAGAAGGGTTGGCACCGTGAGGTCCCGCATACGCGGGAGGCAGATGTGGGGAGGGGGAGCATTTTGAGCCTTTTGTGTTCAACATGCCTCACAAGTAGTGAATGGTACCTTCTATTGTAATACTCATAGTGATAATTTTATCTTCTCTATGAGTTTAGATGGAACTTTTGTTTTTCAAAAATCCAATTTTGGATTCTATGATTTCTTTCTTTATATCTTAAATGATGATTTTTCCTTAAACATGGTCTCATGTATCATAGACCTGTCTGAAATCCGCTATGTAGCTGAAGATGACGTGGAACATCCTGCCTTCACTTCCTCAGTACTGGGATCATAGTCATGTACTTCTACGTCCAGTGTACGTGGTGCTGGGTGTTGAACCCAGGGCTTCATATATCTGGGCAAGCACTTTATATACAAGCCCCTCATTACTGCTTTTTAAAAATTATTTCAATGTTTCATTCCTTATTCTTGACTCTTGTAAGACTATCGCTTTCAAAAATTCCGGATGATTACTTGGTAGACTATCAAGTTACTTTCTGAACCTTCCTTATTATTTGAATGTATAATTTGTACACTTTGTATTTATTAGTTTTTGCAGGAATACCTGCCATAGAAATAATGAGTTCTTTTTATTGTTCCATATCAGAAAGAAGTTAATGCTACTTGTCCCTTTGCCAGTCACATCATGAACATTTGAGTAATGGAGTGAATGTAAAGTTTTTATAGTATTAACTACTTGTAGGTAATAATCTTATTGGAGAGGAACCAATGACTTATGTTTTATTTCTCATCAGATTTTTACTGAATGTAGCATCCCCTGTGAGTCTTCTCTTTAAAAATTTTTTACCATGATGCTATTCAATGCTTATTTTTCTAAATGTATTACCCTTCCATGTCTTAGCTGGAGTACTACTGTAAGGAAAGAGTGCTCCTTCTCTTTGTTCCTTTATATAATATGGACACAAATTTTTATGCAATTTTTATGCCAGACTCTATTACCAGTGCTATTTATTTTTGGCTTTGTCTCAGATTTAATTAGTGGCAGCTGTTCATGATGTCTTTGTTACAGAAATAACTCCAGAATAATCTTTCAGAAGCCAATGGATGGAGGAAGAGGAGCTTTTAATCTTACACCTGTGGGCTGAAAGCTGGGATAATTCCCAAAGTACTCTAGCAACAAATTTCAGTTTGTTCTTACAATTATACTATAGGAACAGAAGAGAGGGGGGTGAAGGAGGGAGAGCCCTATCATACAGGGACAGACAAAGGCAAAAACATTGGTACGAAAGCCAAAGTAGTGGTTACTTAGCAACAGCCAGGGCAAGTTGAACTCAGATTTTTCAGAGGTTATTAAGAAACCTAGGTACAGGTCTGACGTGTGACTTAGGGCTGAAGGACTCAGAGACTTTTCTGTTAACCCAATGATATGATTTTTGCTTAGTAAGAACCTAACAGCTTATTTTTCTATATCAACTTTTTAGTATTTTGACCATTACACTGTTGCTTTTTAAGTACTTATTTTCTACAACACAAATTTTCTGACACTTGGGAAGGTTTCCAAACTCTCACCTACTTTTCCTGCCTTAGGTCGAATCAGCTGTTTTTCTAAGGAATCCACTTTCTTTCAGTGGAGAAAGATATTTGGAGACAGAATATGAGGTCTCATTTTTCTGGTTTTTCTAATGCAGATCTTTCTCTTTCTCTTTCTCTCTCTCTCTCTCACACACACACACACACAAATATATATGTGTATATATATTATGTACACTTATATATCATACATATATATCTTTTGATGGTTAAATCTTTATGCCACCTTGCACTCACAAAAGGGCTGCCCAGATATCTGGTAAAATATTGTTTCTGGGTGTGTCTTGGGGTTCTTTCTGGATAAGGTATTGTTTCTGGGTGTGTCTTGGGATTCTTTCTGGATAAGGTAAGCATTTGAATCAGATCTTTCTCTTTCTCTCTCTCTCTCACACACACACAAATATATATGTGTATATATATTATGTACACTTATATATCATACATATATATCTTTTGATGGTTAAATCTTTATGCCACCTTGCACTCACAAAAGGGCTGCCCAGATATCTGGTAAAATATTGTTTCTGGATGTGTCTTGGGATTCTTTCTGGATAAGATATTGTTTCTGGGTGTGTCTTGGGATTCTTTCTGGATAAGGTAAGCATTTGAATCAGTAGTGTGAATAAAGAAGATCACAAGTATGGGCAAGCATTATCTAATCCACTCAGCACCCATTGAAAATAGGTTGAAAAGGCAGAGAAAGGGTAAATTCTTCCTCTCCTTTCTTTCTCTCTTCTTAAGCTGGGACATCCCTCTTCTTCTGTCCTTGGATGTTAGAGCTTCTGTTTCTGCTCACTCTGATTTTACATAGTCCCAGAAAGTTTTGACTAGAATTATGATACCAATAATTATAATACCAGCAACATATCCTTGAGGAGGAAAAATTAGGTAACACAGTTAATAGAAACATGAGCAAATTCGTATATAATGTTTTTTCAAAATGGTAATATATAGTAGTTTCTAGACAAATTGCAGAAAAATAATAAGTTGTGTTTTATGTATGACTTTCTTATACTATGAGTTCAACAAAAACATCACATACTTCTTTTCTGAGTTCTTTGAGAGAAACAGAAGAAAAATATTTTAAGTACCATAGTGCTCAAATACAAACTTTGACAGGTTTCAGAGAAGTGTGAATTGTTTTAACACAAACATGCCCGATTTTAAATGTTTTATTCACTAGTTATTAAAAAACGATGAATGAAAGCAGACCTGGTGTTGCATGACTATAATCTAAACATTCAGAAGGATCATGACTTTGAAGTTGACCTGGACTATATTGTGAGTTGTCTCAAAAACCAAAAGTACTATATCAAAAAATAAAATTTCTTAGAATCTGAAATACTATTATAAATGTGCTACCATTGATTCTAACTTTTATCTTGATCAAGATGTTATTGAAAAATCTGAAATTTAAACATTTCTAATTTTTACGGTGAATATATTACTAACAGTAGCTCCCTACTAAGCCCCACCTACTTTGATCATGGGATGTTGTCATTCCCAATCCAATAAATTCATCTGTTTGTCATCACTCACTCAGAATGCAGTTTTGCCTGCCCTCCACTCATCCATTTCACAAGTACAGCTTAAGTACCCACTGTATTCTGTACAGATGCATGGTAAAATTCAAGACTATATTCATTCTTTCAGTACATAGATACTTTTTCTCTTTTAAACTATAAACTGATGGTAGATATTCCATTACATTATCTTGATAACCTCAGCACCTTTGAATTGCACATAATAGGCTCTCTGAAAAACCTCAAATGACTGAATTAGCATGATCTATGCTAGTCCAGGAAATGTTGGGCATACTTAACAAATGAATGAAATACAAATAGATACATGCATATTGTTATACTTTTAGGGGAGTTTAAATTTTTTCCTATTAGAAACTAGTAGGATACTGTCATTCTTGTTTTGTTAAGTTACTATAGTTAGGTCAAAAAATTTTTGCAAGAAACATATTTGAGGTATTTGTACAAGGAATTGGCTTCAAAGTATTTCAATACTCAAAGACCCCTCTAAAAAATAAATGAAGTAATATGCAATATGATCAAAATAATTGTTGCTAGTTGTACATATATTCTAATATAGTGTAACATCTAAAATACAGCTGAAAATTGTTACTCAGAACCTACAAGTTAATATGACTATCTTTAAGATATGATTATCTTTAATAATAATCACAATATAATCAGAGAAAATATCACTTACTTGAGAAGGTATAATAATATAATTTCAAAATAACTGAAAATAATTATTATGAGGGTACTCAAATGACAGTTTCTTAACATATTAGTGAGGTAAGAAGAAAATCTGTTGTTTAGAAATAGAATACTCAGGTCTGGAGAGATGGCTCGGGGTTAAGACTCACAAGCAGATAGTCCTGAGTTTGGATGTATAAAAACATCAAGTGGAAATGGCGGCAGCCTGCACTTTCAATCCTAGTAGGAGGAGCCTGGGAAATCCCAGAGTGAAGCAAAAGGAAGTAGAAGCAATCCAGGATGATTCCCGAGGTCATCCATGGTCCTCCACAGGGACACACAGTGCTTCTGACACACACACACACACACACACACACACACACACACACACACATGCATGTACATGCAAAATAAAGTTTATTTAAAAAATTGAGAATTTGGACAAAAGAATGGTGGTTTAATTTTTTTCAGAGTGTGTTTGTCAAGGCATCTGTATCAGTTTTACTTATTTTTTGTTAATAAAAACTGTTCACTTTTTAAGCTCTATGTTTTTAAAAATGATATGTCTTACTACATTTGCTGTTGTAGCTTACAGAGTATGTTCTTGTTGTTAAACAAATATTTACAAATCCCATTTTTTCACTCACTCAAGCCAATTCCCAGACATCATGAACAAATATTTTTATCAACTATTGAATCATTTAGTGGTTTCAATAATGTTCATGTATGCTTATTTTGGAAGAAGAATAGAAAATAATGATTCTTCATGAACAGTTTCCTCTTGGTATCTGCAGAGGTATTGGGAGATTGAGCCCAGGAACCCATGATAATTGTATAATCCACAGATGGCCAAATATTTTATGTAAAATAGGGTATTAATTGTATATAGTTGTATATGACTTCCTTAGGATCACTCACAGTTCTAGTAATCTGCCATCATTCTGCATGTAAATCCCTCACTTCTCTGTTCTGACACACTAATCTATCATGCCAGGATTCTACTTTTGCTACCCTTACCCACTCTCCTCCATATGCTAATAATACCAAGACACCAGGTATCTGCTATCCCTCCACAAAGAGCCATTCTAAAGCCATATCAAAGACCCTCATATAACCCTGACCAGTTCTGACCTTACAAACTATTACTTCAGTGAGTTTGGAAGCCATCCCCCATCAAGAAGCTACATGGAATGCTCGCCTACTTCTGATCTAAGAAGTCATTTTCCCTGTAACTCATACAGTCTACTCCTCACCAAAGAGGTATGAGGGAAGCCGACTCATTTCTGTGATTAAAATCTAGTCACCATAGAGTACTTGCAACCCACTTCCCTCAAAGAAGCCACACAGATTGCCTTCAAGCTTCTGAAGTTGGAGGCCAGTACGGAAGGAACTCCAGGATACAGGATAGTGATCTAGGTGACTCTAGCATAATACATTCATACCAACATGGAACCCTGCTCTTTAGGCAGGTCTAAAGCAGCTAAGCTGGGATGGTTTCTGAAGATCTTGGAAAGCCATCCTCCACTGCTGGGATTACCCTGCAGGAACACCTCCTGCAGGTAGGTGGGGAACTGACTTCAGTCTTCCACAAGAGATAAAGGAGTTCAACTTCTCCCAACCTTTGCTTATGAAAGGTTATGGAGGTTAATTCTGCATTGTAGATAAGCCCTACCAAAAAGTGGGCACAAGATCAACTGAGTTGGTCCCCAATATGAGCTAACAAATGAGGAAAAGCATTCTTCTTCTCC
The DNA here is from genome assembly GCA_023101885.1 of Typhlomys cinereus. Taxonomy (NCBI): domain Eukaryota; kingdom Metazoa; phylum Chordata; class Mammalia; order Rodentia; family Platacanthomyidae; genus Typhlomys; species Typhlomys cinereus. The sequence continues at coordinate 3,573,757 of JALPQD010000003.1, read as the reverse complement.
CCCCCCACTTGCCTAAGTATGTAAATATACCTGACCTTGGTAGCCATCTTTGGCACCTGCCCCTCAGGGCACTCCATGTCTGAAGTCCTTGCTTGAGTTCTTTTCTGGCTCCATGCCCTTCATGGATTCCATGCCTGGAGTCCATGAGTTCTCCCGGTTGCCTGCCCCTCATGGCACTCCAGGTCTGGAATCTTTAGGTTCTTTTCTTCCTCTCCTCTAATAAACTATCCATTAATCCTCCTCACAGAGAGTTCTGCTTTAATCTCTGTGACACACAAAAACCTCCCCCACAATTCTGCATCTGATTAAACATAGAATCAAATGCCTACTCAACACAGGTAAGTCAGAAACTCATACTAAAAGGCTCAACCCACAACAGATTCCAGATGTGTGAATTCTAATAACAAAACAAACAGGAAATATCAAGGCAACACGTCTTTTTCCAAAATTAATAATCCCATAGGAGTGTTATCTAATAAAACACATTTAGATAAAATTTCAAAATAATAAAGAAAAAATATAAATATGTTCAAGGAATCCCTAGAGCATTCAGATAAATGCCTGAATGAATTTATAGAGTACAGTAATAAAGTCCTGGATGAATTCCAATGCAACATAATAAAACAACTGAATGAAAAAGGAAGTCAATTCAGGCCATGAAATAAAATTCAATACATTTAGAAATTCTGGAAAAAATCCAATCTGAAATAAAACTGGGAATAAAAAATTCATTAAGTAAAAAGCTCAGTGTGATGCTTCACTAACAGAATTAATGATATGGAAGACAGTATCTAGCCTTAAAGACAAAGCAGAGGAAATCTCCAAAGGGAGAAAAAGCAGGATCTGAAGTGGGGGAGATGGAGCTTTATAGTACCTAGGTATGTGGGCAGGTTGAAGGACATGAGGTGTGTGACCCTGTGCAGACTTTGCAAGTGCCTGCTGGCCATTGGGAGGAGGGCAATGACTAACAAGAAGAGCTTTTGTTCTGAATATGGGGTTGGAGGAAAGGGAATCTATCAAGAGATAATTGGGGCACTATGAAAAGAACAAATTTAATGACTTATAGGCATAGTACAATGAGAATAACTCCACATCAGAGGCATAGAAAATATTTCCAATAAAAAAAGAAAAATTTCCAAATCTAGAGAAAAAAGTCCACACATGCACAAAAAGCCTACAGATCACCAACAGACCAGAAAAGAAATTAGCAGATCATTTTATAACTGAAACACTAAATACACAGACTAAAGAGCCCTTCATGGATTCCATGGCTGGAGTCCATGAGTTCTCCCGGTCATCTGCCCCTCATGGCACTCCAGGTCTGGAATTTTTAGGTTCCTTTCTTCCTCTCCTCTAATAAACTGTCCATTAATCCTCCTCACACTCATGAGCTCCATCAGATAAAATTTCAAAATAATAAAGAAAAAATATAAATATGTTTAAGGAATCCCTAGAGCATTCAGATAAATGCCTGATTTTTCCATACTAAAGATGTATTTCAATTTCTTTTCTTTTTTTTTTTTTTTTGCATGTGTGAGTGTAGGTATGTGTACAAGAGGCAGTTCAGAGTGTATGCCTGGGGAGACCCAAGGATGATTTCAGAAATCATCCTGGCTTGCTCTACCTCTCTACTGCTTTGCTCTAAGGGTTTCCAAGCTCTGCCTTATAAGGCCAGAATTGCAGATCACCACCATTTCTGCCCAGCATTTTTATGTGGGATCTGGGATCTGAACTCAAGTCCTTTTATATAGGGGAACATACAAACTCTCATCATCTTCCTTAGAAGCACTTGCCCTCTAATGAAAATGAGGTGGAGTGCTACAAAATGCTGTTTTCTTGACATAGCTTCTACACTTATGAACTCATAACAGCAATCACTACCAGAACAATATGGATGTGTAGAAGCTCAGCAAGCTCCATTCCTGAGGAATTATAGGAAGTTAATGGTTGTAGGAGGGAGGGAAAAATCATATTCCTCAATTGCATAATTACTGGCATTTAGCCCTCACTCAATCAACTAACTCCCACATATGCTCTATAGCTAACTCAATTAAATGCAATGAATCTCACACACACAGAAAAAGATGCAAAAAAAAAAAAAAAAAAAAAAAAAGGTGGGAACTTGGGAAGAAGACCTGGCAGAAAGTATAATGGGATTAAAGGAATGTCAAGGAGGATTTAGGTAATTTAAAAATAAAAATGCACATTAGGCTGCCCAGCCAAGATCTCCAGTGGGTTTTTGGTGACTTGGCACACCTCAGGATGCCCACTGAAGATTTCTAGCACAGCGTTTGCAACCTTGATCACTTTCAGTAGCTCACTTCCAGTAGCTCTCAATTCCTCTCCTCCACCTACTAATCATTAAAAAATCCAGGCCACTACTAGACACCACAGAAGCCTAAGGTTTCTGACCAATGCTATACAGTCAGAGACCTAAGAACCACATTTTCAAGCAGGATAGTCCTATCACATAAACATAAGATAAGTAACTCATTTTATTTTCCATTTATTCTTAGGTGAGAGTTGCCCCCACTAAAGACCTCCATATATTGCACCCATATTCCATACACCACCCATACTGATTCATAGTTACTCATCCTGTGCAAAACCCTAATAAACCCTAAAAATTGACATCTTTCCCTCAACTCTAACCTCCAAATCCTAGCTCTACTACTATACACACACTATCCTTTCCTTTTGTGAGCTGTTTTGATATTTTAGCCAAATCCCACCCACCAAAATTAACTCTGAAGCTTAAACTTCTTAACTAAAATTAGGTCATAAACTCCTTCACCTCATAATCAAGGCCGGGTTTATATACCCAAAGGGCACTGCAGCTGCCACACCCACAAAGCAGTACCAAGTAACCCTAGATTAAACCTTAAACTAAACCATCTCATCCAAATCCAGGCAAATAGTTCTAAAAACTGTCAAAGTTGGGCATCCACATCTGACTCAAAGTTTTAAGTTAGAAACACCAAAGAAAGCAACCAAAATTCAGACACAAGATTTTCCCATCATGTAACCACAAAATACACCAAAACCTAGAAAACATGTTTCCTATAAAAAATGACCAACCCCTTACTAATAGACTCCAACAAGAATAATTTCTTGAATGTTAGACAGGAAAATAACAATCAAGATAATGTACTGTAAGTGTGGATTATTAATATACTCAATGAAATGTGAGGGGGACTTAAAAATGAATGGGAAGGACTCTGAGAGAAAAATAAACACATGAACGTGAATGAACAGGAAAATAGGTACCTAAATGAAATATAAAAGGCAATTTAGAAAACAAAAAATAAGAATGGAGTGGTTGAAAAAAATCTGAAGCTGAAATTAAACTTGGAATAAAATCCAAGTTAACTGCATTTGAAAACTCAGCACAAATTATCACCAACAGAATTGATCAAGTAGAAGATAAGAATATCAGATCTGGAAGACAAGCTGGCAATACAATACATTCATTAAAGAAAGTGAACAAGTTAAAAAATACATGAAAGGAATATTCAAGAGCTACGGGATACCATGAAGAAGTGAAACCTGCACATTTATGGAATCCCAGAATAAGAACTCCATGAAAACACTCCAGAACTTGAATTTTAACATGATCATAAATGAAAATTATCCATACTTAAGGACAGAGATCACTTTCCAAGTACAAGATGCATATCACACACCAAATCAGCTATGACCAAAACAGAAACACCTTGCATGGCAAATAATAGACAAAAACACTGCAAAAAGGAGGTAGAAGCAATCCAGAATGATTTCTGAAGTCACCCTTGGTCCTCCACAGGGATATATGTGTTCTCTCTCTCTCTCTCTCTCACACACACACACATACACACACACACAATGAATGAATAAATAAATAAAGTTTTTTAAAAATTACAATTTTATTAAAAAAAACACTGCAGATACAGGATAAAGAGAATGTTTTTGAGATCTGCAAAAGAGAAAAAGCAGTCACATTAAAAAAAAAACCCTATCAGAATAACATCTGACTTTTCAATAAAAACAATAAAAGCCAGAACTTGGAGAAGCATACTTCAAGTCAAGAATGATCACAAATGCCAACCAAAGCTGCTATATCCAGCTAAACGTTCAGTCATGGTTGAAGGAGAAAGAAGAATTTTTCCATTACATGATGCTAGTATCTACTAACTAGATACAAGTAAAAATATTCAAGAATGAAGAAAATTAAAACACACTCAAGAGTATAGAAAAAAAAATAGTGCCAGCACAAGTACTAAGCAAAAAGGAAATAATATAAAAACACAAAATGCCCAAAATGACAGGAATCTATAAATACTTCTCTGTTATAATCTTAAACTGAACTTAACTCCCCAATCAAGAGATGTATGCTAACAGCATGAATCATAACTTATCATTCTAATAACTGACAAAATAGTCTTCAAACTAAAACAAATCATAAAAGACACAGAAAGACACTACATGCTCAATATTTCAAAAACTGTACAAAGATACACTGAAACTAAATCAAGTCATAAACCAAATAGAGCAAACTAACATCTAGCACAAACTTTCTATCTAAATACCAGAAAGCAAGCCTCCACAGATACAGGAAAATCTAAATTACATACTGTACTCTATCTGACCACCATGGAATAAAACTAGACATCCAAAACAAAATAAACAACAGAAAGTACACAAATACTTGAAAACTTAACAACATGTTACTGAATGAGGAATATTTTCACGTATAAATCAAAAAAGAAATCAAAAACTTTCTAGAATATAATGATAATAAAAAATATACCTAAATCTGTGGGACACAATGAAGGCAGTACCAAGAGAAAAATTTACAGCACTCAAGGCCTACATTAAAAAAGTAGAAACATAACAAGTGATTACCTAACAATGCAGCTTAAAGTTTTAGAGAAACAAGAACAAACCAATTACAAAAGCAATAGACAGTGGAGATTAACAAGATCAGGGGAGAAATAACTGAAATTTAGAAAAAGAAAAAAAGAATCAATTAAATAAAAGGCTGTGTCAATGACAAACAATATTGTTAATTGTTATAAATAGTTTGCTAAATTTACCAAAACCAAAAGAGAGAAAGTCCAAATTAATAAAATTAGAGATGAGAATGGAGATATAACAACCAACACCAAGGAAATTCAGAGAACCATAAGTCCATACTACAAAAATTTATACTTCACCAAATTTGATAATCAGAAAGAAATGGATGAATTTCTAAGCATATACAACATACTAAAATTAAATCAGGAAGAATTGGGTTATTTAAATACTCCTACAACAAGTGAGGAAGTTAAAGCAGTAATTACAAATCTCCTAACAACACAACAGAAAAAGCCCAGTACTGGATGGATTTAGTGTATAATTCTATCAGATATTTAAAGAAAATTTAACACCACTTTAAAGGAACATATATCAACATAATAAAGGCTTATAAAACATTACAACCTTATATCAAAAATTACCATAAATTGTGGAATACTTGAAGAAACATTCCCTGTTAGATCAAGAACTAGGCAAGGCTTTCTAATCTTACCACTTCGGCTTAATATTATACTTGTTTCAGCTAAAGTTATAAAACAAAAAAAACATAAAAGGGATACAAAGAAAAGGAAGAAGCCAAGTTATCTCTATTTGCAGATGACATGATTCTGTATTTGAGACATGCCAAAAGTTCCACCAGGAATCTATTAGATCTAATAAATAACTTCAGTATAGTGGCAAGATATAAAATTAATTATAAGAATTGGTTGTTTTTGTATACACCAAGGATGAACAAAGTGAAAAAGTCCTGAGAGAAATAATTCCATTTACCCTAGGTCCAAGAAAGAAAGAAGAAAGAAAAAGAAAGACAGACAGAAAGAAAGAAAGAAAGACAGAGAAAGAAAGAAAGAAAGAAAGAAAGAAAGAAAGAAAGAAAGAAAGAAAGAAAGAAAGAAAGAAAGAAAGAAAGAAAGAAAGAAAGGCCATGGAATAAATCAACCAAAGATGCAAAAGACCTGTGAAATGAAAACTTTAATGTTAAAGGGAGAGATTACAGAAGACACCAGAAGGTGGAAAGACCTCCTATGTTCCTTGTTCAGTAGAATTAATATGTAAAAATGACCATCCTACCAAAAGTAATACACCAATAAAAACAATATACTTAGTTTTAGACTCGTAACCCTTTAGCAAATACACTCATCTATTATAATATATTCATAACATGTATATTGATATGTATTTATAAGCAAATAATCTAAAAGTAAATACCTTTTCACAAAAGTGTATTTTCTATTAGTCATTACATATCAGTAAGTTGTTTAATTGTTTTGCTTCTTAACAATAATTTTTTTTATCATTCTGTTTCAGGTTAATTACCATCAAATAAAATATTCATGAATAGTAAATAATCTAAGCAAATGTTAGGAGAAATTCAACAGATATGTGTCTTTAGCCTCACACAATATACTGGCTCCAACATAATATATTTTAAGACAACTCTGCTTCACATGATTGTTGGAGATGGAGGAAAGATAAAATCAAAAATAGGTCTCTTGGTCTCCTTTAGATTAGGACAGATATCTCTAAGCAGTAAAAGAGTAGTTTGTAATTAATTATAACATAAAACCCTAAGGACAGAAGCTGCATTGACAATTGTTTTCTTATTCTGGTTCTTCAGTTGCTAGAAAGATATATGGATACAATGGGCATTCAATATTACCTTATTGATTAGCCAAATAATCTGAAGCTGTCCTAAAACTACCTTATAACAAGAACACTGTTGGGAATATGAAGGAACACAGTAGTGAGTGCTTGTTGGTGTCCAGTGTCCACAAAATGTGCTGATAAAATGCATTTACCCATTTTCCCTTAGGTTTTTGTAAAGATTGCATTTCCGGGTTTTTTCAAGACAGTTAAAAGATAAGATTCTCTTCCACAAATAGGGCATGTATATCCCACATTGATGGTAAAATTTTCTTTAACTCCCTGAGAGTCAAACTTACCATATATAAAACCGACACTGCCTAAAAAAAGGAAAAGAAAAAAATGATAAACTGAATATTTCAAATTTTCATTAGTTTACAGCATTTAATGTATACATAAATATGAATATATATGTATATATATACACACACACATAAGCAAAACTAACTCCAACTTCCATAAATATAAAATACTGGTGTTGGTGAATGGTAAGTAAAATACTTGCTGCCAAACCTGACAATCTCATTTCCATTCTCAAAACCTTTAAGGTGAAGGAGTTAAAAAAAAAGCCTGCAAGTTATCCTCTGATTTCTACGTGTAGACCATGGCCCATGTATAACCACATACATACTTACCTACTCAATCCCCACAAAGTAAATAAATGTAAAATATAATTAATATACAGTTTTATAAAAGTATACCTTATTTATTTAAGTAGCATCAATTACTAATGCTGGAATATGTTCAACAGTGTCACCAATGTAAAAATAAATTATACCAGTCATTTAATACCCAAACAAATATTATGTAAACTTAATACAACTTGATGACATTAGACAAGTTTGAAAGGCTTAAACAGAAAATAACTGCTAATGTGCAATAAAAAAACTCAAAACCCTGTGTAGTAGGACAGGTCTGTAATCTCAGTACTTGGGAGTTTGAGGCAAGGGTCCTGGACTACACAGTGAGACCTAGTTTCAAAAATAAGAACAAAACCCAAAAACAAACAAAAAAATCAGAAATCTAAATACCTTTAATAAATACTAGCAAAATTTAAAATGACCATATCACCTTATTATTTATATTTTTCATGACAGAAGAAGTCAAAAAGTATTCTATAAAAAATCCTAGACACTAAGTTGGAGAATATTCAATCTTGTAGTTTTGGTCAAGTTTATATTTCCATCATACTACATTAGATCTACACAAAGAAAACTTGAACAATGCCAACTAACCTGATAAATAAATTTCTTTCTCTGTCGTTGTTCTTGATGAATGAACTTCTGTGGGTATACTGGTTACAGATACGTTCTGTGTTGCTATAATATGAACAGAGGTAAATGATGATTTGTGTAATATAGAGACTTTTAGTCATTGTGCTATGTAAAGCAGTGTTTGGTGTTATTGAAAATGAAACTCCTGCTTTAATAAATCTTTGGGTTGTTTGTGTGGACTGTGCAACAGAAACATTAGCATGGTGGAACTTTAGGTTGCTGGTGAGGTCTTTGTAGATAGAGCACATAATATAGAGGATATCTGAATGATTGCTGGGGACTTTGTAGTTAATTTTTTTTTCCTGTGTTGAGTTTCTATGGATTCAGTGGGACTTCTGCATCTGGAACATTTATTGTGTTGGGTTTCTTTGGAGTTGGTGGGACTTCTACACCTGGAAGATTTACTATGTTTGGTTTAAGATATGTTGAGATGTTTGCTTCAGTAAATTTCTGAGGTCTTGTTGGCAAATGTGTACCTGGAATCTTTACTGATGTAGGTTTCTGACATGTTGGTGGGCGTCTTGTAGCTGAAACTTTTATCGTAGTGGATGTTTGTATTGTTGGTGGAGCTTTGGAAGGTGGAGATTTAGCTATGGAGAAAAAATGTTAAGGAAAAAATTTAATATTGTCAGCAATTTAAGCTTTCTTGGCCATTGCTTTCTCTGTGTTTTTTGTCTTGCAGTCCCCTACAAAACCCTAAACTGGACTTTCAGGAAATTAATATTTATCACATGTTTCTCTAAGAAGTGAAATGATACATCATTTTTACTAGCACATATTCATTATATGTCATGATAGGTCTCATATAAATTTTCACACAAATAGACCATGAAGTTTGACAATATTCACTCTTTTCTATCGTTTCCTCCCTTCTGCTATGGAAATACTCATTCCACAAGTCTCAATTTTTATGATGCAACTGGATATCATCATATTAAAAAGTCAGAATCTGAAAGTTTATTGTCATGGTTTGAAATGTGTCCCCCCCAGTCTCATGTGTTTGGCACCATCATGGCGCCTTGAGAGGTGGAGACTTGCTGGAGGAAGGCAGTCACAAGGGGTGGGCCTTGAGGTGGATTAGTCCCACCCTACCTCCAGAAGAAGTCTGCCTTTGCAGCAAGGAGTCTGCAGCTCTCAGCTTCCAAGATGTCTGCAGTGACCTATCCTCCTCCAGCTCTGGCCAACCAGCCATGCTGCCTCTGCTTTGAAAGACTGTTTCTCCCCTCTGGAACTGTAAGCTGAATAAACCTCCCTTTCTCCCTTAAGTTGCTTGACTTTGGGTGCTCTCTCACAGCAATAGTTAAGAGTAACTGCTACATTGATTAAATTTTTTTCATTTATGGGGCCTAAATATATATATATAAAAGATATATAACATATATCTTTTATATATATAAATATATATAATATATATCTTTATATAATATAATTTATATAAAGAAAATCAAATATATATGTACTATATCAAAGTAGAAGGACATTTTTGTTTTGCCATTAAGAATATCTTTTGTGACTGAAGTAACTTGATGTGAATATAATATTGAGATCTTAAAGCTTTATTTTTAGATATAAATGAAGGAAAAGAAATTTGGAAACACTGCTGATCTCATTCTGTAATACAACCGTATTTTGTCTTTATGATAATAATCTTCCTATATCTTCAGCAAGAAGAAAGAACAATGGGACCCACAAAAAGAAAGACAGAAGTTATTTTTTTCAGTGTTCTCAGCTTGCATAGTGAATTTGTGAACATTTATTTTCTGAAGTAATTAGTAGATCTCAGTAAAGATTATTCCATTTTCTTAATTTGCCATATAAATTCACATGTATTTAGTTCCTTCTTAGATTTCAGAAGATCAAAACCAATACAAAACTACTAAAAGTGCATTCCAGGAACCAGAAATATAACAACATATCAATGTTTGGAATCTCATGTGCCATTTAAATGATTTGACAAACTCCCTTCAAGGCAGTAAAAAGACTTACTACAGCACTACTAAGTAGTGCTGAATTTTGGCAAATGCTTTTTGGAAAATCCCTTAACATTTTGCATTTCTTATTGTATAATGAGAGAAAAATAAAGTGAACTGATGCTTATCATGATTTGATCACACATTACCCTCTTAAATATGTCTGATTATATGTCAGTTTTAATAGATTAGCAAAAATTAATGACAACAAAATAATTCAAATTGGCTGGAATCATTGTGGGAAATAATTTTTTTTTGACTTGTCTGAGCTAGGGAGATAGCTCAAGGGATAAAGACTCTGCCTCACAATCCAAAGAAATGGAGATCAAATACTCAGATCACAATTAAAAATGCCTGTTGGATATGGTGGCCATCTGTCATTCTGGTATTGTAAGGTGGAGCCTGGAAAACTTCAGAGCAAGGTAATAAGGAGGCAGAATCTAGGATGATTCCCGAAGTTACCTTTGAGCCTCCACAAGCACTTACTGAAAGAAATTGGACCGCTCCAGAGCCCATCAGAACTAGTGCAGTATTTGCTGCAGCTCCCTGCTGCGCTGCCCCCACGCCCTCCTGCCTGCTGTCCCTCCACTGGTCGACCGTACAACAATTTCCTGTGCTATACCTGCAGGCATAAAGATCCCAGCACAGTTTCACTGACCTTTAGCAGACCCCCTGATATGGGGAGGAGGGGGTCAGATAAGTGACTTCCTGGGTTGTACGTGTAGGCACAGAACTCAGTACTTTTCCACTGGTTGCACAAGTCCCTCGCTCAAACCCCTCTCCTATCCACACCCTGTAAGAAGCAACTAAAGCGGAAAGCTGCTGCTATTCTCTTGCCTACCATGAGAGGCAGCCATCTTTTCCCTCTTTCAATAAACATTTCTTGTGTGAGCCTAGCTGTTGGTCTTGCTTGCAGGGGTGAAGATCCACCATTAAGGAGACTACCTTATACTTATACTCATGTACCTTCTAGTAAACACACACACACACACACACACACGCATAAAAACAAAAATCTAGTCTGACATTCCCAGTCAAATTATACTTGATGCTTAGGTAGTTTTAGAGCAGCCATGCTGAAATGGTCTCCAAAGTTGGAAAGCCATCCCCCACTGCTGGGATTAACCTGGAGGACACCCACTTGTTGATAGGGAGAACTGACTCCAATCCTCCACAGATAAAAGGTGGTCAACTTCCCCCAACCTTTTGCTTATGAAAGGATATGGAGATGAGTTCTCCATGGCAGATAAATTAAGTCCATCACAAGAAACAGCTTGACCATGAGCCCAACCACAAGATCAACTGGGTTGAGCCTCAATATGAATAGACCAATGAGATGTAGAGGATCAAAAGTTCCAATCAGGTTTGCAGAAACTAGAGCTAACCAATCCATTTTTCCCAGGGCTTACTTAAATGTACAAATATATGTGACCCTGGCAGCCATCTTTGGCCCCTGCTCCTCATGGCACACCATGTCTGGAGTTCACAAGTTCTTTTCCAGCTCCTTGTCCTTCATGAATTCCATGCTTAGGATCCATGAGTTCTCCAGGGCACCTGCCTCTCATGGCACTCCACGTCTGGAGTCTCTCCTCTAATAAACTCTGCTTTAATCCTCTACGTGTGTTTTGGTTACAATCTTGGACTCCCAAAGACAAGAACCTGTATATATAAAGACCTCAGGAGAGTGATTCCCCCCCCCAAAAAAATGTGATTGCTGACATACTTGGGGTTATATCAACCACTTTATTATAGTTTTCTTTCCCACTCTCATGTTTTGGTTTCTCTTCCTATTTGCGGGTAAATATTACCAGTTCTTTTTTAGCTTGTGATGTTGATATTCTTTAGCTGTCTTTGTGTGACAAACCTGTACACCATAATGTTTATTAGATGATAAGTCAGTTCTGTGAATGATCACTTTTAGTATTTTTTCAGTACTGCTAGAACATTATAACTGTTTAGTTGTCTTTGCCTCCTGTGCTTTGCTTCATTTTTGCTGTGTTTTGTATTCCTCATACAATCCTAACCACAAAGGATATTGGATTTCACTGTCTTGTAAAGTCAGCATTCATCAATTCTTCTCTTTTCCCATTTTTTCTTTCCATTTTCATGCTGCTGTGTGAACTTTTTCCTTTGAGCAATCATCTAGAACTTCCTTTGCCCACTCTCCACAAGTAAAAAACTGTTATTCTCTGGAGCTCCTGAGAATAACCAGCTAGGGGGTTGGACTTCCTTCAAGATGTGGGAAAAGAGTAAACGACAGAGGAAAAAGGGGATTCTCCTACCATCCAAGCCAGCAAAGCAGTCTGAAGACCACCCTCCCCCAAGCAGTGAAGAAGTCTCCAAGAGACTGCTGAACAGCCAAGCAAACTGGAAGAGGCCAGTCAAGCAATCTGGAAGAGGATAGCCAAGCAGTTTGAAAGAGGTCCTGGATGACCCTGGAGCAATAGTCTGGGAAAGACTGCTAGCAGGCCAGTCAACAGTGGGTGTAGGCAGGGGGTCAGGGATAGTCCAGCAGTTGCAGAAGGCCTCAGAGCAGCCCAGGAGCCTGGAGAAGACTCTTTCAGCAAGTCCTACATCAGAGAGCCCCAGGGGTGTAGCTTCTGAGTCTCACTCTTTTTGCGGGGAGGCTTTCTGGTGATGTAGCTGCCTTTGAATTATCCCCACTTCTGTCAGTATCCTTGCCCTATCCAGTAAGTAACCTCAATAAAATTATTGGTTTATTCTCCCATTGGTCGGGGTGAAGCTCCTTCTGGGGTAGGTACACGGTTATATAGCATCTCCCTAGGAAAAACAATTCACACAGCACATGTGTAACACAGGATTATTCTCTTTCTAATTCAACAGTTTCCTTTAGTTTTTCTATACTCATGTTCCACTTTCAACAAGTTCCTTCAGTTTTTGTTTGAATATGTATTTATCTTGCGTTTGTTCAGTATTAGGGGATATAGTCATTATGTGTACAACCTAGGTGAGTAGTAAAGTTCTTAGAGTTCTTTTTCAGTTTTTTTTTTTGGCTGAGCCATGCTGTTGTTCAAAAGCCTACAGTCAGACTTACTACTCACTGACTTGAGTTTCCTAAGTTAGTTTTGAGTAGCTATGTGTGAGTTGTATGGAAGTAGTTATAGGTTTTATCCTACTTAGCCTTTTAATCTGCTGATGTATTTCATGAATTTAGAATATTTTGTCATAATTACTTTTTAATATTTCTCCTCCTCCCTTTTTCATCTTCTTCCATCTTTTTCCCCCTTTAAAATATCTCTCTCCTTTCTTTCTCTTCTCTAGCATATGTTAGAACATTTTAACATGTCTCCATACTTAATCCATACTTAATATTTTTTTGTATATGTATATAGGCCCATAGACCTCTCAGATTCCAGTAAAAATATGCAACAAATAAAATAAAAATGAAAAGTATATACACAACATTTTACATTCATTTCTGAAACACTTAAAAGTACATATACAGTGATTCACAGAATGGAAGGCAAAGATAAGACAAAGTATCTTATTACCTTTGCATTCAGGTGGCTGGTCACTCCATTCTCCTCGGGTGCCGTTTACAGAACAATAAATGAAGCGCTTTCCAATCAGGGATGAAGCCATTAGCACAACTGTATGCTACAACCTGTCCGTATACATAAGTATCACTTTCTCCCTGAATTTTTCCGTTGTCAATTTTTGGTGGCTCTGGGCAAAAAATTTCTTTAAAAGAAATACAGCATCTTTTTAAGTAAATAAAACCCGTATTGAATTTCTACAATTGAGTATAAAACAAATATTTTTTAAAAAGCAAAATCTATTTTTCTTGGCTCAGAATTATCAGCACGGGATGGCAATGAAATGCTCTTATGTAATCAGTAGTATATTTGAAACTTTGAATACAAGTTTCATAGATTATAAATGCTATCTCGAGAATAATTATAAAAATATGATTTATAATAATCATGTGAATTAAAATTACAGTAAATTTTGCCCTGTTATCTATCAGACTGTGATCAAAGAAAATGAAAGGTTTTAGAGGTGAAAACTGAACAGTTGGAGATGACTTCAGTCACGAAACAGAAACTGTTAACTCAACATGTATTCTTTAACCACAATAGAATAAAAAAATGGAACCTGCTATTCATTTCCTAGTCATTATGGAAATAAAAATTAAAACCACTCTAAGATACCATCTTATTTCTGCTAAGATTTAAAAAAAAACAACAAATGTTGGAGAGGATGTGGGGAGACAGGATCACATACATTTTTGGTGGGACTGAAAACTTGTACAATGTCTTTGGAAATCAGTATGGTAGTTCATGAAAAAGCTACAAGTGGAACTACCATACCATACAGTTACACCACTTCTATGAATATTCCGAAAACATGTTGCATCTTATTACAAAAACATGTGCACATCAATATTCATTTCAGCTCTATTCACAATAGCAGATAAATGGAATCAGCCCAAAAGTGCAATAGTAGTTGGAGTAGAAAATGAAAATGTGGTATATATACACAATGGGGGATTCAGCCATCAAGACAAATAAATTATGGAATCCATTGGTACTAGTCAACATACACTACACAAGCGAGCACAGAGAAGGAGAGAGAAGAGAAGACAGAAATTTACCTGGTATGCTCTTGCCAGAAGATATGATTAAGTAAATTTCCCAAAATCAGAAAAGTGATCTCTTTTAAAAAAATGTTTATTTATGTATTTATGTGTGTGTGCATGTGTGTATGTATCAGAGGACACTGTATGTTTCTGTGGAGGATCAAGGGTAACTCTAGGAATCACCCTGGATTGCTTTTACCTCCTTTTTCTTCACTGTGGGATTTCCCAGCCTCTGCCCACAATAGCCCAAAGTGCATGCTGTTTCTGTTTTTGCCTTGTGTTTTTACCTGGGATCTGGGATCTGAACTCAGGACCTTCTGCTTCCAAGGCAGAATCTTAATCTCTGAGCCATCTCTCCAGCCCAAAAGTGATAACTTTTAAGAAGCTATTGAAAAGAGACTTCAAAGCAACCAAAAACAAAACTAAATATCTGTCATTGATGCTAGTTGCCTTCTAGAACCCAATAATAAGACCATACAACTATAGTCAGCATACTTGATCTTGGGATACGTGAGAAAACAAGCTGTAATGGAAAGGGAAGCCTTCTCCATTCTGGCTAGACCCATAAACCCAGAAGGAATGATGAAGGCTTCTGGGGAGGAAGTAACAATAACGCCCTTGCCAATCTATCAACAACTGTGTCAAGAGGAGTTCAGTAGTGAAATAATGGCCTGTAAGGGTGATCAATTGCTTTCAGTTCAGCATTGAGGTCCATTTCGCAGCAGGGAGCACATGCCTAATACTGTAAACCAAGCCAAACACCCAAAGATAGAGAGAACATAGGGCCCAGGAGGGAACAAACTTCTTAGTGTTAACTGATAGTAAGCTTTGACCTAAACACTTATACCTCAACACTCAACCAACAAGTGTCCCAATGGAGCGTGTGCAATGGGGAGAACCACAAATGGCCAAAGTAAAGTAAAAGTAATTGTTGATGTCTGGGTCCTAATCAACAAATCTAAAAATATCTCAAAATCAGGGAACTTTTTTTTTCCCATTCATACAAACTTAATAGTACTCTGGTCCCCTCCCTCCCTCCACCCCTCCTCGGTCCCCCTTGCTCCCTCCTCCCTTTTCTCCTTCCTTTCACCCCCCCCTCCCTATCTCCCCATGCCCTCCCACCCCCCAATCCTTGGAGCATCCTTTAGTGTGAATGTCAAACTTCCCTCTGCGTCTTCCACTCTCATGAGGTGTAAGGACTCAGTAGCATTGCCTAGAGCGCTTTCTTGTGCTCCCCTTTAGTATGAGAACACTATTGTGGCTGTTAATCCCTTGCCTCTTGGGGGGGTCATTGATATGTCAGTCATTGCACAGGTCATGCAAGTCCTATTATGGTTACTGGGGCCCTAACTTGTGTGGAGTATCTTGCGTATCATTGCTCCTCCCCATCTTTAGGCTCTTAGAATCTTACCGCCCCCTCTTCTGCAAATTTCCAAGGCTCAGGGAACTTTGAAGAAGAACGGGGGAGGTAACCGCAGGCAACATCCTCTATTCATATCAAGGAAGTGCTGCTCTACTTCCATTAGATCTCCACAACTGCTGACCTAGTAAGATCTTGCCATGTAAGAGGGAGGATCCCATGAGACACAACATTACCTTTAAAGACTATACGGGACTAGTGCTAGACAGGAGAGAGGTCAAGTCCCTATACCCAACGGCTTATGCACCAGTGGGCCATTTACTCCTTGGCTGGTGCTCAGGCACTATATACATAAAAGAGGCAACCTAGATAGGGGAACCTACAGCTATGACACAGTGGATTGACACAGTGGATATGACACAGTAGAAACAGCAGTGGCTGTACTTCCAGCCCTGGTGGGCAGAGCCTGGGAAATCCCAGAGAAAAGCAAAAAGGGGACAGAAGCAATCCAGGATGATTCTTGAAGTTACCTTTGGTCCTCCACAGGGACACAAAGTGCCCCCCCCCCGCCACATGCATGCACACACGCATGCACAAGCAAAAGAAATTAATAGTTTAAAAAACACTAACCAAGAATATAAAAGACTTCTATGATTTAAAGTTGAATGAACTGAAGAAATTAAGTAGGACACTAAAAGATGAAAAGATCTTCAATGTTCATGGATTGGTTGGATTAATATTGTGAAAATGTCTGTCCTACCAAATGGAATCTATAGATTCAATTCATTCTCAATCACAGTTCCAGTTTTGTTCTTCAAAGAAATATAAAAATAATTGTGAAATTCACATGGAAGCACAAAAGACCCTAGAGAGCCAAATAATCCTGAGCAAAACGATTAGTACTAGAGGAAAATAAATTGACTGCAAAGTATCCAATTCCAAATATACCCAAATCCATCCACAAGAGGGGAAAGAAAAAACTGCACAGCCAGAAGGTGGGGAGGAATTCCATTTATCAGTGTCTTCTGGACATAAGACCACTATACCCATGGACTCATTGCAGCTGTGTTACCTTCACAAGATCGACACAAATGGAACCCATCAAATATTACAACATGAATGAGCTCATGAGGTCTCATGCCTTTCTGAATAAATCTTTATGTTTAATGCTGGCTGGGAGAAGTTTTCCACTCTTCTCAGTATATCCAGTGATATATGCTACACCCAGGCCCATGCTAATGTAGTCAACCCTTATTAAATCCAGTGAACTGCACACAAACAAAAAGACAGAAAACTAGAAAGAAATCTTGCTAAGAAATAGATTCTCAGTGGAAGAGGGAGTAGAGATGAGGTAAGAACATATCTGAACAGAGGTATCCTTGAATGGGTGGACCATGATGATTCCACAATTCAGGGATATCCTAGAAGCTGCCAAAACAATATACGCTATTGTCACTTCTCTTGGCTGCCCACCATAACTATATGGTAAGATCCTATTGCTGAAGTCATCATACACCTTGGTTGAAGGACATGAAAACTTCAAATTGGAAACTTCCTTCCTGATGGCTAGCCTTCAGAGCGACACAATAGTTATGTGGGCCACTCTAGGAGAAAAGACATCAGTAACCTTATCCAAAGTAGACCTTAAATACGACCTTACCGTGTTGTGTCATTGGTATAAATATTAAATTAACCAACTTTTTTCTGATTGGATATGAAGCCTTTTCCCAGTAGGAAATTCAAGCCTAGTACTGCTTAAACCTGGCAAGAAGCTAATAGGTTAAAATGTCATATGCCCTGGAGAGCCTATTATTGTGATGCATTGTAATATTTTTTCTATTTTTTTCTATTCATATATAATATGTTAATCTTGATGATAGTTAATCTTGGATGTCAACTTGACCAGGCCTGTCTGATTGGAACCTCCCAGTAGCAGACCAGATAAAAGGAACCATAGAACAGAAAATTTTGAAAAAAGACTCTTGGAAGCTATGCTCAAAAACTCTCTTCCCTCCTACCACCTGGCTTCTTTGCTTCTTTGACTCTCCAGCTCTCCAACCCTCCAAGTCTTCAATGTGACTAAAGACTCTCCAGGAATCCTCCAGCCTTCAGCCATCACCCACTGGCCTGCTAGACTGAGCAGCTACTGGCAGCCATTGTTAGACTATCTCAGTCATTTCTAGTAAGCCAATTCAATAAAGTCTCTTTTTATACATTCATTCTGTTGATTCTGTGGCTCTGGAGAACCCTGACTAATACACATAGATCTCTACTTCAGTCAAAGCTTTTTTTCTGCAGTGGGCAGTGGTTCATGCTGTAACTCATAATCAGTTAAAAAGCTGAGAATAAGTCACTATGGACATAACCCTAAATTGGACATCTTTATCCACTTTGCCTTTTTCAAAGCTCAAGGGACATCTAAAAAGAAGAAGCAGAAAGAATTTAGGAGCTGGAGGATAGTGAAAATTGTACTAAAATGCTGTCCTCTGGAGGTGACATGGCAGTTGTTTGTATTCATGAATTCATAGCAGTTGTGGTACAAGCATAGACCTGCACAATGTCCAACCAGTCATGTGGGGGATCCCATGACCAGCATGCTTACCTCACAATTCCCATGTGTACCAGAGGGGGATCAACAAGAATTCAATCAGTTTGGGTCAGGAGGGGTCTTGGAAAAGCCAAAAAACAAGTCAAGTTTATTATGGAACCTATCCTTATATGCCATGAAACAGGGGGTGACATCTGTACACTGTGCAGAACAATGACAATAGTGACAGATAAATTGCAGGTGCAAGGTCTACAATAGGTGGGACTGCCACCAATAATACAGCCCTGCCAATCTTTAGACATGTTAATAGGCCCTAAAGGCCCCATACTTGGTGGGGAAAGAACAGGCTGCTGATAGGTCAGGAACGTGGTGATACAATTACAATGATAAAGCTCTGGGGCCATCCTTTAGGTATGCTAACCAACATCTAGATAGCTTCCAAAGAACAGGAAGGAATATGTAAAAAACACCTATGCCCTTGAACCCAATTGGAGACAGGACAAGATCCATCCCTGTCCCTTGCGGGGAAAATCAACAGGAGTCAGTTTATGACTATACTGGTATAGGCTGGCATCAGTGCTGGCATAGGCACAGAACTATGCTGGTATAGGAGGCACACTGCAACTGAGACAGTGAGGAATGCCCCTGGCATCCATCTTCAAGAAATGGAGATCTCAGGCTTGAGTGTTCCCTATGCAGTTAAAATTCCAGCATGTCTGGGGAGGTGCTAAGGAGGTCTCAGCCCCGGGCTGAAGAGCTAATGGCAGTAATGACTGCTTGGGAAGGGGGAGTCATTTTCTTTTGATACTGTACTCATATGTTGACTATGCTCCAACAATGAGCATGCAGATAACACTAATGAGATGCAGTGGATTATTAAAAATAAAGAGGACATGTAGATATCAGAAGATATAGCAGAAGTGTTCCCTTCTGCTAGCATCCTTGCTAGCATCTTGCCATAGTTAGGCACAGGTGTCAACTTGACAGTTGAGGGTTTGAGTTCTGGGCACATTTGTAGAGAATTAGTGGTTGAGTTAAGCCCAGAGCAAACCTGTAGGAGATTGTCTAGCTTATGGGGAAGGCCCAGCCTATGATGGGTGGGATTAGGCCTTGGAATAAAATACAGACAGCTGGATGAGAGAGTTGGCATCCTTGTGTATACTTGGCCAGACATACTGGTCGTCAAGTAAGGATTGTCCCTCTCAGCCATTATGTAGAGATGGTGTGTCCAGTTCCCTTGGCCCTGGTGTTGGTGCATGCTCTCCCATCAAGCTGGACAGACTAACCAGACTATTGTAAGAAAATAAACCCCTTGTTCCCTTAAGCTGTTTAATGGTCATTTGTCACCAACCATGCAGGTGAACTGTAACAGAACTGGGTATGTGGGAAGTAGAATGTTGCTGATAAATCTGACTATGTGGATTTTTTGGCTTTTGAACAGTTTTGCTGAAGAAAGTTTGAACTGTTTGAAGATTTTGACTTTGTGGATTACAAATACTGTTTTGCAGAGTTTAGTGGGCCATTTGGAAAATAGTGATGCTGAGAGAGTTATGAATTGTTTGGGTCCAGTTTGTGATGAGGGGAACAAGGACTTTGGTAAAGCTGAATTTAAAGACAATGGACTGGTTTGCTTGATAGAGGAGAGCTGTGTTGGCAGCCTAGAAGATTTGCATGAGGAAAGAGCGGGCAGCCGAATAGCTGCGGTTGTTGGAAAAATGAACATCAATGAAGGAAAACCTAGTGACTTGCACTGGGGTGTGGAAAACATGAATACTATCGTATGACAAATTCATAGTTTAAAAACCTAGATTCCTTCAGGGGCAAAAGCCCATGTTAAAGCTGTTTCTTGCCCTTTGGAAGTTTGGCTTTTCTAGCATCAACACACAAAACTTGGTACAGCTGTGGCTTCAGTGGACCAAGCTATGTTTCAACTTTGCTTCAGCGTCTGGCAGCATTCCTTAGGTGGCAGGTGGTTTTGGTGAATGATTTGAGGGGTTCATGGGGAGCAGCAAAAGCTTGGCACCAAGTGGCAGGCATAGAGTTCCTGCAAGAAAGGGTAAAGCTTATAGTTGCACAGGCGAACCCAGAGTGGGGTTGGAGATGCCAGAACCATCGGATGTGTATGCTCAGGATGGCTGTGAGTGGAGATTCATCCTGGTTCAGAGGAACTCTGCTTCTGTAACTTCAAGCTGCAAATAGGGACTGGGAATGCCTAGAATCTTTGGGCCACCTTGACTATGTGATGAACAACAGAAGATGAACATTGAAGTAGAGGATTCAGTATTTGATTTGCTGGACTTTGATCTTATGTCAAGACACCTCTGTTTTAATGTTTTATCTGTCTTAAAGTATTTAACTTATTTTGACTTGATAGACTTCTACAGTTAAAAGATCTGAGATATTTAAAGACTTTTGGTTCCAATATTTTAATAACTGAAGTTTTAATGACAGAACATTTTAAATTTGTCTATGGAATGTATTTATATTTTTAAGATAACTTTTAACATCTGTGGGGACAAGGATTGAAGGTTACAGTTTAAAAGTGCTATGTTTTGTGTCAAGTTGACAAGGGGTGGAGTGTCATAGTTAGGCACAAGTGTCAACTTGACAGTTGAGGGTTTGAGCTCTGGGCACATTTGTAGAGAATTAGTGGTTGGGTTAAGCCCAGAGCAAACCTGCAGGAGATTGTCTAGTTTATGGGGAAGGCCCAGCCCATGATAGGTGGGATTAGGCCTTGGAATAAAATATAGACAGCTGGATGAGAGAGTTGTCATCCTTTTGTACACTTTGACAGACATGTTGGTCTAGCATGTAAGGATCATCCCTCTCTCAGCCATTATGTAGAGATAGTGTGGTCAGTTCCCTAGGCCCTGGTGTTGGTGCATACTCTTTGGTCAAACTGGACAGACTGTAACCAGACTATTTTAACAAAATAAATCCCTTGTTCTCTTAAGCCATTTGATGGTCATTTATTAGCAACCATGCAGGTGAACTGCAACATATTTATTGCTTTTGTGTTTTAGATTTTAGCCATTCTGTCAGGGGTAAGATGATATCTTATGATGGCATAAACTTGCAAAATATTCAAGACACATTTAATCCTTAGAATGACACACTCAAATGGAAACCTCCATAATATCCATAACCAATACAGAATTGTTAGTTGGGGGGCAGAGGAGAGGAAGATCTGAAGGGAATGGAGACAAAAGAACACAGGCAAAGTGATTAATAAGACTATTATGGAAGAAAAGGGGAGGGAAGTAATAGTATAGGTCTCAATAAGGGATAAAAGAGGGGGGAAAAGGCAAGTGCTCAGGGAAAAAAGAGGGATCATGGGCCTCACCTGGTTATGAATGCTGCAAACTATTACAACTCTGGTAAGAAGAATTCAAGGGAAAAATGGTATGTAAGACCCATCGGTAACCAATTACTCTTTGAATAGGTTTTAACCCCCTCCTATTGTCAGGGAACTCATGATTCATACTCTAAACCTATCCAAATAGTGGAGGAAAACAGACTCTAGACAGGAACAGATGTCTTAGTGTTAATTATAAAAATTTGATAGTAAACCACCATATAAACACTTCTTATCTACCCTTTAGATAAGAAAATCTCTCAGAGGGCAACCGAGATATAATGAGAGATTAGTGAGGCAGAATAGCACATCTGGCCAAAGTTTGGAATGTCAGTGACTCTGGAATGCTCAGCCCTAATCAGGCCACCAAAACCTTTTCCCACCCTAAGGTTCAGTGAACCTTGTGAAAGAAGGGCAATAAAACTGTTAAGAGCCTAAAAGTGGGGTGGTGTACTTCTGACCAACTACTACAACCACAGCAGGGATGCTTCAAACACTAGATCTTTGTAGTGAGAACGTCTACTACCACAATTACACAATGGCCGCCATGTCAACATTCTCCCCAAGGACTAGTGAGAAACAACTCTCAGGAGAAACAACTGCACTGGGAGAATGTCTGGGGATAGGTACTGGACAAGGGAAGGGGAACCTATCCACTTATGACATAGCCCACTGCAGAGCCTCATAAGGTACGACAGAGACTGACTCCTTAGCAACCCAGACATCCCAAAGGAAGCACAGTGATACATGCAAAGGAACAAGAAGGTGGGATGGAAATGGCTGGATGAAGAGGGGAAGATGGGAAAAAAGAAGGGTGTGTTGGGAGGGTAGGAGAGGTGGATAGAGAAAGAGTTGGGGCAAGGACATAAACTCATTTTGTTTGCATTTAAAAATTATCAATTAAAAACAATGTGAAGTTGACCTGATTTAAAAAAAAAAACCAATGTATTGGGAGGGGAGCAATGGAAGCAGGATTGGGAGTAGGAGTGATACATGATCGAATATTTTGTATACAGGGATACAATCATAGAATAAGTAAAAATACTATTATTATAAAACTTTACTTCTTTAATGATGATTTCACATAATAACTATTTCACATAATAAATATTTGCAAGCAATTATCTCAGCTGATAATCATCACTCTAGAAATGTATACATACAGTAAACACTGGTTCTTAGAAAAAGATAAATTTGATATAAGAGACTGTTTAATGCCTTCTGCTGCTTATTTTATAATATGGAGTCAGTCACATAGACTCCTGGAGTGATAGTATTCTCTTCCACAAAACTGTGGGGAATTTATACAATGGAATACTACTCAGCATCAAAAAATGAATTAACGAAAATTTCCTGGAAATGGATGGAATTAGAAGAAATTACATTGAGTGAAGCATCCCAGATACAGAAAGTTAGATGCCGTATGTTCTCCCTTATAAATGGATCTTGGTTCCAAACCCACTTAATGAAATACTCAAAGGCAAATCTCTGTAACACCTATTATAATGGCAAAGGAGTATAATTAGGAGAGAAGAGGAAAGAACATACTTCAATAAAGAAATTAGGCCTCAGTCATGAACTGCCTGTAAGTAGACATCTGATGCAGCTCACTTTCACTTCCCTTCTTATTCAGTTGGGACTGGATGGATTTGATCTTCCCAGTCATGAAGGGGATAAGGGCTGGGAGTTAGATGGTAACCAATCAGCAACCAGGAGGCTGATCCCACACACAATTGTAACCTACTCCTATTCTTCTGTCTACCTTTAAGCCTCTTCTTACTTTAAGACCTTCATTTAGGCAGCCTTGTATCTTTGGTCAGGAGATGACCTCAATACCCATCAGCATGCAGCCAAGGGCAGTGCAGGAACAGCAAAACTGAAAACAACAACCAACCATAATTCAGAACACCAAAGACCATACAGTGTTCATTGCATCAAACAATCTCTCCTCATTCTAAAGCTCATGGAACCTTGTGGAAGAGGAGGCAGCAAGATTGTAAAAGCCTAACAGTGGGGAGAACCACTTATAGACAAGATATTCCATTCAAGCCTGGGCTGTGGCAGGTAGGCTATTGCTACAACATTGTTTGACCTTGCCTAAACTGCACAATGGCTGATATGTCAATAAGCCCTCAAAAACTAGCACTGTTCTCAGGGGAGAAGGTTTCAGACAGTAGGATCCTTAGAGGCAAGGGGTTAGACAGATATAACAGAGTTCTCATATTAGTGGGTGACCCAAGAAGGGGCCCCAAGCTATGCCAATGAATCCTAAACCCTCACTAGTGTAGACAACTTAGAGGGACTTTCAACACCCATATAAACAGATGTTCTGGAGAGTGAGAAGGAACAGACGAGAAACACAAAGAGAGGAGGTGGGAGGAAAGGAGGGGAGAGAGAGGGAAGAGGGGAAGGAAGGATAGGATAGGGAGTTAACAGGGGGAAAGGATGGAGCCGGGGGAGGAAGGGGGACCAAGGTACCTACCCATTGAGCTTGTATAACTTGGTAGAACAACAACAACAACAACAACAACAACAACAACAACAACAACAAGAATCTGGGGAATCCTCTGCTTAGTTGACTATTAGAAGGAATGGTTAAATAATAAATGACCAAGTGTAATGTAATCCTAATTTTTTTTTTAGGAAATAAACAATTTTTTTTGTTCTAACAGTGGAAAAGAGAGGGTACACTCAGTAGTCGCTCCTTTCCTTCTGAAAGCCTCAAATTATCATTCTATAATTAAAAATATCAAGTCTCAGAGAAGCCTTGTGGGTTTTCCTTATAGCTAATAAATTAAGAAAAGATGTGGAAATTAGTGCAGACACACTGAAAAGAGAGGCAATTACAAATATAGCCTGCAGGTAATTATTTGTTTGTGTTCACGATTGTGGGTCTCAACTTGGATGGTGGTCCTCACTTTCCACCTTGTCTTCAGACATATGTCTCCTCTCCTGTCTCACCACGCAGCTCTAATGTGGGTTCTACGTATTCACACTCAGGTCCCCATATTGGCATGGTAAGAGTTTTTACCCATTTAGTCAATCTGCAATCTCTGAAAATAATTCTTAAGTGAAAAGGTATTTTATTGATTATTCATCCTGCCAATTAAAGAACTGACATTTTAAGAAAATAAGCATACCTGTGCATATTGGAAGTGGATCACTCCATCCAACGGTCTTTCCCAAAATGGAACAGTGACTAGAATTTGCACCAATCAATCTATATCTAAAGAATTAAAGAAAGAAAAAAAGTTCAAGTTATGTGGCACTACCGATTCAGGGAAGCCCTAGCTTGGGCTCCTGGGTACAGACATGCCCCAGACATGTCCCAATACAGGAACCATACAGGCGGAAGGATGAACAACCAATGGGAAGTGGCCATCTAACTTGCCCCTGCAATGGACACCTAGTGAACAGTCAAATGATTGGTGGCTGTTGTCCCCCCTTCCCCCAGGTGGAGGGATGGCAACACCTGATTGGACCCTGACTCTATATAAGCCCAAACACTTCCTGAATAAAGCTGAGTCTGTAGCCAACTGCCTGCTGCTACTCGCCTGACTCCCAGGGTCTGGGTGGTGACCCTGTCGCCGGCTCGCCCCCTTGCCTCGAGCCCATGAGGCCCTGCCATTTCCCCTCTTCCTCCTGGCTGGCCCGGCAGGGATTTGGCAACATCTGATGTGTTCCAACGTGGGGTAGTGCTGCCTTCGGTGTAGATGAGACACCTACTTTGGTAAAGTTAGGTGAGCAGCCTCTTTGGTTTTGTGTTCTGTGTGCTTACAGTGCCTGAAGGTGAGCAGGTGGCCCCCTCCTCTTCCCCTTTCCCTGTTTGTCCTTAGGAACACAGTCGTCGCTTGATTTGCTGATGATCATAAGGAGCCCCAACTGCTCATTTGATTTGCTGATGATCAAAGAGCCCCACTTTAGGTTAGGAACCCAATTGCTCATTCAGGGAGCCTCCCTTAAGATTAGGAACACGTTTAAACCAAGGCTTGTCCCAGCGAGTTCACATGAGAGATTGATGCCCTCAGAACTTGGAGCCCAGGCTCCATTACATTGAATTGGCCTGACCCAGAGGCACCATATGTGCATAAGGTCGGGGGATTAGCGAACCTCTGGAAGCCCCCAGCCAAGCATAAGACATTTGGGTTCGATACATTCCTTGTCTCATCTGTGCCTCTTTTGGTCTCATCTCTGTTCTTTAGAAAAATGGGCAACCTCCGCTCACACTGTAAGGAGCCCCAAACACGTGTCTTAAAATCTCTCCTAGAGGCTGCCGCCCCGCTGAGCTCCAGCAGGTTCTCCAGCCAGCCCTTAGTGTGGAGTGAACTATTTGCAGTTCCTTTACTTGGGGATCATGTAGAGAGTGTCACGTCTAAAGAAAGAACTGCATATGTTAGCCACAGAACCACCCCCGGGCATCACATGCTGGCAGGAAAAGGACCAAGTAGATGATTTGCGAGCTCAAATATTAGGTGGAGCTAACACACCTTATGAGAAAGGCGTTTTCAAGCTGGAAGTTATCATTCCTGAGAGGTACCCATTTGAACCTCCGCAGATCCGATTTCTGACTCCAATCTACCATCCAAACACTGATTCTAATGGAAGAATTTGTCTAGATGTTCTCAAATTGCCACCTAAAGGTGCATGGAGACCATCTCTCGACATCGCTACTGTTTTGACCTCTATT
Source organism: Typhlomys cinereus (assembly GCA_023101885.1). NCBI lineage: Eukaryota > Metazoa > Chordata > Mammalia > Rodentia > Platacanthomyidae > Typhlomys > Typhlomys cinereus. Next base: position 3,547,267 of record JALPQD010000003.1, on the reverse strand, counting down.
CAGCTGCTCATGTCAGAACCCAACCCTGATGACCCACTGATGGCTGACATTTCATCAGAATTTAAATATAACAAGCAAGTCTTCCTCAAGAATGCTAGACAATGGACAGAGAAGCATGCAAGACAGAAACAGAGGGCTAATGAAAAAGAGACGCTTGACAATTTACCGGAGGCCAGTGACTCTGAGGTACACAGTTCAGCCCAGAAGAGGAAGGCCAGGCAGCTAGGAGGCACAGAGAAGAAATTTCATCCTGATGTTCAGGGATTTTGTCCTGGTCCCTCTTAGATAGTGGATTCTTTGACAAATGTCTTATTTGCTTAAATGTTTTTCTTTGTATTAAACAAAATTATAATTTTTATATCCTTTTAAAGACCTTGTATGTTTATGTGTTCTGCTCTACAATGATTCTCTAAATAAAGTTTATTTATCTTAAAAAAAAAAAATCTCTCCTAGAGACTAGAGGCCTCGAGGTTATGACTGCTGGCCTAGAGGAATTCTGGAATGAGGCTGTGGTTTTAGCACCTTGGATCCCCCAGAGAAAATGTAGGAACTAGACTATGGATAAAGAATGTTTTTCTTGCTAGATGTTTTTCATAATTAAGTTAAGCTGCTGGACTTAACTAATATGAGGTCTTGTTTTAAATAAGATTTTTCTAAATGTTAATCTGCCTTTGATAAAGCTTTCAAGGGTTATTTTAAGACAGTTGCTGGTAAATTGTACAATTGCTGGTAAAATGTTATTCATGTGCTATAATATGTTTATATGTTCTGTGTTTACGTGTTGTGTGTGGCCACTTCAATTTTTTATTTCTGTTGTGCACTACTATAAAAATTTTGGGATGCCATTTTTAAGTACATGTATGCATACTTAAAAATAAGAACAAATAATTTTGGTAGCATCTAAGGCCTTAACTACTTATGTTTTATATCGATCACAATTGTTTTTCTAATAGATTGTAAGTTTTCTTTCATTGTTTTCTCATTTGATTTTGATTTTCAATAGAACTACAAACTAAAAAGCCATTGTGTTCTTAAAGGTTTTTCCATCTGTTCCCAAAATAACAAAGCCACTACGATATTGCTTGATCAAACTTGCTCATTCTTCTGACTTTTATAGAATTTTATCCCATCAAATCTAGCGACCAGGAAAATATAATTGTCTTCTAAAAAGTTCATTGGAATTTCTTCGTTCTCCTGGTAGGTATGAGCTCCCTTTCTTGGGGACAAACCTGCTTTCTAATTCCATGTTCCCATGTGTACTCCTACTAAGGTGGAACAGGAATTCAAGCCTGCACTTTAGCCAGACCCCATTCCTTTGAAACAAAGAATGATAAATGCCAGACCCAGCATAGTCTGTTTTCAGGACTCATGGGGACTAAAACATGGTCTCATGACTCATAGTCAATGGCGGGTAAGGCTCCACATGAGGGTGATGTCCAACATAAGGCAGGCACAGTCACCTATATTCCATGCAGCTGAAGAGACTCGGGGTCACCCCAGCTATCATGGTCCCCACTAAAAAAAATTATAAATAAATAAAAAGGTGAAAATTTGGCACTACTGATTCAGGGAGGCTCTAGCCCGGGCTCCCGGGTATGAACATGTCCTGGATATGCCCCAATAGAGGAACCATACAGGTGGAAGAATGAACAACCAATGGGAAGTGGCCATCTAACCTGCCCCTGCAATGGACACCTAGTAAATAGTCAAATGATTGGTGGCTGTCATCTCCCCTCCCCCCGTAGCAAAGGGATGGCAATACCTGATTGGACCCCTGACCCTATATAAGCCCAAACACTTTCTGAATAAAGCTGAGTCTGCAGCCAACTCGTCCTCTGCCTGCTGCTTTTCGCATGACTCCCGGGGTCTGGGTGGTGACCCTGTCACCGGCTTGCCCATTTGTCTCTAGCCCACGAGGCTCCTGCGTTTCCCGTTCCCCTCGGCTGGCCTGGCGGGGATTTGGCAACAAAGTTATATCCACACTTGAGTGTTTTCTAATTCTTGAGTGTGTACCTTAAAAATTTTACTTTATTTTTAGATGAACACAATAAAAGTTACATGCGGAACATTAAAACAAAGAAAAAAGTTTATGCAATTGATAATCAAAGGCTAAGGGCATGTAATGTGTGGAGAACATTTTGAACTTACCTGCAACATACAATATAAAAATGTAGAAACCTTTTTTAGATTATACAGAAAAAATGTAGAAAGTATTTTTAAATTATATAGATGGTGAACATTTTACATTTCTAGTTTCTAAATAATCAATACAGTTTTCATTTTAGAGTTCAAAGCACTTCTCAGAATTTACACTAATGGCCAAACAGAAGAAAAGTAGTATTATTATTTGATTTGTTTTATGAAGAAAATATACATGAAGAAAGAAAAATAGTCACAGAAAAAGAGAGAGGGGTGATTAAAGATAGAAATTCAGCCCATAAATATTAAATAAATTATGAATTCATTATTAATGGTATATGGAAGGAAATATGAAATATTATTAAATTTATTTTTATTTTTCTAATTTTACAAGCATATTGAATACTTATCCCTGCTTCCCTTTCTCCCCCGTCCCTCTCATTTCCTTCCCTTCCCTTCATCAGTCCATTCCACTCCCTCCCACCTTCTTCTCTGTCTGCTTCTATGGACTCCAGGGTTCCTTCTGGCTTGTCTATTCCTATGGGGGTTAAGGCCTCTTGTGGCATACCAAGTTGCTTCTCTCAGGTTTCCCCACTGATAGGACTTTTCCCTTCACTCATCCAGCTTTAGTCTCCAAGGTTTTCAAGGTATGTTCTTATCTCTCTTGAGTTCCTTGATAGTCTATGGGGGCATGTTGGTATGTCAGTTATTATGCAGGTCTAGTAAGAACAAGTTTCACTTCAGTGAATTCCCAAATGGCAGTAGTCCTGCATTGAATTGAATGTCTGGTCTAATGGTGAATCTTCCCATCTTTAGATTTTTACAATCTCACTGCCTCCTCTTCTGTGAGGTTCCCAAGGCCTTAAGATGGGGTTAAATGATATTTTTTAAAAACAGAAAAAAGTGAATGGGACAATTTTATTTGTACTTGAGACATCAATAGTATTCATTGTGTTCCTTTTCCAATGCAGAGAGTTAAAAAAGCTTTTAGTTTAGAAAATATTTTTAAAGAGTTTTTTTATTGTTTATTCAATTGTGCATGTGTGTATGTATGTGTGTTTGTGTGTATGTATGTGTGTATGTGTGTGTTGAACCACAGGCAAATTTGGGAACGAACATGGACTGCCTCCACCTCCTCCTTGTTTACTCTGCCCTACCAGGACCAGAATTGCAGGCCGCTCCCGCTTCTGCCCAGCGTCTATACGTGGGGTCTAGGATCCGAACTCAGGACCTTCCACCTGCAAAGCAGAGGCTTAACCCCTGAGCCACCTCTCCAGCCCCCTAGAAGATTTTTTAAAGTACGCATTTTTAATTGATATTATTTCATAGCAGTTTGTTTGCATATAGAAAAGCTCAATTGCAAATTCATATTTAAGTCAAGTAAAGGTTGCTTCATATTTACATCTTGGCATACTGTAATTTCCGTAGATATCAACATAGTTTTTCTTTACCAGACACATTTAGAATCATATGCTGAACTCCCAGTAATAATACATTGCATCTGAACAATCAGAATATTGGCAGCATGAAAACTTTTCTTTCCTAATACATATTACTGAGTGAACTCACAGTAATGGATCTTCAAAATGATTTTATGCTTACTTTTTATTATTTTTTTATTACTACACAAAATAATGGTTTTCCTTATGTCATTTTCTTACATCTTTGTGCTAATATTCACCCATACTTCCATTATTAGTGATTGCTTGGTTGCTATCAGAATGTGGACATGTTTCATGAATCTCACAATGGCCACCTGAAATCTTAATTAGTTTCTTGTATGATGAAACTTACCCAATGTCGCATGAGAAAAAGATTGTTGAACCAAATAATAAGCCAACTGTTATGGTGACGCGACCATTTTTTATTTCTCCAGGATTAGGACATGATTTTTCTGTAAGAGAATTTTAAACTAATTTACTAGATATAATAGTACCAAAAGAATCTATATCCTACTATAGGGATATTACCATATTCATAAGCATCACACACCACTCACAATATCTAGGAACTGGAATCAGCTTCCATGTCCATCTACAGATAACTGGATAATGAAAATGTGGCACACATACACAATGGAATAGTATTTAACTATCAAGAAGAATAAAAGTATGGAATCTGAAGGCCAATGAATAGAACTCAAAAAAGTCAAAATGATAATGTCTTATTTCTATTCAAACACATTCTGGTACACATTATAATACCTACAGACAATAGATCAACCCAGACTATACTAGTTATTGCTGCATGTACAAAAGGCAAACCTGTATCCTGAAATTCATCTTTCAGGGAATCCTCTACCATCTTATAGCTATGCATAAGAGGGTGTGCATATGTTCAGATTAAATGCATCATGACAGAGAGAGCGGAATGTGTGGCTGTGGAGCAAAGATTCGAGGTGCCTGCAGCAGGACAGTTAGTTAAAAATGGGTACACGGAGAGGAGGAAGATTTTTGTTCAGAAGTGTGCCCAGTGCCATGTTACGGAGAAGGGCAGAAAACACAAGACTGGACCAAAACCTCCATAGTCTGTTTAGGCAAAAGACAGGCCAAGTGTCTGAATTCTCCTACACAGATGCCAACAAGAAGGAAGGCATCACCTGGGGAGAGGATACACTCATGGAGTATTTGGAGAACCCCAAAAAGTTCATCCCTGGCTGGGATTAAGAAGAAAAGAGAAAGGGCAGACTTATCTTAAAAAGGCTACCAACGAGTAATGGCCACTGTCTTATTTATTACAAAGCAAATGTCTCATGGCTTTTAATATGTACCATAATTTAGTTCATGAACTTGAATTTGGATCATGGAAGGCTAATGGAATATTTTTGTTGGACAGTCCTGATTAAAGTAAAATTGGCTTATGGCAAAACAAGTATGTTCTTTTTAAAAAGTGGTAATGCCAGCTCAGTCAAATATTATCATGGTTTTCTCTTTCTAAAAATATGATTGTTCTTAAATTAATAATGTAAAGATGGGGAATGCCACCTCAAAACCTACTGAAGATTGGGTTTATACTTATATTTATATAATGGGGAAGTTATATTTATATAATGGGGAAGTTTTCTTCCTGTCTCAGAACCAAGATTTGCCTGTGTTTCAATTTGTGTTCATTAGCCTCATACAGACAGTGGTTAAAGTTAAATAAGCAACTTATATTGTCCTTAACTATGCCAATTTCTTTAGTTTACTGAATTGTAAGCCTTTTGCTTACCTAACGGCATCTTAATATTGTTTATGTATAATAAATATCATATCAAGAATATTTAACACTTAAATGCATTACTGACAAAGAACATGTACAATTTACAAGAGTTTACACAATCCAACCTGTCAGTTAAAATAAGGAACCACCCAAACTATACTCCTAGGAACCAAATTCCTTATTCTCTTGAATCCCATTTTTAAAAAAGCCCCAAACAACAATCAGGGACCTTGAGTATCTTTCACTCATAAAGCTGGACTGTTGTTCTTGAGAGTATGTTTTTTATTCTTGCTACCTTCCAATCTTTGTACATAAGATGTTGAAAGTGGAAACATTGGGCCTTAGACACTAACCACCAGTGGCACATACAAACAAATAACTAAAATATAAATAAATACTAATGAGAAGGACAAATGAACACAAAAATATATCTTGTGCATTTTCAGCATATACAATTTTTAAATGTTAATCATAACTCTGGAAAGCTAAGGAAAAATGAAATTATCAGGCACATACATATAAATTCATTATTTGTACTATTATTATTTCTTATCACATTTCATTTTGTGGTTAAAGTTCTATTCTTAAGATAGTAAACTTCATAATCTTAAATTTGTTAACTTAAATTTATAAGTATTTCTATTTGTATTATGTGGCTGATAAATTATCACCAAACAGCTAAAGGGAGCAAGAGGTTTATTCTCTTATGAGTTCTCTTAGTCTAGGTCACAGTTCTAGTCCAGTTGACAGAAAAGCATGCACTATCACCAATGCCAAGGGAAATGACTACATTATATATATATAGTAGCTGAAAGAGGGATGATCCTTACTTGCCATACTAGAATGTATGACCAAGTACAAAGGAAGTGCCTCCTTTCTCAAACAGATCCCTCCATTTTATTCACCTTCCTGGGGATTAATCCCAGCCACCATGGACTAGGCCCTTTCTATGAACTACACAATCTTTTGCAGGTTTTCTCTAGGCTTAACTATCAGTTCTTTACAAATGTGCCCAGAGCTCAAACCATCAGCCATCAAATTGACACACATATCTAACTACGATACTTCACCTTTTGTCAACTTGACACAAATCCTATCACTTTTAAACAATAATGTCAAACTTGTCTCCAGAGGTGTAAATTTATCTTATAATACAAATACATTTAATTTTATCAAAAGTCTAAAATCTCTTAACTGCAAGATCTTGTCAAGTCAAATCAAGTTAAATATTTCAGCAAAGATAAAACATTAAAATGGAAATATGACACAAAAGAAAATACTAAGTTAAGACTAAAGTCCAGCCAGTCAATTTCTGCATCCTATCGCTCAGTGTCCCTCTTCCGTTGCTCATCACATAGTCAAAGTGGTTCAAAGATTCTGGGCAATTCCAGTCCCTCCTCACAGCCCCACATTGCACCAAGAGCATTTCTCTGAACCAAGCTGAATCTCCCCTTACAGCCGTCCTCAGCACACATCCCATGTATACAACTCTCTCTAAAAGATGATGTCTCACATTGGCTCTGTCACCTCTAACATTTTCACTTCTCAATAGCAAACAAGGCTTTAATTCCACGGCCCAAAATGCCTGTCTCTGCAGGTTTCCTGTCACACTGTGCCTGGTTTCCCCCATTCTCTGTACCTAGGAGGAGGGGTCCATAACTGCTTCATTCTTGCATCTTTGATGATTCTAAAACAAGCACCACGTGAATAACATTGCCAGGTTGTGCTATAACCGCCAGGTGAAGACTGGTTCCCTGGAATCATAGGTAATTCAGCTTCTCTGTACTTACTCTGGGCAGAATTTCTATGCTGGGAAGTATTTCAACACAGTGATATTCATTTCTTCCATCGTCCCAGTGCAGAGCCTTAGGTTTTTCTTCAAATGTCTCCAATAACAACTATTATGCTGTCTGCCTTTTCCTCATCCAAAGTTTCAAGGCTGCCAACATAGCTCTTCTCTATCAAGCAAAATAGTCCATCATCTTCAAATTCAACTTCATCAAAGTTCTTGCTCCCTGGGCCCTAACAATGTACAACTCTCTCAGCACCTCTATTCTCCAAATGAGCCAATAAACTTTGCAGAACGTTATTTGTAATCCATAGTCCTCAAATCTTTAAACATTTCAAACTTTGTCTAACAAAACCATTTTAAATTCACAAAACGCTCATAACCAGATTTATCAACAACACCCTTCTCTGATACCAAATTCTGTAGCAACTCACCCTCTGGTATCAAATTCTGTAGCAACTCACCTGCATTGTTGCTGTTTAATTACCATAAAACAGCTTAAGGGAACAAGGGATTCATTCTCTTATGATAATCTGAGTTACAGTTCTTTATCTAGTTTGCAGAAGAGTATGCACCATCACCAAATGGCTGAGGGAACTAGCCACCTCATCTCTATATAACAACTGAGAGAGGGATAATCCTTACTTGCCAGACCATCATGTGTACCCAAGTATACAAAAGGATGCCTCCTTTCTTAAACAGTTCCCTCCATTTTTTTCACCTTCCTGGGGACTAGTGCTACCCACCATGGGCTGGGCCTTCCTCATCAACTAGACAATATTCTGCAGGCTAGCTCTGGGCTTACCTACCACTTCTCCACAATTGTGTCCAGAGCTCAAACAATAAATTGTCACATTGACACCTGTATCTAACTATGACATTTTTGCATAGATATTTAACTTTCTTATTTAAAATGAAATCACTCTTATAGTTCTTTGAAGAAAAATTGTAACGTATATATGTGTATATGTGCATGTGTGTATGTGTGTGTGTGTGAGAAGAGAGAGAGGGGAAAGAGAGAGAGAGAGTCTTAAAGCAGAAGGAAGAAAGGATAATTTTTACCCCAAATGCCAAATGAATAGTATTACTTACTTGCTAAACTTATACTCACTTTTACAAAATTCAGCTGGTTTGGACCACTCTAAAGTTGGAAGACAAGTTAGTTTTCTAGAATGAGTTATGTCTTTTAGATAACCTGGTCGGCATTCATACTCCACAACAGAACCAACTGGAAAATCATTCTGCTTGGTATAATCATTTTTGAGGGATGCAAAAGGTAGCCTGGGTGGAATACCACAGGTATCTGAAGGATTAGCAAAAGTAAAGAAAAAGGCAGTATCAACTTATTTTATAATCAGTATATGTATAATTATATGTGAATATTTGGTCCTTAAATCGCCCACTTTCTTTAATTTACTTATTTGCTTATTTTACTTATTTATTTATTTAATTTGTCATTCTGGGAATGTCAACTTCCTTATGTGGAATTGATTTGGTTTTTATTAAATATCACTGCAATATTTGCCTGGTCACAAGTATATAATTTTTATTTTCCAGTTATCAGATGTCTGTGAAGATTCAGTAAGTAAATGTCATCTACCTAATTGTCAAAAAACTCAAGTTTTCTGGCACAGTTCTCTTATGATGTTCTATGTTATACAACAATAATGAAAATGAGTGTTTTCAGATCCTGGGTTAATGTTCAAGACAGTAAAATAGCCATGATAATATATAATATTTATCAGGGACTCCAAAATGTTTTACCCACATTTAGCCATTAAATCTCACAATCCCTAGGAACAAGAATCAGCTGAGTCAACTGAGTACAGAAAGTATTTGCAAAGTGTAAACAGCTGGACATAAAGTATGAGAAGAGACACTGAATCAAAAGCCAAAGGCCCGAACTTGAACCCACACTTTTCTGCATAAGAAATATTAAGCTGAGAGGAGTTAGTTATCTTCTGAGGGTCAGTTTATTCAACTCTGAAATAAGAGAAGTCCTCAATCAATTCTTTGGTTTGCTTGAAATATGTTTAAAAATTTAGAGTTATAAACTATAAAATGTGATCCATGTGTCAAAGACTTGGTTGAAGTTTGCCTGCATTGCTACTGATAAATTACCATCAAACAGTGAACAAGGTTTTTATTCTCTTGTGGTAGTCCAGTTATAGTTCTTAGTCCAGCTTGACAGGACTGCATGCACCATCCCAAAATGGCTGAGGGAATTGGCCACACAATCTCTACATAGTAACTGAGAGAGGGATGATCTTACTTGCCAGACAAGCATTCTGGCCAAATATACAAAAAAATGCCTCATTTCTCAAACAGTTCCCTCCATTTTATTCACCTGCCATGGGCTAAACAATCTTCATTCTGAGCTTAATTCAATCATCAATTTTCTACAAATGTGCCCAGAGCTCAAACCCTCAACTGTAAAATTAACACCTTTGTCTAACTCTGACACTCTACTCCTTTTTCAGCTTGACACAAGAACACATCACTTTTTTTTTTATTAAAAATTTAATTATACATTTTAAAATTTTTTACCAGTTCCCTCCCTCCCCCCTCCTCCCCCTCCCCTTCCCCCAGTGCCTCCCCCCCAATTCCCAGAGAGTCCTTTATTGTGTACGCCTAACTCTCCACTGGGTCCTCCTCTCCGATGACATATAAGGACCCAGTGGCATTTCCATAAGTCCTTTCTCTTGTTCCCCTTAAGCATAAGATCACTACTATGGCTGTCAATCCCTTGCCTCCAGGGGTCTCGGTGCCCTTAACAGATGCTAGACTTTATGAGGGCAACAGTGCACTGGACATTGCGCAGGGCATGCAAAGTCCCATTATGATTGCTTTGGCCCCAACTATTGTTGAGAATCTTGCAAATCGTTGCTCCTCCCATCCTTTTGCTCTTACAATCTTACCGCCCCCTCTTCCGCAAATGTCCCTGAGCTCCAGGATGGGGAGAGATTAGGCTGGCCTAGTTCTATGAGAACACATCACTTTTAAAGTGTAACCTTCACCTTGTCCACACAGGGTTAAATTTATGTTAAATATAAATAAATGTTAAAGTCAGAAATCTCATAGCACTAAGATCCTGTCAAATCAAGTTAAATACTTCAGCACAGATAAAACATTGAAATGGAAATATTATAACACAATAAGAAAATATCAAGCTAAGACTAAAGTCCAGCAAGTCAAATATCTATAGCTCAATGTCTTTCTTCTGTTGCTTATCATGTAGTCACAGTGGCTCAAAGATCTGGGCAATCCCAGTCCCTCTTCACAGGTCAAAGTTTGGGCTTTGTGAGTAGGCAGCCTGATCCTGCGTATCAGCTATTTGGTAGGATCTCTGGGTGTAATTAGACAGGATCACCTAGTCTATTATCCTAAACTTCCACTAAGAATAGTACTGGAACTGGAGAGAGATCCAAGTGAGGCACCTGCTCAAGGTGCTTCATAAATGCCAGTGACTCTCAAGTTCTTAAGAGAACACATGGTGCAGAATTCTGAGACTAGTTTGAGGGAGAAAAAGATGTACTACTATCTTTTGCTAGGAAACCTTTTCATTTGCTTAGTGAGTTAAATGATATATTTTACTCCTATTCTCAATATTTATACTATGTGATAACATATATACACGCACACAAAAACCATTAGTTAATTTAAATACCATTAAAAAATCAGTCCTTAGGGGCATGGGATATTTCAGTGGGTAGACACATATGTGTGCAAGCATGGGCATGCAAGTTTGGAGACTGGAGTTCAGTGTTCCGAGCCTATATGGTGGAAAGAGGGGTCTACTTTTGAGAGTTGTTCTCAGACTTCTTCACATGCATATCTCTATTTAAATACATCCTCTTTTTCTCCCTCAAATGGATAGACAAAATATTAAAATAAAAGTTAAAAATCGATACATTCTCTATTTTTCCACACAGCAGTGACCACTGCTGCACAATGACTCTTTAAAGTTATTTGAATAAAACCTTCAACTCAAGAAGTTTGTCTGAAGAGTTTAATGTTTATAAGAAAACAGTCTGAAAGCTAGGTAATAAATACTTCAAATAAGCAATTCAAGTTCTACATATATTCTCTAATAATAAAGGTCCTCTCTAGGCAACTTGTATAACTAAATATCTTTACTAAAGAGCTCCAATATTCTTTCATGTATATGTATGTATGTGGTGCACGTGTGTGTGTGTGTGTGTGTGTGTGTGTGTATGTCTGCAGGTGGGTGGGTTTATGTACATGTGCACATGCAAATGTATGTGCCAGTGGAGGCCCAAGAGTGATAATGGGAATCATTCTCCATCATTCTTCCACTTTATTGTGAGCCTAAGTCTCTAATTAAATGCAGAGTATGCCATTAGGTCTAATCTTGTAACCTGATTGCTTTAGGATTTATACATTCAGTCTTTCAGAAGATTACAGATGGGCTCCTACATCACTGGCATTTTTATGTGGGATCTAGAGATGTGAACTCAGGTCTTTTTGCTTGTGAGGGGAGGGATTTAATGACTGAACCATCTACCCAGCCCTAAAGTAGAAAATATGATAGCCTGCTATACCTAACATACATATGTGATGCTTCAATTCAATCTCTTCTTTACCCTTCATTTTAGGCATTATTCCTGAGCTATGTTTAATGCTCCTTTAGGCCCACACCCTGCCTGTTTTTGCCCAGGTGACTGCACCACCCTCTGGGTCATCAACACGTTCTTTCTCCCTTGTTCCTTGGAACCCTGCCCCAGTGACTGTGCTCTTCCAGCACCCCAACAGACCTCCCAGTCTTACTCCCCACCAACTAACCAACTCCCTCACCCCCACTGGTTAATCATAATAGAATGAGGAAGAGATGAGATATATCACATGAACTGCCAAAGATAACAGGCCAACTTTATCCAATATAGAACTGCAACAATCCTACTATTCAACACAGGACAGCCATGCAATGAAACCCAAGATATGTAACTCCTTCCCTTTTTCTATATACCAACCCCACGGGGCTGGAGAGGTGGCTCAGGGGTTAAGCCTCTGCCTTGCAGGCGGAAGGTCCGGAGTTCGGATCCTAGACCCCATGTATAGACGCCAGGTGGAAGCGGGGGTGGCCTGCGTTTCTGGTCCTGGTAGGGCGGAGCCTGTGAATCCCGGGGCGGAGTAAACAAGGAGGTGGATGCGGTCCATGGTGGTTCCCTATTTCGTCTGTGGTTCTACGCACACACATACATACACACGCATACACGCACAATAAAAAAAATTAAAAAAAAAAAACACCTAAGTCCATATACCAACCCCAGTGACTTTGAATCATACACCATGGCACACCCTTAATAAATATTAAAAATTTCACTACACCCTGAACTGCAACTCTCCTACTCCTAATTACTAAGCTCGCCCTATTCTATCCTCTTGTAGCTGCTCTGACTGTTAAGCAAAACTTTATCCACCAGACCTGACTCACAACCTAAACTTCCTAACTAAAATTAAATCATGAAACGCTTTCACTTACAAAGCAGAGCTGGGCTTACACAAAACAGTACAAAGTAACCTATACTAACTCTTAAAACAACAATATCTCATTTAAATCCAGGGAAGCTTTTTCAATAACTGCCAAAGTCAGGTAGCCTCATCAGACTCAGGAGCTAGATATATACACCAAAGAAAACAAAGACCTAATATAAAATGACCAAGTCACATCATAAAATTACAAAATACATGAATTACCAGGAAAGCATGTCTACAAAAAACAAAAAAACAAAACCTACCCCAATAGATTTCAACCAAAATAACCTTCTGGATGCCAGCCAGGAAAACAACACTCAAGATAATGTATTCCAAGGGAATATTATTAATAAAATCAATGAAACATAAGAAGAACTACAAAAGGAACATGAAAAACCCAGAGGGGAGATGCATAAATGTATGACCTTGCAGGAGTGGGAAAAGAACAAGAAGCTAAATGAGATGAAAAAGGTGATTAAAGCAGAGAACAGGTGAAAATTCCAATCCGAATTGAACTGGAAATGAAAACCAAGCTAACTCCAATTGAAAACATAGCAGAAAGTATCACCAACAGAATGAATCATACAGAAGATAGAATATCAAGTCTGGAAGGCAAGTTGTCAGAACAGGATCATTCAATTAAGGAGGCTTGAAAAAATAAAAAAGTACATGAAAGGAATATTCAAGAGCCATGGGACACCATGAAGAAGCCAAGCTTGTACATTCATGGAATCTCAGAATAAGAAGTCCAAGAAGACACTCTAGCACTTATCTTTCAGGCAATCAAAAATGAGAGCTTTTCACATGTAGGAAAGAGATGCCCATCTAGGTACAAGATGCATACCATGAATCAGTCAGATATGATCAAAATAAAAAACACCCCAAAGCAACTAATAGTGAAAGCACTGCAGATACATGATAAAGAGAATGTACTATGAGCTACAAGAGAAAACAATCAAGTTACATTTATAGGCAAGTCTATCAGAACAACAGCTGACTTTCAATGGAAACTAGTAAAAGCCAGAAGAGCTTGGAGAGATGTACTTCAAGTCATGAATGATCACAAATGCCAATACAGGCTGTTATATCCAGCCAAACTATCAGTGATGATTGAAGGTGAAAGAAAAATCTTTCATGACAAGGAAACTAATGACCTACATGTCTACTAAGCCAGGAAAAAAAGAAAGGAAAATAATAACGAACACACTCAAGAGGATAGAAGAGAAAAATAATGCCAAACAAAAAACCATCCAACACACACAAAAAAAAAAACTAAACTGAAGAAACGACAAGAATCAACGAGCACTTTTCAGTTATAACCATAAATCTTAATGGGCTCAACTCTCCAATCAAGAGACAGATGCTAAAGACATGGATTTGCTGCCTCCAGGAAATACATATCATTAGAAAGATAGGCACCATCTCAGGATGAAAGTCTGGTGAAAAGTACTCCAAGCAAATATAAGTAGGAAAGAAACAGGAGTAGCCATCCTTCTGACAAATAGACTTCAAGCAAAAAAAGGCATAAGAGACACAGAAGGATATTACATACCCGTTAAAGGAATAATTCATTAAGAAGAATTCACAATTCTAATTGTTATACACACCAAACATAGGTTCACCCACATTTGCTAAATAAACCCAACAACTCATAAAACAACAAATGACTCAAACTTAATAATAGTAGGGGATTTCAACACCCCACTCTCTCCAATAGACAGATCAACAGAGGCACACTGGAAATAAATCAAATCATACACCAAAGGAACCTGATTGATATTTACCAAACATTCATCTTAACAAGGAAATCTTTCTGGCAACCCATGGAATGTCCTCTAAAACAGACTGCATGCTAAGCCATATAGCAAGCCTCCACAAATATAGGAAAATTGAAATCACATCCTGTACTATATATCTGATGAGTATGGAATAAAGTTAGATATCCATGACAAAGTAAACCACAGAGAGTACACAAACTTTTGGAAGCCTAAACAGCATATTATTTAATAAGAAATGAGTCCAGACTGAAATGAAAGTGGAAATTCAAAAATTTCTAGAACTGAATGACCATAACGACATAGCATATCAAAATATTTGGAATATCACGAAGGTGGTTCTATAAGGGAAGATTATAAATTCAGTCTACATCACTAAAGGGCCACTTATACTGCCACAAAATCCTGGTCTCATAACTAGTATAGGACAACCTGAAGGGATCCTTCTGATCCACACAAGCAGATGGGCAGGAGAGTGGGAGGGGGAGCCAATGGATTGCTGAAGGGATTAAGGGTGGGAGATGATGGAAGGAAGGAGGATGGACATAGACAACCACTCATTTTGTTTGTGTGAAAGAAAAATCCTTAATAAAAAAGAGTATATAATCTTAAGAAAGGAGGACAAAGAAACATCAAAAGTAAACAACTTAGCAAGCTTAAAGATTTAGAGAAACTACAACAAACCAATCCCCCAAGCAGTAGAGGGGCAGATATTAGATCAGAGGAGAAATAACTGAAACTGAGGCAAAGAAAACAATACAAAGAATCAAAGCTCAGGTTCTTTGAAAAAATTAACAAGATTGATAAACCCTTAGCCAAATTAACGAAAACCAAAAGAGAGATAACCCAGATTAATAAAATTAAAGATGACAATGGATATATCACAACTGATACCAAGGAAATTCAGGAAATCATAATGTCATAATTCAAAAATTAATAATGCACTAAATTTGACAATTGGAAAAATGTATAAATTTCTAAACACATACAATACACCAAACTGAATCATGATGAATTGAATAGTTTAAATAGTCTTATTAAAAGTGAGAAAGTTAAAGCAGTAATTACAAATCTCCCAAATAGGACCAGAGAGGTTCAGTGCAGAATTCTATCAGACATTTAAAGAACAACCTTACACCAATACTCCATAAATTATTCCATAAATTAGAAAAGGAATGAAGATTTCCAAATTCTTTCTATGAAATCAGTATTACTCTGATTCCCCAAACAAATAAAGACACACATACACAAGAAACCTATAGGCTAATCTCACTGATGCAAAGATCCTTATTGAAACTGTAGCAAACTGGATTCAAAAGCATATAGAAAAGATCCTTGATTATGACCAAGTTGTATTTATTCTGGAAGCACAAGGTTGA
This sequence comes from Typhlomys cinereus, assembly GCA_023101885.1. Classification (NCBI taxonomy): domain Eukaryota; kingdom Metazoa; phylum Chordata; class Mammalia; order Rodentia; family Platacanthomyidae; genus Typhlomys; species Typhlomys cinereus. The sequence goes on along the minus strand of JALPQD010000003.1, from coordinate 3,531,488 downwards.
CTTTATATAATGCATCATATAAATAAATACAAAGACAAAAATAACATGATCAACATCTTAACAGATGCTGAAAAAACTCTTGACAAAATTCAATAACTCCTTATGACAAAAGTCCTGCAGAAAATAGAGGTGGAAGGAACATATATCAAAATAATGACCATATTTAGCAAGCCTATACCAAAAATCATTCTAAATGGTGAAAAACTTGAAACATTTCCACTTATATCAGGAATTAGACAAGGCTGTCCGCTCTCACCACTTCTATTTAATATTGTACTTGAAGTCTTAACTAGAGCATTAAAAAAATTAGGAAAACAAGAAGTCGAGGTATTCCTTGTTACACATGACATGATTTCATGAGAGCCCCCAAAGGATCCAGCAGGAAGCTCCTGGAACTAATCAATAAATTCAGTAGAGTGGCAGGCTACAAAATTTATTTTCAAAAATCAGTGGCATTCTTATGCACCAAGGATGAACAAAGTGAGAGAAACAGTTTCATTTACCATAAATACCTCCAAAATGTAATATCTTGAATCAATCTGACCAAGGATGTGACTTATTCAATGAATATGTTAAGAATCTAAAGGAACAGATTACAGAGGACACCAGAATGTTGAAAGATCTCCCATGTTTCTGGCTCTGTAGAATTAACATGAAAATCCTACCAAAAGTGATATTCAGATTAAATGTGATGTTCCAACCCTATTCTTCATAGAATTTGGTAAAACAATCTCAAAATTCATTTGGAAGCACAAAAGATCCAGGGTAGCAAAAAACAATCCTAAATAATAAGAACTCTGCTGGAGGTATTACCATATCAGATCTTAAATTATATTGCTGGAGGTATTATCATACCAGACCTTAAATTATACTACAAATCTGTAGTAAGAAAGACAGCATGATACTGGCTCCAAACAGATAAGGCAGCTCTAGCCCCACAAGGACAGCTCCACAGCCCCCAGCCTGCCTGCAACTTCTCTACAGCTCCAGTCTCCCTGCAACTAAGATAAACTGGCATATTTGTCCAAGAACTTTCACCCACTTTAGGGTGAGCCCCTCTTCCCATCTCAGTACTCTTTCAACTACATGTCCCTGGCCTATAGTCACATAGTCCTTGTCACATGATCATGCCCTAGATCTCGCTCTCTGCTTCTCTTCTTTTTAGAGAAGCCAGGCTGCTTGCTGTTTGTCTATTTGTGCTCCTGCTTATTTGCTAATAAATCTTCTATGCAACTTACTGCTTGCCTGCTTGTTATCCTCCTTGGCCTCCTGCTTGCTTGACAATAAATCTCCTTCGTACATTATGTACTGGTTTTGGTGCGATTTTTTGTCCCCACTCATTCTGAGTTGGGAGACTTTCTGAAGAACCCACACTGAAGCAATCCAGGATGATTCCCAAAGTCACCCTTGGCCCTTTGCAGGGACACACAGTGCCCTCTGATATGCACACACATAAAATAATAATTAAAAAGTATGGTGAATTCACAGGAAAAGCAACATCCATTGATCTTAAAGTGTCACTCTTTTCTTGTCCAGGCAGGGAAAGCCTCGATGCTCTTATACTGATGGGAAGCGGCTCTCAGGTCAGGGCAGAGAAGTCCTCAGGGCCATCTGGTTGGTGCAGTACCATGTGTGTCACTACTTCTACTCAAGGTCCAGTTTCTGCCCTTGTGGACCTTCCATGGTCTCCCCAGATAACTGCCTGTGGGTCATAATCTAGGGAGGTTACCAAAATGATTCACCAGCTGGGATGTGATGTCACTGGCACTTTTCTGAAAAACATCACACAGTCATTCTTTCCCCTACCATTTCTATGTTTTGACTGAGAATCACTACTGCTTTGGAAGGAAATTTAAGATTCTGGCTTCTAAATGAATTGAATTTGGGCTTTGGCCTGCTTTGTTCTTGAAGGCTTTTCTATTCTTCTAAGATGGTTACTTCTAGAACTTGAGTTTTGTCCTCTACTTTCGAAGTCAGGAACTCTCATTGGGGACTCCTCCTGCAGGGTGTCTTAGGACACCATCACTGAGGTCGTTTCCATCCCTGAGAGACCCTTCATGTCATTAGTATCATCTTCAGTGCCTATTGCTAATTTAATGATTGCAATCTGATCTTTCAAAATCTCCTTTCTGTTGGTGGTCAGAGTGGAAAGTTCTATTTCCAGGACCTCCTTTGCTTCGGCCCCACAGGCTCTCTTCTATGCCTTCATGTTCCTTCAGGAGTCCATCTCAATCAAACTCATCAAATGGTTTTTCATCAGCAGACTTCTCAGTTGTGAAGTTGGCCTCTCTTAGGTGTGATTGGGATGATATTTCCTGAGGATCTGCACTCTGCTTTATTGAATACTGTATCTTTCCTTTGGTTATCATTCTATCTTGGATTTTCCTTCCAGGAGTAGCGTCTGGCCTGGAGTCTTTGGCATAGTCCAGAGGCTGTTGCCTTCTTGATACTCCCTGAGGAGTCCAGGGCACCACTTACCCTTGGGTCTCCAGAAGCATATACATTCATGTGCCTTCTGTTACACACACATATATACACACAAACACAATCAAGTGTGTAAAAACGAAAATCTAGTCTGATATTCCCAGCCAAATTATTATTGATGTGATGCTGGCATTCTTGGTGTTGTATCAATCACTTTATTATTAGTTTACTTTCCCACTCACATATTTTATGTTTTGATTTATCTTCCTATTTGTTCCTTTTGCAAAAAATATTATTGGTTCTTTTTAAGTTTGTGATGTTGATATACTTTGGCTATCTGTATGTGACAAACTTGGAAATCATAATATTTATCAGACCATAACTCAATCTTGTAAATGCTCATTTTTAAAAAAAAATTTTTTAAATTATTTATTCAATTGTGCATGTGTATACGTGTGTGTGCGTGTGTGTGTGTGTGTGTGTGTAGAACCACGGACGAATTCGGGAACCACCATGGACCTCCTCCACCTCCTCTTGGTTTCCTCTGCCCCGGGATTCACAGGCTCTGCCCTACCAGGACCAGAAACGCAGGCCGCCCCTGCTTCCACCTGGCATCTATACGTGGGGTCTAGGATCTGAACTCAGGACCTTCCGCCTGCAAGGCAGAGGCTTAACCCCTGAGCCACCTCTCCAGCCCCAATAAATGCTCATTTTTAATATTTTTCAGTACTGCTACAACACTGTAACTTTTAAGTTGACTTTGCCTCCTTTGCTTTTGCTTATTTCTTTTGTATTTCATATTCTTCATATACTGCTAGTCACAAAGGATATTGCAATTCACTATCTTATAAAGTCAGCATTCATAAACTCTTTTCTGCTTTTTTCATTTCTCCTTAAATTTTCATGTATAATACAGGATTGTTTACATTTTATTTGAACAGTTTTCTTCAGGCTTTCTGTAGGCAGGATTACCTGGTGGGTGACAAGTTCCCACAGTTTTTAATCTGAATATGACTATTTTACATTTGTTCAGTTTAAAAAGATATAGGAATTTGGTTTAAAATCTAGGTGAGCCACAAAGTTCTTAGAGTTTTTATTAAGTTTCTTTTGTTTGGAGTTATGCTGTTGTTGTTGAAAAGTCCATAGTCAGACTTACTGCAGCATTATTAATCACTGGCTTGAGTTTCCTAAGTTTTAGTTATGAGCACCTATTTGTTATTGTATTGAAGTGGTTATAGTTATCCTACTTAGGATTTTAATCTGCTGATATATTTCATGAATTTAGAATATTCTATCATAATTGTTTCTAATGTTTTCCCTCTTTCTCTTTGTCATCTTTGTCCATTTTTAATCTCTTTCTCTTTCTGTCTCCTAACATGTATTAGAACATTTTAATAAGTCTACAATATCTCTTAGGCTTTTATCATTATTTCATATTTTTTGCATATATATATATATATATTCTATAGACCTCTCAGAATCCAGGAAAAATTTTGTAACAAATAAAATAAAAAATAAAAAGCACACACACAATATTTTACATTCATTTCTGAAATACTTCATGGTACATATACAGTGATTTGCAGATACTTCATGGTACATACACAGTGATTTGCAGAATGGAAGACAAAAATAAGACAAAATATCTTGTTACCTCTGCATTCAGGTGGCTTGTCACTCCACTCTCCTCTGTTGGCCTTTGTGGTACAGTGAATGAACTTCTTTCCAACCAGAGTAAAGCCTTTAGCACAAATGTATGTCACAACTTGTCCATATCCATAAGTATCACTTTCTCCCTGAATTTTTCCATTGTCAATTTTTGGTGGCTCTGGGCAAAAAATTTCTTTAAAAGAATTATGCATCTTTTTAAGTCAATAAAACCAGTAATGACCAATATAAACCAGTATAAACCAATAAAACCAGTATAAGAAAGTATAAAACATATAAAAAATTTCTAAAATAGTAAAATCTATTTTTTTGGCTCAGAATTATCAGCAAAGGATACGAAACTGTCATATATAATGGGTAATATATTTGAAACCTTATAGTATATTTGAAAAACAAATATAGAACAAAAATGGTATCTAGAGAACAACTTATAGAATATCATTTATAATAATGTGAATCAAAATTACAGTAAGTTTTGTCATGCTACATATCAAACTGTGGCTAAAGAAAATGCAAGATTTTAGAGATGAAAGCAGAGCAGTTGGTGATGACTTTAGTCAAGAAACAGAAACTGTTAATTCAAACATGTACCCTTTTCCACAATAGCCTGGAAAAGGGAGCCCTGTTCTTCATATCCTGGGAGAAATGACACCAAATTAAATGAGTTGGGAATTCAGACTGTGTACTTAAATTATTGTTGTTCATTTTGGGTTTTTATTTTCACTTCTAAGATAAAAAAATTGAGTATGTACTGACTCAATGAAATTTTTAAGCAAGATGTATTGAACTAACCTACTAAATTTTAAAAACTAATGTACAAGCAGAGTTGTAATAATTGTGCTGTGAAGAGATTTCTTCCTGGTAGTTACCTCAATAGAAAAGTTCAATTGTTTCACATTCTTAAAGGCCATTAAGGTTTTTTAATCAAAAAGAGATGTGTCATAAAACTAAATTACAATTAAAGGTACACAAGACACTAGAAAATTTAAAATTCATTTTTAGGTTATTAATTAAATTAAGTACCACCCGTTCATCTAGCTCATCACTATTCAAAACTTAGGCATTAGTTTATAAACAGAAGTACAAAACTAAATTTAAAATAAAGTGGTACAAGGGGCTGAATGAGATACTTTCAATACAGAATGTGGAGCATGCAAATGATATGGAAAGAGGGATGAAGATAAGAAATTCTTCCTGAAGGACTAGTAGAAGTGACTATTGATGAGGAAATTAGAGCTAAGCAAAAAAAGGGATAAAGGACATTTCAGGCCAAAGCAGTAATAGAATAAACAGAGAAGACACAACAAGAATCATGAGGGGCTGGGAGACAGCTCAGTCAGTAAAGCGCTTGTCATGCAAACATGAGGACCAGAATCTGATTCCCTCAGCCCATGTGAAAAAGCCAGGCAAGGAGGCACATGCATATAATTTCTGGGGAGATGAAAACAGTATGCTAGCCAGTGTGGCCAAATCAAATAACCCCAGGTCAGTGAGAGACTGTCTTATAAAAGGAATCAGCATGGATGACTCCTGAACATATATGTGCATGCATATGTATGCACATCTACACATATGCACGCAATGCACATACATAACATATAACACACACACACACACACACACACACACACACACACAGAGTTCCTGAAGTGTCCAAGCAAGGGATCTCATGCCTGTAAATCCAGAACTTGAGATGCTGAAGCAATTTTTAAGAAAACTGAAGAATGAGATCCTGTCTTTAGAAATTAGAAAACCAAAATAGAGAAAAACATGATTAAAAATTGAAATAAATAATGAAATAAAAAAGATATAAAAAATCTCATCAGGACAAGGGAAAGGTCTCATGAAGCTTCATGCCAATCTGAGAGATTCATGATAACTATTACTTATAGGGAAGTAAAGAAAGATCCTGGAGCTGGAGAGATAGCTCAGGGGTTAAGCTTCTGCCTTGCAGGCGGAAGGTCCTGAGTTCGGATCCTAGACCCCACGTATAGATGCCAGGCGGATGCCAGGTGGAAGCGGGGGCGGCCTGCGCTTCTGGTCCTGGTAGGGCGGAGCCTGTGAATCCCTGGGCAGAGTAAACAAGGAAGAGGTAGAGGGGTCCACGGTGGTTCCCGAATTCGTCCGTGGTTCTACACACACACACATACACACAATACATACACACGCGCACACACGCATACATGCACAATTGAATAAATAATAAGAAAAAAAAGAAAGATCCTGTCATTAAGGAATACCCACTGATCTATGACACTTGATGGAGGTTGACTCATATCAGGAATATGACATCAAAGACAAACTTGATGAAGCACAATGGGTCACACATGTGAGAAGATTTGAAAATTGGAGGCAGTGTGACGGGGGAGATGAAGAGTATCATGGTATAAGAATGGGTATTAAAAGGAGAGAAAAAAGAAAGAAATATTTTAAAAAATGAGTCGTACGACAAAACATAGAACATTTGCATGTTTGGGCAGTAAGCGTGAAGATGAAAGAACTTAATATATAGAGAACTAGGGAGACAGTACTCACCTTAAACTAGTAAGTATTTGAATTTTTTAAAGGAAAAAGAAAAAAGATCATCTACATTTGAGCTTTCTAAACATTGTTCTGGGCACTGGTCAAATACTAATAAAGTGGGAGGCCTGAGCCTCCACAGGAGTAGTCAAGCCAGAATGAACCCTGAAGTCCATAGATGTGTACAGGAAGAAGGGTATGAGAGAATGGGAGGGAAAGGTGAAAGGAAGGGAGAGGGATAGGAGGGAGAGGGAAGGAAGGAAAACTGGGATGAATACTCAATATGCTTGTACAAGTAGAAAAAAATAAATAAAAATGGAAAAAAACAAATGTATGCAGTCAATACTGGGTTTTAGGAAAGGAAAAGTTTGAAAGAGACTGTGCTAAATGCCTTCTAATGCAGTTTTATGATATAGGGTTAACCATAGAGTCTTCTTCTACAAAATTATGAGGAACCCCCTGCTTATTTGGCTATTAGAAGGAATGGTTAAATGATAAATGACCAAGTGCAATGTAATCCTAATTAATTTTTTAAGGACATAAACAATTTTTTTGTCTAACAGTGAAAAAGAGAGGGCACACTCAGCAGTTGCTCCTTTCCTTCTGAAAGCCTCAAATTGATTTCTAATTATCATTCTATAATTAAAGATATCAAGTCTCAGAGAAGCCTTGTGGGTTTTCCTTATAGCTAATAAATTAAGAAAAGACATAGAAACTAGTGCAGACATACTGAAAAGAGAAGCAATTACAAATATAGCCTGCAGGTAATTATTTGTTTGTGTTCATGATTGTGGGTCTCAACTTGGATGGTGGTCCTCACCTTCTACCTTTTTAGACACATGTCTCCACTTTCCTCATGCAAGTGTTGGGGTTACAGGTACTCTGGCCTCACCACGCAGCTCTAATGTGGGTTCTATGTATTCACGCTCAGGTCTCCATACTGGCATGGAAAGAGTTTTTACCTATTTAGTCAATCTGCAATCTCTGAAAATAATTCTTAAATGAGAAGGTATTTTATTGATCATTCATCCTCCCAACTAAAGAACTGACTTTTTTAAAATTATTTATTCAATTGTGCATACATGCATGTGTGTGCGTGTGTGTATGCATGTATATGTATTTATATGTGTGTGTGTAGAACCATGGACAAATTTGGGAACCACCATGGACCGCCTCTGCCTCCACCTCCTCGCTGTTTACTCTCTCCGGGAATTCACAGGCTTCACCCTACCAGGACCAGAAACTGCAGACTGCCCCCGCTTCTGCCTGGCGTCTATACGTGGGGTCCAGAATCTGAACTCAGGACCTTCCGCCTGCAAGGCAGAAGCTTTACCCCTGAGCCACCTCTCCAGCCCCAAGAACTGACATTTTAAGAAAATAAACATACCTGTGCATATTGGAAGTGGATCACTCCACTCAACAGTCTTTCCCAAAGCAGAACAGAAACTAGAATTTGCACCAACCAATCTATACCTGGAGAATTAAAGAAAGAAAAGAAGTTCAAGTTATATCCACACTTGAGTGTTTTCTAATTCTTGTGTACCTTAAAAATTTTAGTTTATTTTAGATGAACATGATAAAGTTCCATGTGGAACATTAAAACAAAGAGAAAAGTTTATATAACTGATAATCAAAGGCTAAGGGAATGTAACGTGTGGAAAACATTTTGAACTTACCTGCAACATACAATATAGAAATGTAGAAAACATTTTAAAATTATACAGATGGTGAACATTTTACATTTCTGATTTCTAAAAAATCAATATAGACTTAATTTTAGAGTTCAAAGTACTTCCCAGAATTTACACTAATGGCCAAACAGGAGAAAAGTGGTATCATTTGATTTGTTTTAGGAAGAAAATATCCCAGAAAGAGGTCAAGAAAAAAGTCACAGAAAGAGAGGGGATTAGAAATAGAGAGAAATTCAGCCCATAATCATTAAATAAATCATGAATTCATTAATTATTAATGGTATATGGAAGGAAATATGAAATATTATTCAACTTATTTTTATTTTTCTAATTTTACAAGCATATTGAGTACTTATCCCTGCTTCTTTTCTTCCCCCCTTCTCATTTCTCTCTCTTCCCATCATCCATCCATCCTCGCATCCTTTTGCCTGTCTGCTTCTATGGACTCCAAGGTTCCCTCTGGCTTGTCTATTCCTAAGGGGGTTAAGGCCTCTTGTGGCATACCAAGTTGCTTCTCTCAGGCTTCCCCACTGATAGGGCTTTTCCCTTCACTCATCCAGCTTTAGTCTCCAAGGTTTCCAAGGTATGTTCTTATCTCTCTTGAGTTCCTTGATAGTCTATGGGGGCATGTTGGTATGTCAGTTATTATGCAGGTCTAGTAAGAACAAGTTTCACTTCAGTGAATTCCCAAATGGCAGTAGTCCTGCATTGAATTGAATGTCTGTTCTAATGGTGAATCTTCCCATCTTTAGATTTTTACAATCTCACTGCCCCCCTTCCGCGAGGTTCCCAAGGCCTTAAGATGGGGTTAAATGATATTTTTTAAAAACAGAAAAGAGTGAATTGGACAATTTTATTTGTACTTGAGACATCAATAGTATTTATTGTGTTCCTTTTCCAATGCAGAGGGTCAAAAAAGATCTTAGTCTAGAAGATATTTAAAAATTTTTTTATTATTATTTATTCAATTGTGCATGTGTACGTATGTATGTGCCCGTGTGTGTGTGTGTGTGTGTGTGTGTGTGTAGAACCACGGACGAATCCGGGAACCACCATGGACACCTCCACCTCCTTCTGCCCCAGGATTCACAGGCTCCGCCCTACCAGGACCGGAAACGCAGGCCGCCCCCGCTTCCGCCTGGCGTCTATACGTGGGATCTGGGATCCGAACTCAGGACTTTCCGCCTAGCAAGGCAGAGGCGTAACCCCTGAGCCACCTCTAGTCTAGAAGATATTTTTAAAGTAGGCATTTTTAATTGATATTATTTCATAGCAGTTTGTCTGCATATAGAAAAGTTCAATCGCAAATTCATATTTAAGTCAAGTAAAGGTTGCTTCATATTCAAATCTTGGCATACTGTTATTTCTGTAGATATCGACATATTTTTTTCTTTACCAGAAACATTTAGAATCATATGCTGAACTCCCAGTAATAATACATTGCATGTAAACAATCAGAATATTGGTGGCATGAAAACTTTCTTTCCTGATAAGTATTACTGAGTGAACTCATAGTAATGGATCTTCAAAATGATTTTATGCTTACTTTTTATTATTTTTTATTACTACACAAAATAATAGTTTTCCTTATGTCATTTTCTTACATCTTTGTGCTAATATTCACCCACACTTCCATTATTAGTGATTGCTTGGTTGATATCAGAATGTGGACATGTTTCATGAATCTCACAATGGTCACCTGAAATCCTAATTAGTTTTTTGTATGATGAAACTTACCCAGCATCACATGAGAAAAAGATTGTTGAACCAAATAATATGTCACTTGTTATGTTGATGCGGCCATTTTTTATTTCTCCAGGATTAGGACATGGTTTTTCTGTAAGAGAATACAGTTTATTATTTTTTTAAACTAATTTACCAGACATGATAGCACCAGAAATTTATATCCTTCTACAGGGACACTAGCACATCCATGAGCATCACAGCACCGTTCAAATATCTAGGAACTGGAATCAGCTTACATGTCCATCTATAGATAACTGAATAATGAAAATGTAGCACACAAACACAATGGAATAGTATTTAACTATTGAGAAGAATAAAATTATGGATTTGAAGGCTAATGGTTAGAACTCAAAAAGTCAACTGATAATGTACTATTTCTATAGGACAGTAGATCAACACAGACTAGATTAGTTTTTCCTGTATGTACAAAAAGGCAAATCTGTGTCCTGAAATTAAATTTTCAGGGAATCCTCTATTAACCATCTTATAGCTATGCATAAAAGAGTGTGATATGTTCAAATTAGGTGCATTATGACACAGAACATTCACAATTTTTTGCATAGTCCAACCTATCAGTTAAAATAAGGAACCACCCAAACTACACTCCGAGGAACCAATTTCCTTATTCTCTTGAATCCCATTTAAAAATAACCCCAAACAGCCATCAGAGACCTTGAGTAACTTTCACTCATGTGGCTTAACTGTCATTCTTGAGAGTATGCTTTACTTTAAATGAAGTATTCTTGCTTCGTTCCAATCTTTGTACAGTTTTTATTCATTTCTGAATGAGATACTGAAAAGTGTAAAGATCCCAGACCCTGTCCATCAGTGGCAGCATATCCAGCCACGAATATGCATATTCATTAGCACATACATGAAATAACTAATATGAATAAATACTAATTTATATTTAAAAAAATAAATAAAAGAACAAATAAACACAAAGTGAATCTTGTATATTTTCATGATGTACTTTTTTCCCATTAATCATACCTCTGGAAATCTGAGGATAAATTAAATTATCAGGTACATACACATGAATTCATTATTTGTATCATTATTATTTCTTATCATTACATTTCATTTTGTGATTAAAACAACATGCTGAAGTAACCTTCAGATAATCTTAAACTTCGTAAATTGAAACTTATATAGGTATTCTTATTACATAGACATTTAACTTGTCTCATCTAAAATAAAATAACTATGGTTCTTTGAAGAGTCATAATATATACTTCTAGCACAGATGGAGGAAGGGATAACTTATACTCCAATGCCAAACAAATAGGAGTAACTTACTTGTTAAAATTATACTCACTTTTGCAAAATTTAGCTGGTTCGGACCATTCTAAATTTGGAAGGCATGTTAGTTTTCCAGATTGAAATGGGTCTCTTAGATAACCTGGTCGGCACTCATATTCCACAACAGAACCAATTTTGAAATGATTCTGCTTGCTATGAACCCTTTTGAGGGATGCAAAATGTAGCCTGGGTGGAAGACCACAGGTATCTGAAGGATTAACAAAGGTAGAGAAAAAGGCAGTATCAACTTATTTTATAATCAGTATATGTGTAATTATATGTGAATATCTGGTCTTTAAATCACCCGCTTTAATTTACTTTTTTCTTTAATTTGCTTTTAATTTACTTTTTTTCTTTAATTTACTTATTTTACTTATTTATTTAATTTCCAATTCTGGGATATCAACTTCCTTAAATGGAATTGATTTGGTTTCTGTTAAATATCATTGTGATATTGGCACGGTCACAAGTATATCATTTTTATTTTCCAGTTATCAGATGTCTATGAAGATTCAGTAAGTAAATGTCACTTACTCAGTTGTCAAAAAACTCAACTTTCTGGCACAGTTCTCTTATGATGCTCTATGTTATACAAAAATAATGAAAATGAGTGTTTTCAGATCTTGGGCTAATGTTAAAGACAGAAAAATAGTCATATATATAATATTCATATTATATTCATATATAATATTCATCAGAGACACCAAAATGTTTCACCCACATTTAGCCATTAAATCTTACAACCCATGGGAACAAGAATCAGCTGAGTCAACTGAGTATAGAAAGTATTTGCAAAGTGTAAATGACTGGCCATAAAGTATGGGAAGAGACACAATCAAAAGTCAAACTTGAACCCAGGCTCTTCTGTATAAGAGCTGTACTAAGCTGATAGAAGTTAGTTACCTTCTAGAGGCCAGTTCATTCAACTTTGAAATGGGAAGAGTCCCCAATTAATTGATAAATTTTCTTGAAGTATACATGTGGAAGAGTTACATACTCTAAAACATGATCTCTATGCCAAAGGCTTATACATTTCACTTTTTTACCTTCTATTATGATTAGATATAAGAATTTAAACATTGTTTCACACATGATTTCCTAAAGTATTTTTGTCATTTTCTCTACTGTAACTTCCATCGATTCAATTTGTTTAGGATGCAGGAATTGAATCCTCTCATAGTTAGATACGGCTATCAACTTGATGGTTGAGGATTCAAGTTTTGGCTATATTTGTGGATAGTTAGTAGTTGGGTTAAACCCAGAGCAAATCTGCCAGAGATTGTCTAGTTGATGGGGAGAGCCCAGCCCATGGTGGGTGGAACTAGGCCCTGGACCAGTGAATAAAATACAGAGAACAGGTTGAGGAAGTTAGCATCTGTCTGTGTGCTTGGATAGACATGCTAGTCTGGCAAGTGAAATTGTCCCTCTCTCAGCCATTATGTGGAGAGATGATGTGGCTAGATCCCTTGGCCCTAGTGCTGGTGTGAGATCCTCTATCAAACTGGACAAACAACCATAACCAGGAATCATAAGAGAAACCTCTTATTTTCTTAAATCATTTGATGGTGATTTTATCAGCAACAATGCAAGTGAACCGCTACAGAATGGTACCAGAGAAGTGGAGTTTTGGTGATAAATCTGGCTATGTGGATTCTGAATGCTTTTGTTGGAGAAACTTTGAAATGTTTGAAACTTTTGAGTATGTGAATTATAAATACCATTCTGCAGAGTTAAATGGGCCATTTAGAGAATGTGGATTGTTTAGGCCCTACTTTGTGATGATGGGAATAAAGACTTTGGTAAAGTTGAATTTAAAGTTGATGGACTGTTTGTTTGTGTTGATAGCTATAAAGCTTTGGGTGTGGAAAGGGAAGGCTACTGAGCAACTGCCACTATTGTAGAAATGAACGCTAGTGAAGGAAAACATAGTGCTTTGCACTGGGATGGTGAAAGAAATGAATACCACTGAATGTTGATTCCTCATTTGAAAACCCAGATTCTTTCAGGGGCTGAAAGCCTAAATTAAAGCCATTTCTTGTTCTTTAAATGTTTTGGCTGCCTGAAACAGGGCTTTTTCAGGGTACAAGTATGGTTCAAGTAGATCAAGGTATGTTTCAACCTTAATGGAGAGTTTTTCAGCACCCCCAAGTGGTACTGGTTTTGGTGCACAATTAAAGGGTTTATGAAGAGCAGAAGAAGCTTGATACCAGGTGGCAGGTGTGGAGTCTTTGCAAGGGAAGGTGAAACTTTTAGCTACAGAGGTGAATCCCGAGCATTATTGGAGATATCAGAACCATGGGATGTATACTGAGGATAGCTGTGAGTGGAAACTCAGTCTGGTTCAGAGGAGCACTGCTTATGTAACTTTGAGCTGTGAAGAGCAATTAGGATTGCCCAGAATCTTTGAGCCACAGTGACTATGTGATGAGTGGCAGAAGATGGACAGGATCGGTAGGAGAAGGAGATTATCTAGTCAATGGAGAAGGTTCAGCCCATGGTGGATGGAACTTGGTCCTGGACAGGTTAAAAAAAATTCAGATGGTTGAGGAACTTGGCATTCTTTTATAATGATTGTTTCTCTCTCAGCTGTTATGTGGACATGATGTGGCTAGTCCTCTTGGTCTTTGGTGATGCTGCATATCCTCCTGCCCACTGGACTAAGAACCATCAAAACTATCAGTCATGATGGAAGGTGAAAGAAAAATCTTCCAATATAAAGACAAACTGAAGGCTTACAAGAACACCAAACCAGACCTACAAAAGATGCTAGAAAAGATACTGAAGCTTGAAGAAAGGACAAACCCTTTTCTCTTCTGAGAGGAAAGAAGGGAAAAATAATGACACAACTTCATAGCAAATAAATACCACAAAAAAGAAATACCACAAATAAAAAACCACAAAACAGAGAGGAGTGGAAGGAGGGAGGGGACCGGGGTACCTATTAAGTTTGTATGATTGGGAAAATAAAAAAAAAAAAAAACAACAAAAATCCCCACAAAACACAAAGTTACAGGAACCAACAAACATTTCTCAATTATAACCCTAAAAATTAATGGAATTGACTCTCCAATCAAAAGACAGACTACAAACATGGACCAAATAGCACAACCCAGCAATCTGCTGCCTTCAGGAAACATATCTCATTATGAAAGATAGGTGCATTCTCAGAGTAAAGGCTGGTCAAAAGTGCTTCAAGCTAATGGAAAGAGGAAACAAGCAGGAGTAGCAATTCTGATATCTGACAAAATAGACTTCAAACCAAAAGAAAACATAAGATGCACAGAAGAATACTACATATTAGTCAATGGAACAATTCATTAAGAAAATTTCATAATACTGAACATATACACACATAATATAGGCTCAGCCACATTCATTAAACACGTATTACAACATTTAAAACAACAAATCAACCCAAACATAATAATAGTAGGGACTTCAACACCTCACTTTCACTATTGGATAGGGAACAAGCCAAAAACTGAACAGAGATGCACTGGAGCTTAATCAAACCATAACCCAAATGGACCTGATTGACTTCTACCAAACTTTCCATCCCAACAATGGGGAATACATATTCTTTTTAGTAGTCTATGGAACTTTATCCAAAACAGAACACATATTGGGACACAAAGCAAACCTCCATGTATACAGAAAAGTTGAAATAGTATTCTATATCCTATCTGACCACCATGGAATAAAGCTAGACATCTACAACAAAGCAAACTATAGAAAGTACATAAATTCTTGGAAATCAAATACCATGGTATTGAATCAGGAATGGGTTCAAGCTGAAGTCAAAAGGGAAATTAAAAAATTCCTACAAATAAATGATAATGAAAATAGAATATATTAAAATCTTTGGGATACAGTGAAGGCAGTTGTTGCAGTTCGCCTGCATGGTTGCTGATAAATGACCATCAAACGGCTTCAGGGAACAAGGGATTTATTTTCTTACTGATAGTCTGGTTAAAGTCTGTAATCCAGCTTGACAGCAGAGCATGCACCAACACCAGGCCGAGGGAAGTGGCCACACCATCTCTACGTAATAGTTGAGACAGGGACGATCCTTACTTGTCTAGGCAAGTATACAGAAGGATGCCAACTGCCTCAAGCAGCTCTCTGTGATTTATTCCAGGGCCTAATCCCACCCACCATAGGCTGGACCTTCCACATCAGCTGGACAATCTCTTTCAGGTTTGCTCTGGGCTTAATTCAACTACTAATTCTCCACAAATGTGCCCAGAGTTCAAAACCTCAACTGTTAAGTTGATGCCTGTGCCTAACTATGAGGCACAGTCCTAAGAGGAAAGTTTAGAACACTCAATGTATACATCAAAAAAAGAAAACACCACAAGTAAATGACTTAAAAATGCAACTTAAAGCTTTAGAGAGACAAGAACAATCCAATCCCCAAAAGCAGTAGACAAGCAGAATTAATAAAATCAGGGGAGAAATATCTGAAATTCAGATAAGGAAAAAGATGCAAAGAATCAACCAAACAAAGAGTTGAATCTTTGGATAAAAACAATAAGATTGATATACTTTTAGCCAAATCAACCAAAGGAAAAAGAGAGAAAATCCAAATTAATAAAATTAGAGATGAAAATGGAGTCATTACAATGGACACCAAGGAAATTCAGAAAATCATAAGGCTATACTTGAAAAATTTATACTTAGTGAAGTTTGATAATCAGAAAGAAATGGATGAATTTATACCCACAATTGCCAAAATTGAATCAGGATTAATTGAGTTATTTAAATAATCCTATAACAAGTGATGAAACTAAAGTCGTAATTACAAATCTCCCTACCAAAAAAAGTCTAAGACCAGATAAATTCAGTGCAGAATTCTACCAAGCATTTGAAGAAAAACTAAAACCACTACTTCTTAAACTATTTCATAAAATAGCAAAGGAAGGAACACTTCCAAATTCTTTCTATGAATGAAATATTACCCTAATTCCAAAACCAAATAAAAATACAATAAAAAGTTTCCTGAGACCGGGGTTTCTTCCGATACTAGCCTCAAAACTCGGCTCACTGTCATAATGTTTGTGCCCTGTGGGGAGTCGCTGCCCGACCTAACAAACTTCACCCTCCTGATACCAGCAATATCTGTTGGGAATGTTGGCTAGCTTGGCATAGACCTGATTATTTCCACACTGAACATGTCTAAGATCGTTTTTTTTTTTTATGCTGATTGCCTAGTGTCAATGGCAGGAAATGACCCCTATGCAACTGCACAAGAAAATTCAATAGAACTCAACACCAATACTGAAGTATATTCATTGCTTCAAAGAAGATAATGGCACTTCAGTTAAGATCCATTTTTATTAAGTATAAATCCAAGTCATTCTGTGAAAAACTGCTGGCTTGGGTAAAAAGTAGCAGCTGTTCCAGAGTGGTTGTTCTTTCAAGCAGCCAGTCATATCATCACAGTGATGTACATCTTTGCAGCACTCCTTTCTGGTACCTACTTACACCTTGTATGAAAAAGAGTATGCAAAATAAAATAAACATCCTTAAATGGCAAGAAATGGAAAAAAAAAACCCATGCATTCCTGAAATCAGGGATTCTGAGTTTTGTGTACATATTCCTGGAGGTGGCATCACCAAAACACTCTGATGAAAGCTGTTCTAAAGAAGTCCAAATAGCAATTCTGTTGAAATTTGTTTCAGAAGGAGACAATATCCCAGATGCAATAAGTCTTGTTGAATATCTTAATGAGTAGCTTTAGATAATCAAACTAAATAGCTGCAGCCCCCTAGGACCTGCCTTGCATTGGAAAATTCCAAGCTCTTGGTGGCTGCTCTTTGGCAGTGAGTTTCTGCTTACACTCTTCTGATCTGGTTTCTTCAGTCCCAAGATGCCTGCTATTAAATGTGAGCTATATAGAAATGTGTACACCCCCAAATAAGTAGAAAATATGCTTACTATCATATGCAATAAATGTAAATTTTGTACATAAAAATTTTATTTCCTAAAAAAAGAAGAAAAACCATAGGCCAATCTCATTGATGAACACAGATGCAAAGATCCTCAACAAAATTTTAGCAAACAATTCAAAAACATATTAAAAAATCATTCATTATGATTAAATAGCATTTATTCCAGGTATACAAGGTTGGTTCAACATATGAAATCAATATGTAAACCATTGTATAAATATATCCAAGGAACAAAATCACATCATTCTCTAGATAAATGCAGAAAAAAACTTTTGACAAGATCCAATATCTCTTTATGATCAGTGTCCTGGAGACAGTGGACTGGAAGGAAAATATATCAATATAACAAAAGCTATATACAGAAAGCCTATAGCAAGGATCATTCTAAATGGTGAAAAACCCGAAACATGAAATTTGCTGCTAAATGGATGGAACTGAAAGAAATCATACTGAGCAAAGTATCCCATGCATTAAAACCAGATATCACATGTTCTCTCTTATAAGTACAATCTAATTCCAAGCCCTCATAATAACATATTAAAAGGAAAATCTTTTAATTACCATTTACAAACATGACGGATTTCTAATAAGAAGATAAGGCAAAGAAGATCCAAAGAGAATGAAGACGAAGGAACAAGATTCAATAGAGAAATAAGGCCACCATCAGGATAGACCCATAATTAGTGAGATGGCTGATCCAGTCCAGTCAGTTTCCTTCCTGATCTCTGGTGGTTGGAGTGGTTTGATGCACTGGACATGTGTTCCCCGTCAGGGGGTGAGGGTTAGTGATTAGTAGACAGTTACAGCTGGATGATGTCTTAGAGGTTGACTGCACCCACTATGATCTTTCTTCTCCTTCAAGCCTTCCTATATAAAGGCCTCTTTTTTTTTTTAACAGTTTCTGTATTCTTGGAGAGGAGAAGATCTCAACACCCAGATAGGATGCAGCCTTGTAAATGCGAGAACAGCAAAATGGACAATAAAAAACAGCCTGTATACAGAACACTGGCAACCTTACAATGTTCACCTGGAACCAGGCCAGCCAAATCTCTCCCCGTCCAGAGCCTCATGGAACTTTGCAGAAGAGGGGGCAGTAAGACTGTAAGAGCCTAAAGATGGAAGAGCTCTGTTGCTGGACAGGTCACGCCACTCAAGATAGGGCAGCCACAGGTGGACGTGTCAACATGCTCCCATGAACTTGCACTGATCTCAGGAGAAGCACTTTCAGGAAGTAGCATCCATAGGGCAAGGGGTCAAACAGACAGAAGTGGGGAAGTATCCATATCAGCAGGCTGCCCAACGGGAAGCCTCCTGATCTGCCACAGAGGCTTGAATCCCCATGAAACTATGATATAGAGAGAACCCCAGGACTCGTAGAACTAAAGGACAGGAGAATAGGAGGAAATACACTGGACCCATGTAGGGAAAGGAGGGAGGGCACAATGGGATGAGAGTGGGAGGGAAGGGAGGAAAGGAAGGAGAGGGGAATGAGGGAGGCAAGGAACATGTTTATAAAATGTAAATTTAATAAATTTATCAAAAAATAAAAAAAACTAAAACAGAAACAAAGAAACAGACTTTTTGGGGAACGAGACTATGAATAGTTACAGTGATGCTTTGGAAGAGAGTTCACTGCTTTTTGCCTTGTCCTGAAAGCTTGCCTGAATTTGAATTAAAATATATTGGATTAATGTGTTTAGCAGAAGTAATTCCAATCTAGCATAGTTGACTTTGTGACATAGCTACTTTTTAGTGTTTTTGTTCAGATAAGATGAAAAAGACCAACATGTTGGCCAGAAGAAATAAAACTATAGTTTGCTGGGGAATAATATGAGAACAAACTGAAAGACTTGACAAAGAATATAGACAGTAAAATTGCAGTCATTGTTAAAGAAATTAGCTCCATTAATGAATCAAAGCTTGTTCTTCATTGTAACAACAGGAAAGTCCAAAATTTTGGGTCAAGAACTTCTGGGAAGGCTCTTACCTGTAAGAATGCAAATTCATTTGGAAGAAGAGAGTCTAACTTCAGAGCACCAAAAAAAAAAAAGTTTTGTTCCTTTTAAAAAAGAAATGTCCCTAGTGAGATTCTTCCTATCATTAGGAGAAAAAAAAAGCTTGGATTCAACAGGGGCCAGCCTCTATCTGGAAGTTGTTGAAGATCTTGGCAATGTTGTCCATGTGGTACTATTTTTGGAGCCATTATGAGAGAGAGAAAATTTTGTTAGGTAGTTTACACAGAGTAAAAAGGCCATGCCAGAAAGGTCTTTGAAGGTCATCCATCACTGCTGGGATTATCTTGAAGCAATACACCCTATTAATCTGGAAGAATTGGTTTTAATATGAAAGGATATGGAGATGAGTGCTCCACTGCAGATAAGTTCCTCAAAAGAAACAGCTCCGTCATGTGGATTGATCACAAGGTTGACTGGACTGAGCCCTGATATGAATAGACCAATGAGATGTAGGGGACCAAAAGCTCCACTGAGGTTTGCAGAAACTGGAGTAACCAATGAGGAAAAGCCACTTTTCCCAGGCATACCTAACCCTATAAATACCCCTGACTCTGCCAGCTATCAAACAGCTCACTTGCCCCTCATGTCTGGAGTCCATGAGTTCTTTTTGGCTTCTTTGCCCCTCACAGACTCCATGTCTGTGAGCTCCATCCTTTCCCTCTTCTAATAAAATCTGCCTTAATTTTCTATACATGTTGTGATTTCAATCTTAGATTCCTGAACACAAGAACCTGGACATTAAAAAAACCCACAACAATTAAATATGTAAGATTCAGGTGGTCATGAATTCTTCCTCCATGGTTTAAGAGCTGCTGAAGTCAGGCAGTTTGTGTTAGAGTCAGAAGCTCCATGAGGCCATGAAATGATGTGGGATTGAAGCCCATATTAACTGATGAGATGAGAAGTTGTTGTAGATGCCACAGACAAAGTGGGACATCTGCAAAATAGGGTTATATCCCATAAGAAGAGTCAGACTAGGTGTGAGATACGTTTTGCAGGCAGCTATGCTGGAGGGTGGGGAAGAGAAGTCTTTTGGAACAGAATTGATTCAAAAAGCTTATAAGGTAGATTTGGAGAAGCAGAATTTGGAGTTTCCCTTCTTGTTTATGGTCTTGCTGGTGTGGTTCAACTTTTCCTATACATACCACCATGACTTCATTTTAGAACAGAAATGTTTATTTTATGCCACTGTATGTTAGAAATATATAATTTGCATCTTGATTTTACAAGAGGTCAAAATTAAGAGACTACCTGGAATCTAAAAGAGATTGGACTTTAGACTTTTAGTCTGTGTTGAGACTGCTAAAGTCTATGGGGACTTTAAATGTTGGACTGTAAGAGGTTTGCATAATGAAGCAGAAAATGAACCCATGGGAACAAGAGTGGAGTGTCATGAAGTAAATGTGATCTGCTCATCACAGGCTCATGTATTTGAATTCTTTGCTGGTGTCAATGTTTGGGAAGGTAGAATCTTGCTAGAGGAGAAGTCATCACAAGGAGTGGACCTTGAGCTTTCAGTTTGCTTTATCTCCCTATGCCTTACTAATGGCTCCGTGTCCTAAACTCCATGCCTCCAGTCATGCCTTCTGCTATGTGAGTCCTGTCCTATCAGCAGAGATCACAATAAACATAATATCCCCTCTGGAAATGTGAACCAGAAAATTTTCCCTTACTCTCTTAATCTACTGGTGTCAGATTATATTGTTTCACAGCAAAAGACAATCACAGTAGGAAGAAAATGTGTTGAAACTTTCTTGAGGTGTTCTAAAAGTCACAGGTAATTCATCAACCCTCCAAATATTGGTTATGTGATAACTTCTATGAGTTGTTGGCCAGAGAGGTTTCAAAGGCTCCTTACAAAATGTAGGCTTTCACCATTGCTGTTTGTTGTCCATTGGCAACCAATTTTAAGACCTGTTACTGAAGACAACACTCATTCTGATCACAGGACCTGAAGAAAACTATTTGGAATTGATCTGGAAGCTTCCATTTTGATCTCTAGGTTTCACAGCATAATAAGTTGCTATAAATGCTGATGATGAGAGAGAAAAGTCACCAACTATATTATACAACTGTGAATTCTGTGAACTATAATAACTACTACCCTGGCAAGATGTGCTGAGTTGTGCAATAGCAGCCTGAATATTATGGTGGTAACCAATTGCTTTCTGACTGGATTTGAGGCACATTTTTAATAGGGAACTTCATGCCTGGTACTGTAAGTCATGTTGAGAAACTGCAGATGAAGAGATCATAATCCCTGGAAGGGGAGAAATTATTGTTTTGCTATATGTTTAGGATATCAAATTCAATGTAAGCACTTATCATTATACTAATAGATCAGTGCAGCCTTTGCCCTTGACCAAGAAGCATTCTTTTATGATAGAAAGCATTTATGCAGGGAATTACAACTGTCCCGAGAACAGAGAATAAGTAAACTATAGAGCACTTGGCCCTAAGCAGGACATCAAATCATCTCCAACCCTGATTCAGGAAGAATTGTGGAAGAGAGAGAAGTAAGATTAAGAGTCAGAGGTTGACAAAGGATACTACCAAATAGTATTGTTTGGGAAAAATATGGCTGTTGCTCCCATGAACTCAGTACAGTTGTGCTTACTTCCATAAAATCTGCACACAATTTGATCTACAAATACTTCATTATGCAACAGATAGACCTCATGTGGCATCATACTTACTGAAGGACATTGAAAGTTAATGTTATCTGTGGTAAGGGGAGCTACATTTTGTAATGATATACCCACTGATGGGTTGTCCGTATTCCAGCAAGTGCTTAGGCTCATGACAATACAACCAACTTGTGGAAATTCAGTGTGCCACACATAAAAAAACATCAAAATAGGAGGAATATAGGTTGGGATAAAGAAAGTTTTCAATAGGAGTAGAGAGTGTATTTGAATTTGGGTAACTGGATGAAGATAACATAAATTCATTATACTTATCTATGAAACTAATAAAGGCTAAAATTTGAAAAATAAGAATAAAGATGTACTTGAAAACAATTACCATGAATAATAATGATGCTATTGAAACTCAGTGAAATTTTTTAAAAAATCAATGTAGATTTTATATTTTAATATATCTAAAATATTATAAAATAGTTAAAGGTGAAACTTGAAACAAAAACTTATGTTATTATCTTTCTCAGGTTGCGGTACATATATACAATGGAATAGTATTCAGCTGTCAGGAAAGATGAACTAATAAAATTTGCTAGTAAATGGATGGAAATGTAAGAAATCGTACCTATAAAATACCCAAGACACTGACAGACAGATGATGTATGTTCTCCCTTACAAGCAGATTCTAATAGTAAACATTTGGTTTGATATAATCAAACAGAAACACTTACAACACTTACAAACAAAAGAAAAGATCTTGTCATAGTTTGAAATGCATTCCCCACAGTCTCATGTGTTTGGGAAGATCATGGAAACTTCAGGAGCTGGAGCCTTGCTGGAAAAAGGCAGTCACAAGAGGTGGTCTTTGAGGTGGATTAGTCCCACCCTACTTCTGGGAGAGATCAGTTCTTGCAGCAGTCTAGTAGCTCTCAGCCTCTAAGATGTCTGCAATGACTTCCTCTACCTACAGTTTCTGCCAGCTCACCATGCTCGTTTTTCCCTCCTGGAACCTTAAGCTGAATAAATCTCCTTTACTCCCTTAAGTTTTTTGACTTTGGGTGTTCTCTCACAGCAACACAAAGAGTAACCAGTACAGAAATCAACACCCAAATAAGACACAGCCTATTGGAACTGAAGAGCAGTTAAATAGATAACCAAACTCTAAAACTGTCAGCCAGAGTCAGGCCAACCAAACATCTTCCTATCCTAAGGCTCAGGGAATCTTGAAGAAGAGGGGCAGTAAGCTTGTAAGAGCCAAATGGTGGGGAGGTCCATTGCTGGCCAAAATAGGGCTGCTGCATCCAGTAACTTACTACAGTGAGACTTAATCTCACCAGACTTGCACTATGACTGGGATATCAACATTCCCTTATAGGCTAACAAGGAATTCAGGAGAAATAATGACATACAGGTAGAAGCTTAGGGGTTAGGGCTAAACAGGTGAAGGACAGTATCCTTATCAGTGGGTGTACCCAAGGAAAGTCACAAGAGACCTGAGCTCATACCAATACAGACAATCAAAGGGAACCCTATGGTCTACACAGGAGGATGAGTGGGAGAGGGATAGACTGATGAAGGGAGGAGAGAGTAGGAAAGGGAGGGAAAGAAGGGAGAGGTCAGGGACAACCACCATTATATTTGTACTTAAGATCACTAAATATTTATAAAAATTAAATAAAAATCAGTTAATAACCAGAGCCAATCTTTACAACTGGGGATTTTCATTATATTCTTCTAGGTTTTATCCTAAAATAGGTCATAATAATCTTTTATTTTGATATAGAATTTTGTTATTCCAGAATATGAAGAAGAGGCAACATCAGAAAAGAAAATCTGAGAAGGGATTGAGAATCATTAGATTTCTCAGAAATTATCTTTAATATTTTAATCTCCTGTTTATTTTCAATATCTCCTTTTTACTTAATCATCCTTTTTAGAGTTCATACTAAATTTTAATAATTCCAAACTTTATCATTTTTCTTTACTTAGGTGTCTTTATATTTAAAGCACTCTGACCATAATGATTTTTACTTCTTAGAGCCTTGGCTTAATATTTATGACTAAAAAATATTTATGACTTAGCTAAACATACAAAAACTTATTTACATTATAGTAAATGTTCCCTGACAAGAGAAATGTGAAGCCAAGTTATCTTTACTTATATTTCCCATTTCTCTACTCTTTTTTAATGCTTCCAAACTGAGTCAATGCATTTATCATACGTAAAGCCAATTCGGCACCAACTATCTGTTTTTTTTTTTTTTTTTACAAGCAATTTCCCCTTCCTTAAATATTGGAGGGATGACAGAGAAGAAGGCTGATGCTAACAAATTAACAAACAAGAAGTTCAGAGACCAAAATGATTTCACAGGTTCCAACCCCCCCCCAAAACAAACAAACAAAAAACCCCAAAAAACAAATAAAAATGAAATGGTCAAAAACCAGAAGTTTCAAAACAATATGTGTCTTAGGTCAAATGTTTTGCAAGCAAACCAAAAAATAAATTTATCCAATAAACATACTAAACACTCAGCTCAGAATCAACCAATAGACCACTGGCCAATTCAAAAGGAATGTAGGTAACAGAAAGGTCTTACACATCTACCTGAGGAAGAATGCCAGACTGTTGGGTTCATGAAGCCCATATACTCCATTCTGGGGAGAACAGCAGATTATTTTCGGGGACCCATATTTTGATTCCATAATTCATGATGTAAGAAAACAGCTATCATTTTAAAGTGGATAAAATATGGCTTCTTCTGGAGGTATATATTAGTGACCATGGTCCAGGAATGTAGATTTAGATTTCTTGAAATTTCTGTTACAATGTGGGAAAGTTTTTTGAAATTTTTATAACAGAAGAACATGCACATTTCTAATACACTGATGGATACAACAGGTAGGTGGATGTTAGGTCAAACTGATTGCTGGGCTTGAATGACTAATAAGGATATTGTGTGACTGTCTAATATGGCTCTGAATATGTAACATTCTTTTCTCCACTGAAGTTCTCATCAGACATTGCAGAATGTTCATTGTAGGTGTGACCTCTTCCCAGGAATTTCAATTCACACTGTTTTTGAGCCCATGTTTGATAGTAATCTGATGTCTCTAAGATGTCTTCATTTTAGTAACTTCTCTTTGTGTACCTCTATGGCATACCTTCGTGTAGTCAGTGGGATAGACTCTATCACCTTATCAAGACTGTCAACCTTGTTACCTTTGGGGTGACTAATGTTGAGGAATGAATCAACTACAGCATTAAGATCTTACTGGTGAAGAACCTGTCTTTATACTTTAAAAACTTCCAGGTATTAATCAACTCGTTGGGGTGAAGAAGTTATAGATGTTAGGTAGACAATTGATCTTCAGAATGGTCAAACTTTATAGTAATGAAGGGCTGGTAAGTATTTCCAAAATTGATCAACAGACTGGTTTATATCTCCAGGTACTCAAATCTGTTCAGTTACTGAGAACTGTTTTTGGCAAGTTCAACTTCAAATAGTTTATCCACATGGTGTTTGTCCCTAAAACTGTAGACATGAGTTAATAGTATAGGATTCCTCTCAATTGCTCCGCCATCTGTCAAAAGAATTGATGTTTCATCAAAACCTGCAATTGTTTTAGAGACTTGTGAGGGCTATGGTCTTGTCCTAAACACATGAGTGGCAGTTTCTTTCCATGAGGGTAATTTGAATTAATTCTTGGTTGAATCTTCTGCTTTCTTTTCCACTACCAGGAAGCTATATGGCTAGAACTATGCTCTGATTATGTGTTTGTTTATTTAGTGACTCTTTCACCTTTTTTTCACTGTACTTTTCAAGCATTCTGTCCTGGCAGGAATGAAGATATTTTAAGGAGACACTTAGGTCTCCCCCTTTAGCAACTTAGACAGTTGGAAACAGTTCAACATAGGAAATAGAATTTTCCCCAATGCTATGAGAAGAGAAAGGAAGAGTGGGAAGCTTTTCAATCAGAAAGAGATTTCTGCACAGTTTTGACAATTTTTCAGCTCATTTTTCAGGAGAATTGCATCAGGGAAATTAACTATGAGCAAGACCATACCTTGAGCATGTCTGATTAGTTATGTTTACTTCTCGTGTCTGCTTAAACCTAACCTCAAATCAAGACCTTAAAGATGAATTTAGGAATGTAATGGTTAATAATAATTGCCAACATTACAGGATCAAGAACTATCTGGAAGACTAGCCTCTAGGCATGCGTGTGAGAGATTATTTTGGATAGGTTAATTAAGGTGGGCATACCTGCCCACTATTTAAAAATGAAAAATTGAGTTGAGCACTAAGGTTCATTTATTATCTTCTTCCTTTTGTGGATGACTTCTCCCTGATAATTGTTCTCTTAAACTGTAAGCCAAAATTAACTTTTTGTGCCATAGTTGTTTTTCCCAGAGGATTTTATTACAGCAGCAGGGAAAGTAGATAAGACAAGAATTGATACCTAGTGGGGCTTCAAGGTACTTTTGGTGCAGACAACCGTGAGTCATGTTCTGTGTACCTTCCTTCATCCTCCTGGCCCAAACCAGAATCATTGAGGACTACATGGCATGTGATGGCACAATGCTGTGGGTGATGCGTGTGATGCTCCCAGCAACTTCACAAGGTCGTGGTTCCCCCCAGGGTACAGATGGAGAAACCCTCAAGATCTTGAGGACTTTTGACCTTTTGATTCAGCTGACTGCAGATATAATCGTTGCTACTTTAAAAAAATCAGCAAAAGACAAATTAGGATGGAATATGGAACTGAAGAATGAGGAGTGAAAAATGACTCTAGATTACAGACGATGCTTGTGATGATCTGATGCTAACAGATGACTGCATGATAATACCTTACCACATGGGGGATGTTTTCATTAACCATTCTCAAGAAGAAACCCAAGAAATGTTAGAAGCAGCAAAGAAAAATTTGCATGAAGAAATGAACACCTCAGAATCCAGAGTGACCTCCATCCATCAGGTGTTAGATTTGAAAGTCATTCTGTGTACCGTACTCTATTACTAATATTATTTATTTTTGGCTCTGATTAAGATTTGATTAGTGGCTAGCTTGTTCATGATGCCTTCTCAGTCCTTTGGACTGAGAACATTTCTGGGTGTGTCTTGGGATTATTTCTGGGTAAGATAAACATTAGAATCAGTGTGAATAAAGGGGATGGCTCTCATAATGTGGGCAGGCATCATCTAATCCATTTGACACCCACGAAAAATAGGTTGAAAAGGCGGGGAAGGGTTGGGCTGGAGAGATGGATCAGGGTTTAAGACTGCCTTGCAAGCAGAAGGTCCTGAGTTCAAGTCCTGGATCCCATGTAAACACACCAGGTGGCGGATGGAAATGACAGTGACCTGTACTCTGGAAGGTGAAGCTTAGGAAATCCCAGAGCAAAGCAAAACTCTTTCCTTAAACTGGGAGGGACATCCCTCTCATTTTTTGCCTTTGGAGGTCAGAGCTGCTGTTTTTGCTTGTCCTGAGTTTACATAATACCATAAAGTTTTGACTAGAATTATGGTACTAATCATTTTAATATCAGCAACATGTCCTTGAGGAGGAAAACTTAGGTAACACAGTTAATAGAAACATGAGAAAATTCATATATATTGTTCTTTCACAATGGCAATATACAGTAGTTTTTAGAAAACTTACAGAAAAAAACAAATGAATTGTGTTTTATATATGGCTTTCTTATGCCACGAGTTAAAAACAAGACAAAGCAAAACAAATACCACATGTTGCTTTTTTGAGTTCCTTGAGAAAAACAGTAGTAAAATATTATAAGAACCATAGTGCTTAAATACAAACTTTGACAGGTTTCAGAGATGTGTGAGTTGTTTCAACACAAATGCACCAATTTTTAAATATTTCCTTCATTGGTTATTCAAAAATGATGTCTGAGGCCAGACCTGGTGTTGCATGACTACATTATATCCCAACATTCAGAAGGATTTTGACTTTGAAGTTGGTCTTTGTTATACTGTGAGTTATCTCAAAACCCAAAAATATTATATTGTTAAAGTTTAAAATTTCTCAGATCCTAAAATATTATTATAAACTTGTTCCCATTGATTCTAACTTTTATCTTCTGATAGTATTGAATGATCTAAAATTTATACATTTCTTATTTCTACAGTTAATGCATTACTGACAGTAGCTCTCTTCTGACCCCTGCCTACTTTGGTTATGGGGCACTGCCAATCATAATCTTGCTACAATAATTTCATGTATATGTCCTTTCTCATTCACAATTCTGTTCTGCCTCCCTCCTGCTCATCCATTTCACAAATACAGCTTAAATATTCATTGTATTTGTACAGATGTAGGGTATAACTCAAGTCCATATTCTTTCTCAGTAAGTAAGTAGTCTTTCTCTGTCAAGATACAAGCTGATGGTAGATATTTCATTATATTATCCTGATAACCTCAGCATTCTTGAATATAGTAATTTGCATATGATAGGCTCTTTGAAAGTTTTCTTAATGAGTGAATTAATGTTATAACATTTAAGGAAGTTTTATCATTAGAAACCAGTGGGAAATTGTAATTTTTTAACTGATTACTGTTGTTAGGAAGAAAAATTTTCACTGAAAACTCATTTTAAGTATTGCACTGGCAATTAGCTTCAAAGAACTCCACTAACTGAAAATCAACAAAATAGATGAAATAATGTAAAACTATTCATTATTAAACTAGTTGTATACATAATCTAATGTAGTCTAAGACTCAAAATATATCTGAAAATCATAATATTCAGAAACTATAAATTACTATGATTGTTTTTAAATGAGTCAGTGACGAATAATATTAACATGACACTTGTGGAAGAGGGGGCGGCAAGACTGTAAGGCCTAAAGATGGGGAGGACCAATGATATGCAAGATACTCTACACGAGTTTGGACCACAGTAGCCACAACTGGACTTCGCTTGACCTGTGAAATGACTGACATGTCAGCGAACCCCCAAAGTCTAGCATGGATCACAGGCACTAGGATCCTTAAAGGCAAGGGATTAACAGTTATAAGAGTTTTCCCATACCAAAGGGGAACCCAAGAAAGGGCTCTAGGCAATGCCAATGACCTTACACCTCACTAGAATGGAGGACTCAGAAGGAAGTTTGATATTCACACTAAAGGATGCTCCAGGGAATGGAAGGGAGGGAAGGGGGAGGCACTGGGAAAAGGGGAAGGTAGGAGGTAAAAGGAAGGGGAAAAGGGGAGGGGAAGGATGCAAGGGGGACTGGGGAAGGGTGGAGGGAGGGAGGGGAACGGGATACCTATTAAGCTTGTATGATTGGAAAAAATAAATAAATGTAATAAAAATATTAACATGCCAGACAGAATTATTACTTACTTGAGAAAGTAGAATATAATATACTTTCAAAATAATAGAAAATAATTCACATAAGGATAATTAATGATGGCATCTTAAGTACTCAGGGAAGTAGACAAGGAATCTTCTTCAGAAATGAAATACATTTAAGGCAATGAATTTCAAATACTATATGAGACAAAACTGTTTATTATTTATTTTTGTTTAGAGACAATAAATTTTTCATTACATATCTTTTTCACACTTTCTTGTTATACAGTTAAAACCAAATGCTCACAAACATAAATAAGTATAAATAACTATCTTAATATTACAAAATGAGATTTTCAAGATTGACTATGAATACACCACTTCAAAAATATAAAATTTTTCCTTATGCTGATGGATTTTGATCCATCATTGGATTAAAAATTCAAGATTCAAAAATATCACTTCCAAAGATTTTTAAAATGGGACAAACAAAACAAGAAAGGCAAGAAAGGAGACAGAATTGCAGTGTGTCCTAATAGTTAACTAATTCCTTATTCATTATTTTTTTGTGTAAGAAACAGCTAGTTGTTCAACGTGTCCTCTTCTTTTCTCATCAGCTCAGGCAAGAAGCTCAACAGTCTTCTTACATGTTGGATGATTAGGTGGCTTTCTGAGAAAGGTTTCATGTATGCCAGGCTTACCTTGAATGATCTTGAACTTTTGAACCTTCTGCTTCCAAGTGCTGGGACTATAAGCAAGCTCTACCATATGTAATTTGTGTGGTGTTGGGTATGCTAGGCAAGTGTTCTATCAACTGAACAACATTTGAATTCTACTCATGGTTTATCTTTACAGTATATTGGGATCTCATTCACACTCATTGTTTTGGAAAATAGACCTGAAAATGCCTTCAGAGTTATGCTGGGCAGTGTTTTATCTTTGTATGGTAATTGTGGTTAGAAGATTCTAGGTTTAATGTATGTGTGTGTGTGGTCTTTGTCTTTACTTTTACTATAAAATTAGTATTTTTAATATTCTATTTGCTTTGTAAGTAAAAATAACAGGTGTGTCAAAGAAATCTGTTACTGCCTTTTTTTCATGTTCCCTTTTTAAGCCTTATGTGTATTGAAAGTTTCATTCTAGACAAATTCCTTTCTCCTTGCTTTGTTAACATTCTAACACACTTTAAACACAATGATAGCATACAAAACAAAGAGCACTACTACATTTATTGCATCCATTCCTCCTTGAAGTTCTAACAAACTAGAAGAGTTCTTGGTAGTTGTGTATACTTTCTTCTTAATTCTTCTTTGGCTAAGTCAATCAGCAATGATTACTAGCACCACAAATAAAAATGTCAATATTATACATGTATGTCCTGAAAGTTAAAAAAAAGTTAAAATCAAAATGATTTTATTTACTAATGATAAACATTAATTTTTTGTTGCTATGTGATAAAATACTAAAAAAAATTCATTAATTTGTTACAAAACAAAATGCAGTATTAGTAAACTAAAGAGCCTAGGCTATCTTTATCAGGTATACTTCTGTAGCTATAATAATTAAAGTATGATAATTGTTCTTTCCTTAGATTAACAGTAGCCAAGCTAGAGTAATTTAAGGTACTTTTAGATTAAGAGTCAATGAAAATCACCTGGAAATCTACATGTGGAATCGAGGAATGTTTTATCAAAAGAGTGAGACAAATAGATTTACATATAAAAGATGTCATTTACAACCTATATACATGACTTAGAGGAAGATTCTTAACATATGTTTCTTCAGCACTGGAAAGCCTAAAAGCCATCAAATGTAAGAAGAAATGTATGGAAAAGATAATCTTATGATACAAATTGTCACAACAAAAGCATTCTTATTAAGCCTTCTGTATAATTATTCCCCTTCCAAGTTACTTTTAGCACCTAATCAATATAATAAATGGAATATAAACAGAAACTGGGAGTGTCGAATCACAAACTGAATGTGTGTCATAATAATGACAGATTGAAAACAGTCATTCATTCAATAAAGAAAAAATTGTGGCAATAACAGAGAAAACACTCAATTATCCTTTAAGAGTAGAGAAACCTTAAGTCAATGCTTTGATGGAGATTTTATATGATAGAGAAATGTGGTTTTATTAAGACACATATTCAAAAAATATTAGGTTATTTGTACTTTTGCCATAATGTACAAAGATTGTATGGTTTCTGTCCCCCCCCTGATTTGCTTTGCTTTTATTTTATTTATTTTTGAGTGGGACCTTGCTATTATTTATTCCTAGCTCTCCCTAGACTCATGATCTGCCTGCCTCATTTTCCCACATGCTGCAACTGAGATCATAGATATGTGCCATCATGTTGGGGCAAAGGGAATATTCATTGGAACACATGAAAAATGACAGTTCTTTTCTTAAGTGTTTGCATTTCAGAAAGAAAGCAATAGGTTTTACCACAAAATACTAAACTATAATTAAAAATATATACTCCTTCAATGTTTCGGTACTTTTCACCCTTACTGATAGCATCATAACGCACAACTATGACTGATGAAAGTCAAGAGAGTGTGCCTGGTAACTAACTTATCACAGGTTACCCCTCTGGCTTATAGCAGCCCAAAGCACTAATTTTGGTAAGCTGCTATTACTCTAAAACATTTTTTAAAGGTTTTGTCTTACTACATTTGCTATTGTAGCACATGAAATATGTTCTTGCTGTTAAACAAATGTTTGTAAAAACTATGTCTTTTTTCATCTCACTAAAGCCATCTCCCAGACATAATTAGAAAATATTTTTATTATCTACTGAATAATTTAGTGGTTTCAATAATATTCATATACTATACATACTTATTTTGGCAGAAGAATCAAAAGTACTAATTCTTCATGAACAGTTTCTTCTTGGTATTTGCAGAGGTGAAGACTGGTTCCAGGAACCCTTGATGAATGTAAAATCTACAGATGCCTAAGTCCTCATGTAAAATAAGGTAGTAATTGCATGTAACTTACATTCTGTAAATTTTATAGAAACTCAAGCACAATTATTAATTTACAGAGAAATGAAACAGTTACAGAGGAAAATAGCCTGCATTAACCAAAGAATTCAAATGGGACAATTAAGTGACAGTATGAAATAGCGGGTGTTCTTTCTAACCAATTGACTAAAATGAACAAACATTAAGGCAGCTGAGAAGCAACTCAAGTTTATACAAACTGTACAGTTTGATTTCTGAGAATGAAAGCTACAGTTCAAAATAGGTTCAGTGTAACTCTGTCTGCTTGCCTTCAGGATAGGTCAGATACTATTGTGCCATTTATACTTAGCATGAAACTTCAGTTCATGTCAGAACTAAAAAAATTTATCAATTATTAATACTTATTTAAGTAAATTATTAATAAAACTGCCCCCATTGCTGTTTTAATATTGGAGTGTGCACTATGAGCCAAGGAAACAAACATTCTATC
Organism: Typhlomys cinereus; assembly: GCA_023101885.1. Classification (NCBI taxonomy): domain Eukaryota; kingdom Metazoa; phylum Chordata; class Mammalia; order Rodentia; family Platacanthomyidae; genus Typhlomys; species Typhlomys cinereus. The sequence goes on along the minus strand of JALPQD010000003.1, from coordinate 3,498,756 downwards.
CTGTTAACCTTTCTGATCCTTTCTAAAATCCATTAGTTATTTTAAACTTTTTCAAAATTTCCAAATAAAAGCAATCTGCTCAATATAGATCACCATGGCAACAGGTGACCACCAGTGTAATAGTGGCATGAGCATGAAGGAAACAACCAACAGCTTTCTGATTGGACTCACAACCTGCTTGTCAGAATGGTACCCCCATCCCTATTACTGTAAACTAGAACAAGAACCTAAAAAATGCAAGTTAATAGATCAATAGGGAAGATAGCCAATAAACCTATAGGTAGGAAGACAGTACATCAAACCCCTATGTAGGCAGCTGTTATACCCAAAGAATGGGAACTCACAGTAGAAACCTTTGGATCTAAAGCTGGATGAGTGAAGGGAAACACACACATCAGTGGGGTGGCCTGAAGAGAAGTGACTTGTTACACTACGGAGGTCTAAAACCCCACAGTAGTAGACAAGCCAGAGTGAACCCTGAAATTCATTGAGATATGTGGGCAGAAGAGTTAGAGGGAGTGGGAGTTAACAGTGAAGAGAAGGGAGGGGATGGAAGTGAGGAAGGAGGGAAGGAAGCTGAGATGAATACTCAATATGCTTGTAAATGTAGAAAAAATTTTTTTAAAATTTATTCAATCGTGTGTGTGTGCGTGTGTGCGCTTGTGTGTGTGTGTGTGTGTGTGTGTGTGTGTAGAACCATGGGTGAATTCAGGAACCACCATGGACCACCTCCACCTCCTCCTTGTTTGTTTACTCTGTCCTGGGATTCACAGGCTCTGCCTTGCCAGGACCAGAAATGCACGCAGGCCGCCCCCGCTTCCACCCAGCGTCTATACGTGGGGTCTGGGATCCAAACTCAGGACTTTCCACCTGCAAGGCAGAGGCTTAACCCCTGAGCCTTCTCTTCAGCCCCTGTTTTTTAAAAACGATCTGCTCACAGTCACATCTTGTAAACAGAATATCCAAGAGTCACAGGGAATCAGAATTCAGGACTTGCTTTCTTAATCATGGGTCTATTTTTTGGCTATCTTGGCACCCACTAATAAAAATGATACAGAAAAAGACTTAATTCATAACAATTTGGCAATATTGTTTAATTTTTCCTAGATTTCACGTTTTATCAGAAATTATACTGAGTAAAAAAAACTAAAAAAGTAAGTAATACATTACAAAGAAAAACTGTGGCTCTCAAATCATTTCATTCGAAATATGGTTATCATCTTGGATATGCCAAGAAAGAGAAACTACAACATTTATTCTTCAAAGTCAGTAATTATAGACAGAATGTTGAGATAGTATCACTAAAATTGCAATAAATACTCTACTGTTACCTCCCAGGAATCTACCAATCTTCTGCTCCCTCACCTCTGCAATATAGACCACTATCTCAGAATTCCACCATTGTTTTGCAGATAGAAACCTCTTATACCTATCTAAATTCTAACCCTACATCCAAGGACTCTCTTTACTTCACATTGAGAGACCTCCCCTCTACTCATTCAGTACTTTAATCTGTCATCACAGTACTCTGCCATAGCTCTACAAGTGGAACACTCACCTCTCTCTACCCATAAACTTAAATGGCCAGCTCAGAACTCTATTGTTCTATAGGACTTTGTGGTTAGCTTCTGAGGTTAGGAGACAGAACATAAGCAGGTCCATTTCTCCACAATGAGCTTTAGAGAGAACCTACGTTTTTCAGGTGTTAGAAAGCAGAACCTCAGTGTCTGTGGCATTCTTTCTCTACTAAGAGCTATATGGGACTGCCCTACCTTCTTTAGTTAGATGCTTGAGCCCAGCAGACTTTGACAACCTACAATATGCCAAGGCAGGGCAGAGAGTCTACCTGCTTCTGAGGTCAGAGGAAGAGGCCCCAAGACTTTTGAAGTCCAACCAATATGACCTATCTGCAAAGAGAGCCATCCTGCTGCTTTGGTGAAATATATTCACATCAACATAGAATCCTGATCCCATGTAAGGAACTTCATAAATTCCTGCACCTTTCTCAATATTTACAAAACAGTCACTCATAAGGACAGACAGTCACATTCCCCTTAACTGAACTGAGATTATCTCATTTGCTCCACCCACTAATAAGTACCCTCTGTACAAAAGAATTTCAAGCATGTTGATCAAACTTCGGCTAAGCCTGGGCAACACCAAACATAGAATCAAATGCTTACTCAACAAAGGTAGGTGAGGAACAAATACTAAAAGGCTCAACCAACAAACTCAGTATGCATAAATCCCAATATTAAAACGCAAACATGAAGTATCAAGACAATGTCTCTTTCTGAAATTAACAATCCCAAGGGAATGGTATATAATAAGACCTACTCAGATAAAATTTCAAAAGAATTCTAAAGTACAATTATAGATATGTTCAAATAATCCCAAGGGGACACATAAATGTCTGAGTGAATTTATAGAGGGCAGGAATAAAGTCCTGGATGAATTCCAAGGGGACATAATCTATTGAACACATTTATAAACAAGGGTAATGTGACTTCTGTTTATTTCTGCCCTGAATTATTTCAAAGAGGGCAGAAATAAACTTCAAGGGAACATAAACAATGAAGTCAGTTAAGGCCAGAATTCTATACAGCTAGAAATTATGGGAAAAAAAATACAATCTTAAGGCAAAGCAGAGGAAATAGATTATTTCAGCCAGGAAAATGATACAAAGATCAATTATAAATATGATGAAAGATGATAATTGACATCCAAAGATCAATTACAAATATGAGGCTGATTCAAGAGGACATAGATAAATGGTTAAATGAATATGAGGAAGAACAAAATAAATGCAGGAAAGAAAACCATGAAAATACATATAGGCAACTAGATACAATTACAAAGACAGTTGAAGATCTGAAAACAAATTTAGAAACACTGAAAAATATTTAAGCTGATCTGAAAACAAATATGGAAAAAATTTTTCAGTGGAAAAATACCAAACCAAAATAAAACTGAAATTGAAAAACTCATGTAGTGCAACTAAAAATTCAACTGAGAGCCTCAAAAATAGAACTGAGACCCTATTACTGAAGATAAAACACATATGGATCACAGAACATGGGCAAAATATATCAATTAGAACTGGTCTGAGAACTTTCTCCTTGCTAGATAGCTTTACACAGTACCAAGCAATATTGTAGAAGCTACTGGGGGAGAGAAATAAACACAAGCTTCATCAGCTCATGAGATCTTTAAGTTACAATAAAATACACCACAGCAACAGGTGACCACTAGTATAATAGTGACATGAGTATCAAGGAGACAACTAACAACTATCTGACTGGACTCAGTCCTGCTTGTCACAACGTAACACATTCCTGTAACTGTTAACTAGAACAAGAACCTAAAAAATGAAAGGAAATAGCTCAACAGGGGAAAAATAGCCAATGAACCTATAGGTAGGACAGCACACTAAACTGCTCTGTAAATAGCTACTATCATACTCATAGACTTGAAGAACATTTAACATTTGGCCTAGAAGTCTCCTTCTACAACAGAGGTAGAGAATCTCAACACCCTGACAGGATGCAGTCTAGGGTAGTAGTGGAGTAGTGAAATGGACAACAGTGGCCAGCCATAATGCATAGTGCTGGCAACTCAGCAGGGCTCATCCAAAATCAGACCAACCTAATCTCCCCATCCTAAGGTTTGGGAACCTCACAGAAGAGGGGTTGGTGAGTGAGCATGTAAGAACCTAAGGATGATAAGGTTTACCTCTGGCCAAGACATCCCACTCAAGGCAGGACTGCTGCATCTAGGAGCTCACTACAATGAGATTTCTCCTTAATAGACCTGCAGAATGACAAACATATCAACATGCCCCCTTAGAATATTGAGGACCTTAAGAGAGATGAGAATAAACAGTGGAAACCTTGGGGACTAAAGCTGGATGAGTGAAGGGAAATGCCCCTATTTGTAGGGTGGCCCAAAGAGAAGCAGTTGAAAAGCCACAGAGACCTGAACCCCACAAGAGTAGACAAGCTAAAGGCAAACCTAGGATCCATAGAAGGAGGGATGAGAGGGAGAGACAATGGAGGGAAGCAGGGATAAGTGCTCGATATGTTTGTAAAAGTAGAAAAATTAAAAAAAAAAAGATTAGACAATCCAGAATGAATCCTGGGGTCCCTAGAAACAGACAGGCAAGAGGGTGGGGGGAGGGGATGTGTTGAGGAAGGGAAAGAAAGAGAGATGGGTGGGAGAGGAGATGGAGAGAAGCAGAGATAAGTACTCAGTATGTTTGTAAAACTAAAAAAAAATGAAAAAAAGAAGTGATCATATAAAAAGACAAGAGTATCAAAACTGGCGGACGAGATGGGAGAAATTGTTAAGTTAAAGAAATTGGTAAATTATAAATCATACATGAACGGAACATATAGGAACTTTGGGACCATCATAAGATCCAATCTACCTCCCAGTAGCAGAGCAGATAAAAGTAATCACAAAGTGAGTTCTTGCCCTGGGCTGCCAAACTCTTCTGTCCTGCTGCCATCAGAGTCCACCTTCTTTATCCTCCATGATGGAAATGACTTAATCTTCTTACAGTTTCTGTTGCCTGTCATGCCTTTCCTTCTATGTCTTTTCTACCACAAAATGGGACTATACCTCTTTTCTGGAAAGCCAAATAAATCTTTTTCTCCTGTTAAATTATGCTTGAGTATTGTCTCACATCAATAGAAAGAGTAACTGCAGTAACTGTAGACTGTAAATAAGAATAGATACAAGATAAATAGTAATAAAATCAGAATGATACTTGTGAAAAACAGATATGTGGATCAATGGAACTGAATAAATTCAGGTACAATTTCAGACAAACTCAGCCATATAATTTTTGAAGAATATGCCAAACATATACTTGAAGATCACCTTCAACATATGCTACTGGGAACTGGTTGCTTATTTGTAGAAGAATGAAGCTAGATCCTTACATCTCACACTGTGCAAAAAAAAGCCAGCAACTCCATATAGATCAGAGACCTCAACATTAAACTCAAAACTATGAAGCTGCTAGCAAGAAGATTTTACAAGATACAGACACTGGGAAGAGCTTTTATATAATACTCTGGTTGTTCAGGAAATAAGGTCAAGAATCCACAAATGAAACTTCATGAAATTAAAAACCTTCTATAAAAATAAAGGAAACCTTCAGCTCAGTAAAAAGCATCTTGCAGAATTAGAGCAAATCTCTTCCAGCTATTCATCTAATGGAGGACTGGTATCTAGAATGCACAAAGAATTAAAAAAAGTAACACAAAGAAGCAAACAACCAAACCAAAAAATAGACTATAGGGCTTAATATAGATTTCTCAAAATGATAAATACAAATATCCAATTAAACACTTTTAAATGTTTTACCTCATTAGTCATCAGGGAAATCAAACTAAAACTATTTTGAGATTCCATCTCTCCCTAATCAAAATGGTTATCATCGAGAAATGAAATGAAAATACATGCTGATGTGATGTGGGGAATAGGAAGAATTATTCACAATTGTTGAGACGGCAAACTACTGCAGCCACTTTGGGAATTAGTGTGGAGGGTTCTGGAAAAACTAGAAATAAAACTGCTCTATGAGCCAACTAAAATTACTTCTTGACATAGTCTTAATGACACCATATTCTACTATAGAAATATTTGCACATAATATTCAATACTGCTCTATTAATATCTAAGAAATGCAATCAGCCTAGAGGTCCATCAACTGATGAATGGAAAACAAAAAATATAGTACAGTGCACAACAGAATTTTATTCATCAATAAATACAAATATATTTATGTCCTCCATACCCAGACTACTGTACTATTCTGGACACAGCATCCCTTTGGAAAGACCAAGGCAGCAACAGTGCCAGCAATAATGAAAACCAGCACAACTATCACATCTATAAAACACCTAACTACATTCCACAAAATCAAGAGCCAGAAAGAAGTCCAGAAGGATAAAGTGTCTGTGATCTGCAACATGAAAACCATGAAAGACACTCCTATAAAAACCAGGGAACTAGATGCCACAGAGACCAAAAAATTCTGGCTGCTCATCCCAACAAAGGTTCCTGAGAATTTTAACTTTCAACTCAGTTTTATCAGCAAGGCATAAAATAAATACCTTTCACGTTTCTTACCCTTACATCTAAGATGACTAAATTCCTGATAGCATAGAGTTCAACTGGACTTTGGAGTCCTAATTTTGTTTCAACACCCAACTGATGTAACCTGTCTTCTCTCACTCCACATGCATTGGTCTCTACCAGCTCTCAAATCTATTCTACCTCAAATACACAGGAGTTGCCAAAAACATATATCAAAGAAAGTTAGTTAACAAAGAGCTATCCTAGATGCCCAAATCACAAATTAAGCCATAAAACAGGAAAGCATCTCTCCTTCAAAAATCATAAAAAAAAATCTGACACCAATGAGAACAACTTTTTGGATGAGAGTCATGAAATGACAACCAAGCCAATAATCTCCAAAGATCAATTATAAATATAATCAAGGAACTCACAGTAGAACTACATAAAGAACTACGGGGGAAATTTTGAGAGAAGATGAATAAGTATATGAACAACTATTACGGAGGAAAACAAAAGCCACTAAATGAAATGAGGAAGACAACAGAGGAAATGAAAACAAAACAAACTAAAATAAACTATAAACCATATATATATATATATATATATATATATATGAAGTGAGAGATCGAGAGATAGATAAGTAAATAATATAGACACATATAAACAATTCAACTTACGGTCTTGGAGGCAATTGACGGGCATAGATAAATAAGATCAAGGATGATCGAAACAGAAATAAAGAAAACAACTAAAAGAATCAATGACACAAATAACTGACTCATGGAAAAGGTAAACAATATTGACAAAAGTTTAGATTAAATTAATCAAAGCCCAAAAAAAGAAAACCCAAATCAATAGAACCAGAAGCAAAAGGGGAGATATCACAACAGATATGGCAGACATTCAGAGAATCCTAAGAACATACTTCAAAAACTTACATTCCAAAAAAGAATTTCTAAACACTAGAATTTACCAAAGTTGAATCAAGATAAACATAATGCTTTAAATAAATCCATAACAACTATTGAAATTAAAAATAATTAAATCATATCATAGACTATTGAAAGCAAAAGTACAGAATCACCCAGGATTGCTCTACCTCTTTTTTTGCTTTGCTTTGGGGGTTTTTCCAGGTTCCATCTTTCAAGGTGGAAAGTGTAAGCCACCACCATTTCCATGTGGTATTTTTTTATGTGGTATCTGGGGTTGAACTCGGGTTTTTCTGCTTGCACCATCTCTCCAATCCTCAGTATTTTCAAGTTTGGGATTTAATAAGGATGTCTTTTGGTCTTGTAGCTTTCTTCTGTGAGAGCTCAAACAGGCAAAACCAGTCTGTTCTGAGCTCCAAATTACCAAAACAAAGGCACCCACAGGCCCAAGAAGCTCCTGCAAGTTACTGGCTTTTAGAAGTTGGTGCCTGTAATGTTAATTTTCTTCAGAAATGCTGTTTTCTCCTGAGAGGTATAACAAAGCGATATATCCAAAATGGAGGTCAAGCCAAATGACCAAGTAGGACAAAGACTCAGAGAGTGACCTCGATGGTGTAGGACTCTAATTGTGACTAGACAAAGTAAAAGCCACCAGCCCATGTTAGCTGCACCTCTAGTGGTTGGTTACCAGATGTTACCATTTCAGAGAACATTCAGACAGGCTGTTGGAAGATGTAAAGATGTCTCTGCATTCATTAAAGCTGTATCCTGAGCTAGAATGTCCTCGCCTACATGATCAAAATAAGAATAATATAGATTTATAGTCCTATACACTTCATTTTTTCTTTTTTAATGAATATATATTTATTTTAAAATTTTATTTTATAATTTTTTGAAAATTATTTTTGTGTGTGTCTGTGTGTATCAGAGGGCATTCTGTGTGCCTATGGACATCCAAGGGTGACTTCGGGACTCACCCTGCATTGTTTTTACTTCATTTTTGCACTTCATTCTGGGTTTCCCAGGCTCTGTGTTCCAGGGCAGGAAGTGCAAGCCGCCATTTCTTCCCGTGTTTTTACATGAAATCTGGGATCCAAACTGAGGTCCTTCTGCTTGTGAGGCACAATCTTAATCCCTGAGTCATCTCTCTAGCCTCAGTTCTATATACATCAGAAGAACTTAAGCAGACATGTTCTCCATAGGGGCCCACAGCTTTCTTACTATACTTATTAATGATAATGTATGGCCACCAGATAATTGGTACATTTTAGCATAAACATATTTATTGCCTGCTCAATACTTGCTATTTAAAAGTGCTTGTATGGAATTCTGTTGGAACATGCTAAGAGAAATGTCACTGCTTTAGAGATGATTTTAGGTACTGGGCAATATAATGGGATTTCAAATTAGTCACATTTTGAAGTTCAACTTTATGTATAAGTAACTGATGCAGCACAAAAAATCTGGAAGGAGCTGTCTGCTCCAGAAGAGAATTTATCCAGATTTAGGGGATACTAGAAGTCCTGAACAATCATATGGAGATTTTGTTGGTCATTTGCTACAAGCAGCAGGAGGGATGGTGCCAGGCATGCTGAAATAGGCCATATTGTAAAATAATTGACCTTTGAAAAATGCAAAAAAAAAAATGCACAGTATTTTTCTACAGAATTTTTCTACAAATAATAAAGATTTGGATTTGTTCAGATACAGGTCCAAATCATATTCACGGTGTTGTTCTAGCTAGTGTTCTAATAGAAATATTACCTGGAAAAGCAACTTTTGAAACTGTTCTAATTGTGGTAAGCCTGGACATTTTTCTCATAATTTCAAGCAGCTAAAAAAGATGCCCAGTAAAGGATTTAATCAAAATGAAAATGTTACTTCACAAACCTGAGGATATGTCCTTGTTGCAGGAAAGAATTATCATTGGGCTAAACACTGCATGTTATGATATAGATGGCCAGACTTTGAGCAAACTTAGGAAACCCCTCAAAGAGGCCATCCCAACCTTGCCAGATAATAGGGGAAGTTATGATGCAAATTCCCTTGGTTGGGGAGGGGGGATGGTTTACCAACCTCAAAGCTACTTACTAGCTTCAGATTTAGACTGGGCTTTCCACCCTATCTCCCACCACATAATACTAATTCCTCGTACAGGAGTCCAAGCTGTTTCTACAGGAGTAAAAAAAAAAAAAAAAAAGGCTCTATACCAAAAAAAAAAAAAAATAATATAAGATTTATTTTAGGTAGAAACAGTCTTGCATTGAAAAGACTTGCAGTCCACCCAGGAATTATACAGGCTAATTAAAAATTTTGGCTGAAAAATACTAAAATATATATTGAAATTGTTTCTTCATTGAAAAGAGCACAATTAACATTATTTTCTGGTGTTCATTATGGAAAAATTCTTTCACAGGAACCATGTGAAAACAAATGTCTTAACTCTTCTATGTTTACTGGGTTCAGAGAGTAACTGACTAAAGACTTTAATTGACCAATTGGCTAAGTGAAAAACTATTGAAAGACTGGATACTGGAGCAGATATTGTAGGTATTGCACAAAGACATTGGCCATGGTCATGGATGGTTAAGCCTTCAGTGACTGATCTCTAAGGCGTCAGACGTGCAGAGTGCTGTTAATATTATCAGGAAGGATGCTAAAGGTCATTCTGGACATATTACTTCTTATGTACTACAAACTTCCCTTTAAATTATGGGGAAGAAACATCCTCAGTCAAATGGGACTATCACTATACGGCCCAAATTCATTTGTAATGCACCAGATGCTAGGTCAAGGTTTTAATTCAAAAGAGTGGCTAGAAAAAAAATCATCAGGGTATAATTAATTCTTTAATGCCTGAGGAAAACAAAGAGAAGGCTTAGGATTTTCTTCATCACCTTTTTCATAATGGCCATGGTTAATAATATGAGTAATTCCCTCAAAAAACTGCTTCCCAATTTTCTTGGTAAAATAGATACATATGTGCCTTTTTGACTGACATTATTGTTTGTTATATCAGTTTATTTTTCCCCAAAATTCCAGGAGCATTAACATGCTTTACACATGGTTCTAGTTCAGATATGACTGTCTATTTTTTATCTTAACATTATATACTTCAAGGTAATACAACTTGCCTTAATTGAATTTTCCCAGAATTCGCACATAATTTGCCTTCTGAGAGTTAAGGTATAGTGGGAGCTTAAAACAACTCCAAACTGCTTATATAGGAAAAAGTTTTGATGAAGAATTGTTTTTTTCTTGTCCTCATATAAAAAAAGATTTTAGATAAAACTATTTCTTCTATGTATAGGCTGTATCAAGTTCTTATTTATATCTGTCTGGACCTTTATCAGAAGAGAATGCTTCAAATAAACAATCTGCCACTATATATGCAATAGAACTATTTCTTATATTATCAAAATGATTCTGCCTTAAGAATTTTCCATTTCCAGAGAAGAAGCCTGTCAATTTGTTAAAGCTTGTACACATTGTATTCCTTTTCAGGCTTCTCTTCCAGGGGACATTAAGCCATATTGACTAAGACCTAATCATCCTTGGCAAATAGATGTAATATATATTCTATCATTTGACTGTCTTCAATTTATACATGTCTCTACAGATGTATTTTCATGCAAGTTCTTTGCTTAGGCTTATAATGGGAAAGCAGGAAAACATGTCATTGCTCATTGCTTTGCATCTTTTACACATGTGTAGTGCCCTACACAAATAATAAATATAATTCTCATGTTTTTACAGTTTTCAGTCAGCAATATTCTATTAAACGTATTCTTAGAATTCCTTATAAACTATAGGGTCAAGCATAAATTAACCAAACTCATCATACCCATAAACAACAGATACAATTAATATCATTATCTTCCCATAATGATATTAATAAAGTTTTTTACCTTAAATTTAAAAAAAAATCAGAATGTTCTGAATAAACTTCTGCTGAGCACCATTAGACTGACTCTATAAATGGTGTCAAGTCTCAATCTATGTGGAAAGATGGTATTGCAGAAGAATGGAAGGGGCCATATCCATTGTTAACTTGGCTTCATGGCTGTGCTTTTGTTTCCTGGAATTTCAGAAAACCCTATTTGGGTGGCAGTTCATCACATGAGATATGATGGAGAATAACATGAAGTGATGGATGCAGAATATAAGAACTGGGACACTCTGAGATCAAGTACAATGAGGCCAGCTATTGGGACACCAGCTAAGAACTCTTAGCCACAGAGGAAAAGGGGAATCAGCACACAGTAGAAGTAGCTCTCTCTATTTTGGGGTAAGTTAAAAAAAAGCTAATGAGTGTAGGTGAGAATGCATTAAAGCAAATATAAATTCCATATAATCCAGTGAAAATATTCTTTGTGTGCTTACTACTTATTACTGTACAGATAGGTTTGGTTGATGCTTAAGCATGCTAGGCATACATACCTTAACCTCTTCTTTATCCTTTTGTTTGGACGCATCCTTTTATTGTCTTTTCTAATGACACAAAATGGATGGGAGGACACTCCTCAGGTCACCTTTAGCCCTAGTGGGCTTATTATAAATATACGTGAAAATCTGTAGCCCATTCTACATGATTTTCACATAAAACATCTAAGTATTGTGTGCCTTATCGTAACATTCAGACAGAGTTGGCTGTGGGATGGCACTCACAAGAAATGAGATTATTCAGTTCAGAAGTGTGAATGTTACTAAAATTTATCTTATGCCTCATGCTTCTCCATTAGACCATTGCACGGCACATTATGGTAAAATGGGCCTCAGGAGGGCCTGCTCCATGGAGATCTTATCTTCTCTAGTTTCTGAGTATTAATTCTTCAATAGTTATTTGGTCCATGAATGCAACTAATCCATCTCATTCAGTTATACTTTTTTGGGACATGCCTATTATGGGAGCAGAAGGTGTCACAGAGATATATGAACTTGATAGATGTCTACACCTATCAGTCTGACTAGTCAATCTATTGCCTTTCCATGAGTGTTAGGAGTAAATCATTATTGCATTATGGTATGTTTTCACGACCCTTCAGTGTTAGTAATGAGAGATGTACAGATTCAATGAACAGAAAACTTATATTTCATGTCAGGGTTATAATCTTCCAGCAATATGTATTCTGCCATTTAATGGTGACTCATCTATCTTATGTTCTTATTTCTGCTAATATCACCAGACCTTGGTATCATGACTGGGGGCTACAAAGTATAAAAAAAAATGAAAACTCTTCTTTTTTAAAATCATTGTATGTATGTGTGTGTGTGTGTTAGAGGACATTGTGTGTGCCTACGGAAGCTCAAGGGTGATTTCTGGAATCACTCTGGATTGTACCATCTCCTCTTTGCTTTACTCTAGAATTTTTCAGGCTCTGCCTTCCAGGGTTGGAACTGCAGGCTGCCATCATTTCTGGCTGACAAATTGGGATCTGGGATTTGAACTCTGGACCTTCTGTTTGTGAGGCAAAGGCTTAACCCCTAAGCCATGTCTCCAGCCTCAAAAATGATTCTTTTTTTTTTAATCTTAATGGCTTACAATACTTTACTTCTCTGAACTAATAGTCGCTGTGTAAAATAAAGCGAGGTTGTACATCTGAACAACAAAAAAAGGAATAATGGATCTAATTATTGCAGGAATCACTGCAGCAATCTCCATAATTTCTACAGTTGCAACTGTGGCCCTAGTAAACATAATGTTTATTTTGCTAATGACTTAACTAAAAATGTGACCACTGCTCTGGAGAGCCAAGTAAATATTGACAGTAAAGAAGATGAACATTTAAATGCTTTGGAAACTGCCATACTTATTATGGAAATTAGGTGGAGGCAGTAAGGTTCCATCAAAAACTCCTTTGCCATGCAGAATTTTCATAAGTCTGTGTAACTGTAATACCTTTTAACAAGAATTCCTGCAACTGTGATGTTATAAAAGTTGCCCTCTTATGGGCATAGGCAAAAATAGTGGTTCATTGGATTTACAAAAACTGAAATAAGAAATTCTTACTATACAAAAAGCATATGATACAGTAATTTACCTGTCAGACTTTGCTCCAGACAAAACATTTATTTTGGTTTAAATTGAGATTCTTGCTCATGCTACTGATATAATCAGTTGCAGACAAGTTAGGAGAACCACCACTGAACAGTCGGTCTTCATCATTTTCTTTTGAGAAATAAGGATGGTGCAGATTATTTTAATAATAAGGAAGGGGAGTTGCAGAGTGTCATTTGGTGGAAAGCCATGTGTAGTATAGCTATCATGTGGCTAGTGGAAATCTTACATCAGAGAAAAAAGCGTCAGAATACTGGAAACTGTTAATACCATAAACTATGAAAGTAAAAGTATGGAAGTCTGGCTCAGTATGTACTGGAAAGTCTTCTGATATTGGAGCAAAAGTCCAAAATTCAAGGGAATTTTGTGAAGCAAAGATGGCTGTTTTCATGCCAGAGATGCAAGTGTTGAAATATAGACTTCTCCCCTGATTCCACAAAGTTTGGTTATCTAAACAAAAGCTTGAAGCTGAGTGGCTCATTCACTTTCTTACCTCTTTCCAGTTCACTAAAGGTCTCACACGCCAAACCCTTCCTAATACTCATCCAAGCTGATACACTCAGCCTTTGAATTGAGGACCACTTAATTTTCTTTATCATAAAGTTCTTGGAAGTTGGCCAGTGAAATTTTCTTTGTTCTCCCAAAAGAAGGTTGTGATCCCCAAGAGCTTGGCATACTTTTCTTTCTTATTCTTGTGTTTGTATTTGAGCCCTAAGGTGCTTTGTAGGTCAACTTGCAGGACACAGTATATTTGAGTATTAACAAGAAATATCAAAGATATGCATATACAAATATATGAAAACATACTACTTTAGAAAAGTGCCAATCAAAATACCTAACACAGCGAAACACAGACAGGGGAAGAAAAGAGAAAATAGAATTTGCCCTGAGATACTCCTACCAGAAACCATGATCAATTTAATAAACATTCCCAGTACTAGAAATTTGCTACCTCCTAAAGAACTGTTGGATAGAGAAGCCTTAAAGATCCCTAAAACAAAAGAGGTTTTTTTCCATTGCTATTGATTGTCCTCTAGAACCCAATAATAAGACTGTATTGCTGGGAGGAGGAGGGAAAGAGGGAACTGGTGTACCTATCAAGTTTGTATGAGCTGAAATAATAATAAAAAATGTATTAAAAAAAAGACTGTATTGCTAAAGACACCACACAAAATGATCATGGTACATGGGAAAAAATAAAATGAAATGGATATAAATGGCCTCATCCAGATATGTATAGTGCAAACTACAATAGCAATGACTGTCAAGAGTGATGCAATAGTTGGATGGAAGTATGGAGGGAACTAACTGCTTTCTGATTGGCATGAAATTCATGGGAGGAAACACATGCCTGGTACTGTAAATCAAGTCAAATACCTCTGGAAAGGGTGATCATAGGCCCTAGGTGGGAAATAACTTTAATGTAACCAGAAATACTTGATAGCAATCAACTTTTTAATCAGTTATCATTATATCCTTAGATCAGAGAAGTATTAAATTCAGAAGTATCATCTTGCAATGGTAGAGGAGTGATGCTGAGGACCACATCTGGCCAAAGTGTAAAATAAAAGAGACTGTGAACAGCTCAATTCCAAACAGGACTTCCAAATCACACCCCATCCCATGACTCAGGGAACCTTGAAAAGAGGTGGTAAAAATGTAAAAGCCTAAGATGAAGAGAAGTACTGCCAGAGAGTAGCCTTCACAATAGGGTCCTATTAATATTTCACCATGGACTATGGAGGATTCCAGACGATAAGACCCTACTCTGAGAGATAGTTTGGGGCTGATGCTGGACAAGAAAGGGGGAGCTTCACTTGAAGTTGACCCATGAATGGGCATCACCAATACAGGAATCCCGGATGAGGCCAAATGAATCATACGTGCAGAGAGACACGGGAATGGAAGGAAGACCAGATAGAAAGGAAAACCTGAAGAATGGGATAGGAGGAGGGATGGGGTTGTATATCAATGTATGAAAACAGTCAAATTCATTATATTTATATCTGAAAACATCAAAAATAAAAGTCAATAAAAATACTACTGTGCTCAAGAAAATTACAGAGAAATCTGCAGTATTTCAACATGAACCTTGGTCAATTTAAAGTTTTCGATGTTTTGATGATTTGTTATTCAAATGTGATGACAGAGTACATAATTTTATAACTCGAAGGTATTTTGGAATTCATTCACATTTTGTAGTTGAATAAATTGGGTCTGTGAAAATTACATATGTTGTTAATGAAAAGGCTTTTTTCAAGTTTGTAATTATAGTGACAATCATTTAGCTCATAACAAATATATAGCATTTCCATTTCATAAGAAAGATTTTGTGAAACTGAAGGGCAAAAAATGCTTACTTGCCCTAAAACCTTTTTTCAATATTTGCTCCATTTTACATAAAAATTTAAAACTTTACTATTATTACTGTCTATATATGTGTGCATGGTGTATTGTGCAGGCATATTTGTGCTATGACACATGTGTGGAGTTCAAACAATAGCTTTTTGAAATTAGTTCTCTCCTTCCACCTTTCCACCTGGATTGGGGATTAAACTCAGGTTATGAGGTTTCTAGGATGCACCTTTATCCACTGAGTTCTCACATTAGAATAAATTTTGTTTAGATAAAATGAATTTAAGACTAAAATAACTAATTTGAACTAAACAATGGCAAATAATTTATCAGAAAATTTGACCAAGAGCAAGCTACTTTTATAGTTTGTTTTGTATTGTTTCCTTGCTTGTTTCTAAGCTGGTGATTGAACCCAGGACTCTGTACATGGTAAGTAACTGCTCCATCTGATGTCTCTTTTCACCACCTTTCTTTCTTTACTTTCTTCTTTCTTTTTTTCTTCCTCCATCCTTCCTTCCCTCCCTCCCTCCTTTCTTCTTCCTCCCTCTTTCTTTCTTTCATCCTCCCTTTCTTTGTTTTTGTTTCCTTCCTTCCTTCCTTCCTTCCTTCCTTCCTTCCTTCCTTCCTTCCTTCCTTCCTTCCTTCCTTCCTTCCTCCCTCCCTCCCTCCCTCTCTTCCTCCCTCCTTGCCTTCCTCCCTCCCTTTCTTCTTTCTCTTTCTGTCTCTCTCTCTCTCTTTTTCTTTCTTATCCCATTTCTCATTGTTCCTGAATTCTATAAAACTGGAAAAATATGGCTGGAAAGATGGCTCAGGGGTATAAAACTCTGTCTCGCAAATAGAAGGTCCTGAGTTTAGGTTCCAGGTTCCACATAAAAAATGCCAGGTGGAAACAGCAGTAGCCTGCACTTCTGGCCCTGATGGGCAGAGCCTGGGAAATCTCAGAAAGGAGCAAAAAGGAGGTAGAAGCAATCCCGGATGATTTCTGAAATCACCCTTTGTCTTTCACAGGACACACAGTGCCCTCTGACACACACACACACACTAAATAAATAAATTAAAAAAACTGGAAAAACAATGAAAGTTAATGAAGCTAATGAATGTATATGGCTCCCCATGATTAAAAAAACCCATCTATTTCTAAAGCAGGTATGTTTTTATAGTGTTTTCCTAATTGGTTTCTTTAACTTATCCTGAATGAATTGTTAATTCATAAAGAAAATCCATAAAATAAATCGAAATTAATGAAAGAATTTGAACTTTTCTTTTCAACAGTTCTCATTAGTGCAACTACATTTAAAAGCACATTTGTAATTTGAAAAAAAAATGAAATTAGAAAATGCAAAAGTGATCCAGATTATCAGGATGATATAAATAAAAAATTATTTCTAGAGGAATGAACAATATTTAGTCTTTGAAGAAACTTTATGGAGTTTGATAATTTAACAGAAAGTTAGAACAAAGCATATATATATAATACAACATTTTACACATATTCTTATATAATGAGTGAGAATATCAATCAAATTATGAACAAACAAAACCTTTAGACATTAATGAAATTATTTATGACCTCAACAATCACTAGATAATCTATATAAAACCAGCCAAAATAATGAATAATTATTAATTTAAGACTTATATAACAAGATAAATAAAAGTGTGCAACTATGGGACTAGCAAGAAGGGTCAACAGGTAACTCAAACCTGACAACTTAAGGTCAATCCCTAAAGCAGAGAGAACCTATTTCACAAAGTTGACCTATGAATTCCATATATATGCTATGGCAAGCAAGCACCTTCACACGTTCATATCATAATATGCAAACAATAATAAATTTAAAAATATCAAGTATTCAATTACAAATGAAATCATAATTATAATTCAAATATTCTTAATTATTACATTAAAAGAATTCTTAGGAAAATCATAATGGTTAGAAAGAGATATTTTTGGTTCTTCCTATGTGTTCAGGCTGGGCCAAAGCCTTTGAGCCCTCAAATCTCAGTCTCTAGCCCTTTTGCCGTTTTCCCATCCCAAAAGTTACTTTTTATATAGAGAAAGTAGAGAAAAAAATATAAAACATAATTTACTATATATAAGTAGACTTAATATTTCACAGATTGAGGAAAGAAGAGGGAGAGAGAGAGGATAGAGGGGGGAGAGAGGGAAGAGAGAGAGAGAGAGACTACATAAGAGAGACTACAAGATCTTAAATATTCACACCACTATCATTTGAAAAGACAAATTAAGACTTTTCTATTGGTCTTACTCTCTTTCTTAGTAGAATTAAATAGGAAAAAAATCAAGTATATCCAAATTTCAATTATCATCTGTATCATTCATTAATTTACTTGGTAGAGTAACTAATATAAGTATTTTCTCAGTGGAAGACAATGAAAAAGAACAAAATATAATGACATATACACATGAAAGTTTTACATTGATATCCACTAAACAACTTTCAATATTTTTTCATTAATTTTTTGTTTGAAATGAAAAAATCTTGAAAGTTAGCTAAAATTAAAAAAATTCCTATAATATAGTTTACTTATCTTTAAAGTAAGATAGTAAACTAATTCACAGAAAAAAATTTAAGATATAATTTTCAGGCTCATATTAATATTTTAAACAATTTCACATTAAAAACCTTTTCCATATGTCCTCTTTATGTTTGAACATAGGTTAATTACAATCCTAACAAAAAAGACTATCTTGGGAAATGACAGGATAAATACTTCAAAGAATTTCAGAAGGAAAACAAAAATCATTTCTCAGAGCACAGAACTCAGTGGGCAGCCTACCATGCAGAAGACATGAATTAGATCCACTGTGCTACAAAAATACATGAACTAATTTAGAAAAATTTAAAAATAATTATTTTGAATCTCCATTAAATGCCACTGAGTAAGTAAACCAGGTGAGAAAAGCTTTTATGTGAAGCTTATCACATTTATGAACATTAAATCATTAAATAACAAGATTTTTTTCATTTAGAATACATTTATTTCTATTCAAAATACAAAATGAAAAAGTTGAATTCCAACTTTTGGAATATTTCAAGATGAACATTTTAACTTAGACATGCAATAACTATAATAATGATACCAATATATCTACTTTTAGGTTTATGGTTCCTTAGCTAATATATTCATGCACAAAATGGGAACATCACTGATGAACATATAATTTAAAAATAAACACCTTTTCATAAAAGTGTATTTTCTTTTAGTTGTTACTTATCAGCATGCTATTTAGCTGTTTTACTCCAATTTCTTTTCCTATTTTGCTTAGGGGTTTACTAATGCTCTTTTACAATTAATAAATTCATGAACAATAAAGAATCTAAGCAAATGTTAGAAGTTGGAATAGATATGTGCTTTTAGACTCACAGATTATTGGCTTCAACATAATATATTTTAAGACAACTCTATTTCACATGATGGAGATGGAGGAAAGATGCAATAAACAGTTCTTTTTTTTCTAGATTAGGACAGGTATCTAAAAGCAGTAAAAAAGTAGTTTGTGATTGATTATAGAACCCTAAGGATAGAACCTCTACTGATCACCATTTTCTTATACCTCTTCTTTCTTTCGAAAGATGTACTGGCATAATGGGCATTCAATACTACTTGGTTGGCTGGCCAAATGATCTGAAGATGTTCTAAAATACCTTTGGACAGGAATACCTTTTCAAGTATGAAGAAACATCTTGACTGCCTTACGGTGCCGACAAAATGCCCATAAACATTGCATTTTGATACTTTTCCTAAGACACTTAAAAGGTAGATTTCTCTTCCACAAATAGAGTATTGGCATTCCACATTGATGACAATTTCTTTTAACTGTCTGAGAGCCAAACTTACCATGTGCAAGACCGGTACCACCTAAAAAAATAAAATGAAATATCTTAAAATTTCATTAATTTGTTAGCAATTTAACATACACATTAAATATATATCTACCACATTTTATAAATATATATAAATAATAACAAATCAACTCCAACTTCCATAAATATAAAAAACAGGGATTGGTAAGTTGTCTGTAGATAAAGGCACTTCCTATCAAGCCTGACAATCTGAATTTGACCCCCCAAACCCTTAAGAACTAATTCCCCAAAGCTGTCCTCTGGTCTCCACATGCACACCATGATACATGCATAACTTCGTGCATATATACACACCCACTTACCCCTATGAGTTTTTACAAAATTATACCTTATTTACTTAAGTAACATCAGCACCACACTAGTGTCTGTTTGAGAGAGTCACCCATGTGAACATAAATTATGACAGTCTAATACTCAAACACTATACAAATTTGGTATAACTTAATGACAAGAAACAGGTTGGAAAAGCTTAAACAGAAAATGCTAAAGTACCATCAAGAAACACATAAACTACATGTGGTGGCACAGGTCTGCAATCCTAGCACTTGGGAGACTGAGACACTGGAATAAAATGAGCTTAAGGCCATTCTAGGTTACATAATGGATCCTGTTTCAAAAATCAAGAACAAAAGCAAATGCATAGAAAGTATCAACCTAAATGCCTTTTGTTGTATACTAGCAAAACTCGAAATTATCATACCACCTTATTATTTATATATTTTTTAGTGAAGAATAAGCCAAAGAGCATTACTATAAAAAATCCTAGTAACTAAGTTAAAGAGTACTCAGTCTTTCCGTCTTAGTCAAGCTTATATTTCCATCATAGTACATTAGATCTACACAAGGGAAACTTGAATAATGCCAACTAACCTGAACCATAAATTTCATTCTCCGTCGTTTTTCTTGTTGTGGTTTTCTTGGTAGCAGGTACACGCTGCGTTGCTGTAATAGGAGCAGAGGTGAATCTTTGTGTAATATGGAGACTAGTCACTGGGACATGTACAGTAGTCTTTGGAGTTATTGAAATTTTTGCTTTAGTAAATCTATGGGTTGTTTGTGTGGTCTGTGCAGCCGAAACATTAGCCATAGTGGAACTTTGGGTTGCTGGTGGGGTCTTTGCAGATAGAGTACTTGATATGGGGGATATCTGAACTGTTGCTGGGGACTTTGTAGATGGTTTTTTTGCTGTGTTGAGTTGTGGATTTAGTGGGACTTCTGTAGCTGGAACATTTCCTGTATCAGGTTTCTGTGGAGTTGGTGGGGCTTCTGCAGCTGAGAGATTTACTGTGTTAGGCTTCTGTGGAGTTGAGACTTCTGTAGCTGGAAGATTTACTGTGCTGGGTTTCTGTGTAGCTGGTGGGACTTCTGTAGCTGGAACATTTACTGTGTTGGGTTTCTGAGATGTTGGTAGGATTTTTGTAGCTAGAAGATTTACAGTGTTGGGTTTCTGTGTAGCTGGTGGGGCTTCTGAAGCTGGAACATTTACTGTGTTGGGTTTCTGAGATGTTGGTAGGATTTTTGTAGCTAGAAGATTTACAGTGTTGGGTTTCTGTGTAGCTGGTGGGGCTTCTGAAGCTGGAACATTTACTGTGTTGGGTTTCTGAGATGTTGGTAGGATTTTTGTAGCTAGAAGATTTACAGTGTTGGGTTTCTGTGTAGCTGGTGGGGCTTCTGTAGCTGGAACATTTACAGTGTTGGGTTTCTGAGGTGTTGGTAGGATTTCTGTGGCTGGAAGATTGACTGTGTTAGGTTTCTCTGAAGCTGGTAGGACTTCTGTGGCTGGAGGCTTTACCGTGTTAGATTTCTGTATAGCTGGTGGGATTTCTGCAGTTGGAAGATTTACTATGTTCGATTTCTGAGATGCTGATGGGGCTTTTGTAGCTTGAATGTTTGCTTTGGTAGGTCTCTGAGGTGTTAGAGGGACTCTTGTGTGTGGAACTTTTAATGAAGTAGGTTTCTGAGATGTTGGTGGCCTTCTTGAACCTGCAATATTTACAGTAGTGGGAGTTTGAACTGTTGGAGGAACAC
The DNA here is from genome assembly GCA_023101885.1 of Typhlomys cinereus. NCBI lineage: Eukaryota > Metazoa > Chordata > Mammalia > Rodentia > Platacanthomyidae > Typhlomys > Typhlomys cinereus. Next base: position 3,477,409 of record JALPQD010000003.1, on the reverse strand, counting down.
TGGAAGTTGCTGTGGAAGAAAAAATCAACTAAATATTGTTATTCAAGTTAAGCTTTCTCTATGCTTTCTCTATGACTTTCCTCTTTCGGTTCCCACAAGCCCCTAAACAGGACTTTCAAGACATCAACCACATTACTCTAAGAAGTGAAATGATGCATCATTTATATTAGCACATATTCATTAAATGTCACAATAGATTTTTTGAATAAATTCTCATACCATACACTTTCACAATATTCATCTCTACAACTCTATTTTTCCCTTTTCCTCCCTTCTGTTATTCCTAGTCAAATGTCAATTTTTAGGATGCAACTGGAGATCATCATGTTAAATAAAATAAGTCAGAATCTGAAAGTTTATTACATGTTGTCTTCCATTTGTGAGGCTTAGATTTTATTAAAAAAATCACATACATGTGTACTATATGAAAGTAGCAGCTACACCATTTTTTATTTTGTCATTAAGTATACCTGTAGTAACTTTAAAATGATTAATATTGAGATCTTAAAGTTTTATTTTTAGATATAAATGAAGGAAAAGAAATTTGCAATCAGTAGTGACCTCATTGTGTGATGCACCTTTATTTTCTCTTTATAATAATCTTCCTGGGCTGGAGAGATGGCTCAGGGGTTAAGACTTTGCCTCACAAGCAGAAGATACTGAGTTCAGATGCCAGATCCCACTTAAAACACCAGGCAGAAACAGCAATGATCTACAAGACTTTGGGCCCTGTTGGGTGGAGCCTGGGAAATTCCAGAGCGAAGCAAAAAGGATGCAGAAGCAATCCAGGATGATTCCTGAAGTAACCCTTGGTCCTCCACAGCACACGATACCCTCTGACACACACACACACACACACACACACACACACACACACACACACACAGAGAGAGAGAGAGAGAGAGAGAGAGAGAGAGAGAGAGAGAGAGAGAGAGATTAAAAAAATCTTCCTGCTCCTTCACTAAGACTGAACAGCAATGGGACCCACAGAGACAAAGATAGAAATTATTTTTTCCAGCGTTCTCGGCTTGTGTTAGTGAATTGATGAACTAGTTTCATTTCTTTTCTAAGTAATTGGTAGATCTGAGTAAAAAGTCTTTCGTAAAAAGTTCTGAATTTTGACATTAGTTTCCAGAAAGAAAAGGATTACAGGGAAATCTTTTTGCTTGATTAGTGAGTTAAATAACATGACTTAATTATATTCTTAATATTCATCCTCTAAACCATGCAAACACTAAGTATGCATGCATATGTACTATATGAGATCGTGTGTATATACGTAGAGAAAATAGAAGGTAATTTAAATTACCACTTAAAAAAAATCAATACTTGGGGCTAATGGGATAGCTCCGCAGGTGGACAAGGTGCACGCAAGCTTGGAGGCTGGAATGCAGTTCCCAGAGCCTACATGGTAGAGAGAGGGGGCTGTCTTCTGAGTGTCATGCTGTGCAACCATACATGTACCTTGTCTGTCTCCTTTCCTTCCTCCTTTTCTTCTTCAAATGGACACACAAAATACTAAAATAAAAACTTTAAAATCAGTATTTCCTATACTTCTTCACATAGTAGTGACCACCTCTGCATAGTGGCTGTTTAAAATTATTTTTTAATTAAAAAAACAAAACTAATTGAACTTTCTAAAACTATTCAATGACTTCTTTAAATGAAAAATTCAAATTCTACATATGTTCTTTAATGATAAAGAACTTGTCTCTACAACTTCCTATATAGCTAAAGAACTTTTCTTTCATGTGTATACATACGAGGTGTGTGCATGTGTGTGTGGTGTGTGTGTATGATGCATATGGGAGGGTTTATAAATATGAGTGCAATTGACCGTGTGTGCCTTTAAAAAGACCCAAAAGCAACATTAGGAATCATCTTCTATTACTCATTCACTTGATTGTTGTGAGACTGGGTCTCTAATTAAACCCAAAGCATGCCATGAGAGCCATTCTGGCTAATTGGTTTGCTCTGGGGATTACCAGATTCCATATTTCAGGACTAAAATTACAAGAAGGTTACCATGCCCATCTGACATTTTTATAAAGAATCTGATGATCTGAATTCCAGTCCTTTTCTTTGTGAGGTAAGGGCTTCATTACCCACCCATCATTGCTTCAGTCCGAAAGATACAATATGTTACAGTTTGTTTAACTATTCATATGTTTCTAAAGTTTCAACCTAATCACTACTCTTCCTCTTATTTTAAACATTATTCCTGAACCATATTTGGGGTTCTTTCAGTAAGTCACCATTCATCTAGACAAAGAACCCAATATATTAATGGGGACTTTACTCTCATGCACTTGAAGAAACCCTTCCATTCCACATTTGGAAGAGCAAAAGAGTGTGGTGAATTCACAGGACATGAGAAAACAACATTCATTGATTTTTAAAATCTCACTCTTTCCTTGTCCAGGCAGGGAAAGCCTCAATACTTTTATACTGAAGGGAAGTGATTGTCAGGTGAGGGCAGAGAAGTCCTCAGGGTCATCTGCAGTACCATGTGTGTCACTGCTTCTACTTGAGGTCCAGTTTCTGCCCTTACAGCCCTTCCATGGTCTCCCCAGATACTGCCTCTGAGTCATAGGTCAGGATGAGAGAGGTTACCAAAATGATTCACCAGCTGGATGTGATGTCATTGGCACCTTTCTGAAAAACAAGGGGCTGGTCATCAGTTATTCTTTCCCCTATGTTTTGACTTCAAATCACCACTGCTTTGGAAGGAAACAGACTATGGCTTCTAAATGTTGAATTTGGGTTTGGGTCTGCTTTATTCTATTTTTTTTCTATTCCTCTAAGATGTTCATCACTGAAGTTGAGTTTCTCCTACCTTAAAACTCAGGAAACTCTTGTAGGAGGCTCTTCCAATAAGGTGCCCTAGAACTCCATCACTGAGATCTCTTCCATCCTGGCAGCCCCTCCATGTCATTAGTATCTTTCCTTACTCTTTCTCCCCAAGGACACACTCTAGGGCCACCCATGTTGCTTAAGTTCCTATTGTTAATGTAATATTACAACCAGATTCAAAATCTCTTTTGGTCACAAATGCAAAGTTCTGTTCAGATAACCTCTTGGGCCTCCACGTCATCTCAGTAGGCTCTCTTAGTCAAACCTGTCAACTGGTTTTTCATTAGTAGACTCCTCTTCTGAGTCATAGGCTGATGTTCCCTAGGAATCAGCACTATGCTTTATCAGATACTGTATCTATCCCTTGATTACCATTACATCTTTGTTGCTCCCCCCTTCTAGGATTAGCCTTTGATGGAAATGGTTGGCAACCACAAAGCCAAATATTTGCTTTGTTAGAGGAAGGTTATAGTTACATGTTACTCCAGAGCCTTTGATACCACTGGGGCCACTGTGGACTATGGGGCACCCACAGAGTGAGTCTGGGACAAGGTGTCCAAGGCCCATTCTGTTCCTCCCTGCCCTTCTCACATCAACATGTCCATTGATATCAGGTATTTTCCCCAGTAAATTTTCAAGTGGGGATTTCAGATTTCCAGAATTTCCTCCCTTATACTGAGCTGTCTTACCTAAAAGCCATATGTTATTTTACAATGGTTGTATCAATTCAGTTTGTATTTCCATAGTATATTTTTCCAACCTTTTATTTTAATTTCTGCCTTATTCAATAATATCTCTTATAGATATCAGTAGTAGATATCTTGTAGATAGTAAAAGTGTTAGATTTTATTTTGCTTTTAAAAAATCTAGTCTGACATTCCAAAGTATTCTTGATGTGATTGCCTGTATAGTTGGGGTATACCAGACACTTTATTATTAGTCTTCCATACTATTCATGTATTTTATGTTTTTCTTTCTCTCCTATCTTCCTCTTTAGAATTTTGTTGGATTGTGAAATAGATATTCTTTATTTTTACGTGGAAATCCTTTAGATTACATATATTAGGCTATAAGTGAAATTTATGTATAAAAATTATTTTAGTAGTTAGTGCTAGAACATTATAATTTTAAGTTGACTTTGCCTCCTCTGCTTTTGCTTTATTGCTGCTGTGTTTTATACTCCACATAAAATACAAAATAACAAAGGACATTGCATTTCATTGTCATGTAAGTCAGCACTCATGAACTATTCTCTGCTGTCTTCATTTCTCCTTGCATTTTCATGTTTAACACAGGATTGATATCATTTTATGAGAAGAGTTTCCTAGAGTTTTTCTGTAGTTATGTTCAGCTGATGGGTGACAGGATCCCTCAGTTTTTGTCTGAATATATATTTACTTTGCATTCATTTAGTTTTGAAGAACATAGTCATTTGGTGTACAAATCTAGGTGAACATTAATATTCTTACAGCGTTTATTAAGTTTCTTTTGACTGGAGCTATGGTGTTGCTGAGAACTTCAGTCAGTGCTACTGGTGCTTATGTATTCAGTGGCTTCAGTTTCTTGCATTTTAGTCATGAGTAGTTTCATGCAAGTTGCATTGAAATGGTTATGTTTTTATCCTACTTAGGATCTTAATTTGTTGATATACTTCATAAGTTTAGAATGTTCTGTCATAATTGCTTTTAATGTTTTTCCTTCCTCTTTTTCAATCTATCTTTCCTTTCATTTTTTGTCTTATCTGATATGTATTAGAACATTTTAACATGTCTCCAGCATCTCTTTTGCTTTTATCCAATATTTTTGAATATTTTTTGCTTATATATATATGGGTCATAGACCTCTCAAATTCCAGTAAAATGTGCAATAGAGAAAAATTTTTAAGTATATATACAATATTTTACACTCATTTCTGAAATATCATAGAATATGTACAGTGATTTACAGACCGAAGGACAAAAATAAGACAAAAATATCATTTGCTACCTTTGCATTCTGGTGGCTCACTCCATTTTACTTGATTGTCTCTTACGGTACAATGAATGGAGCTCTTTCCAGTCATGGTGAAGCCTTCATCACATGTGTATGTCACAGATTGTTTATATCTGTAAGTATCACTATCTCCGTTATATTTTCCATTGTCAACATGTGGTGGCTCTGGACACAAAAGTTCTTTAAAAGAATTACAACATCTTTTTAAATAAATATAATCAGTATCAAAATTTTTATAAACAAGCATAACACATGTTAAAGATTATTAAAACATCAAAAATCTACCATTGTCTTAATTAGCTGATCACTAACAATAAGAGATACTGAAAAATGCCTATGTAGTGGGTAGTATATTTGGAACTTTGACTACTAATATCATAAAACATGAATGCTATCTTGACAGCAATTTTTAAAAATAACATGACTTACAACCATGTAAAACAAAATTACTGAGTTTCGCCATGCTCCATACATATCAAGCTGTAGGTAAAGTAAATGTAAGATTTTAGACTTTTCTTCCACAACAGACTAAAAATATGTAGTCCTGCTCTTTATTTCCTGGGAGAAATGGTGCCAAGTTAAATGAGTTGAGAAATGAGACTGTGTGCTTAAGAAATAAGCATTGTTCAATTTGGGTTCAGAATAACATTTATGTTTTTATTTTTGAGATAGGTAATTAGTATGTACTGACCCAGTGAAACTTTTCTTTAAGATAGATCTAATTCAGCTACTGAACTTTTAAAACTAAAGTATAAACAGAGCTGTAATAATTATGTTGTAAAAAAAGATCTCTTCCTGATTGTTAATCTAATTAAAAAGTTCCATCATTTCAAATTCTTTGGGACCATTAAGTTTTTTAATGAAGAAAGTAGGCTTGAGAGATGGCTTGAGAGATGACTCAGGGGTTAAGACTCTTCCTCACAAGCAAAAGGACATAAATTCAGATCCCAGCTCCCACATAAAACCACAAATTAGAAAGGCTGCAGACTGTACATCTGGCCGTAGTAAGTGGAGCCTGAAAAATCCCAAAGGAAAGCAAAAAGGTGGTAGAAACAATCCAGGATAATTCTTAAAGTCACCCTTGATCCTCCACAGGGACACATAGTGCCCTCTGCGACAGACAGACAGACAGACAGACAGACAGACAGACACACACACACACACACACACACACACACACACACACACACACACACAAAGATAGATAGATAGAGATAGAAAAATAAACAAACAAGAAAGTGATGCTAGCACAAAATTAAATTACATTAAATGTACATAAGTAGCCACAGGACACTAGAAAATTTAGAATGCACTTTTAGGTCATTAATCAAATCAAGAACTATCCACTCATCCAGTCCAGTCACTTTGTAAAACATAGGCATTAGTATATAAGCAGAAGTACAAAATTAAAGTTAAATCAAGTGGTACGAGAGACTGAATGAGATACTTTGAATACAGAATGTGGAACATGCTAATGATTTATGAAGAGGGAGGAAGCCAAGAAAATCCTCCTGAAGGATTAGGAGAAGGGACTGTTGATGAAAAATTTAGAGGCAAGCAAAAAAGGGGATGAGGGACATTCCAGGCCAGGGCAGTAATAGAAGGAACAGTGCAGAGAAATCAAGAATCATGAGGTAGAATTTGGGGGACAGCTCAGTAGGTAAAGGGTTTGTCATACATGCATGAGGATCTGAGTCTGATCCCCTGAATTTATATGAAAAAGCCAGGCACAGGCATATGCATATAATCTGGGTTCTTGAAAAGCAAAAACAGGCTTCCAGGCAGTGTGGCCAAATCAAATAACCCCAAGGTCAGTGACAGAGTCTGCCTTGTAAAATCAAGGTGTATGTCTCCTGAAGAATTGACATCCGAGTTGTCATCTAGTCTCCACATGTGCACACAGACAAGTTTGTATGAACGTAAATACAAACAAACACACATGTACACACACTGACACATACACAGACACCCATACATAGAGCAATCAAGATGGCTCATGACTGAAAATCCAGCAACTGAGACGCTGAAGAAAGATGCTTGCTGCAAGTTTTAGGCCAGCTACAGAGTGAGAGTCTGTCCCTAAAAGTCACAAAACTAAAAAAATAAATACTATACATGCAAAAGTTTTTAAAATGTGGTTCATGGTAAAACATAGGTAATTTTCATGTTATGGTAAAAAGCATGAAAGTGAAACCTAAATCTACAGAGAAATATGGAGATAATGCTTACCTTGAACTATGAAGAGTCTGAATTTTGTTAAGTGTTGGGATATATTAATGAGATTGTAAAAAAGAAAAATACCTTTCAAAATTTGTGTTTTCCAGACATCATTTGGGTAAAGTACAGATCAAAAGTTATTACTCCCTCTCTCTTATCTGTGTGTGTGTGTATACATTTAATGAAGTGCAAAGAGGCCATTAAATACAACCCTGCAAGTAGGACAAGTGAGGTTTTTACCCTAGTTCCCATATTTTAAAGTCAGTTCATGGTCCATATTCCAGGTATGTCTCTTGTACCTTTTGCGGTATCTTTAGAGCAAAGATCACTGAGAGTCCATGCTATTATCCCATCACCATTCTAGAACATACCCCAGGAACCACCTGGCTCATATTCTTGAGGTTAATCTCTACTGTAGGTCCACAAATCCAAAGAACAATAGAATTGATGTAAGTGTCATAGAAGATATAACTTGAATATATAGCCATGCTGCACATGTATTAGTGCCAATAAAAAAAAAAAGAAACAGTGTAAAAGGAGGAGGAGAATATGTCTAATGCCAAGGACCACTTTTATATTCAAGTTTTAGACCTAAAAATTTTAGGGGTAGGCCTGGCTGCAGCAGTACGATCATGTATGCTAAACTATGTAAGAACACGGAAAGGGATAAAACCTACATTTGAAGTATATGGAAAACTTAAAACGAGACGATTTTGTGATTATATATAACAAGGAGGTAAAATATGAGAGGGGAATGAGAAGTCAAGTCACTGTAGATGTGGCATTGATTTAAAGGTAATCAAGTATGACCAGTCAACCAACAATTCTGTAAAAGGAAATGTCAGCACACACCTAAGTAAAAAGAAGGTCTTCCCAAGAGTGAAACTTGATTTAGAGATCAAGTACCACCTCTCTTAATCCTTGGTAATCATACCCATATACGAATACCATGTACTCCCATGTACTTAAATGCCAATATTGCAAACTTGAGAAGATTATTTTACAACTCAATAGTGGGGTTTCAGATCTAGAGGGAACCCTGGGACCCATAAAAGTAGGATGGAGTAGGATGGATTGTTGAAAGGAGGGACAGACAGGGGAAAGGAAGAAAGGACAGAAAAGGGGGAACATGCATAATTATTCAACATGCTTATAAAACTAGGGAAAAATTTAAAAAAGAAATAAACAACTACAACAGTAAAATATTCACTTCCTGGGTACTAGGAAGATAGTTTATGAGGTAAAAACTATGAGGACCTGAGTTCAAATACCCAGCCCTCATGTAAACTGTCAAGCATGGCTGCATTTGGTTCTAACCCAAGTATTAGATGGGGGAGACAGCAGGATCCCAAGAGTTCTTTGGTTTATCAATCTAGATGAACCATAAATTTCTGGTTCAGTGAAGATTGTGTCTCCCTGAACTAAGGGAGAGAGCAGTAGAAAAATATTCCAGTAAGTATGCAGAGGTGTACACACTAATATCCTCACATGAATATACTACCTGAATAGCCACACACCATACTATACACACAAACACACACTTACACACACACATACACACACACATGCATGTACTGCATACACACCCATACACCACATACACATGTGTATGGACTGCACACATAAATCATACATACACATACTTCACTTTCTACTGATTTTTTTTGTTACTGAAGCAAGAAATTAAGTTCATGTGAAAATGAAAACTAAATTCTAGAAATAAGGATTTTCCAGGATAGTTCGGGACCAAGGTATCATTCCAATGGAATGTGATGGATGTCAGTAGCTGCTGACTTGGAGAGATGAACAAGAACCAAGAAACAAGCATATGACCATATAGAACAATAATACTGACGAGAAAGCAGGACTGTTGCCTGGATTGGACAGTCTGAGCAGAAAGTGACTTCATGTTTTTGAATGTGCTTCTGCCCTACTATACACTGACTGACATATTTCTGAGATACTGATCTCACACTGGGAAACTCCATTTTGAGAACAGATTGCCTAGGCCGGTCCAACTTCTTATTCTTCATCTTTAATGGAATATCGTTACAAGAGCTTTTACTATAAGTGGAAGTGAGGAATATAGTAATGATGAAGAAATTGCAAATAGATTAAGGAGGATAACGGATAAATGGTAGCAGGGTGGGCACACAGTGAGTTTGACAAGTTAGCTTTCTGTTAGTTGGCCCTATAACTGATTCCACATAATACATATCACTGAGTATCAATCCAAAGACAGTTCACAGACTACATTAAACTGACTGTTTTCCTGTTCCAAGTAACATACAAAAATGCATGTATCAATAATTTTGTATTAGGATCTATCTTCAGAAGCTATTTTAGAATGTTAAAATTGGATATTAGGAAAGTCAAGGAGGAGGAATAATTTCTAGAGCGAAAAAGTCCTGGACTTACAGTGGGTTAGTGGTGGAATGATTTCTTAGCATACATGAAGACCTGGGTTCCATCAGTAACATTTCAGTCAATAAAGGAAAGAAGGAATAAAATATAAAGTATTTTAGCAGCATACATTTTACTTCTTTCAGTTTTTAGGACGTATGTTTCTAACAGACCTATGTTTGACTGGGTGAAGGCACTTATGGCATCATTTCAATGCTGAATTTATTATTTGAGAAGATTCTCTAATAGAAAGCATGATTGTAGGTTTCCAGGTAAGATGGTGACTAGAAATCTCACCACTGAAACGTGGGGAAATAAAATAGTAAATATATATACATATACAGTAAGTGCTTCTCCTGGAAGAAACGAGGTCTGTTAAGGAACTTATTAAGTCAGGGAAGATCTCTGCATGGAAGTTGTCAGGAAAGTCAGTCAGAATCTGAGCCCAGTTAGTTTTCTAACTGGCATCTCCATACTGGCCAACCTGCTATATAAAACTGCTCCATAGTGCAAGGGAAGTAGGTATTCTCACATACACCAGAACCACAGGGACGGACAAATACATAACAGAGTGCAGGAGTCTTAGGAAAATACTAGCAATAGACCTACAACCTTTCCTCTGCAACACACCAGAATTCCATGGAACACAGGGGCTTCGGAGAACCAAGAGATCTTACTGATGCATCTTCTCCACAGCACCATGTGGAGTCTTTTAGAGTCAGATAGAACTGAAAACTTCACCTTTCACCACTGTGTAGCCATTTCAGCAATTTGCTAATTAACTTTTCTTTAACTCTTATAGTCATGAGACTATATCTCATGAAAACAAACAAACAAACAAACAAACAAGCAAGCAAGCAAGGTACAAAATAACACCAGAAGGCAGCAACATGAAAAACACAATACTGAAGACAACACAATTCCTCAGAAAATTATCATCAGAAAATTTTATCAAAAATGTCAACAGTGAATTTTTTATTTCATTTATTTTTTAGTTGTACAAGACAAGCTCACTGAATACTCTTGTTTTCTTCCATCAGTCCTTCCACCTATCCCTTCTATTATCATTATCAATCCATTCCACTCACTCCCACCTTTCCACCTAGCTGATTCTATGGACCCTGGGGTTCCCTCTGGCTTGTCTACTCCTGTGGGGGTTCAGATTTCTGCAGCATACTAAATTGCCCCTCCTCAGGCATCCCACTGATAAGGGTGTTTCCCTTCACTCATCCAGTTCTATTCCCTAAGCTTTCCCTTGTGCATTCTCATCTCTCTTCAGTTCTTCATAATCCACCAGTTAACAGTGGCATGAGTTCCAAAAAGACAACCGACAGCTGTCTGACTGAACTCAAGACCCGCTTGTCAGAATGGAACACATCCCTGTTACTGTGAACTAGAACAAGAACTTAAAACATGGAAGGAAATAGATCAATAGTGAAAAACAGACAATGAATATATAGGCAAGAAAACTGTGGACCAAACTGCTCTGTAAATATCTGAAGAGCACTTAGCACTCAGCCTACAAGTCTTCTTCTACAGCAAAAGTAGAAAATCTCAACACCCTGACAGGATGGAGCCTAGGCCAGTAGAAGAGCACTGTAGTAGACAACAATGGCCTATTATAATGCAGATTACTGGCAACCCAGCAATGGTCTCCCAGAATCAGGCCATCCCCTCTCCCCATCCTAAAGCCTGAGGAACCTTGTGGAAAAGGGAGCAGTAAAATTGTAAGAAACTAAAGATGGGAAAGTCCACTGTTGGCAAGACACTCCATTCAAGGCAAGGATGCTGCATCCAGGAACTTACATTAGTGAGGTGTCCTTATCAGACCTGATAATGTGTAAAATCACTGGTGAATTCTTAAATATTTTATTTACATATGAAAAATACAAACAGAGACAATGACAGAGACAGAGAGTGAAGAGAAAACATATATCAATATATGTCACAATCAGTTTAGAAACAGTTTAGCAATCACTTCTCTCCTTCTGCCATGCAGGCTCCAGGCATTAAACTCAAGCAACAAAGTTTGTCATTACTGGTTAAGCCATTTTTCCAGCCCCCAACATGGTTAAGTTTTAACAGACCTTAAAGGAGAGCTAACATAGTGCTTTCCAAACTATTCCATATAACAGAAAAGGAAGAAATATTATGAAGCTCTTTTCTATGTAATAGTGTTTCTCTGATATCAAAGTGTGCAAAAATGTAACAATAAAAGGAAATTACAGGCTAATCACTTGGATAAACATAGAAGTAAAAATTTATAACAAAATACTTGGAAACACAATTTAAGGACACATCCACAAGACAATTCATCATGGATAACCCACTTTATAACAGAGATCTGGAAGTGGCTCAGAATCAATCAACCAACCAATCAATCAATAAATGTTACAAGTTGCATAAATGGACTGAATGCAGAAATGACGTGGGCATCTCTATTGATGCAGAAAAGGTATTTTGACAAAATCCATATCCCTTCACATCAAAGGTACTGAATACACACAAAATAGGAAAAAACCATAGCCAAAAATGTTATAAAATTAAAGTCTACATGACAATATTGTAGTCTATCTTATATCGAATGGGTGATAGCCTAAAGCCTGTCCACTAAAATCAAGAACAAGATAGGAATGTCCACTATTTCTATCCTTACTCCAAATAGTACCTTTCAAGTCTTAGAATGAGCGTTAAGACACATAGGATACACATAGGATAGGGAGAAGTTAAAGTATCTCTACTTGCTGATGATATGACTTTATATAATGAGAACAAAAAGACTGCACTAGAAATCTGTTGGAACTGATATACACTTCAGAAAGGTCACAGGACATAAAATTTACAAGCAAAAATTGGTAACCTTCCTATTACTAATTACAAACATACTGAGAAAGAAATCAGGAAATTCTATGTATTCACAACAGTCTCAAAACATGGAACAAATATAACGAAAGATATAAAAAAGACCCCTCTGATGAAAACTTTAAACAACCGAGGACATTAGAAGATGAAAAGTCCTCCACTACTCATGGGTCGATCGGATTAATATTGTGAAAATAGTTAGCTACCAAATGCAATCTATAAATTCAGTGCAATCTCAATCACAAATTGCAGTGCTATTCTTTATAAAAATATAAAGCAATTGTAAAGTCACATGGAAACACAAAAGATCCTGGAGAGCCAAAACTTCCTGAGCAAAGAGAATGTTGTTGGAAGTAAATAAGTGGATTGCTAATTACTCAATCCTAAAAATATATCCAAAACCACCTTCGGCTCTCCTAACAGCACACACCACCCCAGTCCACAGCGAACTTCACTGAAGAGGGGATGGAAGGATTTTAACAGCCCGAAGGTAGGGGGAAATACCATCAAACAGTGTCTTTTGGATATAAGGTCACTGTACCCATGAACTGACTGCAGTTGTGTTACCTATACAAGACCTAGACTAGACTGAGACCATTGACGTCACAACATGAACAAGGGAAGAATTCATGACCCCACACATTGTTCTGAATAAATATTGATGGCTAATGATGACTGGGGGAATAAGACCTACTTTTGCGAGTGGTATTGCCACCAACATATCACATATGCAGCAGCAAGTGCCTAGGCCCATTTTAATTCGAGGAATCCTTATTAAACCCAGTGGGTCTCATACATTCATATATGCAAAAAAAAAAAAAAAAACCCCAAAAAACAAAAACTCAAACAACAAAAAAGGACAGAGGCTGGAAAGATGGCTCAGGGGTTAAGACTGCCTCACAAGTAGAAGTACCTGAGTTCAGATCCTGGATCTCACACAAAATCATCAGGCAGATCAGCGAAATTTGTGGAAGACGGGGCGGTGAGATTGTAAGAGCATAAAGATGGGGAGGAGCAACGATATGCAAGATACTCCACACAAGTTCAGGCCAAAGTAATCATAATAGGACTTTGCATGACCTGTGCAATGACTGACATATCGTTGATCCCCCAAAGTCTAGCATGGATCACAGGCACTAGGATCCTTAGAGGCAAGGGATTAACAGCCACAATAGTGTTCCTATACTAAAGGGGAACACAAAAAAGAGCTCTAGGCAATGCTACTGAGTCCTTACACCTCATCAGAGAGGAGGACCCAAAGGGAAGTTTGACATTCACACTAAAGGATGCCCCAGGGAGGGGGGCACTAGGAGAAAGGAAGGGAGGAGGGAAAAGAAAGGGAAAAAGGGTGAGGGAGCAAGGGGATGGGGAGGGGTGAAGGGAGAGAGGGGACTGGGGTACCTATTAAGTTTGCTCGAGTGGAAAAAAAAGTACATAGTTTTGTGAGTTTGAATAACAATACACATTTATATATAACCAGTAGTATAATAAAAATTTATGCTACTAAAAAAAAATCATCAGGCAGAAATGGTGGCCATCTGCACTTCCTTAAATGCTAAGACTGGGAAATTCTAAAGCAAAATGAAAAGAAAAGAAGCAATCCAGGATAATTCTTGATGTCGCCTTTTTCCCTCCAGAGGAACACAGTGTCCTTTTACACACACACACACACACACACACACACACACACACACACACTCGCAAAAATAAATTAAAACAAATTTAAACAAATTTAAAAACAAATTTAAAACAAGACAGAAAACTAAGAGGGAAATTGCTGGAAAAAAGAAAATTCTCTGTGGTAGAAGATACAGGAATGAGGTAGGAACACATTTGAGTAGAGATATCCTTGAATGGCAGGACAATAATCCCAAAAGTTAGGGATGTCCTGTAAAAACAATATATGCTATTGTCATTGCTCTTGGCTGCCCACTAGATGGCAAGGTCCTGTTGCAAAAGTCATCATTCACTTTTGTTAAAGGACATGGAGAAATCTAATGGGAACAGACAAGGAAAACTCCTCCCTGTTAACTAACTCTCAGGGTGATACTGGATACGCAGGCCGCTGGAGGAGAAAAGACATCAGTGGTCTTATCCAGCACTAAACACTGATTCACACCCTTACTCAAGAGCCTTTGATACCACTGGGGCTGCTGTGCGTCATGGTGAAGCCACAGATTGAGTCTGGGACAAGGTGTCCAAGGCCCATCTTGTTCCTCTCTGCCCTTCTCACATCAATATATCCATTGACAGGAGGTTTTTTCCAGTATATTTTCAAGTTGGGGATTTCAGATTCCCTGAATTGTCTCCCTTATTCTGAACTGCCTTACCTAAACATCATATACTATTTTACAGTGGTTGTGTCAATTTTGTTTGTATTAAATTAGCTTATTTTCCCATTCTTTATTTTTAATTTCTGTCTTATTCAATAACATTTCTTGTAGACAGTAAAAGTGTTAGATTTTATTTTACTTTTTAAAAATCTAGTCTGACATTCCCAGTCAGTATAGTTAGGATATATCAGCCACTTTATTATTAGTCTTTTGTATTATTCATGAACTTTATATTTCTCTCTCTCCTATCTTATTCTTTTCAGGATTAAATAATATCATATATTTGTTGGCTTGTGATATTAATACTTTTTATTTTGTGTGGCAATCCTTGAGATTACATATATTAGACTATAAATGAAATTTATGAATAAAAATTATTTTAGAATTGCTATAACATTATAATTTTAAGTTGACTTTCCTTCCTCTACTTTTGCTTTATACAAATACAAAGGACATTGCATTTCATTGTCATGTAAGTCAGCACTCATGAACTATTCTCTGCTGTCTTCATTTCTCCTTGCATTTTCATGTTTAACACAGGGTTGGTATCGTTTTATGAGAATAGTTTTTCTGTAGTTATGTTCAGCTGATGGGTGGCAGAATCCCTCAGTTTTTTCCTGAATACATATTTACTTTGCAATCATTCAGTTTTGAAGAGTATAGTCATTTGGTGTACAAATCTAAGTGAGGAGTAATATTCTCTGAGTTTTTATTAAGTTTCTTTTGACTGGAGCTATGGTGTTGCTGAGAAGTCCAGTCAGTGCTACGGGTGCTTATGTATTCAGTGGCTTCAGTTTCTTGCATTTTAGTCACGAGTAGTTACATGCAAGTTGCACTGAAGTGGTTGTTTTTATCCTACTTAGGATCTTAATTTGCTGATGTATTTCATGAGTTTAGAATGTTCTGTCATAATTGCTTTTAATGTTTTTCCTTCCTCTCTTTTTCAATTTCTTCCACATTTTTCTCCCTTTTTAATCTATCTCTCCTTTCATTTTTCTTTCTCTTATCTGACATTTTAACATGTCTCCAGCATCTTTATGCTTTTATCCAATATTTTTTCATATTTTTTATATTTTTGCTTATGTATATGAGCCATAGACCTCTCAAATTCCAGTGAAAGACATGTGCAATAGAGAGAAATTAAAAAGTATATATATAATATTTTACATTCATTTCTGAAATATCATAGAATATGTACAGTGATTTATAGACTAAAGGGCAAAAATAAGACAAAAATATCATTTGCTACCTCTGCATTCAGGTGGCTCACTCCATTGTACTTGATTGTCTTTTAGGATACAATAAATGGAGCTCTTTCCAATCATGGTGAAGCCTTCAGCACATGTGTATGTCACAGATTGTTTATATCTGTAAATATCATTTTCTCTCTTTAATTTTCCGTTGTGAACATTTGGTGGATCTGGACAAAAAATTTCTTTAAAAGAATTACAACATCTTTTAAATAAATGAAACCAGTGTTGAAATTTTTTTAAACAAGCATAAAACATGTTAAAGATTATTAAAATATCAAAAATCTACCATTCGTCTTACTTAGCTGATCATTAACAACAAGAGACACTGAAAATGCCTATTAAGTAGTGGGTAGTATATTTGGAACTTTAAATACATGTCATAAAAATACGAATGTTGTATTGACAGCAATTTATAAAAGTAATATGATTTACAACCATTATGTAAACAAAATTACTGAGTTTTGCCATGTTACATATCAAGGTAAAGTAGCTAAAGTAAATAAAAGATTTTGGAGGTGAAAGCAAAGCAGTTGGATATGAGTTCAGTCAAGAAATAGAAACTGAGTTAGCTCAAACATGTGCTCTTCTTCCACAACAGATTAAAGAAAATGTGGCCCTGTTCTTTATATACTAGGGGAAACGGTGCCCAAATAAATGTGTTGAGAAATGAATCTGTGTGCTTAAGAAATAAGTATTGTTCATTTTAGGTTCAGCATAAAATTTACAATATCATTTTTAAGATTGACAATTAGTATATACTGACTCACTGAAACTTTTCCTCAAGATAGATCTCACTAAACTACTAAATTTTTAAAAGTATGAACACAGTTGTAATATGTTCTAAAAAGAGATCTCTTCCTGATTGTTAACCTAATCAAAAAGTTCAAGCATTTCAAATTCTTTGGGGCCATTATACTGTTTTTTTCTTCTCCCACATTTTATTTTTTTTCTAATCGTGCAAGCTAAGTAGGCGCCCCCATATTCTCCCTTCTCCCTCCCCTATCCCATTGTCACCCATTCCACTCTCCCCCATTCCCTCCTTCCTTTCACCTCCCTACCTCCCCCTCCCCTGGTGTTTGCCCCTTCCTCCTTCCCATCCCCTGGAGCATCCTTTTATGTGAATCCAAACCTCCCTCTGTGGTGAGGGTTCAGGACTCAGTGGCATATCCAGGGGCCCGTTCTTGAACTCCCCATTAGCATAGGAACTCTATTATGATTGTTTAATCTCTTGTCTCTAAGGATCTTAACTGCCTGAAGCCTTCTCCCCTGTGATCCATAATAGACCTTGGGAGGTCATTGACATGTCAGCCATTGTGCAGGTCAGGCAAAGTCCAATTCTGGCTTCTGCAGCCCTAACTTGTGTGGAGTATTTTGCATATCATTGGTCCTCTGTATCTTCAGGCTCTTGCAATCTTGCCGCCCCGTCTTCTGCAAGGTTTCCTGAACTTTAGGATGGGAAGAGATTTGGCTGATCTGATTCCAGGTGATTAATGAAGGGTCTTTGATGTTCTGAATTACTGTTTGTCATTGTTTTCAGTTTTGCGATTAACCAAGAAAATAGGCTTGAGAGATGGCTGGGGGTTAAGACTTTCCTTCACAAGGAGAAGGACATGAATTCAGATCCCAGGTCCCACATAAAAAACACCAGTTGGAAAGGCTACAGACTGTACATGTGGTCCTCTTAAGTGGAGCCTGAGAAATCCCAGAGCAAAGCAAAGGGGGGTAAAATCCCAAAGTCACCCTTGGTCCTCCACAGGGACACATAGTGCCTTCACACACACACACACACACACACACACACACACACACACACACACACACACACTGAACAAACAAACAAGAAAGTGATGTAGGCACAAAATTCAATTATATTAAATGAACATTCATATCCACAGGACACTAGAAAATATATAATGCACTTCTAGATCATTAATCAATTCAAGAACCATTCATTTGTCCAGTCCAGTCACATTGTAAAACATAGGCATTAGTATATAAGCAGAAGTACAAAATTAAAGTTAAATCAAGTGGTACGAGAGGCTGAAGGAGAAACTTTCAATATAGAATGTGGAGCATGCTAGTGAAATGGAAAGAGGAAAGAAGCCAAGAAAAATCTTCCTGAAGGACTAGAAGTTCCTGTTGACGAGGCAACTAGAGGCAAGCAAAAAAGGGGATGAGGAACATTCTAGGCCAAGGCAGTAATAGAAGGAACAGTGCAGAGAAATCAAGAATCATGAGTAGGCTTCGGGAGACAGCTCAGTAAGTAAAGGGTTTGTCATACAAGCATGAGGATCTGAGTCTGATCCCCTGAATCTATGTGAAAAAGCCAGGCACGGAGGCATATGCATATAATCTGAGTTCCTGAGAGGCAAAATGAGGCTTCCAGCTAGTGTGGCCAAATCAAATAACCCCAGGTCAGTGAGAGAGTCTGCCTTGTAATATCAAGGTGTACAGCTCCCAAAGAAATGACATTCAAGTTGTCATCTGGCCTCCACATCTATACACATATATGCAACCTACACACAGACAAGTATGTACACACATAAATATATACAACATACACACACACAGGCAGGAGAAATCAGGAGGGAGCCAGGCAAAGTGGCTCATGACTGAAAATCCAGAAACTGAGAGGCTGAAGAAAGATGACTACTGTAAGTTTAGGGCAAGGAATGGAGTGAGATTCTATCTCGAAAAATCATAAAACTAAAACACTAAATGTATGAATCCAAAATATTTAAAAATGTGGTTCATGACAAAGCATAGTCAATTTTCATGTTAGGGTAATAGCATGAAGGTGAAACATGAATGTAGAGGGAAATATGGAGCTAATGCTTACCTTGAGCACTATGACGTGTCTGAATTTTGTTAAGTGATGGGATATATTAATGAGATTGAAAAAAAGAATACCCTTCACAATTTATGTTTCCCAAACATCATTTCAGCAGAGAATGGATCAAATGTTATCTCTCTCTCTCTTAATCTCTTTCTTTCTGCATGCAGAATTAATGAAGTGCAAGGAGATCATTCAATATTACCCTACATGTCGGACAAATGAGGTTTTTACCCTAGTTCCCATATTTTAAAGTCTGTACATTATCCAAATTCCAGGTATGTCTCTTACACTTTTGTGGTATCTTTAGGGCAAAGATCAATGAGAGTCTGTCCTACTACCCCATCATCATTCTAAAACATACCCCAGGAACCAGCTGGCTCATATTCTTGAGGTTAATCTCTACTGTAGGTACACTTATCACAAATCCAAAGAACATGAGTTGATGTAAGTGTTATGGAAGACATAGCATGAATATATGTCCGTGCTGCACATGTATAAGTACCCAAGTCAAAAAAGACAGTATAAAAGAAGGAGAAGAATGTATCTAAGGCCAAAGATCACTTTCATATTCAAGTTTTAGCCCTAAAAATGTTAGAGGTAGGCTTGGTTGCAACTGTTTAACTGGGTATACTAAAGTATGTACACAGAACACAGAAAAGGGTAAAATGTAAATTCGAAGTCTATGGAAGACTTAAAACAAGATGATTTTGTAATTACATATAATAAGGAGATAAAATACTAAGAGGGGAATGAGAAGACAAGTCACTGTAGATGTGGCATTGATTTAAAGGTGATCAGGTATGACCAGTCAACTAACAACAATTCTGTTAAAAAATTATATATATATATATATATATCAGCATGCACCTAGGTAAAAAGAAGGTCTTCCCAAGAGTGAAACTTGATTTAGAGATCAAATACCACTGTTGTTAATCCTTTGGAATTATACCCATATATGAATACCATGTACTTCCATGTATTTGAATGAAAATGTTGCAAACTTGAGTAGATGCAGCTCATTATTAGACCACTCACTCAATAGTGGGGTTTCAGAACCAGAGGAAACTGTGGGGCCCATAAAAGTAGATAGACAGGAGTGTAGGAGGAAGTAGGATGGATTGTTGAAAGGAGGGACAGAAGGGGAAAGGGAGAGAAGAGCAGAAAAGGGGGAGCAAGCGTAATTATTCAATATGCTTTAAAACCAGGGAAAAATTTAAAAAAGAAATAAACAACTGCAACAGAAAAATATTCACTTCCTGGGATAGAATCATGGTTTATGAGGTAAAAACGCTGAGGATGTGAGTTCAAATCGTCAGCCCTCACGTAAAAAGTCATACATGACTGTATTTGACTATAACCCAAGTATTAGATGTTGGAGACAGCAGGGTCCCAAGAGTTCTTTGGTCTGTCATTCTAGGTGAACCATAAATTTCTGGTTCAGTGAGAAATTGTGTTTCCCTGAACTAAGGCAGAGCACATACCCACATACCATACTACGCACACACACAAATGCATGCACTACATATACATGCATACATCACACATACACATCCATACACACAAAGCCATGTGTATCGACTCCCTACATAAATCACACATCACAAACTATACACATCCTTCACTTTTCACTGATTTTTTTTGTGTTGCTGAAGCAAGAAAGTAAGTTTATGTGGAAATGAAAATAGGGATTTTCCAGGATAGTTCAGGACCAAGATTTCCTTCCTATGGAATGTGATGGATGTCAGTAGCTGCTTACTTGGAGAGATGAACAAGAGCCAAGAAACAAGGACATTGACCACATGGAGCAAGAGATAAACAGAAAACAGGACTGCTGCCTGGATAGGGCAGCATGGGCAGGAAGTGACTTCATGTGAATGTGCTTCTGCCCTACTATACACTTGACTGACATATTTCTGTGATACTGATCTCACACTGGGAAACTGTTCATTCTGAGAACAGACTGCCTAGGTCGGCCCAACTTCTAATTCTTCATCTTTAATGGAGTATCATTACAAGAGCTTTTACTATAAGTGGAAGTGAGAAATCTAGTAATAAGTAGTAATGATGAAAAAATTGCAATTAGGCTAAGGAGGATAAAGAATAAATGGTAGTAGGGTGGGCTTACAGTGTGCTTGACAAGTTAGCTTCCTGTTAGTTGCCTATAACTGATTCCACATAATAGATATCACTGAGTATCAAACCACAGACAATTCACACACTATAGTAATCTGACTGTTTTCCTACTCCTACTAACATACAAAAATGGATGTATCAATAATTTTGTATCAGGGTCTTCAGAAGCTATTTTAGAATGTTAAAATTGGGTATCAAGAGTACAAGGTAGGAAGAGTAAGCTCTAGAGTGAAAAGGTTTTAGACTTAGAGTGGGTTAGCAGTAGAATGATTTCTTAGCATACATGAGGACCTGGGTTCCATCAATAACATTTCAGCCAATGAAGGAAAGAAGGAATAAAAAAGTGTTTTAGCAGCATGTATTTTACTTCTTTCAGTTTTTAGGACGTATGTTTCTAATGGACCTATGTTTGACTGGGTGAAGGTGCTTATGCCATCATTTCAATGCTGTATTTAGTATTTGAGAAGATTCTCTAACAGAAAGCATGATTGTAGGTTTCCAGGTATTATGGTGACTAGAAATCTCACCACTGAAACTTGGGGAAATAAAATAGTAAATATATACACAGTAAGTGCTTCTCCTGGAAGAAACGAGGTCTGTTAAGGAACTTATTAAGTCAGGGAAGATCTCTGCATGGAAGTTGTTAGGAAAGTCAGTCAGAATCTGAGCCCAGTTAGAAGCCCTTTT
Organism: Typhlomys cinereus; assembly: GCA_023101885.1. Taxonomy (NCBI): domain Eukaryota; kingdom Metazoa; phylum Chordata; class Mammalia; order Rodentia; family Platacanthomyidae; genus Typhlomys; species Typhlomys cinereus. The sequence goes on along the minus strand of JALPQD010000003.1, from coordinate 3,455,840 downwards.
CTAACTGGCACTTCTCCATGCTGGCCAACCTGCTGTATAAAACTGCCCCCATAGTGCAAGGGAAGTATGTATTCTCACATATACCAGAACTACAGGGACAGACAAATACATAACAGAGTGCAGAAGTCTTAGGAAAATACTAGCAATAGACCTACAACCTTTCCTCTGCAACACACCAGAATTCCATGGAACACAGGGGCTTCGAGAACAAAGAGATCTTACTGATGCATCTTCTCCACAGCACCATGTGGTGTCTCTTAGAGCTAGATAGAACTGAAAACTTCACCTTCCACCTCAGTGTGGCCATTTCAGCAATTTGTTAATTAGCTTTTCTTTAACTCTTATAGTCATGAGAATATAGCTCATGAAAACAAACAAAGAAACAAAGAAACAAGCAAGCGAGGTACAAAATAACACCAGAAGGCAGCAACATGAAAAGCACAAAATTGAAGACAACAGAATTCCTCAGGAAATTATTGTCAGAAAATTTATCAAAAATATCAACAGAGAACTGTATTTATTTCATTTATTTTTTAGTTTTATATCCCCCTTTCTCTCCATCCACCCTTCCTTCCATTCTGTTCCATTCCCCTTATCAATCCATTCCACTCAGTCCCATCCTTCTACTTAGCTGATTCTATGGTCCCTGGGGTTTCCTCTGATGTGTCTACTCCTGTGGGGGTTCAGACTTCTATGGCACACTAAGTTGCCCCTCCTCGGGGCATCTCACTAATAGGGGAGTTTCCCTTTACTCTTCCAGTTCTATTCCCTAAAGATTCCCTTGTGAATTCTTATGTCTCTTCAGTTCTTCATAATCCACCAGTTAAAAGTAGCATGAGTTCCAAAGAGACAAACAACAGCTGTCTGACTGAACTCAAGACCCACTTGTGAGAATGGAACACATTCCTGTTACTGTGAACTAGAACAAGAACCTAAAAAAAATGGAAGGAAAGAGATCAATAGGGAAAAACAGACAATGAACACATAGGTAAGAAAACTATGTACCAAATTGCTCTGTAAATATCTGAAGAGCACTTAGCATTCAGCCTACAAGTCTTCTTCCACAGCAAAAGTAGAAAATCTCAACACCCTGACAGGATAGAGCGTAGGCCAGTAGAAGAGCAGTGAAGTGGACAAAAATGGCCAGCCATAATGCAGATTACCAGTGACCTGGCAATGCTTTCCCAGAATCAGGCCATCCTCTTTCCCCATCCTAAAGCCTGGGGAACCTTATGGAAAAGGGAGCAGTAAGACTGTAAGAAACTGAAGATGGGAAGGTCCACTGTTGGCAAGACACTCACCCCATTCAAGGCAAGGATGCTGCATCCAGGAACTCACAGCAGTGAGATTTGTCCTTGTCAGACCTGCATAATGACTGAAATCACCAGTGAATTTTTATACATTTTATTTATGTAAGAGGAACAGAAACAGAGACAAATAGAGAGAGAGAGAGAGAGAAAGAGAGAAGAGAGAACATACATAAACATGTGTTACAGTCAGAGGACCACTTTCAGAAACCAGTTCTCTCCTTCCACCATGTAGGTTCCAGGTATTAAACTCAAACAACAAGGTTTGTCCTTATTGGTTAAACTATTTTTCCAGCCCCAACATGGTTAAGTGTTAACAGACCTTCAAAGAGAGTTAACACTGTGCTTTCCAAATTATTCCTTATAACAGAAAAAGAAGAAATATTATGAAGATCTTTTTTATGAAATAGTGTTTCCCTGATACCACATTGAGTAAAAATATAACATCCCCTCCAAAAAAATTGCAGACCAATCTCCTAGATAAACATAAAAGTAAAAATTTACAATGAAATACTTGGAAATAGAATTTAAGTACACATCCACAAGACAATTCCTCATGGACAACTTAGCTTTATAACAAAGTTCTAGAAATAGCTCAGGATCAATCAATCAATAAATAAATGTTACAACTTACATAGATGTTATTCAATACAGAAATGTCATGGTCATCTTTATTGATGCAGAAAAGGTCTTTTGACAAAATCCACAAAGAAAAAAAAACATAGCCCAAAATGTTAAAATCTACATATGACAATATTGTAGTCTACATTATATTGAATAGGGAATAGCTTAAGGCTTTTTCACTAAAATCATGAATAAGACTTCCTTACTCCATACAGTACTGCAAGTCTTAGAATGAGCACTAAGACAAAAGAAACAAATGAAAAGGCTATGCATAAGAGAGGGAGAAGTGAAAGTATTTCTACTTGCTCTTGATATGGTTTTACATATGAGATAAAAAGACTCCACTTGAAATCTCTTAGAATTGAAACATGCTTTAGAAAGGTCACTGGACATGAAATTTACAAGCAAAAATCAGAAGCTTTCCTATTACTAATTACAAACATACTGAGAAAGAAATCAGGAAATTCTTTCTATTCACTTACAGCCTCAAAACATGGAACAAATATAACCAAAGATGTAAAAAGACCTCTTTCATGCTTTAATAAACTGAGGACCTAAAAAATGAAAAGTCCTTTACTACTCATGGATTGATTGGATTAATATTGTGAAAATTGTTACCTACCAATTGCAATCTAGAAATTCCATGCAATCTCAATCACAAATTGCAATGCTATTCTTTATAAAAAATACAAAGCAATTGTAAAAGTCGCATGGAAACACAAAAGATCCTGGAGAGCCAAAACTTCTGAGCAAAGAGAATGTTGCTGAAAGTAAATATATTGATTGTGAATTACTCAATCCTAAAAATATATCCAAAAACACCTTTGGCCCTCCTACCAAAGCACACCCCCCAGTCCTCAGGGAACATTAATGAAGATGTGATGAAAGGATTTTAAGAGCCAGAAGGTACAGAGAAATTCCATCAAACAGTGTCTTTTGGATATAAGGTCACTTAATCCATGAACTGACTGCAGTTGTATTACCTATGTAAGACCTACACAAGACTGAGACCATCAATGTAACAATGTGAAGGAAGGAAGAAATCATGAGAATGCATCTTGTTCTGAGTAAATATTGATGGCTAATGATGACTGGGGAAAAATACTTACTTTTGTGAGTGGTATTGCCGCCAACATATCACATATGCAGCAGCAAGTGCCCAGGCCCATGTTAATTCGGTCAATCCTTCTTAAATCCAGTGGGTCTCATGAATACATATATACAAAAAAAGTCAGGGGCTGGAGAGATGGGTTAGGGGTTAATATTGTGCCTCATAAGAAGAGGGACTTTGGATTCTGGATCTCACATAAAACCATCCTGCAGAAATGGTGGCCACATATACTTCCAGCTCTGAAAGGCAGAGCCTGGGAAAATCCAGAGAGAAGGTAAATGAATGTAGAAGCAATCCAAGACAGTTTGCAAAGTCATTCTTGTCCCTCCACAGAGACACACATTGTCCTTTTTCTCTCTCTTTCTCACACACTCACACACACACACACACACACACACACACACACACACACACACGCACAAACACTCGCAAAAATAAATTTAAAAAAATTTGAAAAGGAAAGAAAACTAGGAGGGAATCCTCTTGGAAAATAGAAAATTCTACTGGTAGATGGAGCACGGATGAGGTACGAACACATTTGAATAGAAGTATCTTGAATGGCTTGGCAATGATGATCTCAAAAGTTAGGGATGCCCTGGAAGCTGTCAAAACATATGCTATTGTCATTGTTCTTGGCTGCCCACCATAACTAGATGGCAAGGTCCTGTTGCAAAAGTCATCATTCACTTTAGTTAAAGGACATGGAGAAATCTAATGGGAACAGACAAGGAAAACTCTTCCCTTTTAACTAACTCTCAGGGTGATACTGGATATGCAGGCCACTGGAAGAGAAAGGACATCAGTGGACTTATCCAGCACTAAACACTGATTCACACCCTTACTCAAGAGCCTTTGATACCACTGGGGCTGCTGTGCGTCATGGTGAAGCCACAGACTGAGTCTGGGACAAGGTGTCCAAGGCCCATCCTGTTCCTCTGCCCTTCTCACATCAACATGTCCATTGACAGGAGGTTTTTTCCAGTATATTTTCAAGTTGGGGATTTCAGATTCTCTGAATTGTCTCCCTTATTCTGAACTGCCTTACCTAAACATCATATACTATTTTACAGTGGTTGTATCAATTTTGTTTGTATTACATTAGTTTATCTTCCCATTGTTTTTAAATTTCTGTCTTATTCAATAACATTTTTGTAGACAGTGAAAGTATTAGATTTTATTTTACTTTTTAAAAATCTAGTCTGACATTCCCCGTCAAAGTATTCTTGTATAGTTGTTGTATAGTTACTTGTGTAGTTGGGGTATATCAGTCACTTTATTATTAGTCTTCTGTACTATTCATGTACTTTGTTTCTCCTTCTCTCCTATCTTGTTCTTTAGGAGTAAATAATATCACATCTTTGTTGGCTTGTGATGTTGATATTCTTTATTTCTGTGTGGCAATCCTTGAGATTACATATAAACTGTAACTCAAATTTATGAATAAAAATTATTTTAGAATTGCTAGAACATTATAATTTTAAATTGACTTTGCCTCCTCTGCTTTTGCTTTATTGCTGCTGTTTTACATTCCACATATAATATGAAATACAAAGGATATTGCACTTCACTGTCACGTAAGTCAGCACTCATGAACTCTTCTCTGCTGTCTTCATTTCTCCTTGTACTTTCATGTATAACACAGGGTTGGTATCATTTTATGAGAAGAGTTTCCTTTAGTTTTTCTGTAATATGTTCAGCTGGTGGGTGACAGGTGCCCTCTGTTTTTGTCTGAATATATGTTTACTTTGCATTCATTCAGTTTTGAAGAGTATAGTCATTTGGTGTACAAATCTAGGTGAAGAGTAATAATCTCTGAGTTTTTATTAAGTTTCTTTTGACTGGAGCTATGGTGTTGCTGAGAAGTCCAGTCAGTGCTACCGGTGCTTATGTATTCAGTGGCTTCAGTTTCTTGCATTTTAGTCTTGAGTGTTACATGCAAGTTGCACTGAAGTGGCCACTTCATGTTTTTATCCTACTTAGGATCTTAATCTGCTGACATATTTCATGAGTTTGGAATGCTCTGATTTCATGATTACTTTTAATGTTTTTCCTTCTTCTCTTTTTTAACTTCTTCTACCCTTTCTCCTTTTTTAATCTATCTCTCCTTTCATTTTTCTTTCTTTTATCTAACATGTAGTAGAACTTCTTAACATGTTGCCAGTATCTCTTATGCTTTTATCCAATATTTTTGCATGTTTTTCATATTTTTTGCTTATGTATATGGGCCATAGACCTCTCAAATTTCAGTGAAAAATGTACAATAGAGACAAATTAAAAAGTACATACACAATCTTACATTTTTCTGAAAGACATTATAGAATATGTACAGTGATTTGTAGACTAAGGGCAAAAAGAAGACAAAAATATAATTGTTACCTTTGCATTCAGGTGGCTTACTCCATTCTCCTTCATCGTCTTTTATGGTACAATGAATGGAGCTCTTTCCAATCATCATGAAGCCTTCATCACACGTGTATGTCACAGATTGTTTATATCTGTAAGTATCACTTTTTCCATGAAATTTTCCATTGTCAATAGTTGGTGGGTCTGGACACAAAAATTCTTTAAAAGAATTACAACATCTTTTTAAATAAATGAAAGTGGTACTGAAATTTTGATAAACAGTTAATGTTTATCAAAAATGACATTAAAGGTTATTAAAATATCAAAAAGATACCATTTGTCTTAGCTGATCATTAACAATAAGAGATATTATAAAAGACCTATTGTGCCGTGTATTTGGAACTTTGAATACACATGTCACAAAACATGAATGTTATCTTGATACCAATTTATAAAAATAATGATTTACAACCATTATATAAAACAAAATTACTGAGTTTTGTCATGTTACATATCAAGCTGTAGCTAAAGTATATGTAAAATTTTAGAAGTGAAAACACAGCGGTTGGAGATAACTTCAATCAAGAAATACAAACTGAGTTAATTGAAATATGTGCTCTTTTGCACAACAGACTAAAAATATGTAGCCCTGTTCTTTATATACTGGGGGAAATGGTGCCAAAATAAATGAATTGAGATATGAGTCTGTATGCTTAAGAAGTAATTATTCATTTTGGGTTCAGCATAACTTTTATATTTTCCTTTTTAAGATAGATAATTAGTATGTCCTGACCCACTGAAACTTTTCTTCAAGGTAGATCTAACTAAACTACTAAACTTTTAAAACTAAAGTATAAACAGAGTTCTAATGGTTACATTATAAAAAGAGATCTCTTCCTGATTGTTAACCTAATTAAAAGTTCAATCATTTCAAATTCTTTGGGGGCTATGAAGATTTTTTAACTAATACAGTGCACACACATGTATACAAGGTACACAAAGTCAAGTATGTACACACAGAAATATATGCATCATACACAAAGACACAGACACAGACACACACACACACCAAATAAAATTACAGACCAATCTCATGGATAAAAGTAGAAGTAAAAATTTGCAATGTAATACTTGGAAACAGAATTTAAGTACACATACAGAAGACAGTTTATCATGGACAACTTAGCTTTATAACAGAGATCAGGAAATGGCTCAGAATCAATCAATTAATAATTGTTACAAATTATATAGATGGGCTGACTACAGAAGTGACATGATCTTCTCTATTCATGCAGAAAAGGTCTTTTGACAGAATCCACATCCCTTCCCAACAAATGTACTGAACACACACAGAATAGAAAAAAACAGCACAAAATGTTAAAGTCTATATGTGACAACATTGTAGTCTACATTATATTGAATGGGTAATAGCTTAAGGCCTTTCCACCAAAATCAAGAATAAGACAAGAATGCCCACTATTTCATTTTTATTCCATGTAATACTGCAAGCCTTGAATTAGCACTAAGACAGAAGAAACAAATAAAAAGAATACACACAGGAAAGAGAGAAGTGAAAGTATCTCTACTTTCTTATGATATGATTTTATATATGAGAACAAAAGACTCCACTAGAAATCTCTTAGAACTGATACACACTTCAGAAAGTTATAGGACACAAAATTTACAAGCAAAAATCAGAAGCCTTCCTATTATTAGTTACAAATATACTGAGAAAGAAATCCGGATTCTATTCTATTCACACCAGCCTCAAAACATGGAACAAATATAACCAAAGATGTAAAAAGACCTGGTGAAAACTTTAATAAATTGAGGACATTAGAAGATGAAAAGTCCTCCACTATTCATGTATTGATTGGATTAATACTTTGAAAATTATTACCTACCAAATGTGATCGATAAATTTACTGCAATTTCAATCACAAATTACAGTGACATTCTTTATAAAAATATGAAGCAATTGTAAAAATCATATAGAAACATAAAAGATCCTGGAGAGCCAAAACTTCCTGAGCAAAAAGAATGTTGCTGGAAGTAAATATATTAATTGTGAATTACTTATCCTAAAAATATATCCAAAATCACCTTTGGACCTAACAGCACACAGCACCCCAGTCCTCAGGGAACATCAATGAAGATGTGATGAAAGGATTTTAAGAGCCAGAAGGTACAGAAAAATACACCCATGAAGTTGACTGCAGTTATTATTATAAGATTTATAAGATTTACACAAGACTGAGACCATCAATGTTACAACAACTTTGTTCTGAGTAAATATTGATGGCTAATGACGACTAAAGGAATCAGACCTACTTTTGTGAGTGGTATTGCCGTCAGCGTATCACATATGCAGCAGCAAGTGTCCAGGCCCATGTTAATTTGGCCAATGCTTATTAAACCCATTGTTTCTTATGCCTACTTATGTGCCCAAAACAAAACAAAACAAAACAAAACAAAACAAAGCAAAACAAAAGACAGGGGCTGGAGAGGTGGCTCAGGATTTGAGACTCTCCTAAAAAGAAACAGTTCAGATCCTGGATCTCACACAAAACATTATGTAGAAATGGTGGCCACCTGCACTTCCAGCTTTGCAAGCAGAGCCTGGGAAATTCCAGAGTGAAGGACAAAGAAAGTAGAAGTAATCCAGGACAATTTTTGAAGACACACCCTGTCCTTTCTCTCTTTCTCTCTCTCTCTCTCTCACACACACACACACACACACTCACAAAAATAAATTTAAAAAATTCAAAAAGGAAAGAAAACTAGGATGGAATTCTCCTGGAAAATAGAAAATTCTACTGGTAGATGGAGCACGGATGAGGTACGAACACATTTGAATAGAAGTATCTTGAGTGGCTGGATAATGATGATCTCAAAAGTTAGGGATGCCCTGGAAGCTGTCAAAACATATGCTATTGTCATTGCTTTTGGCTGCCCACCATAACTAGATGGCAAGGTCCTGTTGCAAAAGTCATCATTCACTTTAGTTAAAGGACATGGAGAAATTTAATGGGAACAGATGAGGAAAACTCCTCCCTGTTAACTAACTCTCAGGGTGATACTGGATATGCAGACCGCTGGAGGAGAAAAGACATCAGTGGACTTATCCAGCACTAAACACTGATTCACACCCTTACTCAAGAGCCTTTGATACCACTGGGGCTGCTGTGCATCATGGTGAAACCACAGATTGAGTCTGGGACAAGGTGTCCAAGGCCCATCCTGTTCCTCTCTGCCCTTCTCACATCAACATGTCCATTGACAGGAGGTTTTTTCCAGTATATTTTCAAGTTGGGGATTTCAGATTCCCTGAATTGTCTCCCTTATTCTGAACTGCCTTACTTAAACATCATATACTATTTTACAGTGGTTGTGTCAGTTTTGTTTGCATTACATTACTTTATTTTCCCATTCTTTATTTTTAATTTCTGTCTTATTCAATAATATTTCTTGTAGACAGTAAAAGTGTTAGATTTTATTTTACTTTTTAAAAATCTAGTCTGATTGGGGCTGGACTGGTGGCTTAGGGGTTAAGCCTCTGCCTTGCAGGCGGAAGGTCCTGAGTTCAGATTCTAGACCCCACATATAGACGCCGGGTGGAAGCGGGGGGTGGGAGGGTTGGCCTGTGTTTCTGGTCCTGGTAGGTAAGAGCCTGTGAATCCCGGGGCAGAGTAAACAAGGAGGAGGTGGAGACGGTCCATGGTGGTTCCCAAATTCGTCCATGGTTCTATACACACACATACACACACACATCACACACATATACATACACACATGTGCACACACGCATACATGCACAATTGAATAAATAATAAAATAAAAAAATTCTAGTCTGACATTCCCCGTCAAAGTATTCTTGTGTAGTTGTTGTATAGTTGCTTGTGTAGTTGGGGTATATCAGTCACTTTATTATTAGTCTTCTGTACTATTCATGTACTTTGTGTTTCTCCTTCTCTCCTATCTTGTTCTCTTTAGGATTATATAATATCACATCTTTGTTGGCTTGTGATGTTGATATTCTTTATTTCTGTGTGGCAACCCTTGAGATTACATATAAACTGTAACTCAAATTTATGAATAAAAATTATTTTAGAATTGCTAGAACATTATAATTTTAAGTTGACTTTGCCTCCTCTGCTTTTGCTTTATTGCTGCTGTTTTACATTCCACATATAATATGAAATACAAAGGACATTGCACTTCACTGTCACGTAAGTCAGCACTCATGAACTCTTCTCTGCTGTCTTCATTTCTCCTTGCACTTTCATGTATAACACAGAGTTGGTATCATTTTATGAGAAGAGTTTCCTTTAGTTTTTCTGTAATATGTTCAGCTGGTGGGTGACAGGTGCCCTCTGTTTTTGTCAGAATATATGTTTACTTTGCATTCATTCAGTTTTGAAGAGTATAGTCATTTGGGGTACAAATCTAAGTGAGGAGTAATAATCTCTGAGTTTTTATTAAGTTTCTTTTGTCTGGAGCTATGGTGTTGCTGAGAAGTCCAGTCAGTGCTACCGGTGCTTATGTATTCAGTGGCTTCAGTTTCTTGCATTTTAGTCACGAGTAGTTACATGCAAGTTGCACTGAAGTGGTTGTTTTTATCCTACTTAGGATCTTAATCTGCTGATGTATTTCATGATTTAGAATGTGCTGTTTTCAGAATTGATTTTAATGCTTTTCCTTCCTCTCTTTCATACCTGCTTCCACCCTTTCTCCTTTTTTAATCTATCTCTCCTTTCATTTTTCTTTCTCTTATCAAACATGTATTAGAACTTTTTAACATGTCACCAGCATCTCTTATGCTTTTATCCAATATCTCTGCATATTTTTCATATTTTTTACTTATGTATATGTGCCATAGACCTCTCAAATTCCAGTAAAATGTGCAATAGAGAAAAAATAAAGAGTATATATATATATTACTTTACATTCATTTCTGAAACACATCATAGAATATGTACAGTGATTTGTGGACTAAAGAGAAAAAAGAAGACAAAAATTATCATTGTTACCTTTGCATTCAGGTGGCTCACTCCATTTTCCTTCATCATCTTTTATGGTACAATGAATGGAACTATTTCCAATCATGGTGAAGCCTTCAGCACACATGTATGTCACAGACTGATTATGTCTGAAAGTATCACTTTCTGTGTTATAGTTTCCGTTGTCAATAGTTGGTGGGTCTGGACAAAAAATTTCTGTAAAAGAATTACACATCTTTTTAAATAAATAAAACCAGTACTGAAAATCTGATAAACAAGCATAAAACATGCTAAATATTAAAAACATCAAAAATCTACCATTTGTCTTACTTAGCATATCATTAAAAATTAGAAGTACTGAAAAATGACTATTATGCAGAGGGTAGTATATTTGGAAATTTGAATACCAATGTCATAAAATATGAATACAAACTTGATAGCAATTTATAAAAATAATATAGTTTACAACCATTATATAAAACAAAATTACTGCGTTTTGGAATGCAAGATTTTAGAGGTGAAAGCATAGCAGATGGAGATAACTTGAGACAAGAAATACAAACTGAGTTAACTCAAATACGTGGTCTTCTTCCACCATAGACTAAAAAAATGTAGCCCTGCTCTTTATTTCCTGGGAGAAATGGTGCCAAAACAAATGAATTGAGAAATGAGTCTGTGTGCTTAAAAAGTAAATATTCTTCATTTTGTGTTCAGCATAATCTTTACATTTACATTTTTTATTATTTATTCAATTGTGCGTGTATGTGTGTGTGTGTAGAACCACGGACGAATTCGGGAACCACGGTGGACCGCCTCCACCTCCACCTCCTCCTTGTTTACTCTGCCCCGGGATTCACAGGCTCTGCCCTACCAGGCCCAGAAACGCAGGCCGCCCTGCTTCCGCCCGGCGAATACGTGGGGTCCAGGATCCGAACTCAGGACCTTCCACCTGCAAGGCAGAGGCTTAATCCCTGAGCCACCTCTCCAGCCCCTACATTTACATTTTTAAGATAGATAATTGATATGTACTGACCCACTGAAACTTTTCTTCAGAAAAGATATAACTAAAGTACTAAACTTTAAAAACGAAGTATAAACAGAATTGTAATTGAGAGATGGCTCAGGGGTTAAGACTCTCCCTCACAAGCAGAAGGACATGAATTCAGATCCCAAGTCACACATAAAAACACAATTAGAAAGGCTGCACACTGTACATCCGTCCCTAGTGTGTAGAGTCTGAGAAATCTCAGAGGAAAGGAAAAAAGGAGGTAGAGGCAATCCAGGATTATTCCCAAAGTTATCCTTGGTCCTCCAGAGCGACACATAGTGCCTACAACACACACATACACACACAAATAAATAAATAAATAAATGAATAAATAAATAAGTAGACAAAATTAAATTACATTAAATGTACATAAGTAGCCACAGGACACTAGACAATTTATAATGCACTTTTAGGTCATTAATCAATTCAGGAACCATCCATTTATTTGTCCAGTCCCGTCACTTTGTAAAACATACGCATTGGTATATAAGCAAGTACAAAATTAAAGTTAAATCAAGTGGTACGAGAGGCTGAAGGAGAAACTTTCAATATAGAATGTGGAGCATGCTAGTGATATGGAAAGAGGGAGGAGCGAGGAAAAATCTTCCTGAAGGATTAGGAAAAGTGACTGTTGATCAGGCAACTGGTGGCCAGAATAAAGGGGATGAGGGACATTCCAGACCAAGGCAGTAATAGAAGGAACAGTGCAGAGAAATCAAGAATCATGAGTAGGCTTTAGGAGACAGCTCAGTAGGTCAAGGGTTTGTCGTGCAAGCATGAGGATCTGAATCTGATCCTCTGATCTATGTGAAAAAGCCAGGCATGGAGGCATATGCATATAATCCGAGTTCTTGAGAGGCAAAAATTGGCTTCCAGCCAGTGTGGCCAAATCAGATAACCCCAGGTCAGTGAGAGAGTCTGTCTTGTAAAATCAAGATGTGTGTCTCCTGAAGAATTGACATCCAAGTTGTCATCTAGCGTCCACATCTATACACATATATGCAACCTACACAAAGACAAGTATGTACACACATAAATATATGCATCATGTACAAAGACAGACACAAACACAGACAGACAGACAGACACACACATATACATACACACACAAGAGAAACGAAGAGGTAGGCAGGCAAAGTGGCTCATGACTGAAAATCCAGAAACTGAGAGGCTGAAGAAAGCTGACTACTCTTAAGTTTAAGGCCAGCTAGGGAGTGAGACTCTATCTACAAAAGTCACAAAAATAAAAAACTGAATATACACGTGCAAAAATTTTAAAAATGTGGTTCATGACAATGCACGGTCAATGTTCACGTTAGGGTAATGGCATGAAGGTGAACTATGAATGTAGAGAGAAATATGGAGCTGGTGCTTACCTTGAGCACTATGGAATGTCTCACTTTTGTTAAGCGATGGGATATATTAGTGAGATTGAAAAAAAGAAAAATTCCCTTTACAATTTGTGTTTCCCAACCATCATTTTGGCAGAGAATGGATCAAACATTATTTCTCTATTTCTCTGTGCAAGCAGAATTAATGAAGTGGAAGGAGGTCATTCAACAGTACTCTGCACGTCATACAAATGAGGTTTTTACCTTAGTTCTCATATTTTTTTATTATTATTTATTCAATTGTGCATGTATGCCTGTCTGCGTGTGTGTGTATGTGTGTGTACGTAGAACCACGGATGGACCACCTCCACCTCCTTGTTTACTCTGCCTGGGGATTCACAGGCTCCGCCCTACCAGGACCAGAAACGCAGGCTGCCCCCGCTTCTGCCTGGTATCCGTCCATACGTGGGGTCTAGGATCCGAACTCAGGACCTTCTGCCTACAAGGCAGAGTCTTAACTCCTGAGCCACCTCTCCAGCCCCCTTAGTTCCCATATTTTAAAGTCGCTGTATTCTCCATTCTCTGGGTATGTCTCTTGCAACTTTCCTGATATATTTAGAGCAAACATTAATGAGAGTCTGTCCTATTATCCTGTCACCATTCTAGGAATCAGCTGGCTCATATTCTTGAGGTTAATCTCTACTGTAAGTACACTCATCATAAATCTAAAGAACAATAGAGTTAATGTAAGTAACATGAAAGACATGACATGAATTTATGGCCATGCTGCACATGTATTAGCACCAAAATAAAAAAAAAAAAAAGAAAACAGTGTTAAAGAAAGAGATAGGTGTGTGTAAGGCCAAGTATCACTTTCATATTCAAGTTTTAGCCCTAAAAATGTTAGGGGTAGGCCTGGCTACTACAGTTCAACCAGGAATGCTAAACTATGTAAGAACACAGAAAGGGTAAAACATGCATTTGAAGTATATGGAAGACGTAAAGCAAGATGATTTCATGATTATATATAATAAGGAGGTAAAATACTAAGAGGGGAATGAGAAGACAAGTCACGTAGATGTGGCATTGATTTAAAGGTAATCAAGTATGACCGTCAACCAAAACAATTCTGTAAAAAAAAATTATCAGTACACACCTAGGTAAAAGAAGGTCTTCCCAAGAATGAAACTTGATTTAGAGATCAAATACCACTGTTGTTAATCCTTGGTAATCATATCCATATATGAATACCATGTACTCCCATGTATTTAAATGAAAATGTAGCACACTTGAGTAGATGCAGCTCATTTAACAACTCACTTAATAGTGAGAATCCAGATCTAGAGGGAACCGTGGGACCCATAAAAGTAGACAGACAGGAGTATAGGAGGATGTAGGATGGATTATTGAAAGAAGGGATGGAGGGGGAAGAGAGGGAGGGCCAGAAAAGGGGAGCCATCATAATTATTCGATATGCCTAAAACCAGGGAAAATTTTAAAAAAGAAAGAAACAACTACAATAGCAAAATATTCACTTCCTGGGATAGAATCATGGTTTATGAGGTAAAAACGCTGAGGATGTGAGTTCAAATCGCTAGCACTCATGTTAAAAAGTCATGCATGACTGTATTTGACTATAATCCAAGTATTAGATGTTGGAGACAGCAGGGTCCCAAGAGTTCTTTGGTCTGTCATTCTAGGTGAACCATAAATTTCTGGTTCAGTGAGAAATTGTGTTTCCCTGAACTAAGGCAGAGTGCATACCCACATACCATACTATGCACACACATAAACGCATGCACTACATATACATGTATACATCACACATACACATCCATACACACAAAGCCATGTGTATGGACTCCCTACATAAATCACACATCACAAACTATACACATCCTTCACTTTTCACTGATTTTTTTTGTGTTGCTGAAGCAAGAAATTAAGTTTATGTGGAAATGAAAACTAATCCTAGAAATAGGGATTTTCCAGGATAGTTCAGGACCAAGATTTCCTTCCTATGGAATGTGATGGATGTCAGTAGCTGCTTACTTGGAGAGATGAACAAGAGCCAAGAAACAAGGACATTCACCACATGGAGCAAGAGATAAACAGAAAACAGGACTGCTGCCTGGGTAGGGCAGCATGGGCAGGAAGTGACTTCATGTGAATGTGCTTCTGCCCTACTATACACTTGACTGACATATTTCTGTGATACTGATCTCACACTGGGAAACTGTTCATTTTGAGGACAGATTGCCCAGGTCGGCCCAACTTATTCTGCATCTTTAATGGAGTGTTGTTACAAGAGCTTTTACTATAAGTGAAAGTGAGAAATATAGTAGTAAGTAGCAATGATGAAAAAATAGTGAGTTTGACAAGTTAGCTTTCTGTTAGTTGTCCTTATAACCGATTTCACATAATATGTACCACTAAGTATCAATCCACAGACAGTTCACAGACCACATTAAACTGACTCTTCTCCTGTTCCTAGTAACATACAAAAATGGATGTATCAATAATTTTGTATTAGGTTCTTAAGAAGCTATTTTAGAATGTTAAAATTGGGTATTAAGAGTACAAGGTAGAAGGAATAAGTTCTAGAGTGAAAAGGTTCTAGACTTAGAGTGGGTTAGCGGTAGAATGATTTCTTAACATACATGAGGACCTGGGTTCCATCAGTAACATTTCATTCAATGAAGGAAAAAAGAAACAAAAAAGTACTTTAGCAGCATACATTTTACTTCTTTTAAAAGAGTTTTTCGGACGTATGCTTTTAACAGACCTATGTTTGACTGGGTGAAGGCGCTTATGGCCATTATTTCAATGCTGTATTTATTATTTGAAAAGATCTCTAACAGAAAGCACGTAGGTTTCCAAGTAAGATGGTGAGTAGAAATCTCACCACTGAAACGTGAGGAAGTAAAATAGTAAATATATACACAATAAGTGCTTCTCCTGGAAGAAACAAGATCTGCCAAGGAATTTATTAAGTCAGGGAAGATCTCTGCATGGAAGTTGTCAGGTATGTCAATCAGAATCTGAACCAGCTAGAAGTTCTTTTCTAATTGGCACTTCTCCATGCTGGTCAACTTGCCACATAAAACTGCTCCCCATAGTGCAAGGGAATTGTTTCTTCTCACATTCACCAGAACTGTGGGAACCAAAAATATGTAATGGAGTGTAGTGGTCTTAGGACAATACTAGGAGGAGACTTGCAACCTTTTTCCTCCAACACACCAGAATTCCATGGAACACAGGGGCTTCGGAGAACAAAGAGATCTTACTGATGCATCTCCTCTACAGCACCACTAGGAGCTTCTTAGAACCAGATAGAACTGAAAACTTCACCTCAGTATGGCTACTTCAGCAATTTGCTAATTAATTTTTCTTTAGCTCTTCTAGTCATGAGAGAGAATAGCTCATGAAAACAAACGAGAAAGTAAGCAAAAAAAAAAAAAAAAAACAAAAAACAAAAACCATATGGCAGCAACACGAAAAGGATAAAATTGAAGACAACAGAATTCCTCAGAAAATTACTGTCAGAAAATTTATCAAAAATGTCAACAGTGAATTTTTTTAAACTTCATTTATTTTTAATTTTTCAAGCACATTGAATACTAAACCCTATTTCTCTCCATGCCATCTCCGTTCCATTCTGTTCTCTTCCCTTTATCAATCCATTCCATTTGCTCCTACCTTTCTATCTGGCTGATTCTATGGATCTTGGGGTCCCCCCTAGTTTTTTTACTCTTGTGGGGGTTCAGACCTCTGTGGCATACAAAGCTGCCCAGTTCCTCTGGGCAACACACTGATAAGGGTGTTTCCCTTCACTTCTCCAGTTCTAGTCCCTAAGATTTTCCTCGTGCATTCTTATCTGTCTTCGGTTCTTCATAGTGAACCAGTTAACAGTGGCATGAGTTCCAAAGAGACAACCAACAGCTTTCTGATTGAACTCAAGACCCACTTGTCAGGATGGAACACATTCCTGTTACTGTTAATTAGAACAAGAACCTAAATAATGGAAGGAAATAGATCAATAGGGAAAAACACACAATGAACATATAGGTAAGAACACTGTGGACCAAACTGCTCTGTAAATATCTGAAGAACACTTAGCACTCAGCCTACACATCTTCTTCTACAACAGAGACAGAGAACCTCAATACCTTGATAGGATGGAGCCTAGGCCAGTAGAAGAGCACTGAAATGGACAACAATGGTCGGTCATAATGCAGATTACTGGCAACCCGGCAATGCTGTCCCAGAATCACGCCATCCTCTCTCCCCATCCTAAAGCCTGGGGAATCTTGTTTAAAAGGGAGCAGTAAGATTGTAAGCAATTAACAATGGGAAGATCCACTGTTGGCAAGACACTCACCCCATTCAAGGCAAGGATGCTACATCCAGGAACTCACATTAGTGAGATTTGTTCTTATCAGACCTGATAATGTCTGAAATCTCTAGTGAATTCTTAAATATTTTATTTATATAAGAGAAATAGAAAGAAGAGACAAAAGCAGAGAGAGAGGGAGAGAGAGAGAGAGAGAGAGAGAGAGAGAGAGAGAGAGAGAGAGAGAGAAAGAGAACAGAGAACATGTATCAATATATGTCACAGTTGGAGGACAGCATCCAGAAATCAGTTCTCTCCTTTACCATGTAAGCTCCAGGTATTAAACTCAAGCAGCAACATTTGCCCTTGTTGGTTATGCCATTTCTCTAGTCCCACAATGTTTAAGTTTTAACAGACCTTCAAAGGAGAGCTAACACAATGCATTTCAAACTATTCCTTATAACAAAAAATAAAGAAATATTACAAAGCTCTCATTTTTATGAAATAGTGTTTCCCTGATACCATAGTGTGCAAAAATATAACAATAAAAGGAAATTACAGAGAATATCCTGGATAAATATAGAAGTAAAAATTTACAATGAAATACTTGGAAACACAATGTAAGTACATACACACAAGTCCATTCATCATGGATAACTTAGCTTTATAACAGAGATTGGGAAATGGATCAGAAATCAATCATTCAATAAATGTTACAATTATATAGATGACCTGAATACAGAAATGACATGGTCATCTCTATTCATTCAGAAAAGATATTTTGACAAAATCTACATCCCTTCACATCAAAAGTACTGAACACACACAAAATAGAAAAAAACCATGGCCCAAAAGTTATAAATGTTAAAGTCTATATATGACAACATTGTAGTCTATATTTTATTGAAAGGGGAACATCTTAAGGCCTTTCCACTAAAATCAGGAATAAGATAAGAATGTCTACTATTTCTATCCCTACTTCACTTAGTACCGTTCAAGTCGTAGAAAGAGCATTAAGACTCATAGGATACACATAGGAGAGGGAGAAGTTAAAGTATCTGTACTTGGTAATAATATGATTTTATATATGAGAACAAAAAGACTCCACTATAAATCCGTTAGAACTGATACACACTTCAGAAAGGTCACAGGACACAAAATTTACAAGCAAAAATCAGAAGCCTTCCTACTACTACTTACAAACATACTGAGAAAGAAATCAGGAAATTCTATTCTATTGACACCAGCCTCAAAAGGTAGAACAAATATAACTGAGGATGTAAAAAGACCTCTCTCATGAAAACTTTAACAAATTGAGGACATTAGAAGGTGAAAAGTCCTCAGCTACTCATAGATTCATTGAGTTAATATTGTGAATATGGTTATCTACCAAATGCGATCTATAAATTCAGTGCAATCCCAATCACAAATTGCATTGACATTCTTTATAAAAATATGAAGCAAATGTAAAAATCACATGGAAACACAAAAGATCCTGGAGAGCCAAAACTTCCTGAGCAAAGACAATGCTGCTGGAAGTAAATATATTGACTGTCAATTACTCAATTTTAAAAAAATAACCAAAACCATCCTTGGCCCTCCTAACAACACACACCACCCTAGTCCTCAGGGAACATCACTGAAGAAGCGATGGAAGGACTTTAGGAGCCAGAAGGTACAGAGAAATTGCATCAAACAGTGTCTTTTGGATGTAAGGTCACTGTACCCACGAACTGACTGCAGTTATGCTACCTATACAAGACCTACAGAACACTGAGACCATCAATGTTACAACATGAAAAAGGAAGGAACTTTTGAGACTGCGCCTTGTTCTGAGTAAATATTGATGGCTAATGATGACTGGGGAAGTAAGACCTACTTTTGTGAGTGGTATTGCCACCAACATATCACATATGCAGAAGTGCCCAGCCCCATGTTAATTCATTTAGTCAACCCTTATTGCACCCATTGGTTCTCATGCATGCATATATGCCAAAAACAAAACAAAACAAAGCAAAACAAAAGAGGACAGGAACTGTAGAGATGGATCAGGGGTTAAAACTGCCTCACATGAAGGAGTTCGGATCCTGGATCTCACACAAAACTTCATGCAGAAATGGTGGCCACCTGCACTTCTAGCTTTGAAATGCAGAGCCTGGGAAATTCCAGAGCAGAGCAAAAAGAAATCCAGGACAATCCAGGACAATTTTCGAGGTCATGCTTCATCCTCCACAGGGACACACTGTCCTTACACACACACACATACACACACACACACACACACACACACTCGCAAAAATAAAAAAGAAAAATTTAAAAGACAGAAAACTAGGAAGGAATCCTGGTGGAAAATAGAAAATTCTCTGTTACAGAAGGAGCAGGGATAAGTTAAGAACACATTTGAATAGAAGTATCTTGAATGGCTTGACAATGATGATCTCAAAAATTAGGGATGCCCTGGAAGCTGTCAAAACAATATAAGCTATTGTCATTGCTCTTGGCTGCCCACCATAACTAGATGGCAAGGTCCTGTTGCAAAACTCATTGTAAACTTTAGTTGAAGGACATGGAGAAATCAAATGGGAACTGACCTGTTAACTAACTTTCAGGGTGATACTGGATATGCAGGCCACTGGAGGAGAAAAGACATCAGTGGTCTTATCCAGCACTAAACACTGATTCACACCCTTACTCAAGAGCCTTTGATACCTCTGGGGCTGCTGTGCGTTATGGTGAAGCCACAGATTGAGTCTGGGACAAGGTGTCCAAGGCCCATCCTGTTCCTCTCTGCCCTTCTCACATCAACATATCCATTGACAGGAGGTTTTTTCCAGTATATTTTCAAGTTGGGGATTTCAGATTCCCTGAATTGCCTCCCTTATTCTAACATCATATACTATTTTACAGTGGTTGTGTCAATTTTGTTTGCATTATATTAGTTTATTTTCCCATTCTTTATTTTTAATTTCTGTCTTATTCAATAATATTTCTTGTAGACAGTAAAAGTGTTAGATTTTATTTTACTTTTTAAAAATCTAGTCTGACATTCCCCATCAAAGTATTCTTGTATAATTGTTGTATAGTTGCTTGCATAGTTGGGTTGTATCAGCCACTTTATTATTAGTCTTCTGTACTATTCATGTACTTTAAGTTTCTCCTTCTCTCCTATCTTGTTCTCTTTAGGATTAAATAATATCACATCTTTGTTGGCTTGTGATGTTGATATTCTTTATTTCTGTGTGGCAACCCTTGAGATTACATATAGACTATAACTCAAACTTATGAATAAAAATTATTTTAGAATTGCTAGAACATTATAATTTTAAGTTGACTTTGCTTCCTCTGCTTTTGCTTTATTGCTGCTGTTTTACATTCCACATATAATATAAAATACAAAGGACATTGCACTTCACTGTCACATAAGTCAGCACTCATGAACTCTTCTCTGCTGTCTTCATTTCTCCTTGCACTTTCATGTATAACACAGGGTTGGTATCATTTTAATTTTTTTTATTATTATTATTATTTATTCAACTGTGTGTATGTGCGCGTGCGTGTCTGTGTGTGTGTGTACGTGTGTGTCTGTGTATGTGTAGAACCACGGACGAATTCGCGAACCACCATGGACGCCTCCACCTCCTTTTGCCCCGGGATTCACAGGCTCCGCCCTACCAGGACCAGAAGCGCAGGCCGCCCCCGCTTCCGTCTGGCGTCTATACGTGGGATCTGGGATCCGAACTCGGGACCTTCCGCCTCCAAGGCGGAGGCTTAACCCCTGAGCCACCTCTCCAGCCCCGTTGGTATCATTTTATGAGAAAAGTTTCCTTTAGTTTTTCTGTAATATGTTCAGTTGGTGGGTGACAGGTTCCCTCTGTTTTTGTCTGAATATATGTTTACTTTGCATTCATTCAGTTTTGAAGAATATAATCATTTGGTGTACAAATCTAGGTGAAGAGTAATATTCTTAGAGCGTTTATTAAGTTTCTTTTGATTGGAACTATGGTGTTGCTGAAAAGTCTAGTCAGTGCTACTGGTGCTTATTTATTCAGTGGCTTCAGTTTCTTGCATTTTAGTCATGAGTAGTTACATGCAAGTTGCATTGAAGTGTTTACATTTTTATCCTACTTAGGATCTTAATCTGCTGATTATTTCATGCGTTTAGAATGTGCATTTTCATAATTTATTTTAATGCTTTCCTCTCTCTTTCACTTGCTTCTACCCTTCTCTCTTTTTAAATCTATCTCTTCTTTCATTTTTCTTTCTCTTATCAAACATGTATTAGAACATTTTAACATGTGTCCAGCATCTGTTATGTTTTTATCCAATATTTTGCATATGTTTTTGTTTATGTATATGGACCACAGACCTCTCAAATTCCAGTGAAAAATGTACAATAGAGAAAATTAAAAAGTATATATACAATATTTTAAATTTGTTTCTGATAGACATCAAAGAATATGTACAGTGATTTACAGAGTGAAGGGGAAAAAGAAGACAAAAATATCATTGTTACCTTTGCATTCAGGTGGCTCAGTCCATTCTCCTTCATCGTCTTTTATGGTACAATAAATGGAGCTCTTTCCAATCATCGTGAATCCTTCAGCACATGTGTATGTCACAGACTGTTTATATCTGTAAGTATCACTGTCTCTATAAAATTTTCCATTGTCAATAGATGGTGGCTCTGAACAAAAAATTTCTGTAAAAGAATTACAACATATTTTAAATAAATAAAATCAGTACTGTAATTTTTATAAACAAGCACAAAATATGTTAAAGATTATTAAAATATCAAAAATCTACCATTTGTCTTACCTGATCATTAACAACAAGAGATACTAAAAAATGCCTATTATGCAGTGGGTAGTATGTTTGGAACTTTGAATACCAATGTCATAAAACATGAATGTTATCTTGACCGCAATTTATAAAAATAATATGATTTACAATCATTATATAAAACAAAATTACTGAATTTTGCCACGCTACATATGAAGTTAAAGTTGCTAAAGTAAATGAAATATTTAAGAGGTAAGAGCATAGCAGTTGGAGATAACTTGAGCCAAGAAATACAAACTGAGTTAATTCAAATATGTGCTCTTCTTCCATAACAGATTAAAAAAAGTAGCCCTGCTCTTTATATACTGGGGGAAATTCTGCCAAAATAAATGAGTTGAGAAATGAGTCTGTGTGCTTAAGAAGTAAATAGTATTCATTTTGGGTTCAGCATAACCTTTACATTTCACTTTTAAGATAGATAATTGGTATGTACTGACCCACTGAAGCTTTTCTAAAAGATAGATCTAACTAAACTATTAAATCTTTAAAACTAAAGTATAAACAAAGTTGTAATAGTTATGCTGTAAAAAGAGATCTTTTTCTGATTGTTAACCTAATTAAAAAGTTCAATCATTTCAAATTCTTGGGGCCATTATGTTTTTTAACCAAGAAAGTGGGTTTGAGAAATCTCCCTCAGAAGGAGAAGTACATGATTTTGGATCCCAGGTCCCACATAAAACCACCAATTGAAAAGGATGCAGATTACATCTGGCCCTAGTAGGTGGAGCCTGAAGAATCCCAGAAAAAAGCAAAAAAGGAGGTAGAAGCTAACTAGGACAATTCCCAAAGTCACTCTTGGTCTTCCACAGGGACACATAGCGCCTTCACAAACACAAACACACACACACACATGCACACACACACACGCACGCACAAGAGAAATCAAGAGGTAGGCAAGCAAGGTGGCTTATGACTGAAAATCCAGACACTGAGAGGCTGAAGAAAGATCACTATTGTAAGTTTAGTGCAAGCAATGGGGTGAGATTCTCTCTCTAGAAATCACAAAACTAAAAAAATGAATATATGCATACAAAAATAAAAAAATGTAGTTCATGACAAAACATAGCCGATTTTCATGTTATGGTAATAGCATGAAGTTGAAACCTGAACAGAGAAATATGGAGATAGTACTTACCTTGAACACTATGGAGAGTTTGACTTTTACGCGATGGGATATATTAATGAGATTGAAAAAAAAAAAAGAAAAATACCCTTCAAATTTGTGTTTCTCAAACATCATTTAGGCAGAGAATGGATCAAGTATTATTTCTCTCTCTCTCTTTAACTCTGTCTCTTTTTCTCTCCCTGTATCTCTCTGTGCATGCAGAATTAATGAGGTGTAAGGAGGCCATTAAATACAACCCTGCAACTGCGACAAATGAAGCTTTTACCTTAGTTCCCATATTTTAAAGTCACTGTATTCTCTAGGTATGTCTCATGTATCTCTACAGTATCTTTAGAGTAAAGATCAATGAGAGCCTGTCCTATTATCCCATCACCATTCTAAAATATACCCCACGAATCAGCTGGCTCATATTTTTGAGGTGAATCTCTACTGTAGGTACACTCATCACAAATCCAAAGAACAATAGAGTTACTATATGTGTCATAGAAGACATAATATGAATATATGGCCATGCTGCACATGTATTAGCACCAAAATAAAAAAAAGAAAACAGTGTAAAAGAAAGAGAAGGATGTGTCTAAGGCCAAGGGTCACTTTCATATTCAAGTTTTAGCCCTAAAAATGTTAGGGGTAGGCCTGTTGCAACAGTTCAACTGAGCATGCTAAAATATGTAAGAACACAGAAAGGGGTAAAACATGCATTTGAAGTATATGGAAGGCTTAAAGCAAGACGATTTTGTGATTACATATAATAAAAAGGTAAAATACTAAGAGGGGAATGAGAAGACAAGTCTCTGGACATGTGGCATTGATTTAAAGGCAATCAGGTATGACCAGCCAACCAACAATTCTGTAAAAAAAAAAAATATCAGCACACACCTAGGGAAAAAAAGGTGGGACAGAAGGGGGATGGGAAAGGGGCATAAAAGCAAGCATAATTATTCAATATGCTCAATAATAGAAAAAAAATTTAAAAAAGAAATAAACGACTACGATATTCACTGCCTGGAAACTAGAATGATGATTTATAAGGTAAAAACTATGAGGATGTGAGTTCAAATGCCCAGTGTTCATATAAAAAGTCATGCATGACTGTATTTGCCTATATTATTGTTAGATGTTGGAGAGAGCAGATGAACCATAAATTTCTGGTTCAGTGAGAAATTTCGTTTCTTTGAACTAAGGCATAGTACAGTAGACGACTCCAATGTGTTTGCATAGGTGTACACACTAATATACTCTAGTGCATGCACTCCTTGCATATCCACACACACTACACACACATACACATACACACACAAATGCATGCACTACATATGTACTTACACACCACACACACAAGCATGCATATACACATACACACTCATGTGCATGGACTGCATACATAAACCACACATCACACACTGTACACATCCTTCACTTTTTAAAAAAATTTTTTATTATTATTTATTATTTATTAAATTGCACGTGTATGTGTGTGCGTGTGTGTATATATGTGTGTGTGTGTGTGTGTGTGTGTGTGTGTAGAACCACGGACGAATTCAGGAACCACCATGGATGCCTCCACCTCCTCCTTGTTTACTCTGCCCCGGGATTCACAGGCTCCGCCCTACCATGACCAGAAACGCAGGCCGCCCCCGCTTCAGTCCAGCATCTATATGTGGGGTCTAGGATCCGAATTCAGGACCTTCCACCTGCAAGGCAGAGGCTTAACCCCTGAGCCACCTCTCCAGCCCCCACATCCTTCACTTTTTAATGATTTTTTTTGTGTTGCTAAAGCAAGAAATTAAGTTTATGTGGAAATGAAAACTAAGTCCTAACAATAAGGATTTTCTAGGATAGTTCAGGACCAACATATCGTACGGACAGAATATGATGGATGTCAGTAGCTGCTGACGTGGACAGATGAACAAGAGCCAAGAAACAAGGATATTCAACATACAGAGCAGGAGATACCAAACAGAAAGCAAGATTGTTGCCTAGATAGGACAGCATGAGCAGGAAGTGACATCATGTGAAGGTGCTTCTGCCCTACTATACAACTGACTGACATATTTCTGAGATACTGATCTCACACTGGGAAACTGTCCATTTTGAGAAAAGATTGCCTAGGTGGACCCAATTTCTTATTCTTCACTTTTAATGGAGTATCATTACGAGAGCTTTTACTGTAAGTGGAAGTGAGAAATGTAATAATAAGTAGTAATGATGAAAAAATTGCAATTAGACTAAGGAAGATAAATGATGGCGGGGTGAGCACATAGTGTGCTTGACAAGTTAGCTTCCTGTTAGTTGACCCTATAACTGATTCCACATAATATGTACCACTGAGTACCAATCCACAGACAGTTCACAGACCACATTAAACTGACTCTTCTCCTGTTCCTAGTAACATACAAAAATGGATGTATCAATAATTTTGTATTAGGGTCTTCAGAAGCTATTTTAGAATGTTAAAATTGGGTATTAAGAGTACAAGGTAGAAGGAGTAAGCTCTAGAGTGAAAAGGTTCTAGACTTGGAGTGGGTTAGCGATAGAATGATTTCTTAACATACATGAGGACCTGGGTTCCATCAGTAACATTTCAGTCAATGAAGGAAAGAAGGAATAAAAAAGTACTTTAGCAGCATACATTTTACTTCTTTCAGTTTTTAGGACGTATGCTTCTAACATATGTTAGACCTATGTTTGACTGGGTGAAGGCGCTTATGGCATTATTTCAATGCTGTATTTATTATTTGAGAAGATTCTCTAACAGAAAGCATGCTTGTAGGTTTCCAAGTAAGATGGTGACTAGAAATCTCACCACTGAAACTTGGGAAAATAAAATAGTAAATACATACACAGTAAGTGCTTCTCCTGGAAGAAACAAGGTCTGTCAAGGAATTTATTCAATCAGGGAAGATCTCTGCATGGAAATTGTCAGGTAAGTCAATCAGAATTTGAGTCAGCTAGAAGCCCTTTTCTAATTGGCACTTCATGCTGGCCAACCTGCCACATAAAACTGCCCCCATAATGCAAGGGAAGTATTTATTCTCACATATACCAGAACCATAGGGACAGACAAATATATAACGGAGTGCAGTGGTCTTAGGAAAATACTAGGAAGAGACCTGCAACCTTTCCCGTCCAACACATCAAAATTCCATAGAACACAAGGGCTTTGCAGAACAAAGAGATCTTTCTGATGCATCTTCTCTACAGCACCACAAGGAGTCTCTTAGAGCCAGATAGAACTGAAAAATTCACCTCAGTAAGGCTACTTCAGCAATTTGCTAATTAAGTGTTCTTTAGCTCTTATAGTCACAAGAGCATACCCATGAAAACAAAGAAACAAAGAAGCAACATACAAAACAATATCATATGGCAGCAGCATGAAAAGGACAAAGTTGAAGACAACAGATTTCCTCAGAAAATTTATCAAAAATGTTATTAATGAACTTTTAAAATTTCATCTACTTT
This sequence comes from Typhlomys cinereus, assembly GCA_023101885.1. Classification (NCBI taxonomy): domain Eukaryota; kingdom Metazoa; phylum Chordata; class Mammalia; order Rodentia; family Platacanthomyidae; genus Typhlomys; species Typhlomys cinereus. The sequence continues at coordinate 3,429,316 of JALPQD010000003.1, read as the reverse complement.
TAGTTTTTCAAGCACATTGAATACTAATCCCTGTTTCCCTCTATTTCCCCTCCCTTCCATTCTGTTCCCTTCCCCTTATCAATCCATTCCACTTGCTCCCACCTTTCTAGCTTGCTAATTCTGTGGATCTTGGGGTCCCCCTAGCTTTTCCACTCTTGTGGGGGTTCAGACCTCTGTGGCATACCAAGTTGCACTTCCTCTGGACAACCCACTGATAAGAGTGTTTCTCTTCACTCCTCCAGTTCTAGCCCCTAAGGTTTTCCTTGTACATTCTTATCTGTCTTCAGTTCTTCATAGGGCACCAGTTAATAGTGACATGAGTTCCAAAGAGACAATCAAAAGCTTTCTGATTGAACTCAAGACCCACTTGTCAGAATGGAACACTTTCCTGTTACTGTTAACTAGAACAAGAACCTAAAATAAAGGAAGATCAATAGGGAAAAACAGAAAATGAATATATAGTAAGAAGACTGTGGACCAAACTGCTCTGTAAATATCTGAAGAGCACTTAGCACTCAGCCTACAAATCTTCTTCTACAACAGAGGCAGAGAATCTCAATACCCTGACAGGATGGAGCCTAGGCCAGTAGAAGAGCAGTGAAGTGGACAACAATGGTTGGTCATAATTCAGATTACTAGCAACCCGGCAATGCTTTCCCAGAATCACGCCATCCTCTCTCTCCATCCTAAAGCCTGGGGAATCTTGTGGAAAAGGAAGCAGTAAGATTGTAAGCAACCAACAATGGGAAGATCCACTGTTGGCAAGACACTCCATTCAAGGCAAGGATGCTGCATCCTGTCTCACATTAGTGAGATTTGTTCTTATCAGACCTGATAATGTCTGAAATTGCTGGTGAATTCTTAAGTATTATATATATATATGTATGTATAGAGAGAGAGATAGAGAAAGAGAGAACAGAAAAACATATATCAATATATGTGACAGTTAGAGGACAACATCAAGAAATCAGTTCTCTCCTTCCATCATGTAGGCTCCAGATATTAAACTCGAACAGCAAGGTTTCACCTTACTGATTAATCCATTTCTTCAACCCCAACATTGTTAAGATTAAACAGACCTTCAAAGGAGAATTAACAGATTTTTTCAATCTTTTCCATATAATAGAAAAGGAAGAAATACTGTGAAACTCTTTTTTTAATGAAATAGTGTTTCCCTGATACCACATTGTGTAAAATATAATAATAAAAGGAAATTACAGACCAATATCGTGTATAAACTTAGAAGTAAAAATTTACAATGAAATACTTGGAAACAGAATTTAAGTACATATCCACAGGTCCATTCACCATGGACAACTTAGCTTTATAACAGGGATCCAGAAATGGCTCAGAATAAATCAGTCAATAAATTTTACAAAGTATATAGATGGACTGAATACAGAAATGACATGGTCATCTCTTTTGATGCAAGAAAGCTATTTTGACAAAATTCACATCCCTTTACATCAAAAGTACTGAACACACTCAAAATAGGAAAAAAACAGCCCAAAATGTTAAAGTTTACATATGACAGCATTGTAATCTATATTATATTGAATGGGGAATAGCTTAAGGCCTTTCCACTATAATCAGGAGTAAAACAAGAATATATATTATTTCTTTTTAAAATTTTTTTATTATTTATTATTTATTCAATTGTGCATATATGCATGTGTGTATTTATGTGTGTATGGTAGAACCACAGATGAATTCAGGAACCACCATGGACGCCTCCACCTCCTCTTTTTTTACTCTGCCCCGGGATTCACAGGCTCTGCCCTACCAGGATCAGAAACACAGGCCACCCCCGCTTCCGCCTGGTGTCTATACGTGGGGTCTAGGATCTGAACTCAGGACCTTCCGCTTGCAAGGCAGAGGCTTAACCCCTGAGCCACCTCTCCAGCCCCAACTATTTCTATCCTTACTCCATATACTACTTCAAGTGTTAGAATGAGCACTAAGATAAAAGAAATAAATAAAAAGGATAAACACAGAAAAAGGAGAAGTGAAAGTATCTCTATTTGTTGATGGTCTGATTTTATATATGACAACAAAAAAACTCCACTAAAATTCTCTTAGAACTGATACACACTTCAGAAAGGTCACAAGATACAAAATTTACAAGGAAAAATAAGTAGCCTTCCTATTACTAACTATAAACATGTTGAGAAAGAAATTAGGAAATTTTTTTCTATTCACAAAAGCCTTACAACATGGAACAAATATAACCAAGGATGTAAAAAGACCTTTCTCATGAAAACTTTAAAAAATCGAGGACATTAGAAGATGAAAAGTCCTCTACTACTCATGGATTGATTGGATTAATATTGTGAAAATGGTTACATACCAAATGTGATCTATAAATTCAGTGCAATCCCAATCACAAATTGCAGTGACATTTTTTATAAAAATATGAAGCAAATGTAAAAGTCACATGGAAACACAAAAGATCCTGGAGAGCCAAAACTTCCTGAGCAAAGACAATGCTGCTGGAAATAAATATATTGACTGTCAATTACTCAATTTTAAAAAAATATCCAAAACCATCTGTCATAGTTAAGCACAGGTGTCACCTTGACTGTTGAGGGTTTGAACTCTGGGCACAGTTGTAGAAAGTTGATGGTTGAGTTAAGCCCAGAGCAAACCTGAAGGATATTGTCTAGCTGATGGGGAAGACCCAGCCCATAGTGGGTGGGATTAGGCCCTAGATCAGTCACAGAGAGCTGGTTGAGAGAGTTGGCATCCTTCTGTTCATTTGGCCAGATATGCTGGTCTGGCAAGTAAGGATTGTCCATCTCTCAGCTGTTATGTGGTGATGGTGTGGCCAGTTCCCTCGGCTCTGGTGTTAGTGTGTGCTCTCCTATCAAGTTGGACTGAGAACTGTAACCAGACTGTCGTAAGAAAGTAAACTCATTCCCTTAAGCTGTGTGATGGTCATTTATTAGCAACCATGCAGGCGGACTGCAACACCAATACTTGGCCCTCCTAACAGCACACACCACTTCAGTCCCCAGGGAACATCACTGAAAAGGTGATGGAAGGATTTTAAGAGCTAGAAGATAGGGGGAAATACCATCGAACAGTGTCTTTTGGATATAAGGTCACTGTACCCACGAACTGACTGCAGTTGTGTTACCTATACAAGACCTACAGAACACTGAGACCATCAATGTTACAACATGAAAAAGGGAGGAACTTTTGAGACTGCGCCTTGTCCCGAGTAAATATTGATGGCTAATGATGACCAGGGAAATAAGACTTACTTTTGTGAGTGGTATTGCCACCAACATATCACATATGCAGTAGCAAGTGCTACTTGCCACCTGCACTTCCAGCTCTGAAAGGCAGAGCTTGGGAAATTCCAGAGAGAATCAAAAAGAAAGTAGAAGCAATCTAAGACAATTTTTGAAGTCATCTTTGTCTCTTCACAGGGATACAGTCTGTCCTTTTTCTCTCACACACACAACACATACACACACACACTCACACACACTCACACACACACACACCGACTCTCATAAAAATAACTTAAAAAATTTTTTTAAAAGGTCAGAAATCTAAGAGGAAATCTTGGTGGAAAATAGAGAATTCTCTGTGGTAGAAGGAATAGGGATGAGGTAAGAACACATTTGAATAGAGGTATCCTTGAATGGCTTTGACAATAATGATCCCAAAAGTGAGGGATGCCCTAAAAGCTGTAAAAACAATATATGCTACTGTCATTGCTCTTGGCTGCCTACCACAACTAGATGGCAAGGTCCTATTGCTGAAGTCATCATACATTTTAGTTGAAGGACATGGAGAAATCTAATGGGAACTGACCAGGAAAACTCCTCCCTGTTAACTAACTTTCAGGGTAATACTGGATATGCAGGCCACTAGAGGAGAAAAGACATCAGTGGTCTTATCCATCTCTAGACACTCAATATGAAACTGCTGGGTGAGTTGTGCCCACGGGTGCAAGAGTGGTATAAACATTCTTAGGGCAACCAACTGCTTTCTGATTGGATGGGAAATTTTTTTCTCAATAGGAAATTCATTCGTGGCACTACAAACCTGGTTAAAATCTAGCAGCCCTGGAAGTAAGGTGCCCTGCAGGAAGCTACTATATCGTGACATGTTAAACTGCCTTCTACTTATTTATGGTTGTACACATATATCTCTTTTTTGGTCAGGGAAGCTTTTTCTTCTCTGGGCAGTAGTTCATGACTCATGACTAGTTACAGTGATGGGAACAAGTGACTGTTGATTGCATGACTTTTATTAAGTGGGACATCTTTATCAACTCTGCCTCTTTTCAAGGCAGGGACTATTTAAGGGGAGATGGAAGGAACATAAAAACATCAGTAAGTACTGTACTTAAACACTCTCTTCTGGACTAGACATGGCTATTTTACTAATGGACTCACAGGAACTGCAGTTACAAGCTAAGACCTGAATAAGGCTCAATCCTTCAATACTGAGCATATATGAGGAGAAGGCTCAGGAGGCCTAACTTCTGGATAAAGATCTCCTGGAAGTTGATGACTGGCAAGAGAGAGTCATTTTTCCTTTGGGCTGAAGGTTACCAGTGATTTAGTGGATGATCCCAACCCTTGTGCATACATATAACAAAGGAGGCTCAGCAGGTTATTGAAAAATAATACATGAGGTAGTAGAAGAAACGTGTTAGGAGGGGATCAATGAAAGTGGGACTGTGAGTAGGAGTGATATATCATCTAATAATCTGTATACAGGAATGAAAACTTCATAGAATAAATAATCCATATTATAATAATATTACTGACATGGTAAGTAAAGTTATAATATAACTTTACTTCTGTAATGATAAAAACATTTCATATGTGTTATTGCTTGAAATGTGTCCCCCACAGTTTCATGTGTTTAGTAAGAACATGGCATCTTTGAGAAGTGGAACCTTGCTGGAGGAAGGTGGTCACAGTGGGTGGGCCTTGAGGTGGATTAGTCCCATCCAACTCCTGGAGGAGTCTGCTTTTGTAACAAAGGAGTTTTGCAACTCTCTTTGCAATCCAAGATGCTTGCAGTTATTTAGCCTGTCTCCAGCTTTGGCCAGCCAGCCATGCCACATCCACTGTGGAAGACCGTCTCTCCCCTCTGGAACCGTAAGCTGAATACATCTCCCTTTCTCCCTTAAGTTGCGACTTTGGGTGCTCTCTCACAACAACAGGTACAAGTAACCAGTACAATATGTTAAAATATTTCTAAGTAATCACCACAGTTGATAATCACCTTAATGATTATGTATGCAGTCAACACTTGGTGTTAGAGAAAGAATATATTTGAAGTAAGATACTATATTAAACTTCTGTAAATTAGTGAAAGAATACTGCTAAGTGAGGTCATTAAAATATATATAAATTCATCGTGTGTGTGTGTGTGTGTGTGTGTGTGTGTGTGTGTGTATGTGTGTGTGTGTGTCTCGGAGAACAACCTTGCATGTTGGCACTTACCTTTCGCCTCCCTCCCTCCCTTCCTTATCATCACTCTAATGACTTCTGTGGGTTCACACTCAAGTCTATACTAGTACAGAAAGAGCTTTTACTTATTTAGCCATTTCCTCAGCCTCTGAAACTAATTGTTAAATGAGAAGGCAATTTTCTTTAAAAAATCAGCCTTTCTAAGAACTTACATTAAAAAAAAACTTACCTGTGCATATTGGCAATGGATCAGACCATTGAACATTCTTTCCTGCAGCATAACAGTAACTAGAATCTTCACCAACTAGTCTATACCTAGAGAAATAAGGAAAGAAAAAAAAAGTTCAAGTATATATCCACATTGGTTGTTTTCAAATTATCCAGAGTGTCACTTTAAAAATTTTACTATATCATTAGATGAGCACGATAAATTTCATGTGGAAATTTAAAAGAAAGAAAAAAGTGTATAGTGATACTAAAAGGTTAAAACCATATAATATATGCGAAAAATTTTGAACTTACTTGAAGTATACAATATACACAGACATTTTTAGTTATGCAGATGATGAACATTTTATATTTCTGAGTTCTAAATGATCAATACAGGATTCATAGAATAACAACTTGCATTTATATTTAAAGGGTTCAAAGTAATTCCCAGAATTTACACTAGTGGCCCAACCTATGTTTAATACGGGAGAAAAACAGTATTACTATTTTTTTCTATAAAGAGCACACACAAAAGAGATACAAGATCAATTTGCAAATATTAAATAAAAACTGAATGGATATATGGATGGAAATATAGAATGAGAAAAATTTTTAAAAAGACAAAAATGAATGGGACATTTTCATTTGTATTTCAGACATTGATAATACTCCATGTGCTCTTTTTCCAACTTAGAGAACTAAAAAATGTTCTTAGGTTAGAAGGATATTTTCACAAAAGGCATTTTTGGCCCATGATATTTCATAACTGTTTGTCTGCATATAGAAAAACTCAAGATGCAAATTCATATTTATGTCCATTAAAGATTGGTTTCACATATAACTCTTGAAAGACTGTGTATCAACATATTTATTTATTTGCTAAAACATTTAGAATAATGTACTGAAATCCAGTAACCTAGAGAAGTTGGGGCAACTTCCTTTCCCAATCTATGTTACTGAGTTCAACTGACTTAGTTCATAACAGTGGATCTTTGAAGAAAGAGATTTTTATTTTCATTAGAATAGTATTCATTAGTATTTATTAGAATAATGTCTATCATTTTGTCATTTGCATATATTCACAGCATTGTGGTTTGCCCACATTCATCATTACCTCCATTATGAGGTATTGTTTGAGTTACTAGCAGCCTGAGGATGTGAGTCATAAATCAAACAATATCTGCCTGAAATCCTACTTTTTTTGTATGTCAAAACTTACCCAGTGTCACATGAGAAAAGTATTCGTGCACCAAATAATAAATCAGTTGTTATGTTGACGTGACCATTTTTTATTTCTCCAGGATCAGGACATGATTCCTCTAAAAGAGAATATAATTTTTTTTTTAAGTTACCAGACATAATGGTCCCAAAAGACTGTATCCTACTATAGGGATGCTAGCACATCCATATTTATTGCAGCAAAATTCACAATATCTAGGTATTGGAATCAGCCTAAATGTCCATCAGCAGGTGGGTGAACAATAAAAACATGATACAAACATATATATATATATATATATATTCAGTCGTCACAAGGAACAAAATTGTGGAATTTGAAGGCAAATGGATATAACTCCAGAAATCATTCTGATACAGATGTTCTGTTTCTATTCAGACAAATCTTGGAACACAATCTGAGAACTACAGATAACAGGTTACATTAGCCTAGAGATGTTTTGGCTGCATGATTAGAAAGGCAAAATGTATCCTCAAAGTGAACTTTCAGGAATATTGGAGCTGTGCATAAGAGGGTGTGCATATGTTTAGATTCATTATGGGAAGGAACATGTACAATAAACAACAGCTTATACAATTCAAACCTGCCAGTTAAAATAGGGAACCACCCAAATGACATCCCTAGTAACCAAACTTTTTCTGCTCTTGAATCCCATTAAAAAAAAAAATAGCAAACAGGGACCTTGAGAATCTTTCACTTACATGGCCTGCTGTCACTCTGCATAATACACTTTGGTTTAACTAAAATAGTCCTGCTACCTTCCAATCTTTGTGTAGCTTTAATTCATTCCTGAATAAGATTCTGAAAACTGGAAACATCTGGCCCAGACCCTGACCACCAGTGGCAATACACCCAACCACGAATATGCATATAATTAGCACATATATAAAAATAAACAAGTAATTAATATTAATTATAAAAGCAAATGAACACAAAAATATATTTTGTATGTCTTCAATATGTACAATTTTTATCTGTTAATCATACCGCAGGAAAATAAGAGAAAAATTAAATTCATCATTTGGATCATTGTTGTTAATCATTACGTTTTATTTTGTGATAAAATGAACATGCTTAGAATATATGTTTAGGTAAACTTGAATTAAGTAAATGTTTAATTTATGAGTAAACAAATATTCCTATTACATATATATTTAACTTGACTAACTTAATATAACTCTCATGACTCTTTGAAGACTCATTCCAAAATATATGTATACAGAGTTCCAGCAGAGATGAAAGAAGGAATAACATTTATCCCAAATACCAGATGAATAGGATTATTTTTTAAAATTATACTCACTTTTACAAAATTCAGGTGGTTTCGCCCATTCTAAATTTGGAAGACAAATTACCTTTCCTGTTAGAGAATCTAGTCTTTGAAACCCTGGTCGGCACTCATATTCCAGAACAATGCCAACTGGGAAATAACTCACGCTGATATAACTTTTTTTGAGGGTTGCAGAAAATATCCTGGGTGGAAGACTACAGCTACCTGAAGGATTAACAAAAGTAACAAAGAGAAAAGCAGTATCAATTTTTTTATAATCATGTATAATTATATGGAAATATCTGGTCCTTAAATCACCCCTTTTGTTTATTCTATTTATTTTATTTGTTTATTCATTTTGCAATTCTGGAGATATCTGCTTCTTTATATAGATTTGACTTGTTTTTATTAAATATTACTGTGGTATTTGCATTTTGACAAGTATATTCTTATATATACTTTTACTTTCTGATTACAGATGTTTCTGAAGATTTAATAAGTATCACCTTCCTAGTTGTAAAAAAACTGACTTAAGTTTTCTGAAACAATTCTTTCTTATGCTGCATCATGTGATACAAAACAATAAGAATGAATATTTGTAGACCCTGGACTAGTATTTAGGACAATAACAATCATCATTTGATATCTAGTATTTATCAAATGCTTCAAAATATTTTACACACATTTAGTCATTCAATCTCACAGTCCCTGGGAACAAGAATCAGCTGAGCCAATGGTATACAAAAAGTATTTTCAAATTGTAAACAGCTGGGCAAACGTTATCTAGAGAGGAACAAAGGAGACACTGAATCAATAATCCAAACTCCCAAACTTGAACCTGGGATCCACTATATAGGGAATACTAAGAAGATGAAATTTATTTATCTTCTAGAGTCCAGCTTATTCAGTTCTGAAATGGGAGGAGTTCCCAATTAATTCATGGGTTTCCTTGAAGTAATGCATGTAAAAGAATTACAATCTCTAAAACATAATCTACATGCTAAAGGCTTATACACTTCATCTTCTTGCCTTGTATTATTGGCTAGAAATAAAAATTTAAACACTGTTTTACACATGATTTCCAAAAGTATTTTTGAAAGTTTCTATATTTAAGAGCAGGGATCAAGTCCTAAGTTTATCTTTACTTTTATGTATTTATGCACCACAGAATGATGTTTGCGTTCACAATGGGTCATATATATTATTGTGGCCCATTAAGATATATAATGGAATATAGTATTCATACTGCTTATAAATGCTGTAAGTCATTCTAATGTTATAATGAAATGCATTGCTGACATATTTACAGGGGTGCTGGTATAGCACATTTAATCACATGCTGTAAACAGGACTTGATAATAGTGTGTGTTACATACTAGCAGTTTGTGTGTTTACTACACTATAATTTTGGTGCTATTTTACAGTGTGGTCCTTCTTTTTACAGGAAAAAGGTTAAATATGAAGCCGTTTCAAACAGGTCCTTCAAGGGGTATTTCACAAGAAATTGTTATTAGAGAGGGAAGTTCCGTATGTATTATTACCCCTAAATAGTTGCCAATGGGACAAGATGTAGACTTAGAAGAAGTAATTTTCATGATTCTGATTCTGGGTAGGGCCTAAAATAACATGTGTGCTTATGTCTTTTTTTTTTTTTTTTTTTCATTTTAAACTTTATTTATTCATTCATTGACAGAGAGAGACAAAGAGACAGAGAGACAGAGAGAGAGAGAGAGAGAGAGAGAGAGAGAGACAGGTGGCTTCTGGAATCATCCTGGATTGCTTCTACCTCCTTTTTGCCTCGCTCTGGGATTTCCCAGGCTCCGCCCACTAGGGCCAGGAATGCAGGCTGCCGCCATTTCTGCCTGGCGTTTTTACGTGGAACCTGAGATCCAAACTCAGGATCCTCTATTTGCGGAGTCTTAACCCCTGAGCCATCTTTCCAGCCCATGTTTTAATTTTTAACAAAATTTAAAAAGTTAATATGTAAGTGACTTTAGAAGGAACAAATGGAATCCAGTAAGATGGTTCAGCAGGCAAAGTACCTGCTCACAAACATGATAACCTGAGTTCAATCTCCAGAATTCATACAGTGGAAGGAGAGACCATTTTGAGAAAAGTTCTCTGACTTCCAAAAGTATGCCATTATTCCGGCATGTTTGTTTTGTTTTCTCTCTCTCAAACAAAGAAAAAAATTAAAGAACAAACAACATAGAAAAAGAATATAAAGAAATATTACATTTCTCTTTAACTATGTTTGTGGGATTTCTGCCTGTTTAAAAATGTGTGTACAATGTTTAAAGGTGTGTGTACAGACAGATGTTTGTGTGTATGTGGTGATCAGAGACTCACCTCAGGTATCTTCCTCAATTGCTTTCCACTTTATTTTTCAATTTTGATCGTTGCAAGAACTGCTTTATAGGATTTATTTATTTATTTATTTATTTATTTATTTATTTATTTATTTATTTATTTACCTGTGTGTGTGTCTGCACACGCGCGCATTAACACGGAGGTCAAGGACAACTTGTGGGGGTCAGTTCTTCCCTTCCATCATGTAAGTTTCAGGGATTGAACTCAAGATCTTCTGGATTGACAACAATAAGTACCTTTATACACAGAATCGTCTCACAGTCCTCCTATTTTATGTTTCTTTCTTCCATTTTCATGTGGATGTACATGTATGTCTGTGTTTCCCTGTGTGGGGGAGCATGTGTATGCAGGTGCACATGTGTGTGTGTAAGCATTCATGAGACTCAGTAATACTAATGAGAAGCACTCTAACACCTTACTTTTTTTGACATAGGTCTTTAATCAAACCCAGAGCTCACTGATGTGGCTAGTCTGACTGGTTAGCTTGTGTTGAGAATTCTCAGCACTTGTCTTTATTTTTAAACACTTTTCTTTTAAACAGTGTCTCTCATTGAACCTGTACACATCATTTTAACCACAGTGGCTGGCCAGCAAGCCTTAGAAATCCTTCTTTTTTTGGGTTCCTGGATCTAGGCTTATGGTGCACATTGCACCTGGTGTTTTGAGGTGAGCCATCTCCCTAGTTCCTGTTTGTGTTTCAAGCTAAGTATTAGAAATGAATCAAAATGTTAAAATAAAAATAAAGTCAGGTATGGTGACCTATAATTCCAGCTACTCAGGAAGCTAAAGTAGGAGGATTTTACGAGTTTAGGAGTTTGAGGGAAGCCTGGGCAATATAACAAAACTTGGTATCAGAAATAATCTGAAAGTAAGCTAATTATTATTATTAGTTTTAAAAATTTTTAACATAGCTTAAGTATGTAGTGTACAGTATTTATAAATTCCTGGTAACATTTTAGGCCTTAAATCATTCATTCCTCACCCTGTGATGTAACAACTGTCAACAGTATTCAGTATTGATTAAGAACAAGCAGTAGGTTATACCTTAAAACCCAGGTGGGTAGTAGGCTATACCATCTAGATTTGTGTAAGTACATTCTATGATGTTCAGATAATAAGAAATAGCATTTCAAAGTTAATAAAGGACTATGTATGTAATAGATTTGAAAGTAAAGATAGGGAGCCTTTTCAAATGTCCTCAAAGGACCTATAAGATGGTTCAGAGGATACACAGATTATCTGTGTGCAAATATGGTGTCCTGAGTTTGATTCCCAGTACCCATATGGTGGAAGGAGAAAACTGACTCCTGAAAGTTGTCCTTTGACTTGTGTACATGCTTGGTTTTTTTTCTCTATATCTTTGCCTTTCAAATGTGTAGATAAAAAAATAAAAATTCTCTATAATGTCAAACTGTATTTGTTACTTTACAAAATGAAGTTTAAGAGGACAGATTGTATAGGTATGTGTCTCAAGATAATTGCCAAATATATTCACACATAATTTACTCCCTAAACAGTACCTATTGTTTATACTCTCTATTAGTCTTCACAGGAGGAACAGTGTTAGGGAGAAAAACTTTTAATGAACAAGTAGGACCTACTTTAGGAAGCACTGCCTCTAATTAACTGGAGTGTGAAATGCCATCCTGAAATACCCTGGGGTTTAATGATGCTAGAAAACTATCAATTACCAATCACTCAAAACAGGTGAAAATAACTTCAGTAAGATACACATTCTTTTCCCACTCCCTTTCTTAAAAAGAAATGAAGAACTTACGATTACAGAATTCTTTAATCTCCGACCACTGATTATTTTCAAGACAGATCACCTGATCTAACAGGGTTGGGATTTTTACAAGACCTTTATTACAATTGTATGGCACAGAGCTGTTCACCGGAAAATGTGTATGTCCTTTCAGATCTGGAGTGGCATTAGGTACTTTTGGAGGATGGGGGCAGTCACCTGGGGAGGAAAAAGCAGACATGAAGAAAATACTGTTCCTTTTGGGCTCGGGATCTGCATAGGACACTGGGTTCCTGGCTGGTCTTGGGTCACTCCCCTTGGCTTAGGGACAACAGCAGGCTTTGGAGGATTGGATTTCTTCTCTCCTGGGAACAGATGAATCCACAGGAATCACAAATGTGGGACTAGTGCACCAATACCTTGCTACTGAGGGTCCTACAGCTCCTTCCACCAAACAGAAGGGAATCTTCACATACAACACTAAGACAAGTAATCATTTTACTTTCCTTCTCATCTCAGTTGACAGTCACCTCTTCAGACCTTTATATAACACACCCAAAACCCCACACATCTAACACTTAGGGCATTAACCAATCACCTATAAGATGGTTTGTGAAGGTGATTGGTTAATGCCCTAACAGTTGCCATAGCACACTAATCTCTAATCCCCTGGCTACTAAACCCACCTTATTTCATAAATATAAAGCTGATCTAATAACTCAAGCCACACAACAAATCTTGACACCCAATCCTTAACATCTAGGCAAATCTGACCTAAACTCTGTTACTCCCAGAACCAGAGTAGGGCTTTCACACTTTTTGGGGGGTAACATAACCTTACTCATGAAACAACAGCAAGGAACCCTACATTAAGATCTTAAACATTTAGATAATCAGTAGCAATAATGATCCAAGAGCATTGTCTGACTTATAATAGTCACAAACACACCAAGAAAGATTCTAGAAATCAAACACAAAGTGAGGAGGTCACACCGTAAAGCAACAACAAAAACCACAACTCCCCCACATAAAATGATGGCCCCATAAAGAAGGATCCCTACCAGAACAACCCCTTGGATATTAGTCAAGAATTGAATAACCAAAATGAGGACTTTCAAAGTATGATCTTTACCATGAAGAAAACAGTGAAAGAAGAAATCTGAGAGGATTTAATAACAGCATAAGCCAGTAAGAACAGGAGCATAACAGGCACCGGGATGAAATGAAAAAGGCAGTTGAGCACAGAGCAGTTGAAAAAACCCATACAGAAATTAATCCCGAAATTAAAAATAAACTAACTATAATCCAAAATTCAACAGAAAGTCTTACCAACAGAACCAATGAACCAGAAAATAGAATATCAGAATTAGAAGACAAGATGGCAGAACAAATTGGTTCAATCAAAGAGGTTGAAAAAGCCAAAGAAAAATACTGGAGAGGAATATTCAAGAGTTATGGGATTCTTTGAAGAAACCAAACCTGCACATTCATGGAATACTAGAAGAAAAAGAAGAAGCCCATAAAGCCACCACTGCAGAAGAGATTTTCAACACTGTCATTAATGAAAAGTTTCCACATCTAAGGAGATTCCCATCCAAGTACAAGAAGCATATCACACACCAATCAGATATGAACAAAACAGAAACCTGTTTGACTGAAATGTCAAACACCTTAAAAAGTATTCCCACGTCAGTCCAAAAGACATGCACCAACACATGCTGGAGAGGATGTGAGGAGAAGGGAACCCTCATACATTGCTGGTGGGAATGCAGACTTGTACCACCACTATGGTGATTAGTACAGTGGTTTCTAAAAAGTTAAAAATTTGAAATGCCATATGACCCTGCTATAACACTGCTGGGAATATTCCCCAAAAATGCTTCATCATACTATTGCGACACATGTACATCCAAGCTTATTGCAGGACTATTCACAATAGCAAAGTCATGGAATCAATCTAGATGTCCAACAATTGATGAATGGATAATGAAAATGTGGCACATATACAGGATGCAATACTACACAGCTATCAAAAATGAATTAATGAAATTTGCTGGATGGAGATGGAAGAAATCATACTTAGTGAAGAAAACCAGACATCGCATGTTCTCCCTTATAAGTGGAACCTAATTCCAAGCCCTCATAATAACATACTCAAGGCAAATCTTATTACCCATTACAACCACAAAAGATCAGAATAAGGAAGGAAGAGCAAAGACCCAAAGAGAATGAAGACAAAGCACCAAAGTTCAATAAAGAAATAAGGCCACTGTCAAGAAAGACCCATGATTAGTGAGTTATCTGATCCAATCTATGGTCAATCTCCTTCCTGTTCACTTGTGTTTGGATTGGTTTGAAGAACGGATATTCCCTGTTGGGTGTTGGGAGGGGGGAGGATTAGTGATTAGTAGTCGGCTGGATGATGTCCCGGAGATAGACCCCACCCACTACTCTGCCTTACTCCTGATTCTCCCCCTCCAAGCCTTTCTTATATAAAGGCCTCTCTTTAACAGTTTCTATGTTGTTGGATAGGTGAGAATCTCAACGCCCAGATAGGACACATCCCTGAGCAGTACAAGAATAGCAAAATAGACACAACTGAATACAGAACACCTGCTACCTGTACAAAGTTCTCCTGGAACCAGGCCAGCCAAATTTTTCCCCATCTGGATGCTCAGGAAATTTTGCAGGAGAGGGGACTGTAAGACTGTAAGAGCCTAAAGATGGAGAGTTCTATTGCTGGACGGGTCACTCCACTCAAGATAGGGTGACCACAGCCAGGAACTCACAGCAAAGAGACTTGATCTCATCAGGCCTGCACAGCGGTGGGCATGCCCCATGGACTGGCATGGATCTCTGGAGAAATAGTTTCAAGCAGAAGGATTCTTAGAGGCAAGAGGTCAGACAGAGGTAGGGGAGTACCTCTATCAGAGGGCGGCCCAAGGAAGGGCCTCTTGGTCTGCCACAGAGGCCTGAACCCAGAGGAGAACAGAGGATACAGAGGGTACCTTAGGACCCATGGAACCAAAAGACACGAGAATGGAAGGGAGTAGAATGGACTCACCGAGAGACTGGAGGGAGGGTGGGAAGGGATGAGAGCAGAGGGAAGTGAGGGAGGAAAGGAGGGAGAAACGAGAGAGATAAGCAGCATGTACAATTAGGAATTTAAATCATTTAAAATTTAATTAACAATAAATAAACTATCATAAATGACAAAAAACACATTAGAAAAAAAAGAAAATATTGCTTTGCAGCTCACTGCAACCTTCTTTCCCTGGGCCTCGATTAACAGAGGCCGAGGTGGTTTTGATAAGCTTTTACTTCCTTCCACTCAGTGTTGAACTGACCCAGGAGGAATTTGCAAAGATTAGAGACTTGACAGTTAACGGGAGGCCAAAGCAAGTTGAGATGAAAGAAATCCCTCCCCCTAAAGAAGTGGTTTAGAATTTGGAGCGTCCACGTAGAAACTGTGGCTACGACAGCCAAGTGTCGCGACACCCAGGTGTGTTGAAGCTCCTGCTGCGAACGACTGGACTTGCACTGGTGAGGTTCAATCCTTAGACCTCCCTCCACCTTCTAGAACGGAGCTTGTGGGGGTTTGGGGAGTTAAAGAATCCACACTCTCTGACTCCTCCCTTTCGGGTTTACCGGGTTCCCTTAGCTCCACAAACCAGCCTATCTCTAGAGCGCAGGCGGGATCCCCCCACAGCAGAGTCCCATCCGCCAGGCACCCTGAACCTTAAGAGGATCGTGGGGAACAATGCCAGAAGGCCACGCTCCTCGACCGCCAAGTGTGGTACCCGAGTGTGGTGCCACTTGGGGCGCACCGCGGCGGACGGGGTACTCACCGCGCACCATAGAACACAGCGGCTGTAGCGCGAGCAGCCACAGCAGCGGGAGCCCTGCGACGGGGCGCGCGCGGGACACTGCGGGTCGCGAGTGGGTCATGGCCGCGTGCACGGAACTCCACGCTGCGACCCTCTGTTATCCTGGCGAGCCAGGAGATCCGGAGCAAGCCGACGCGGCGCGGGACAGTTTCGCAGGCAGTTGGTTGCGCTCCGAGGGCCGCTCTGGGCTGTGTGTCACCCGGGTCTGGGTAAGTCACTCGGGTGGGGCCGCACAAGGGCGTTCACACGTAACAGGGGCGGGGCCGCGGGTCCCGCGCAACACCCAGCGCTCGGGGCGGGCGGCGCAGACAGCTGGGCTTCAGCTGCCGGGTGGGGCCTGCGGTGGGAGAGGAAAAGGTCCCCTGTGCTGAACAACTTTGGGTGGTCTGACTTGGTGGTAGGCGGATGAAATTCTGGGAACTGACAAACAGTGCGCACCCTGGGCCTTGGAATTCAGCCGTGAGCTGTGTCGAAAGCCTGAGTGAGAGTGAAAAAGAAAGGATGTGTTTTGTCTCCTGATCAGCGAGGCGTGAGCACGCAGGCAAGAACTCCAGCTGGCGGGTCCAGGTTACTGGAGAACTAAGGCACGACTGCCGGTGACTCGGGAGCTGCAGGACAGTGACTGGTCTTTACTCAGACCAGTCCCACAGCACAGTCACTTCTTGTTTAACGAGGATACTTCTTGAATTCCAATTTGAAGTTATTCTACTCTCGCTATAGGGTAAAATCCGGAGAAAGGTAGTTTTTAAGATGATAGTTTATTTTATGACGTGAAGAATAGCCAGTAATTTGCAGAGCTGGTCACACTAGACACACGCGGAGAGCTTTTTATTAACCATCAAACTGCACCCTAACCAAGTTAAACCAGAATCTCCGAGGAAGGCACTAGAGATTAAAAATTGTTAAATGATTTTTCACTACGCACCCATGTTTGGGAAACCACATCTATGTGGTATCATCAGAATAAAAATCTACTCCCCAACGGTGTCCCTGGCAAAAACACTGGGGGACACAGATAGAAAGGCGAGATAATCATCTTCATGAGAGAAAACCCAAGAACATGCTTCACTTTGATACATATCAGAGTCTGGTTGGCAGAATCTTAAGCGGCCCTTCCTGTTTCCTTAGCTGCTTCACCATACTGGTAAAATCCCGCACCTAAAATTATGCTTTGGTTTGTGAGCCAACTGTGGGGGTATTTGTCATGTACCGTCCTGATATTCTTTCCCGAATGTGTTCACATAGTTTTGTTGGTTGGTGTGAGTTTCAGAAAGAGGAAAATGTTTTCAGCACCATTTCCTCTAACTCATGCTTATTTAGTGACCCAAACTGTCCAGTCGCCAGTGCAAGATCCAGAAGCACAATGATTCCAGGAAAGGAGTTCCTATAAGCTTTTACTGAAGCGCAGTAGTATCCAAACATAATACAGTTTAAGTTATGGCACGGTGACTCGAACCTGTAATGTCGACACTTGAAAAGTTCAAAAAGAGGCTTGTGTGTTCAACGTCAGCCTGGGTAACAAAGTTCCTAGTTAGCTTGGCCTATGTAGTGGGACCATGCCTCAAAACACAAGCAAAAAAACCAAACCAAACCAAAACAAAAAAACAAAAGAATAGTCCGAGTTTAAAAATCTGATAAAGGGAAGGAACTTTTAAGACCCTCTAGTATGTTTTTATATTCACTGTTAAAACACCCATGATTTCTTTATTGTGATTATATATATAAAACAAAACACAAATCTGCTGGGACCCAACAATATGTTAGAATTAATTCCCCCAGAGAAATTTCTGTGACCTTAACTGACACCAAATCCTTTCCATTATGCCATTATAGATAGTTTGGGCCAATACTTGTTAGGGAGCTGAAACAGTTGAAAAAAAGCTGTCTATTTACCAAGTACTGTATACTTGTATGTCAAGAACATAGTTCCACATAGTTGTATGTCCAGATAGAGCAGTGACTTAAGTAATGTGTTAAGAAGTGATTTTTATCATCCAGCTCAGCCACACCAGTGATGTAAGTATTTACTTCTAAAATATTTTCCTCTAGACTATAAATTCTTTTTAAAGGAACTTTTGCAAGAAATAATGGGTGGAGTCTTTAAGTAATTGGCGGACTCTTAAGTAATCCTTACCACCATCCAAAAAATTACAACATTCTGAGAGGAAAGAAAAGAAAAAAGATCCATGATACATTTACTTAATTTAGAAAAAAAAGAAATATGTTAAACTGTAAGCAATAAGAAATGTCTGGTCTTGAGATTGATAATTTTTGTTAAAATTTTCTTATTTTAAATAATGGCCCAAAATTGCAGTTTCATTTACTTCATACACATACCATTTCACCAACATAACTTCATGAAATGAAGGCAGACATAAACATTTTGCATATGAGGAAACAGACTGACAGGCTATTTTTTAGAACAAAATGTTTGCAGTCAAAATTCTAGATTTCTTCACTCCTTTCACAATCACATTCTTGAGTATGTGTGTGTGTTCATGTGTGGAGGTGCACATATTATATGTGCAAGTGTATGTTCATATAAGTATCTGGATGTGGAGGTGAGAGAACAACCTTGGATGTCAAATGTTAAAGCAATTGGGGAATGTTTAGTGTTTAGTAATAAAAAAGTAATTATTTTTATTTGAGAATCAATAGTCTGCTATGAAGATTTTATGTAATAAATGCTATGAAAATGTAACACCAAAATAAGTGGTATGGAGTTCAGAAAGGTAATTTGGGTGTGGGAGATGAAAGAACCTCAGATTCTACTAAATATGGCAAATAAGTGTCAATATGTTAAAGCAATAATAAGAAAAGAAATAAAGTTATGAATCAGGAAAAAGTCAGGGGATTCCAAGAAACTGAAGGAGAATATGGAGCATGAATCAGATCAATGGGAAAAGACAGTGAAGGACAGGATAGAAAGAGATTTGTGGAAGACACATGTAGGATTTGCTGTTGAAGTTTTGGAAGGCTTTTTTGGTTTGTTTTTCATGGAAACAGAGTCTAATTTGTAAGTTCTATGCAAAGATTCTGTAATAAATGCAAGTCAAAGATCAGCTAACTATAAAAGAGGCGATTAAGAGTAGGGGACAGATATTCTTTAGTTTTGACTTTTAAAATAATAAATCTAAATTAAGAAATAGTCCAGTTACTGTTAAGCAATAAGTCTAACACAATTATTATAAACCTTTGGATTTCCATTTTTGCTCAGACCAAAAACTTTGAAAAGAAGAGGCCACAGACTTTGATGAATGATTAGATAACGTACAAGAAAAACAAGCTTAAAGATGACTCAGAAATTTGGGAGTATGTAAGAAGAGGAACTGTCTTCAAAATAACTATTATTCCACTGTTAGGAGACAACGTAAAGAAGAAATAACAAATTCGATATTATTCTAGTTGAGCACAAAATGCTTTGGTAGCATGTTTGTTTGAAATATATAAAGCATGACATTTCAGTATAAGAGAGATTATGATGTAGCATAGATGGAGACATGACTTCAGAGAAGTTAGCCAAGGGAAAGAGGAAACAGAAACTGGGTCAAATAGAAGCTAGGTCAAAAGATAGTCTTGGAGATGTCCCATTTAGGAACAGTAAACGGGAAAAGGAGCCATATAAATAGAAGAGGATAATGCTTAACCTAGCAAACTATGAGCCAAAAATTATCATCCCCTTTGCAAGTGAAATCACTGGTGTTCAAGAAAGTTAAGAAATTATTCCTGAACCACATGACTGGGGGGGGATGGAACTGGGGTTTAAGGCCTCAGGCTGCTTCACCTCTCTTAAGAAATATCTTAAATTACAGGACATGTCTAGTACCTTGCTCCATATCTACCTCTAATACCTCACTCTAATTCACTCTCTATGTATATCAAATATGCATTCCTAAACAGCTAGTGTATTCCCCAATTAACTTAAAATGGATAAAACAACTTTACAGTAAGGTATTTTTAAATTCAGCTCAAATATATGCAGTTCTGCTTTGCAGAATAAACAAGATGTATTTTCTAAAAATTAATGAAAAAAATGAGCAGAAAAAAGTTTATTTTCTAAGAATCCACTAATCAAGGTGTTAGCATTATGCTGTAGAGGACAGAGTTTTATTTTTCACTAGGAACAGGTTCACCGCTGTTTGATATAAGTGAACAAATGGCATATTATCTACAGCCAACTTTTCTGTGTATGTGAGAAAGGGCTCACATGTGGGGATCAATGTTGGCCTTCCCAGGGTCTCTTGAGCCAATCAGACAGGGCATCAAAACCAGCAGTTGAGACACTTTGTCTCCTATTCATTGGTCTGTAAAGGAGATTTTATTTTCCTTATGACTGAGTCTCCAGTGGGAAGTGATACCTTGGATAGACAAGCATTTTCTGTAGCAACCTTGCACAAATATAGAAGGTTCTTGTAAGAGTTAGCAGAAAACATACTTGTCCAAAACTACTGATCTTTATTGCTGATTGTTTGAGAACGTAGTAAATCACAAATATCTTTATGTATGTCCTTGTATGCTTTTTCATTATTCATTTTGAACTTCTTGTTTGTACAAGATTTTGCTGTTCTATATTATTTTCTCTATGTTTACTGATTCTGGATGACTGCCCTAGTGTAACATATATTTAGCCCAGAATAAAATTGTCTTGGCAGAGTCAAGGTCATACACCTTGGCCTGGTTTCAATTCCCACTGATCCCATTCAGGAACTCTAAGTTGACTGATAAGTGTAGGCATTTACACTCATATGCCAAGTGGAATAATAATAATCATCTCATATAAACAGATGTTTCTTTGACAGAGTCTGATCTTCCAAGGTTTCCCTGCTAAAGTAGAGGAAGAAGAAGCAAGAAAATGTTTGCTTGTTTGTGTGTAAATGGGAATTCAATTCATCATGATTGATCTTAGGTAAGTTGTGCACATTTAGAAATTCATCCATTTCTGATTCTCAAATCTTTTTTTTAATTTTATTATTATTTATTCAACTGTGTGCATATGTGTGTGTATGTGTGCGCGCGCATGTCTGTGTGTGTGTGTGTGTGTCTATGTATGTGTAGAACCGCGGATGAAATTGCGAACCACCATGGACCGCCTCCACCTCCTTCTGCCCTGGGATTCACAGGCTCTGCCCTACCAGGACCAGAAACGCAGGCCGCCCCCGCTTCCGCCTGGCGTGTATACGTGGGATCTGGGATCCGAACTCAGGACCTTCCGACCTAGCAAGGCGGAGGCTTAACCCCTGAGCCACCTCTCCAGCCCCTGATTCTCAAATCTTATGTGGCATAAGTTTTTGAGATATGACTTTATAATTCTCTGAATTTCTTGATATCAGTTGTGATAACTCTATTTTCATCTCTAATTTGTTAATTTGGGTTTTCTCTCTCTTGATTTTGGTTAATTTGACCAAGGGAGTATCAACCTTATTGATTTTTTTTTTTTTTAAAGAACTAGCTCTTTGGTTGATTCTTTGTATCATTTTACTTATCTCAATTTTGGATATTTCTCCCCTGATTTTGCTAATCTCTCTTCTACTGCTTTTGGGGTTGGATTGCTTTTGCATTTCTAAGCTTTAAATTAGTATTGTTAAGTTATTTACTCGTGATATTTCCATTTTTTTATATAGGTCTTGAGAACTATAAACTTACCTCTTAGGACAGCTTTCATCATGTCACAGAGATTTTGATATGTTGTATTTTCATTATCATTTGCTTCTAGTAATTCTTGATTTCCCTTTTTGATTTCTTTCTGGACCCATTCCTCATTCAGCATCATGGTATTTAATTTCCAAGAATTAGTGTATTTTCTGTGTTTGCTTCATTGTGGATGTCAAGCTTTATTCCCTGGTGGTCTGATAAAGTACAGGGTATAATTTCAACTTTCCTGTGTATGTGGAGACTCATTTTTGTGGCCCAATATGTGGTTTATTTTGGAGAAAGTTCTGTGGGCTGCTGAAAAGAATGTGTATTCCTTGGTGTTTGACTGGATGGAAGGTTTGGTAGAGATCTGTTAGGTCCATTTGGATAATAGTTTGTTTCAGTTTCAGTGTGTCTCTGTTAAGATTTTGGCCAGTTGGCTTATCCAATGTTGAAAGTAGGGTATTGAAACCCCCTATTATCACTTTGGGGTTGATTTTTTGTTTTAGATGTTTAATAAATGTGGATGAGCCCATATTTGGTGCATATATGTTCAGTATTGTGAAGTCTTGGTGCATGTATGTTCAGTATTGTGAAGTCTTCCTAAGAATTGTTCTTTGACTAAAATGTAGTATCCTTCTGTGTCTCTTACAATTTTTTTTTGGTTAGAAGTCAGTTTTGTCAGTTATCATAATTGCTACACCCACTTATTTCCTTTTTCCATTGACTTGAAGTATTTTTGACCAGCCTTTTACTTTGAGAATGTGCCAATCTTTTGTGGTGAAATGTGTTTCCTGAAGGTGGCAGATTGATGATTTGTGATTTCTAATCTATGTTTGTAGCTCATGTCTTTTGATTGGTGAGTTAAATTCCATTGACATTTATAGTTACAAGTGAGAGATAACTATTGATTCCTGTAATTTTTTGTGCTTAGTGGCTTTTATATGTATATTATTTAGCTTGGAGGTTGCCTTCTGTCCTCTTGGATATATTTGTTCTTTTCTTCAAGTTTGAGTGTCTTTTCTAGCATTTTTTGTAGACCTGGTTTAGTGGCCATGCAAGCCTTCAGTTTGTCTTTATGATGGAAAAATTTCCTTTCACTTCCAATCATGACTGATAGTTTTGATAGGGAGATCAGCCTGGGTTGGCATTCATGGCTTGAAGTATGTCTCTCCAAGCTCTTCTGGCTTTTACTGCTTCCACTGAAAAATCTGATGTTATTTTAATAGGTTTACCTTTAAAAGTGATTTGGTTTGTTCTCTTGAAGCTCAACACATTCTTTTTGTCTTGGATCTGTAGCATTTTGACTATTATTTTCCATTTTGGTCATAACTGTTTGGAGTGTGATATGCTTCTTGTATTTGGATGGGCCTGTCATTCTTTAGATGTGGAAAGTTTTCCTTTATGATAGTTTGAAAAATTTCCTTGGGTGTGGCATTTTGGTTTCTTGTTTTGATGTTCCATGAATGCCAGGTTTGGCTTTTTCAAGGTGGCCCATAACTCTTGAATATTCCTTTCAAGTATCTTTTGGCTTTTATAACCATTTTGATTGAACTAGTTTGTTCTGTTATTTTATTTTCTAGTTCTAATATTCTATTTTCTGCTTTATTAATTCAACTGATAAGACTCTGTTGTGTTCTGTACTGAATATTGTTTAATCTCTGCTTGAGATTTTTTTCAATTGCTCTATGTAGTTTTGTTTCTTCAGCTGCTTTTCTCATCTCCTCCAGATGTCTGTTGAGCTCCTGCTTATATTCGTTGATGCAGTTAATTAGCTCCTCTCAGATTTCCTCTTTTATTGTTTTGATCATAGTAAAGATCAGGCTTTGAAAATCATTATCTTGGGTATGGCTTTCTTGCCTATTTTCCATGGGTTTTATGGTTGTATTCTATCATTTTGGGGTTGATGTTTTTTGTTGGAGATTTGTTGTCTTAGTTTTTATTACCACCCATGAATTTGCGTTGTGACTTGGGCATTTTTGTTTTATCTCTAATGTCTTTCTTGGTGTGTGTTTTTGGCTGATAAGAGTCAGACAGTATTACTGCACTTATACAGTTATTGCTAATGTTTGCTTGGATGTCGAATGTGTCTGTCTAGTGTTCCTTGGTGCCTTTTCCTAGATGAGGTTATTGTACTATTAGTATATCATTTAGAGTGGGTTTAGAAGACAGGGATTGAAGATATGTGTGGTAGTGCAGTTTTTAGCTTTTACTTCCTTGGCGATGTTGTGTGAAGGCAAATGGCTAAATCCCTGAAGTTTTATGGGTTTTGGGGTGGACTATATGGAGATCTTAAACTGTGGTGACTATCAATTGAAAGTAACAGGAGGGTGGAAAGTATTTACTTATTTTAGAGTTGGAAGCAAAGATTTTCTCCCGTTCAATGGGATGATTTTTGAAGTCCTCAATTGTATGGTATTGTTCCACTAACCCATTGCTTGTATTTTCTCTGGATTCTGTTAAATTCTTGAAAAGCTTTAAAGTTCTTTAATGATTATGGGAGGGGTGATGACAGGTAGGTGGGTGATATTGGTGGAGGCTGTCAGGCTCAGGCATGGTCATGAGACCACTGCCAACCTGGCAACTCTGGCAGGAGCTGGAGGCCTGGCAACCCGGGGAAGGAAAGAATTACAAACACCCATTCTTTTAAATTGAAAATGTTTTTTTCTAAATGTAAACATCCAGTAAACGAAACATACATGATATTGTAGGCAACACTTATGGAGGAGGTGTATGTAATAAGTTTGGTTGTAATGTTATCTGTCAATATAAAAGACTTCAGCAAAAGAACTAGGCTTTTATCATTTTAAAACTGTACTCCTTCACTTGTTTTTCTTCTCTAGCCAAGACAGGGCTGCTGTACCCAGATGGTCACTGGGGCGAGAATTTCAACCATCACATTTACACAATGGCTGACTTAACATTTCCCCAAGGACTAACTAGGATCTTAGAAGAAACAGCTGTTCTCAGAGAGTGTCTCAGGGATGGGTTCTGGACAAGGGAAAAGGAAACTCCCCACTTAGGACTTCACTTACTAAAGAACCACATAAAGTTCAACAGTAAGCTGATTCCCTTACCAACAACACAGGCACCCCAAAGGGAATCCTGCTATACTCACAAGCAAATGGACAGGAAGGGAAATGGTACAAAGCAGGGTGGATAAAGTAAGAGTGGGAGAAAAGTGTGTGGATGGGAAGAATGGGAGAGAAAGGAAGTGGGGCCAGAGGATCAGGGCAAAGACATAAACCTAGTTTGTTTGTAAATAAATTAATTAGTCAAAATAATATAACAAACCCCAAAATATATCACATTCATACAAAATTATTAATTTCTATATAATTTTGTTTGTAGAGCCAGGGCGTAGAGAAAATCTGAAATATTTGATAGTCATTTGACCAGAACAAACTGTTTTTTTGAAACTTGGAGGCAATCATTTATCACTTTGTGCTTGAAAGCATTCCTCAACAAAGTTCTTTGTTCTAAATCTAGAATCTTCTGATTATTTCCAGCACAAATGGTTTACTCAAAGTTCTTCCAATTATGGCTAGTCTATTTAGCTTGACAATGTTTCCATGTAGAAAATTTGAATAATGTTTAATATTTTAGTGTTTAATATTTTCTGATACAAAGAATCCACAACATATTTTCAGGATGAGTAGATAGATTATGCAAAATTCAAGTTGTTAGTTATTGACCCTTTTGGAATGTGGGAATTGGAGAATATGTTCATTAACTGTGTAAGCCCCAATTCCCGGCCCATCCTATTTCTCCTCCTCTAGGACATTTCCTAAATGAGTTTATTTTCTCTGCCTTGCATCATTGGTTGTCTCTATTTTTTCAAATGGATTTTTTATGCAAACATAGGCACACATTTCTCTGATGTTTATAAAACAAAAGAAAGGACCTTCCTCTTGGTTCACTTCTCTCTTCAATTACAAATGTATATGCATTGAGTATAGTTTTTCCTGCCTCCACTGCAGCCTCCTTTTTAGACAGAGTTTGTTTTGTAGCCCAGGCTGTCCTTGAGCTTCCAATCCTCCTGCCTCAGCCTTTCAGGTACTGAGATTATAGACTGCATCAGTAATCTACTTTCTTGCTGCTTTTTGAACTTATTCCACGGGTTTTTGCCCCACACCACTCTACTACATTCTACCCACCATTACAACTGCTCTTATTAAAGTCCCTAATAATTCACACATTGCTAAGTGTTCATTTCTAGACACTGGCAGCAGCAAATTACCCTAAGGACTTCTTTCTTACAGCACTACCTTCTTTTTACCACATTTTTCCTGGTTTACTGTCTGTATCTTCTCATTTTTGTTTTTTTCTCCTTTTTGTCTTCTCATATTCCAAATAGAGTGTTCTAGTCTTTGGTCCTTTGATCTGTTCCCTTGTCTTATTGATACTTACTTCCCTGATAGCTTCCTATCTTATCCAGTCTCAGTTTCAAATGCTATGAACTCCCAAATTATTTGTCCATTCTGGGTCACTCTTCTGAATCATAAACATATAGGCTCAATTTCTTAATTGACAATTTAGGAAACAAAACCTCTATCTTCCATTACTACCCCCAACTCCAGAATTTTCCCACTGTAATTGTGTAATTCCATTCTTGATTCAGTTTAGCCAAAATATCAGGAGTCATCTCTTATGCCTCACTATATCTCGTACTCCATCTAAAATCCACTAGCAAATACTACCAATGATTATTTTCAATGTATTCTATTTCCAAAAGACAGCCAAAATTTGACCTATCTCCTCCCTTCACATTTAGCAATTCTGTCTAAACAGCTTTCAGTTCTAGCCTGGGGTAGGATATGTTTCTCTGAGGTTTCACTGTCTTATCCTGCTTTGTACATTCCTGAGTACAGGTCACTTCTCAGTTCCAGTCTCTGGCTTCCAAGCTCACACAAGATCAGATACTCAGGATGACTGAGACCATTATTATCACTTTCTCCTCACTTTCCCAGATTCTCCTTTTAAGATTAACCATTTTGATTGCCCTGGCCCATGAGTTGAAGGAGCAAAGTCCCACTGAGAGAAACTGACTACTATTTTGTCTTATTTGAATCTGAAAAAAGATGACTGTGTGACTTATGCCCTTATTTCCCTAAGGCCTTTTATTCAAATGTTTTAGCAAGGACCCTTTTTTTTTTTTTGTAATTATCTTTGATGTAGAAACCTACTCTAACATTATCCATCAATATCTCCCTTTAGATTCCTTTAATGCTTGCCTTACCATCTAGCCATACTGTACATTTTACTCACTCATTTATTGTATGTTTTTCCTCAATTGAATGTGAACTTCATCCAGGGAAGGAACTTCTGTCTCTTGTTCAGTGTGAAAGTTCCAGATCCTAAAATAGTACCAGCACACAAAAGGTACTGAGGAAATGTTGATTAAGTGAATTCATACACATGATTTTTATATCCAGAAATTTTCCAGTAAAACAATATGCTTATAGTTTCTCTTGAAGTTTCAGAAAAATGGGCAATATGGGAAACTGGAACTATATCTTCCCAGGGTAATAATTGCTGGGGGGGGGTCCCTAGAGGTTCATTCCTCCATTTGCATACAGTGCATGTTCTCCATTGCTTTCACCATAATGACTATATATTGTAAAAATTGCTATGGTAGCTTCCAGCTTGGGCTATTCCTGTGCTATGGAAATAACACTTTTCCTGTTTCCTTTCCACCAAGGAAATTTTCAAAGTAATTGGTAAGAATTTGAAGAAATTCATTTGTGCCTACTTTGTGGGCTCTGAAGCACATCTTAGAGCTTTTAAGCTAAGGGTCTGCTATCTTTTTTCTTTTCCTTCTAGGTATTCTACTTTTGTGGCCTTGATGAACATCTTGATGTGAACTTCCATATTATATTCTCAGTTGAACTATGCTGATTTTTTAACACTCATAAATCAACTATCAGAGACCATTATTGAGAGCTCTGAGACACCTCAAATCCATCCTGAAAAAAATGACATTTTCATCTCAATCCTGAAATCAGCTACTCTACTCTACTCTAGCCCCTATTAATTTCCCCAATCAAAATTCTGTGTTCTCTGTTGTCTTTGTAATTAATGGTATCATGAGACACAATGTGAATTTGGGCAGAACTTCCACAGTCATTCTACAATTGCTTTCCTTTTCACTCATTCCCACCATCTTCATTTACTAGTCCTACAAGTATTATCTTCTAAACGTCTCCTATTTTCTCTCAAAAACAGTGTTTTTCTTTTATGATCTTCCATAAAAATCTCTTTTTGAAAAGCTTTTTATTATTATTTATTTATTTTGAGAGGCACAGGGAGAGAAAGAGACTAAGGTGGGGGGAGGAATATATAAACCATAGGTGGAGGTCACAGTCAATTCTTCTCCTGCCGTGTTAACTTCTGGGGAGAGAACTCAGGTCCACAGGTTTATGAGCAGGCTCACTGAGGTAGCTTGCTGCCCCTGGTCTTCTGGATTAATATCTTATGTAATCTATTGGCCTTGAAGTCAATCTGTCCTCTCCCAGCTCCAACTTCATTTATGTAATTAACATTACCATTTAAATTTTTTTATTTTAAATCAAATGTGGCCTTTACCTTTTATAAATTAGAATATAAGCCCCTTATTATGTCTTCTAAAGCTTTTCATGATTTGCTCTCTGTCTACTTTCTCCCATTTATCACCTGCCTTTTCCTTTCACATACCTTGCCTGCATTTATTGTGTCTTCTTTCCTACATTCTGTATTCTCTTCTCTGCAATTATTTTACCTTTTACTGTCAATGTCTTTCACCTTCCTACCTGAGTCCTCTTATTTCAGGAGGCAGATTAACTGTTGACATCTCTGTGAAGCCATCCATGATTTTTGTAAACACACTGTAAAATATTCTGTTACAGAATTCAACAGTGACCTGTAATTATTTGCTTATGTTACTTGATCATAGCCTCTCAAGAACAAAAATCATCTTTATATCCCTAGCAACAAATGCAATGTTTACAATAGAAGATATACTCAAAACCACAAGAATGAATAAAAAGCTGTAATGGACAGAGATTTAACTCAGTTTTATTCCCTTTCAGTTGCAGTGTCTACCTTAGGGTTGTGTACACAGTAGCCACTAACTCATGACTTAATAAAATCATAAAACAAATGGCTTAGCTTTAAGTGAGTGATTAAATGTCCTTTGATCTTTCCTAGGAATTATGAGTCACAAGATATGGACAAAGTGTATGTTACGTCCTAGTGTTAAACACATTACTAAAACAAACTACTATATCATGCAGAGCACAACAACAGAAAGCCTAAAACTAATGTAAATTCATAGGGGAAAAAACATGAGTTAAAAGAGGATTAAAAAAAAGGACTTGCATTTTAAAAATAGTAATTCAGTTTTGGTAAGTTGTGTATACTTAGAAATTTATCCATTTCTTTCTTATTATCAAACTTGGTGGAGTGTAAGTTTTGGAAATAAAACATAATTTTCTGAATTTCCTAAATTGTGGGGGTTGTCAGGCCCAAAGCCTGCTCTCTGGATGATACATTAGCATCTGAAAAGGGCTGTCACCAGGTACTCCTTCCCTGGGAGGTTGAGTTTACCTCTTGTCTGCAAAACAATGGCAGGCCTAATTCCTTCCCTTGGAGGTAGAGCTCACCTCCAGCCCCTTCTTGGATTACTTTTGTTTTTCTTAGAAACTGGTTGGGCTGTTCCTCCCCCAACAATTCCTTCCTGCTTATCTGGGATATGCTAATGCATGGACCAGGTAACTCTGTTTTGAGGCATACATGGTCCATTCCCTTCTAGCAACAAAGTGCCATGCCTGCTTATCTGGAAACATCTTGCCTGGTCCCACAGCAAGTAGATGTTGCAGGAGCCTTTTCTTTGTTAACTGAAATGTATACGTTTTACATAATCCTGTAAAGAATTTGGTCCTGCTCTTCTTTGATGTTTTCCTGAATTTGGCCCTGCTTCTTGATTGTTTTCCTATAAATACTCATATATGGTACAATAAAGACAGCTTGGATGATGGACATCCTAGGCTCCCTCTGACCGGATGCCTGATTAATTCCTACCGCTCCCACTTCTGTTTCCTGCATATAAGTCTGGGTTTATGCTGATTCGTGAGCCCGGGCACTTGGTATCTGTTGTAATAACTCCATTTTCATCTCTGATTTTATTAATTTGGGTTTTATCTCTTTTGGTTTTGGTTAATTTGGCTAAGGGTTTATCAATCTTGCTGATTTTTTTTTTTTTTTCAAAGAACCAGCTCTTTGTTTGGTTGATTTTTTATGTGGTTTTCCTTATCTCAATTTCAGGTATTTCTACCCTGATTTTATTAATCTTTGCTTATCTATTGCTTTTGGGCCTGGATTGTTCTTGTCTCTCTAAAGCTTTAAGTTGCATTGTTAAGTTATTTATTTGTGATGTTTCCATTTTTTTATATAGGAATTAGAAGAACAGTGAAATAGCCAACCAGAATGCAGAGTATTAGCAACCCTACAATGTTCACCTGGAGTCAGGCCATCCAAATCTCTTCCCATTCTAAGGCTCATGAAACCTTATGGAAGAGGGGGTGGTAAGATAGAGCCTAAAGATGGGGAGATCCACTGCAAGCCACTTCACTCAAGACAGGGCTGCAGTCAGGAGCTCACGGCAACGAGACTTGACTCTACATGCACAAAGGTTGACATAGCAACATGCCTCCATAGACTAGCGAGGACCTTAGGAGAAACAATTTCAAGCAGTAGGATCTTTAGGGGCTAGGGCTAAACTGGTGAAGGGAAATGCCCATATCAGTGGTTCATCCAAGGAAGGGCCACTTGGTCTGCCACAGAAGCTTGAACCTCCACTAAAGCAGATGATCCAGAGGGAAACCGGGACCCATAGATGGACAGGAGGGTGGGAGGGAACAGGTTGGATCACAAGGGGAAGGAAGGAAAGGGGAAAGGAGAAAAGCAAGAAAGGCAGGAATGGAGAAAGGAGGGATTAGGGATACTTACTGTGCTTGATAATTTTATTTAATAAAATAATAAAATAAAAATTTTAAAAGTAATTCATTTCCTATATAAATCTTTATTAAAAATTAAAAATACCAGTCTCACTAATTCTATATGTCTGTTTCACATAATTATTTTAAGGTCATTTCTCCTCCACCCTCTCATAAAGAACTTCTTATTCCTCTGGAAACATTCCATTAAGAAGTGCTATTCCTATCTTTTTATTGCTGTCATCTGCTACCATCTCCACCACTGCTGCTGATTCATTAAAGACTTTGGCATTTCTTTTTATTCAGTAGCCACTTTTCCCCTAGAATAATATAATATTCATGTTTGACATTTTTAAGCACTTATTTCCTTGTGTTACTCATTACCAGTGATTTCCATTCTGTTATTCCTTTTCTTCATTCCCAAAGGTACGCCTTGGAACATATCACCTAGATTTGTCCCAGCTCTGAAAACATGTTTATAAATATGAGACACTGTGATAACCTTTAACCAACTGTTGCAGTTTGCCTGCATGGTTGTTGATAAATGACCATCAAACTGTTTAAGGGAACAAGGGGTTTATTTCCTTAGGATTTTCTGGTTACAGTTCTCAGTCCAGCTTGACAGGAGAGCATGTACCAACACCAGGCCGAGGGAACTGGCCACACCATCTCTATGTAATGGTTGAGAGAGGGACGATTCTTACTTGCCAGACCAGCATGTCTGGCCAAGTGTATACAAGGATGCCAAACAGCTCTCTGTGATTTATTCCAGGGCTTAATCCACACATCATATGCTGGACCTTCCCCATCAGCTAGACAATCTCCTTCAGGTTCACTCTGGGATTAATAATCTCAACTACTAATTCTTCACAAATGTGCCCAGAACTCAAACCCTCAACTGTCAAGTTGACATCTGTGCCTAACCATGACACCAGTTATTCTCCATCTGTCATTCTCTGTCCTCATTGAGACTTCTATTTCAAGACTTCCTACTTTAAATTTTCCTTTATTGTTTTTTTGCTTTCATTCTTTCCTCTCCTAATTGACATGAATGAAGCATCTTTTCTCCCTGACTTTCCTCCCTTGTTCTTTCATTGTATCTGCTTGGCAAAATACAAAACTGGATGAACCTTATTATCTATTTAAATCTTCAGATGATTTATTGGAAAGCATAGGACAATCAAACATATTAAATCTGAACTGTTTAACATTGCCTGTGTTTCTTAATCAAGTCTCTTTCCTCCATCTCACTTGCCTCCCACTTTTTTTCAAGTTTTCATTCCTTCCAAC
The DNA here is from genome assembly GCA_023101885.1 of Typhlomys cinereus. Classification (NCBI taxonomy): domain Eukaryota; kingdom Metazoa; phylum Chordata; class Mammalia; order Rodentia; family Platacanthomyidae; genus Typhlomys; species Typhlomys cinereus. Next base: position 3,397,267 of record JALPQD010000003.1, on the reverse strand, counting down.
ATACCTTTCCCTGCACCTTTCTGCTCTACTTACCAGGTATAGAACAAGTATCAAGCTTCACCAAAAATTCTTTTATTCCATTTTCATGTGGATGAGGTGTATGAATGTATGTACACATGTTTACATGTAGGTGGGCATAAGTATACATACATGGGTCTATGTGCACGTGAGTAATGAACGAACATGTGGAGACCCAAGTATGTTATTAGAAATAATCTTTGTTTGCCCTTCTAGATTATTGTTTCAATGCTGGATCTCTAAATCCAAAGTTCATTATCAAAGCTAGTCTTGCTAGCCAACTTGCATTGAGGATTCCCATGCTCTACTTTTCTGAGCTGGAATGACACGCTGGCTACTATGCTGCTTGGCATTTTACCTGGATCCCTGCTCAATTAGTTTGGCTTATGCAGCAAGTGCTTTAATTGCTAAGCCATCTCCTCAACCCTCAAAGGCTTTTGAAGGTTCACTTTCCCAATATTTCAAGAGAGTGAAAGCTTCTTCTCTGTATTATTTGCTTCTTCTCACCTTCTTCAGCTCCTACAAGGCAAAGTCTTTGCACTGCTGACCACCTTCTAAATTGCCATCTTAGGACTCTCTTTGTGTCTCTCTGTCTCTCCGTCTCTCCATCTCTCCATCTCTCCATCTCTCTCTCTCTTTCTTTCTCTCTCTCTCTCTTTCTCTCTCTCCCCCTCATAAGTAATATATATATATATATATTTTTATTTCAGCTCATACAAACTTATTAGGTACACCAATTCCCTCCCTCCCTCCTCCTCCCCCCGTATCCCCTGCTCCCCCTCCCCACCTCTCTCCCTCCCCATCCCCCAGTGCCTCCCGCCCCAATTCCCGGAGAGTCCTTTCTTGTGCATATATTTTTAAAGGACAAAAATCACTCATAACTAAATCACAGAAATACTAAGTCATTTCAACAACTTCAGTGCCTACTAAACTTTGCCAGGAATACATTAGCCTCTGTGGAAGTCCTTGTAACCAGGCAAACATGATATTGCTATGGCATTGTCTCTTGGAACAAAATAAGGCCCTCATGTCTTTGGGGAGTTGGGCCACTCTGGACTTCAGCTCAAACTGGAGTCTAAAGAATTCACCTATAAAATACACACTAATACACTCACAAATTCAGGAGCTTGACCTCTACCTTTAAAATTCAAAGTGTGCTTCTTCTAAGGTATCTGATTTGTTCTTTAGCATAAAAAATGAAACTTTAAGTTTAAATATTTATTTTTGAAAGCCATATTTGTTTTAAAAGTAAATGACTAAAAAGAAATACAATAATAAAAGTGATGGAAATTTGTGTTGCGTACATGAAGTAGGGAGGAGTCTGAAAGAGAATAGGGTATCCTCCAAACATGTAGGTGCATGAACTAGGTGCATGAGGAAGAGTGGAAGAATTTGATGTGTGAAAGTAGAAGTCATTCAAGCATGGGTATTCTTAAACAAATATTGCTAAAGCAATTGCATTATGATTTTATGACTACACAGAAATGCTAGAATTATAGCACAGCTATAATTTCTGTTCTCTTTAAAGCAAGATTCTACAACTTTTCTAGTATTGGCTTACCACAAAATTAAGAAACTCATGCGGTAGAGTCAAATTTCACATTTTCCACTACACTGACTATGTTAAAGTCAAAGAGAAGTTTCTTAATCCCATCCCTTTATTTTCCAGTCTATTAAATGTGCTTTTATCAAAGAATTATCGTGAGGTTGAATGTCTTTTACTCCTATGACTTCTTTCTTTCTATGATATTCATTGTTATTCTTGTTCATACTTTTTTCTTCTGCTTCTTAAGAACCTCCATTTGTTCATTAAGCCATATTTCTTGACCTTTGTTCACACATCGATTGTGCAGGTAAAGATCTCATCTGTGGTTACTATACACTGATGTTAGACTATTGTGTTCAACAGTCCTTAGAAGTACGTATCATTGATCCATATAAGGAAGCAAATGACCAGAGGTAAAGCAGCTGTGCCAAATACAAAATTAGGAAATGATATAATAGATACCATATTCAAACTTCTCTGGTAGCTTAAATTAAACATTCCTTTAGAGGAAACAAATGAAAAAAGTTTTTGAAAGTATTGAAACAGAAAACCTATCATATGTCTAATATTCAAAAAATTCTGCACAGGAAATTTTAATCTATCTCTTTTATCAACTTAGTTATGGGCCTTAAATATGTTGTCTGGTTTCTCTCTTCATACACAAAAGGGCAAGATTTATATTAAAAATTAGTTCCCTTAAATACAGTAATTGTCCAAATCTTATCCCATCTCTTCAAAGAAGTCAAAGTCTTCTTTGACTTGTTCTCTTTCTTTTTCCTTCTCTTCCTCTGTCCCTTTTGTCTCTCTGGTGGAGTAGTGTAATGGGCTCAGACAGGGGACTGGTTTTCAAAGCCAGATTCATAATGAATGGAAAGCTACAAACCATGCCCACAGGGAGCACTTGAACCTGGCTCTCTGTGGCTTCAAAGCTTTTGTAGTCCCTGGCCACCAAGGATTCCTGGCATTAAAAACAATTGCAATTTTAAATGAAAAATCCTCTCAGAAAACACTGTTTATACTTTCCATAGGTATAAACTCTGCAATTTTCCTTTAAGCTGCTAATCTATAAGTTTTTGTTAGAAAAGACGAAATCAGTCTGGAGAAGTATTCTCTAGAACATGTTTCTCAATAGATGGACTGTGAACCTCCCAGCATTTAAGCTGTTTATTTATTGTCTATTATGTAGACATCTTTCTAAAATTAAATTGCACTAATTTCAATTTGTATTCGAAAAGGAACTGTCAAAGAGCTATGATATTACCTGCATAATTTCCTCTGAATTTTTAAAATTTCACTTTTTTTATCTGTCCTCTAATGTTTCTCATGCTATATCTGTGTTAAATATTCATGTGTGTCCTTATATAAACTTGCATTATAATGTCCTTGATGTAAAGATTTTCTCTTCACTATCTTATCTATCTTACATATCTTACATATGATCATATATATAAATATAAATTATACATAAATATATACAAATTGATATATCCATATTAATTGTAAATTCCAGATCAAAATTGAACTTAAGTTTCTGGATGTCACCTCACTCTTTAGCAGAAGAGTGAAATTCCAAGTTTAAACATTTGTATTTATTTATTTTGCGTTTATGTGTGTGTGTGTGTGTGTGTGTGTGAATGTATATGTGCATGTGCGTGCAATAAAGGGCACTGTGTGTCCCTGTGGAGGCCCAAGGGTGACTGCAGAAATCATCCTGGATTGATTATGTCTCCTTTTTTGCAAATGGATCAAAGAATTCAATGTTAGACCAGAGACTATAAAACACCTAGATAAAAAATAGGGAATACCACCTGGATAGCACAAGTGCGACCATGTTCACAGCAGCACTGTTTACAAGAGCAAAGTCATGGAACCAGCCCAAATGTCCAACAGTTGACGAGTGGATAAGGAAAATGTGGTACATCTATACAAGGTAATACTACTCAGCCATCAAAAATGATGAATTAATGGAATTTGCCGGGAAATGGATGGAATTAGAAACAATTATATTGAGTGAAGTATCCCGGACACTAGAAAATTAAGTGCCTTATGTACTCCCTAATAGGTGAATCCTAGTACCAAACCCACTTAGAGTCACATTCAAAGATAAATCTCTATAATACCTACAGTAATTGCAAAGATTATAAACGAGAGAAGGGGAAGGAGGGCCCTGCCAGAAACATGGAGAGAGGGGATCATGCTACAGCAGAGATAATAGGCCACGATCAAGGACTGCAAGTAAGTAATGAGACATCTGGTTAAGCTCACAGACTGTCCTTTCTGGTCACTTGCAACTGATGGGGTATGATTTTACCAAAAAGGGTGGGCATACAGTCTGACAGATAGAAGGTAATTATTTTGCAAAGGGAGACTGACCCACCCCTCACCGCAGTCTCCTACTCTTATTCCATCTACCTTTTTATCTATCCTTATAATAAGACTCTATTTTAACAGCTTTTTATCTCTGGCCAGGGGGTGACATCCAATACCCATCAGGATGGAGCCAAGGGCATTGCAGGAGCAGCAAAACTGAAAAAAAAATCAACAAACCATAATTCAGAACATCAGAGACTTTATATCAACCACCTGGAATCAGGCCTGCCTAATCTCTCCCCATCCTGAAGCTCAGGGAAATTTGCGGAAGAGGGGGCGGTAAGATTGTAAGAGCACAAGGATGGGAGGAGTCATGATATGCAAGATACTCCACACAAGTTAGGGCCGAAGCAATTATAATAGAACTCTGCAGGATCTGCGCAATGACCAACATATCATTGACCCCTCAAAATCTAGCATGGACTAAAGGCACTAGGATCCTTAGAAGCAAGGGATTAACAGTCACAATAGTGTTCCTATACTTAAGGGCAATACAAGAAAGAGTTCTAGGAAATGCCACTGAGTCCTTACACCTCATCAGAGAGGAGGACCCAGAGGAAAGATTGATATACACATTAAAAGATGCTTCAGAGATGGAGAAGGGGGCACTGGGAGAATAGGAGGGGGGAAAAGGAAGGGGAAAAGGGGAGAGGGAGCAGGGAGGTCCAGGGAGGGGTGGAGGGAGAGAGGGGACAGAGGTACCTATTATGTTTGTATGAGCAGAAAAATAAATTAAAAAAAATAGGGAATACCCTCAAATTGATTGGCCTTGGCCAACATTTCATCAATTGGACCTCAAAGGCACAGAAAATTCCGACACTAAACAAGAGAGACTACACGAAATTAAAAAGCCTTTGCTCAACAAAAGAGACAACTTACAGAATGGGAGAGCATCTTCACTAACCACACCTTTGATAGAGGACTAATATCCAGAGTATATAAACTTGGGGCTGGAGAGGTGGCTCAGGGGTTAAGCCTCTGCCTTGCAGGTGGAAGGTCCTGAGTTCGGATCCTAGACCCCACATACAGACGCCAGGCAGAAGCTCGAGTGGCCTGCATTTCTGGTCCTGGTAGGGCGGAGCCTGTGAATCCCAGGGCAGAGTAAACAAGGAGGAGGTGGAGACGGTCCATGGTGGTTACCAAATTCGCCCGTGGTTCTACACACACACACACACACACACACACACACACACACACACACACAATACATACACACGTGCACACACGCACAATTGAATAAATAAAAAAGTGGGATATAAACTGAAAAGAAATTTCTTACAAGATGAAATTCAAATGTCTGACAAGCATATTAAAAAATTACGTAATTATTAGGGAAATGCAAGTTAAAACCACTCTGAGATTTCATCTTACTCTAATCAGAATGGAATGATCCAAAACACAATAGCAAATGCTGGTGTGGATATGGGGAGTAGGGGATTCTTATACACTGCTGGTGTAAACTCACATAACATCTTTGGAGATCAATTTGGACATTCCTAAAAAGGTTAAAAATTAGAATTCCATACGACCCAGCTATACCACTCCTGGGAAAATTCTCAAAGACAACTGCATCCTGTAACAGAATCATGTACAACCATATTCATAGCAACTCTTTTCACAATAGCAAAGAAATGTAACCAACCTAGATGTCCAACAGATGAATGAATGGTTAGTGAAAATATCGTACCTATATACATTGATCTCTTATAATTGGATCCTAGCATTAAACATTCAGTTTGATACAAACAGAAACTATTACAACACCCACAAATGTAAAGGAACACAAGTGTGTGTGGGGGGAGTGGAAGAAGATCCTAAAGAGCAGTTACAAAACAACAGGGATAAACAATAAAAAAAAAAGTTTTATGTAAGAAAAGTCTGTAAGAGGAGGGTAGAACAGGAACAGGACACAGTAGGAAGTGGGGTTAGTCTCCAAGTAACTAACCACCTGCTTGAATAATCTCTAACACTTACCTGCCTTAATGACTAGAAGCACGTGCCCAGCAATGTAAACTAGTCTAAACAACTGAGGATGGGGAGAAAACTGAAGGTTGTTAGGATCAGTGCCTCAATACTAACCACAAAAGCCTGATAGTAAGCCTCCATCTAGATACCTCTTGTTTTATCTTTAGAAAAGAAAAGATCTCAATACCCAAACAAGAAACAGCCTGGTACAATGGAAAAGCAGCGAAATGGACAACAGCAACCAGAGTGCAGAGTACCTGGTTGACCTAAAACATTCAGCCGGATCAGGTTGCCCAGATCTTTTCCCATCCTAAGGCTCAAGGATTCTTGCTGAAGGGTAGGGGGATAAGGTTGTAAAGGCCTATAGGTTGGGAGGTCCACTACTGGCCAGGACATTCCACACAAGACAGGCTACTGTATTTAGGAACTTACCGCAGTGGGACTTAGCCTCACCAAATCTGCACTATAACTGAAATATTCCCCCATAGACCAGTGAGGAACTCAGGAAAGATAATTACATGCAGATGGAACCTTAGTGGCCAAAGCTAGACAGGTTAAGGATAGTGTCTCTATCAGTGAGTGGGTCTACCCCCAAGGAAGGGCCATGTAATCTGTAATAGAGGCCCAAGCCTATACTAATACTGGAAAAGAACCCTGGGCCTACATAAGCAGACAAGCCTCAGGGTGGGATGGGGAGGGACGGATTGGTAAAGGGAGAGGAGGGTGAGAGGTGAAGGTGAGAGAAAAGGGGGGAGGAAGGAAAGGGGGGCAAAGATAACTACTCATGTTAGTAAAACTAGAAAAATTAAAAAAAGTTAAAATAAATTTTATTTATTTATTGTGTGTGTGTGTGTGTGTGTGTGTGTGTGTGTGTATCAGAGGGCACTGTATGTCCCTGTGGGGGCCTAAGGTTGACTTTGGGAGTCATTCTGGATTGCTTTTACCTCCTTTTTGCTTTGCTCTGGGATGTGGAACCTGGGATCTGAACTCAGGACCTTCTGCTTTTGAGGCAGTGTCTTAACCTCTGAGCCCTAAATATTTACTTTTGAAAGCCATATTTATTTTATTTTAAAAACAAACAATTAAATATAAATATAATAATAAAAAAGAACTTGAAGTCTGTTGCCTATGAGAAGTAGGGAGGAGTCTGAAAGAAAACTGGATGATCGCCTACAGGCTTGTGGAACTAGGGGCAGGGACAATAGAGTGGAAGAATAGTTTTGACACATAAAATCAATTTATTAAAACACAAATTGGGAACTCTTCTTATGCTCCTCCATAAGATATAAAGAAATAGCCTTACCTTAATTAAATTTTTCTTTCCTAAAAATTTATTCACAGTTTTATACTTGTATTCAATGAATATAAGTCATTTTCACCTCCCACTTAAAGTCATCTTCATCCTGACCATCCTTCCTTTAACTTTCACGTCTTTTGGTGTGTGTATGACCCATTGAGTTTGATGAGGACAGCTGTATTTGTAATGTTCCTCATACTTGCTGAACTCAGGGACCACATCAATGGCTACTTCTCTGAAGAAAGAAAGTGGTTCCCTTTTCCCCAGCCAATATTAACCATCAATAGTCCCTCAGGGAAGAGTGGTGTTGTATGAGCTACTCCCCCCTTTCATTGTGAAATCTTGACAGGCACAATACTGTGAATATCTTTCACAGGTTAACACAGTTTCAGTGAGTTCATGGGTGCAATGATCCTGTCATGTCCAGAAGACACTGTTTGTTACCATTCCTCCTTATCCTCTGGCTCGTATATTCTTTTTGCCCTATCTTCTGTGATATTCCCTGTCCATTTTGAGGAAAGATGATACTGATGTCTTGTTTAGGGCTGAACACTCTGTAGTCACTTATTCCTTGCACTTTTTCCAATTGTGATTCTCTGTATCAAATGCCATTGATTTGCAAGAACAAGTTTTTTTTTGTGTGTGGAAGATTAAGAGATGCACTAATTTATGGAAAAAGCAGTAAGTATTTAGAGATGGTTTGATACCATGTCCCTTTAACAAAGCAAGGACACAAGACTTCCCCATCCCCAGATTCCTTATCAGGTTTACATTACCAGACATGATCTTCTTCCTGAGAAACAAGCCTCAAATTTAACCAAAAACATTCATGCTTCTATCGCACCAAATAACATGTCTTGTCAGTGTGGTTATTGTTAGCTGGTTAAGAGTGTTGACACACTATATCAATGAACTACCACCCAACTTTCCATATTGTTTTCTAAATACATTATTCCAGGACTTAATCCTAAGAGAAAATCAATTTTACCATGCTCTAAAATTTATATCTAACCAGTATATCTGTTTTACTGACCTACAATGAATATAATTGAGAGTAACTCATGAGTTTCCTACACTCTTTGAAAATATATTGATTGTGTAAGAATTTGCCTCACATTTCACATTTGAAAAGCTTAACCTTTAAAATATTTAAAGTATATCACAAAGTTTTTGAAAAACAGCAATGTGCTATGTACGATATACAGAGGACTGTACTTTTATAGGGAAAATATATTGCATAAAAATATTTGGTTCTCACCAGGAGAGGTAAGATATACCTGATCTTCTGGTGACATTTACATCTTGCTCTTTATTATTTATTTATTTATTGTTTGTGTGTGCATGCATGCGGGTGTGTGTGTGTGTGTGTGTGTGTGTGTGTGTGTGTGTTGTGTCTATGTGTATCAGAAGTATGAAGTATTGTGTGTGTCTATGGAGATCCAAGGGTCACTTCAGGAACCATCCTGGATTGCTCTACCTCCTTTTTGTTTTGCTCTGGGCTTTCCCAGGTTTTGTCTTTCAGGGCCGGAAGGGTAGGCTGCCACCATTTCTGTCTGGCATTTTTATGTGGGATCTGGGATCCAAACTCAGGTCCTTCTGTTTTCGAGGCAGAGGTTTGACCCCCTCCAGTTCCACATCTTGCTCTTTTGTATTAGTTATACAACTTGATAGGACATCAAGCAAAAGGAAAGGCTAAAATCTCATCTAGTAGGATTCCAGTTGCACATGATGCACAAAAATATCAAAAAGTGCTATGGTTTTATTATTGTGATACCCACTTATGACAATCTAGAGACTGTAAATCTATAGATTCAATATATTAATTGCTTACAATGGGTAACTGCGTAAATTTACTTTAAATTAATGAAAATGAAATTAAGCTTAAAATTCAGTTCCTCGGTCTCCTTAGTTATCTTTCCATTCCTCAATAATCTTTAAATCTCCAAGAATCACTTCCTTCCTCAAGTATCTCATAGTTTGATCAAAGAAATGAGCTGTAATTTCCTACTTGTCTAAATTTCCTAGAGAACCTAATCTCTATGAAGAGTAAAAGCTATGTCTATTTTGTATTACATTTCCATTATTGACAGTTGCATTTGTGTAATGAATGAATGAATGAGTGATTCATCTTTGTGTTCAAAGATCTAACGCCAAATAAGACCTGAAATAGTGCATTGTTAAGGCCCAATTATAATGCTTATAATATAAGTCAAGATAGATGTCAGGAAAGAAAAAACAAAAATTTCTTCAGGAATTCAGAAGAAAATGAAAGTATGCAAGAGATAAGAAAAGACTTTCTGAAAGTGAGCATTTGAAGTAGGTCTGAAATCAAGGCTGAAGTATTCATCAATTTATAGCTAACATGGTATGTATGGAAAGATATTCTGTGTTTCTTGTTTAGTGCCTTGGGGCTAGCCATGCTCCTGACACCAAGCCTTCCCCACTATGGGTACCACATTTCCTTGAACTGCCAACCTGAATGAACCTTCTTCCCTTAAGTTACTTTTTGCCAGATATTTTGTCAGAGTGAGAAGAATAATTAGCACAACTAATAAGATGACAAGCATAGTTCCTGCTTTAAAAAGATCAAGTGAATTTAGTTGTGAAACATATTCAAGTACTAAAGTTTAACAAGTAGGAGCTCACACGAAGGAAGGTGAAGGATAGGAAAAGAAAGGGAGATCAATTCTGACTGGATCTCTTTTCTACCATGTTGGAGCATAATAAAGTAAGGGCTTGCAGCTGTATGTTTTAAAACGTCTCAGAACATGCTTTTGTTAATTTTTTGTTGCTTGGCAACCCTCAATTTAGTTCATGAAAATGGTCACCACTGAGAACACATTGTTTTAAAAAAGGATCAACTTTCAATCTTCCATTTACACACAGACTACATTGAAACTTTCCTTCAGGCAGCTATTTGGGTAATGTCCTCAGCATTATTATGGGTTTCAATCAAATTTTACCTTAACTGTAAGTTTTCTGTATCTACATGGACTAATTACTGGGCTTCAGTAACTCCAAGGGACATTTTTGAACTTGTTTCTTCCAAAGGGAGCTGGCTTCAAGAGAGATCTATTTATTTCCCTTTCTCTCTTGGACTCTCGCTTAGGGAATTAAGGTTGTAGTGCTTTTACAGAGTCCCTGTGGTGCCTATACCAAAAGGCATATCTACTCCATTTGGTTGTCTCTGCCCTTGGGATCTTTAGGGGTTGCTCAGCAGCAGCCTGAGTAGAAAATTTAAGAGAAAGAAAATCAAGTTTTTTTTTTTCCGCACACACGTGTGTTTATGTGTGTCTGTCTGTAGAGACCCAAGGGTAACATCAAGAATTACCCTGGATTGTATGATGTCCTCTTTGCTTTGTTCTGGAGTTTCCCAGGCTCCACCTTCCAGTGTTAGAAGTACAGGCTGCCTCCATTTATGTTTGGCGTTTTTACGTGGGATCTGCAAGACAAAACCATCTATCTAGACCGTTTTAGGTGTTTCTATCTTCTTTTGTTATCAATTATCCTGAAGGTGATTCAAACTCAGATTCACCATGTTAGGGTCTGTGAGTTTTTAGAGAGAATTTTGAGGCATAAATTTCAAGGGTAACTGCTGTCATTCATAAATTCGATTATTTCTTAAATCAACATTATCACATTTAACTGTAATAGTGACCTCTACTCTAAACCATGGGAATATATAGTAGCAGCCTTTGCCAGCAGTTTCTTAAAAAGTCTTCAAGATCTGAGTTCAGATCCTCAACATCATGTAAAATCCACACAGTGGCATTCATCTGTAACACCAACCTGAGGGACAGGCAGAGAGGGGGAGATAGGGTGATCTCATTGGCCAGCTAGTCTATCTGAAACAGTGAGATCTAGTTCACTGAGATATCTTATCTCAAAAATTAAGGGGAAAGACCTTGTTGCTGAAGTGACCACACATTGGTTGTACGACAGAGAAATCAAACTAGAGCTTCTTCCTTGTTAGCTACCTTTTGTCGCACTGGTACTTTGCAGGATGCTGGGGGAGAAATCGTATCAGTGGTCTTACTCAAATGTGGACTCTACAACCATGATACTGACTTGCAAGCAAAATGTGCCCACTTGTTCAAAAGTAGCATAACTGTTATAAGGTAAGCAACTGCTCCCTGATTGGATCCGAGGCCCACTCCACAGGATGGAAGCCATGCCTGATACTGTAAAACCAATCAAATGTCTACGGCATAGGAGGTCAAACTGTGGTTTAGCTAAATTGACATAACAGTAAATCACCTTCTAAATATTTGTGCTTATATCTATAGACAAAATTGTTCTCAGCCTTAATTAAGGACGTGAATAGCAGCAAATGTAGAGATTCATGGTTTCACAAAGTGCTGAGAATAAGTGATGACTCAGTATCCATCTCTTAAAAAGACATGTAAAAAATAAAATACAAAAAGACATTTCGTCATCCCCAGTAAAACTTGGGGAACATTGCCAGGCAAATGTCCTGATGGTCCTGGTAAAACTAAGTGGGTCTCCAAGCAAAGTCAAAAGTCATGAATCTAGGCAAAATACTAGTAGGGAGGAGGGGGGATTATAGGTACAGTAGAAATATACAAGAGGGTTAAGGGAACAATGATGTATAAAATTAAATTAGTAACAATAAACTTAAAAAATAAGGTGAACAGTGATGACATTAATTAATCTTGATGTCTGGCCTCCATACATGCATGCACATGCATGCAGAGATACATGTGCACACACACACATTCATCTTTAAATACATCAGGCCTATAGACTATTGTGTGGTATTGCAGTTCGCCTGCATGGTTGTTGATAAATGACCACCAGATAGTTTAAGGGAACAAAGGATTTATTTTCTTTTACAATTACTGATTACGGTTCTCAGTCCAGCTTGATGGGAGAGCAGGCATCAACACCAGGGCTGAGGGAACCATCTCTACACATGACGGCTGAGAGAGGGACGATCCTTACTTGCCAGACCAGCATGTCTGGCCAAGTGTATAAAAGGATGCCTACTTCCTCGACTGACTTCTCAGTATTTTGTTCATCTGTTCAGGGCCTAGTCCCACCTACCAGATGCTGGGCTTTCCCCATCAGCTAGACAATTTCCTGCAGTTTATTGTTACTAATTTAATTTTATACATCATTGTTCCCTTAGCCCTCTTGTATATTTCTACTGTACCTATAATCCCCCCTCCTCCCTACTAGTATTTTGCCTAGATTCATGACTTTTGACTTTGCTTGGAGACCCAAGCAAATTTCCTGCTCTGGGCTTAATCCAACCACTAATTCTCCACAAATGTGCCCAGAGCTCAAACCCTCAACAGTCAAGTTGACACCTGTGCCTAACTATGACATGTGGTTTCTAGCATTTTCTTCCAAACAATTTTGGAAAGATGAGAAAGCTGATAGTTAAAGTGCTTTTTCCCCTACCCCTACCCTTGGGAGAAAAGGATCTTCTCAAAGAAGGATCACTGATAAATTATAATCTGCTGATATAAGTACAAGATAATATGATATAATAATAGGACTGTCCCTTAACTCCAAATCTACCTATAGATTATTAATTAATGGCAGTAAATCAGTTCATAAACAACTGGTGACAGTCATTCATCTGTATTATCAGTGCAAATGTTTTGGTAAACTCTCCCAATTCTGCAATATTGTAGCTTCTTACATTGTTAAACTTTAGCATAGAATACATTTTTTAGTATAATGAACTCTTGCTTTCAGAAGCATCTTTTTTTTTAACTATTGACTCTGACCCACAAAGAAGTGATCAATTGCCATATTATTCCATCTCACTGATTCAGTTAAGATTTTTGTTTCTATATGCAAATTCTTACTGTTTACTAAGAAGTCCTTTACCACAAAACATAATTTGGTGTTTCTCCCTCCCTGAGATATCATCTCACCCCTGTCAGGATGGCAAAAATTCACAATTCAAACAACAACAAATGCTGGAGAGGATGCGGAGAGAGGGGAACTCTCTTACATTGCTGGTGGGAGTGCAGGCTCATACAACACTCTGGTGAGCCGTCTGGCGATTTTTAAAGAAGTTAAAGATTGAAATGCCATATGACCCTACTATACCACTTTTGGAAATAACCCCCCATACAGCAAAAATTCACCTTGATAGCACAAGCATGACCATGTTCATAGCAGCACTGTTTACAATAGCAAAGTCATGTCCAACAGTCGACGAGTGGATAAGGAAAATGTGGTACATTTATACAATGGAATACTACTCAGCCATCGAAAATGATGATTTAATGCAATTTGCCGGGAAATGGATGGAATTAGAAACAATTATATTGAGTGAAGTATCCCAGACATGGAAATTTAAGCACCGTATATACTCCCTAATAGGTGGATCCTAGTACCAAACTCACTTAGAGACACTCAACGACAAATCTCTGTAACACCCTACAGTAATTGTAAAGATTAAAAACAGGAGGGCTGGGGAAGGAGGGCCCCACCAGAAACAGAGGGGACCAAGTTACAGCGGAGAAAATAGGCCACCATCAAGGACTGCAAGTAAGTAATGAGACATCTGATTAAGTTCACAGACTTTCCTTCCTTATAATTTCCAACTGATGAGGTGCGATCTTACTAGAAGGGGAGGGCATATAGGCTGCCAGATAGAAGGTAACCATTTTGCAAATGGGTGATTGACCCCTATCTCACCATGGTCTTCTACTTCTATTCCATCTATCTTTGACTCTAATTTAACAGGTTTTTATCTCTGGCCAGGGGGTGACATCCAATACCCATCAGGATGGAACCAAGGACATTGCAGGAACAGCAAAACTGAAAAAAAAAATCATCAACAAACCATAATTCAGAACATCAGAGACCCTATAACAACCACCTGGAATCAGGCCTGCCTAATCTCTCCCCATCCTGAAGCTCAGGGAAATTTGCAGAAGAGGGGGCGGTGAGATTGTAAGAGCACAAGGATGGGAGGAGCAATGATATGCAAGATACTCCACACAAGTTAGGTCCGAAGCAATCATAATAGGACTTTGCATGACCTGTGCTATGTCCAACACATTATTGACCCCACAAAGTCTAGCATGGACTAAAGGCACTAGGATCCTTGGAGGCTAGGGACTGACGGTCACAATAGTATTCCTAAGCTTAAGGGGAACACAGGAAAGGGTTCTGGGAAATACCCCTGGGTCCTTGTACCTCATTGGAGAGGAGGACCCAGAGGAGAGTTTGGCATGCACAGTAAAAGATGCTCCGGGGATTGGTTGGGGGGGGAAGCCACTGGGGGGGAGGCATTGGAGGATGGGGAGGGAGGGGTGAGGGGAAGGGGGAACAGGGTGGTGGGGGACGAAGGAGGTGGACGGAGGGAGGGGACCGGTGTACCGGTTAAGTTTGTATGAGCGGAAATTAAAAAAATAAAAAGAAAACTAAAAACTACCTAAGTGGAGTGAGAGGCAGACAGATGATTCAGCGGGTAGTCATTTGCCCTTTAAACCTGTCAACCTGAGTTTGATCTCAGAGCCCACATAGTTTAAGGAAAGACAAAACTTCTGGAAGTTGCTCTCTGACTTCCACCTGTATGCATACATACAATGCATTTACATGAAATAAATATATAGACATTAAGAAAAAAAAAAACTTCAGGATATAGTACTAAGTATTGGGTTTGGAAATTCTTGCAAGTCTCCCAGGTCCAGCCATCTCAAAGTGTTACCACTTTCTCAGGAAACCTGTTTCTTTTTTATTATTAAGAATTTTCCTTTTATGCAAACAATATTACTGGTTGTCCATGCCCTGCCCCTTTCACCAATCCATCCCTCTCCCTGTCATTCTCGTGACTATCTGCTTCTGTAGGTCAGTACTAGTAGGG
Source organism: Typhlomys cinereus (assembly GCA_023101885.1). NCBI lineage: Eukaryota > Metazoa > Chordata > Mammalia > Rodentia > Platacanthomyidae > Typhlomys > Typhlomys cinereus. The sequence continues at coordinate 3,382,219 of JALPQD010000003.1, read as the reverse complement.
TTGTCTGTACTAGTAGAGGACCAGGCCTCTGAGGCAGTATAAGGACCTTTGGTCAGTAAACCCACATGTGGGGATGCTTCCTTTTATCTGTCTAGCACCTGCCTCTATATTTCCCATTGACTGTAACTATTTCTCCTGAGATCCTCCCTGGTCCATGTGAGAGTAGTGACATGCCAACCATTGCATAGATAGATCTACTGGGACAGATCTCACTGCAGTGAGCTCCTGGATGCAGCAGCCCTTTAGTATCTGGAGTGACCTGGCCCACCTTTAGGCTTTTACAGTCTTACTGCCTTCTCTTTTGCAAGGTTCTCTGAGCCTTAGATGTGGGAAGAGATTTGGATGCCCTGATTCAGACAGAACATTTTAAGGTCAGTAATATTCTCACTCAGATTAGTTGTGGTTTTCCAATTCTCTAATCTTCCATTATAACAGTCTATGTCTTGTTTGGGTGTTGGTAATAGGACTTTTGTTACTCATAGATGCTCTAACTATCTTCAGAGAAATCAGGCCTCATACCTCTGCAGCTTTAGTCTCCACCTACTGAAGAGACAGAAACTTAAGGGGAGAAATGGAGATTTATTTGGCTTACGGCTCCATTATGGTAGAAAACACATGACAGACAGCAGAAGTTGGAAGTGGTGTAAGTTATGTCCATCACAGAGGCTGAGAGATCTAGCTGCCAACTGCAAGAGCAGACTGTTAGCAGAAGCAGGATGGGGCTATCCAACCTCAAGACCTGCTCTCTACAACATGCCTTCCTCCAGCAGGACTATACCTCCTCAAGTTGCCATAACCTCCCAAACATCAGTTAAATCCTGTGTTCCTTGTTCTAGCATTTAAATCTTGATGACCAGAGGAGTAGCTAAGTCAATAGGACCAGATATATGCTTTTGAGGTTACATCAAGAGAGCCTGATGCCTTCTAACCAAGACATTTAAAAATATATCTCTGTTCTGGCTTCTCCTAGTCCTCTAAGATTTCTGATGTTAAACTTTTATAGCTCCCTTATTTTTACTTCTCCCTTGTGTCTCGGTCCAGATACCATTCCAGAACTTCCTTTCCTCCTTTTACCTGGCTGTTATATAAATGAAACACCTGGATATCTTTATAGGTCTCTGAGATATGGCCCCCACCACGGAGAGATACCCCTAATATCACTTCCAACAATGACTCCATCCAGCTCTTACTTAGCTAGAGAGATTCATCACACTAGCTCTCCTTGAAATGGGATTTTACTCCTTGGGGGAATTGCAAGATTAGGAGACAGAAACTGAGAGGCAGTTTAGGGTTTGGGACTTCTAAGTCAACAGTTCTATTCTTATCCTTGGTCAGAAGCAAAAATATCCTTAATTTATTTCTCCTAAGTCAGTCTATACTCTATCATAAGCTGTTCTAAACTCACTGTCTTACCTGCACAATACTGAATCTACAAATTAACAGCTTCTCCATTCTTCTTTCATTACTTTCTAATACAGATATGTGTCAGGAATGTTATCAATAGCCACCATTTGGTAAAACCTCCACCTTAGCCAGGTAGTCATTTGGTAAAGACCACATCTCCAGTCTTCGCTAGCAACTCCAAGACTAATTCTTAGCAGTGTCTAAGACTATAAAAGATTGTAATCTCACCCAAGAGCTCTCTTGTCTCCTGTTCACTCTTCCTCTGTTCTCTTCTCCTACTCTCTCTTCTTCTTCTTTCCAAGCTCTCTGGCCTCTCCACTTGTCCCCTTCTTCTCTTCCTCCTGTTATGATGCTATCGTGGCGGCTCTCTCCCTTTTCTCTGACCTTACGTTATCTCTTCTGTTTTAATGCGTTCCCAACTTAAGGCTAAATTATGGCTCCCTTGCCCACCAAGCTCTCAACTCTAAATAATAATCTTTCTTTTTTAAAAAAAATTATTTATTTATTTATTTATTCAATTGTGCGTGTGTGCATGTGTGTGTGTGTGTGTATGTATGAGTGTGGGGGTGGGGTTGGGGGGAACCACGGGCGAATTCGGGAACCACCATGGACCACCTTCACCTCCTCCTTGCTTACTCTGCCCCGGGATTCGCAGGCTCCGCCCTACCAGGACCAGAAATGCAGGCGGCCCCCACTTCAGCGCTTCCGCTCGGCGTCTGTACGTGGGGTCTAGGATCTGAACTCCGGACCTTCCGTGTACAAGGCAGAGGCTTGACCCCTGAGCCACCTCTCCAGCCCCATGAGTCTCTATTTCTTAAGTCTCAAAAAAAGTCAGATGATAACTGAGTCACATTAAATTTTTAACACACAATTTAACAGTTTTATAAAAATGAAAAAAATTAAAAATTTTTTTTACAATAATCAATTAATTAAGTGAAAATCTCCTAGTTTGACAAGATGAAAACATAAAATTGGTTGATTAATCTTAAATTATACACTTAAATTATAAGGGATGTGTAAAACTGTCTTTAGGAGCACTAACCAGTCATTACAAACATGATCTTACAGCAGTTGCAGTTACGTGAATTGGGTTTGAACAAGATTTTTGTCAACATTTAGATGAAAATTTGTGGTAGTTTCTTTTGTCTGTTTGATAACTAGGATGTGGGTTTCTAGGCATAATTGTGAAGGAATTATCTAGATTAATATTGGCTTTTGATCCTGTCTGTAAACAATTATTTTGATTATGATTATCTATATGAGAAGATGCATCTTAATTGTGGATGGGACTATTTTCCTGGGCAGGAGACCTCAGAAAGCACAAAATATGGAGGGTAAGCTGAGAACTAGCATTCATTCATTCATCCATTGTTTTCTGCTTCTTCACTATGGATACTATGCGGGCAGCTGCTTTCTTTTAATTTTTTTATTCTTTATTCTTTTAGAGTCTCATGTATGAATACAATGGATTTACGATATTTTCATATATCAATCCCAATCTCATCCTGCTTTCTTTTCCCATTACAACCAGTCTCACTTCTACTTTTATGTTTGTTTTTTTTTTATGTGGGTCTCACTGTGTTTCATACTGGTTGATTTTAGTTGTCTGTGCTTGAGCACTTGGGCCTGGAGTACTGGAAAGAATCACCCCACCCCTAAATCAGCATTAACACTCAGTGGTTTCTCAGTAAGTCACGGAGACTTTTGAAATCTTTCCCCTTTTAAGGCAAAACATTTGTAGGCCACAACCTGTGCAAGTCTTGTGGAAGTACACATAGCTGCAATTGGATCATGGAAGCCACAGTCCTGCCATGTCCAGAAAATACTGTCTGACTGCATCCCTACTCCCCTTTGGTCTCTTACTGTGCCTTTTTCTACAATGTTCCCTGAAAATTCTGATTTCTTAACTTTTTTGTCATGACATAACTCAAGTAAGAAATATAGCAACACTTTCAAACTACTTAGCAGGTCAAAATACTCAAAATGTTATCTTACAGAAAAAGTAACCAAACAATTAACAGTATGAACTATACAAAAGTAGTTTGCTGACGATTTTGAAAAAGTTAATTTTATTTTTGACTGTGTGTGTATTTATGTGTGTGTGTACTGCCAGTCTGTCTGTGTGTCTCTTTGTGTGTCTGTGTGGCAGTGTGCCTGTGGAGGCCAAGGATGACTTTGGGAATTACCTGTATTACTCTACCTCCTCTTTGCTTTGCTCTGAAGTTTTCTAGGACCTGCCACCGTTTCTGCCTTTTTTTTTTTTTTTTTTAACATGGGATCTGGGATCTGAACTCAGGACCTTTTGCTTGAGAGGCAGAGGCTTAATCCCTGAGCCATCTCTACACCCCTTAAGATGGCTTTTAAAGTTAAACTTCATTAGTTGGACAAACTTGGACAATACGTTTCCCTTCTAGGTATTTCTTTAAAAAAGAGTGGGACAAAAAGGGATAAGAGACAAAGAGTTCTCATTGTTCCTTTTAAAAGGAAAATTGAAGAATTTAAGTTAAATCACAGATTTTAATACAAAAATGACAAGACAATGAAGAAAGCACAATTTTTAGATTTTTCTTCTTATTCTGATCACAGAAGAAAATATACACACTTGAATGTTCTACAAAGGCTACTTAGAATGTCAATAAACTTTAATAACCATAGAGATATTAGAATGTTGCAAATACACAGCCCAGTTATAGATTTTCTTGGACTATCTCAGTCATTTGAATAATTATTCTCCTCCTCTGTGCATGACCTAATACCCTTGTGACTATTAGACAAGGCCTTCCAAAAATAATACAAGTAGGCCCCACCTTTGACCAACCTAGAAACTAAGCATGTCGTCAGATACTATCTAAGTCTTTGGCAAAGTTTTCCCTGATTTCCTGTAACCTATCCATTATATATTTCTGTCAATGTTTTTATTTTTATTTATTTATTTTATTTTATTTTTTTGTCATTTCAATTTTTATTAAAAGACATTAGAAATCTAAACTCAGGCCAAATGCTTTGTCATTCTTACATTCAGACATATGCTAGAGGGGTATTTTTTTTTCCTCCTCAAAATAGAAAAGACAGCAAGTGAAATCTGTCAATATACCTTTATCTATAACTGTTCAGAATAGTACCTAAAGTTCAGGAAATAAAATATGAAGATTAAGTAGTAGAAATTATAGGAGTCTTTTCCTCAAATATGAAAGGAGGTTTTCTTCAATAGCTTTCAATACAATCATAAAAAAATCTTCAAGCAGCTCATTCCTGTCCCATAACTCCTAAAGGGAAGAACTGAGAAAACTCATTGATAATTTTCACAGCTTCACTGTAAAGTGGAAGATCAAAAGTATTTAAGTCTTCTTTAAACTGGACATAAGATGAACACATGATGGTTGCCTTGACTGTTACTTTTCCAATTACTTCCATGATTCCAGAAATTTCTTCATCAAGTGGCTCCTTCAGTGCAATTGTTACATCTCCTTCTCCACCTGAAAGAATAAACATTTTTCCAGTGGGATGGATCTTCTCCATCCTCCCCACGAAGCAGATGAGTCGGTGGATGAACTGCGGCAGCATGCTGGCGGTGACACGCGTCTTGGGCAGCTCCGTCACGGCTCAAGCAAGAGGAAACCTTCAGCCTCTGTCAATGTTTTTATAAAATGCATTTCTATGTATTGTTAATATAACAACTTCATGAAACAGTTAATGTATTGAAATATAGAATTGGAAGTAACTTGAGTGTGTGTTTTGGGAGCCATGGTAACTCACACTTGACTCTAGAATAGCTTTCTTTTATCTTCTTCCAATGAAAGTTTACAGACAGCTCACCTAACACCTTACTAAGAACACAGAAAAAAAGAGGAGGAAGAGGACACATTTCTATAGTTTCAAATATACAAAACAATACAGACTAGCTATTGTGTAGCTCATCCCTCTGAAAAAATGGTCACCACTTTGCTCAAGACTATTAAGATCTCATCTGTTGCCTGTTGATGCTCCTCAAAGATAGAGGGACTGAGAGGGTCTAGAATACATGTATGGTGCACATGCACATATACATACTTGTGTTCCCATGTGCCCATACATGCAAGGTTGGGAGGGCCCCCAGAGTAAATAAGCTGAGGAAAATTAGTTGAAGAATTCCAACTAGACTGCCAGGAGGAAGCCATCGGCCATGCTGTAGCCAGCTGCCTTTTAATTGTCCTTGCTCCTGTCAGCAACCCTCCCCTTTATTACTGTAAGCATGTCAAATAAACTCAATGGTTCGTCAGGGTGGACCTTGGCATAATCGTTACTATGACCTGTCATGGAGCTCCCATCTGGAGTATATAGGAGGTTGTGTGGTGTTTCCTCAGGAAAAGTGTTCACACCACATGTGGTGTGGTAGGCAGAATTATGACAGAACCAAAAAGGAGTTGGGAAGGAGCAATTGCTTGCAGTCTGGGTGAGGGAGAAGTTGTGTCTGGTAAGTAAACCTCATTTACAATGTTCTATCTAGGTGAGGAAGGAATGTCAGAGCGAAAAGGGCCCAATATATTCCTATAGGTAAACTCCCCTTGTGGTGTTCTGTCTGGGTGAGGAAGAAGCATTCACAGGTGAAAGCCCAATTATTCTGGGTAAAGGAAGAGTGGTACCTGGTAAGTGCCTGCAATAAACTCTGCCTGCACAGTGGTGGCTGGGTGAGGAATGAACAGTGTCTGGTAGGTCCCCATAGGTAAAAACTTTGCTCATGGTGTTCTGTATAAGTGAGGGAGGAGTGATGATTGGTAAGTTCCTGTGGGTAAACCTTGCCTGCAGTATTGTGTCTGGGTAAGAGAGGAACATCTTCGGGGGGAAAGCCCAATATAGTCTCCTATAAATAACTCCAGAAAATTCATAGATTCAATGCAGATAGAATCAAAGATAAATTAGAGTCGTATGGTTACATGGCCCCTGTCACGTGTGAAAAGAACAGCAATGGAGGGAGGGAGATGGAATAGAGGAGGGATGGGGAAGCAGGGATTAATACTCAATATGCTTGTAAAAGAAAAAAAAATTAAAGAAGAACAGCAATGAAGAGTGAACAGTTTGAGAATGGAGCATCTGCAAGGGGATCCTGATATTGTCATCCTTGCCTATGTGCTGTGTAGCAGTATACCTTCTGGTTTTAAATTCCTATGGATAGTGCGATGTATAGTTGGAGTTGAGTCACCAAGAGATAAAGTATCTGTGGGAGGAATTCCTGGGTGTCAGTTGTCATCTATGTGCTATGGTATGGCATGTTTATTTGATGAGTGGTGATGTCTGCATGAGTATGGAGATGGTTTAAGAATGGCCAATGATCTAATATAACAAAAACCAGAACAAAATATTTCCTACAAAAGACATGAACTCCATAATGATAGATTTCAACCAGAATAATTACTTTAATATGAGTCAAGAAATTAACACCAAGACAATGATTTTCAAAGCTTGATTATTAATATGATCAAAGAAATGCAAGAGGAGCTTTGAAATGAAGAACTGAATAAGCAAATATGTACAGGAAATAATAGGTACACCAGGATGAGATGGAATAGGCAGCTGAAGAAACAACATTAAGCATAGAGCAGTTTAAAAAAACCTCATGCAGAGATGAAATTTGAAATTGAAAACAAGCTAAGTACAATCCAAAACGCTACAAAACACAAACAGAACTTTTGAAGCAGAAAATAGACTATCAGAACTTGAAGACAAGATCATAGAACAAAATTGTTTAATTAAAAGGCTGAAACAGGGGCTGGAGAGGTGGCTCAGGGGTTAAACCTTTGCCTTGCAGGTGGAAGGTCCTGAGTTCAGATCCCAGATCCCTCCTATAAACGCCAGGTGGAAGCGGGGGCGGCCTGCGTTTCTGGTCCTGGTAGGGCGGAGCCTGTGAATCCCGGGGCAGAGTAAACAAGAAGGAGGTGAAGGCGTCCATGGTGGTTCCCGAATTCGTCCGTGGTTCTACACACACACAGAGACACACACACATGCGCGTACATACATATGCACACACGCACAATTGAATAAATAATAAAAAAATTTAAAAAAAGGCTGAAACAGCTAAAAAAAAAAAAAAGTACTTGAGAAGAATATTGAAAGCTATCGGATACTTTGAAGAAGCCAACAGTATTTATGGAATCCCAGAATAAGGCAGAACATATGATGTCTGTCTCTATGTGTCTGGGATGTTTCACTCAGTATGATTTCTTCCAGTTTCTTCCATTTACCGGCAAATTTCATTAGTTCATCTTTCCTGACAGCTGTTAGACATCTAGGTTGGTTCCATTTCTTTGGTTGTACGCGTATCTCCAATGCTGGATGTAGTATTCTTTGGGAATATTCTAAGGAGTGGTATAACTAGGTCACATGGAATTTCAATTTTTAACTTTTTAGGTACCTCCAAATTGATCTCCAAAGGGTTACATGAGTTTAAAATCCCACTAGCAATGTGTGAGGGTGTCCTTCCACGCACATCCACATTTGCTGTTGTGGTTTGGATCTGATTAGACTGAGATGAAATCTCAGGGTGGTTTTAATTTGCATTTCCCTAATGACTAGGGAAGTAAAACAGTTTTAAAGATATTTGCTAGACAACTGAATTTTGTTTTGTAAGAGTTTCTTTGCAGTTCTGTAAGCTTTTTAAATTGTGTTGTTTACTTCTTTGGCATTTAATTTTGCAAGCTATTTATGTACTCTGGATATTACTTCTTATAGAAGATGTGTGGTTAGTGAAGATTTTCTCCCATTTGTTAGGTTGCCTTTTGTTTGGTTAGCATCTTTTTTCATGAGCAAAAGCTTTTTAATTTCATATAGTTCCACTTGTTTAGTATTGAACTTATTTTCTGTGCCTTTGGGGTCCTATTGAGGATATTCTGTCCAAAGCCATTTGATTCCAAGGTATTCTTAATTTTCCTTCTAGGAGTTTTATAGTCTCCTGTCTAACACTGAGGTTTTTGGTCCATTTGATTTCTGTGCAGGAAGACAAATAGGGGTCCAGTTTCATTCTTTTGCATGTAGATATCCAATTTTGCTAGCACCATTTATTTGTTGTACATATTGTACTTTTTCCAATGAATTTTTTTTGCACCTTTGTTAAAGATCAGGTAAGTGCAGAGTCTTTGATTCTAATCTTTTGGCTTATATCTCTTTTTTTGGAGCCAGTGCCATGTTATTTTTATTACTATGGCTTTATAGTATAATTTATAATTTAGTATAATTTTATAATTTGGTTTGGTATAATTTGGTATGGTGATACCTCCAGCAGAGGTTTTATTTCTTAGGATTGTTTTTGCTATCTTGGGTCTTTTATGCTTTGATATGAAATTTGAGATTCTTTTACCAATTTCTGTGTGGGCTTGGACTGGAATTTTGATTAGTATTGCATTGAATTTGTGTGATGCTTTTGGTAGAACGGTCATTTTAACAATGTTAATTCTGCCAATCCAGAAACATGGGAGGTCTTTCCATCTTCTGTTTTCTTCTATAATCTCCCTTTTTTATGTTTTCGAAATTTTCATTATATAAATCTTTCACATCCTTGGTTCAGTTTATTCCAAGGTATTTCATTTATTTAGGAGCAATGTAAATAGTATTGTTTCTCTCAGGTATTTCTCACTTTATACTTGGTATATAGGAAAACCACTGATTTTTGAACATGAAAATTTTATCCTACCACTCTGTTAAACTTGTTTATTAGTTTAAGGAGTTTCTTGGCAGAGTCTCTAGGGTCCATGAGGTATAGGATTATATTATTTGCCAATAGGAATAACTTGATCTCTTCTTTTCCATTTCATATCCTTTTTATCTACCTCTGTTGTCTTATGGCTCTTGCTAAGTCCTCGAGTGTATAATGTTGAATGGAACTGGTAAGAGTTGTCAACTTTGTCTACTTCCGGATCTGAGTGGGAATGCTTCCAATTTTTCACCATTTCAGATAATTTGTGCCATAGGCTTGTTGTATATGACCTTTATTATGTTCTTTCCAAAACTTTTTTCTCCAGTCTTTAGCACAAAGGGGTGTTTAATTTTGTCAGAAGCTTATTGAGCATTAATTGAGGATCATGTGGTCTTTGTCTTTGCCTTTGTTTATATGGTGAATTAAATTTATAGATTTATATATATTGAACCAACCTGGTCGTAGTGGATGATCTTTGATATATTTTTGAATTCAGCTTGCTAAAATTTTATTAAGAATCTTTGCATCTGTAGCACACTCTTTTTTAAACCCTTAGACAGGAAAAGCTCTCTGAGTTCAACCAAGTTACACTTATTACAATGGGAGACTAGTGAGGAAGAAAGCCACAACTGGCCAAAGTATAGAATATCAGGAAACCTGGAATGCTAAGCCCTAACAGCCCATCAAAATATTATCCCACACCAAAGCTCAGAAAACCTAGCAAAAGAGAGAACAGTAAGATTGTAAGAGCCTAAAGGTGGGGTGGTATAATGCTGACCGGCACACTCCAGCCATGACAGGGTTGCTATACCTAGGATCTCACTGTAATGAGAACTTCTACCACAAGATCTACAAAATGGTCAACTTATCGACATTTCTCCAAGAACTAACTGGGATCTTAGAAGAACCAACTGCTCTCAGAGAGTGTCTCAGGGGTAGGTTCTAGACAAGGGACGAGGAACCTCCCCACTTAGGATTCTACTCACCTAATAGCCACAGAAAATTCAACAGAAATCTGACTCCCATAGCAACACAGGGGAGTCCTGTGATATACACAAAAAGAGGGGAGGCGGGACAGAATAGGACTGATGAAGGGAGGAGAGGTGGGAGAAGGCTGTGTGGATGGGGAGGGTAGGAGAGGAGAGAAAAAGATAGGTGAAACAAACAAATAAATAAATTGTAAATAAATTTGTAAATAAATAAATTAAATAAACACTGAAAGTTTTGAGGGGATTGGTGAAGGCTTATTCAGTTAAATTTTATCTCTAAGCAAATGTGGTAGGCTAAAGAAAAACATACTCTGGAACGGACATGGATTTTAGAACTAAAGGGAATTTTAGGTAAATTGATGGAATGTTTAATTCCCACCTTTTTGCCTTGCTAACCATATAATGGACAACTATTACTATTTACTTTAATACCATAATTGGAAATTTCATCCATGCAGTTAGATCTTTGTGTCTAGTTGGAATTATCTCCCTTACCCTGAAAAACTGCTTTTAAAATTTCTCATTTTAGAGATCTGCCAACAATAAAACACATTTTTAAAAAATGAAACGAATAAGCAAAAAAAAAAAAAAAAAAAAAAAGGAGGCTAATTATCTAGAGCAAAACTGTATTCATTTACAGTAACATTCATGGGATTAGAGTATCAGCAAGTGGCTGCACAGGTTGCCTGGCCATTGCTGTATGTTGTAAGAAATGTCTGAGGCTGAGATAAGCTAAGCCCTAACAGCCCATCAAAATATTATCCCACACAAAGCTCAGAAAACCTAGCAAAAGAGAGAACAGTAAGCTGCCCAAATGGAATTTGCTTGTGTGAAGGAGATATTAGAAAGAGAAAGGGAGATATAGCTATTAAAAATCTATTTTCCTTTCTTTTCCAGGATCTTTTCCTGGGGTTAAGGTTGAAGAAAGGAGTCCACATGTAATTATTTTTTGAGTTCTTTTCCCTAGTGATGACCTAGTGATGGTAGGTAAAATTGAACTGAGTTTGGCTTCTTATCTTTTTTCTCTTGGGCACAAGGCCTCTTTCCTTCACGGCTGTTCCCTTAGAGCCTGGGAGACTTCAGGCAAGAATGGAGAGAGGAAGTGATACAGACAAAATGCAGACTCATGGCAAAAAATACAGAGTCTGGCACTATCTTGAACCATGTACAATGCAAGCACTTCTTTTTTTAACTGAGTGGAGATGCCACAACAAAAAAGCTGCTGAGGGTGGGGGGGGGTGGGGGTGGGGTTGCCTGCCTTTCTGGTCCTGGTAGGGCAGAGTAAACAAGGAGAAAGTGGAGGCGGTCCATGATGGTTTCCGAATTTGTCCATAGTTCTACACACGTACACACACGCATACATGCACAATTGAATAAATAATAATAATAAAAAAATTAAAAAAACTTCTCTCTACTGTTCCTTCCCTATGCATTTGAGATATGTTAATCCATGGGTCAAAAGATTATGCACATTTAAAGTAAGCAGGTAACTCTGCTTTGAGACATGCCTGCTTTTAATTATACCTGGAGACAATATGTCTGGTCCCACACAGCAAGTAGATGTTACTCCTGCCTTTTCTTTGCTAGCCAGGATGTATATGTTTCACATAATCTGTAAAGAATTTGGCCTTGCTCTCCTTTGGTTGTTTTCCTATAAATACTCATGTATGCTACAATAAAACTGGATTAGATGATGGAGGATATCCTAAGCTCCCTCTGACCCAATGCCTGATCAATTCCTACCGCTCCCACTTCTGTTTCTTACATGTAAGTTTATGTTGATTCTTGGGCCTTGACATCTGCTATACCTGAAAACATGCCAAAGAGATGGGAGGAACCTGTGTTTTTCTTCCCCCAAAAGCCTCTCTCCTTCATTTCAAAAGGCTGAGTGTAAACAGCAACTACAGAGCTTCCATCATGTAAATTGTAAGCCATTCATTTTTTGAGTCATAAGCTCAGAAAGTTAATGAAACTTTTCTTTTCTCTCTATTCTGTGCCTTTTGCTTCCAGAACCTATCTTTCCTGTTATTAAGCACTTTTCACTGTTTCTCTAAAGAATCTAATTCCTTTGCCATGTGAACACTAGCCAATTTCCTAGCCTGACTCCAAAGCATGTCTCTCCCTGTCAACTGCCAAGATTCCCTGTTTGTGTCTGTAGATGTTGTTCCAGTCCTGTGGATTTTCTTTTTTAAAATAAACTTAAACATACTCAATTCTTTTCCCACTTAACTAATTATTTTGTGGAGAAGATGAACATGATGACTGCATCACTAAAAGCAAGCAAAGCTCAAAAGGAGATGAAAAGATGACATCTTCTGGTGTTCCCATATACACTGGATTTTCTTTCTTCATGGTAACGTAAGGTTGGTAGTGGGGGAGACAGTATGGAGTTGAGAAACTCTACAACGGTACAAGTTTTATTTAGAGAATAAAATCTGTGGTGATGGGTTCTTTGGCATTCATTTGGTGAAAGAACCTGAGTCTGCCACTTACTGACCAGGTTAGATATAGGGAAGAAAAGGGGAGAGAGGAGGGAACTGGGATAGTTTTATTTTCTTGTTTTTTTGGGGGGTTCTTCCATCAGATAATTCTATGAAAAGGTTGGAAATTAAAGAACAAGTCAAGGAATTTGAGATGATCAATAGAAGCCTCTAGTAACTTACATTATTATTAGACAAATGGAACTGTCAAGGAGATTTGCTTGAGTTGTATATGTGGTAACTGACCTACTTATGGTAGTCTATGGAAACCAATAAGGCTGGAAAGTTGGGAGTGTAGGAAAGGAGCAGAACATGAAGGGTAAAGAATATTTGAAAGGGTCTGATAATAAACTGTGAAGGAAACAAGTCTTTGTTTCTTAAATCAGGTTAAAGAGGTTGTACGATGTAGTGTGGCTGTGGATTTTATTCTTATTATATAATTGGAAAGGGGAGGCATAGGTCATACGAGACTTCCTGTAAGGGTGGGGGTGTATCATAGTTAGGCACAGATGTCAACTTGACTGTTGAGGGTTTGAGCTCTGGGCACATTTGTAGAGAATTAGTGGTTGAGTTAGGCCCAGAGCAAACCTGCAAGAGATTGTCTAGCTGATGGGGAAGGCCCAGCCCATAGTGGGTGGGACTAGGCTCTGGAATAAAATACAGACATTTGGTTGATGGAGTGGGCATGCTGGTCTGGCAAGTAGGAATTGTCCCTTTCTCAGCTGTTATGTAAAGATGGTGTGGCCAGTTCCCTCAGCTTTGGTGTTGGTGTGAGCTCTCCTGCCAAGTGGCAGATGTAGAGTCCTGCGATAGAAGGTAAAGCTTATTGCTGCAGAGGTGAACCCAGAGTGTTGGATGGAGATGCCAGAATCATGGGACTGCTGCTGAGGACGGCTATGAGTGGAGATTCAGCCTGGTTCAGAGGAACTCTGCTTTTACAACTTTGAGCTGCAAACAGGGACTGGGAATGCCTAGAATCTTTAGCCACCCTAACTACGTAATGAGCAACAGAAGATGGATATTGAAATAAAGGATGTGGTTTTTGATTTTCTGGACTTCGATCTTTTTAATGTTTTCTTATTGTTCAAGATCCTTCTGTCGTAATGTTTTGCCTGTTTTAAGTATTTAACTTATTCTGATTTATATACTCTTAAGGTTAAGAAACATCAAACTTTTAAAATGTTTTAAAAAGTTTTAATGAAAACATTTTAAATTTGTCTAATGAAATGTATTTATATTTTAAAGATAACTTTTAACATCTGTGGGGACAAGGATTGAAGGTTACAATTTAAAAGTGCTATGTTTTGTGTCAAGTTCACAAGGGGTGGATTGTCATAGTTAGGCACAGGTGTCAACTTGACAGTTGAGGGATTAAGTTCTGGGCACATTTGTACAGAATTAGTGGTTGAGTTAGGCTCAGAGCAAACCTATAATATTGTCTAGCTGATGGGGAAGGCCCAGCTCATGGTGGGTGGGACTAGGCCCTAGAATAAAATACAGACATCTGGTTGACAGAGTGGTCATCCTTGTGTACACTTGGACAGAGAGAGGATGTCCCCTCTCTCAGCTGTTATGTAGAGATAGTGTGGCCAGTTCCCTCAGCCCTGGTGTTAGTGTGTGCTCTTTTGTCAAGCTGGACTGAGAACTGTAACAAGTAATCGTAGGAGAAAATAAACCCCTGTTCCCTTAAGCCATTTGATGGTCATTTATCAGTAACCATGCAGGCAAACTGCAACAGGGTGATAATAGTTTTGAGTGAAAGGAAGTCAGTACAGGGTCTATGAGCAGGAACTGAGATGCACTTATGATTTATGTCCTTTTAGATGTATTTTAAATGAAAGTTTTCAGAATCTGTAAGAGACAAGGAGCAAAAACCAAGGTCAAACAGACAGAGGATCAAGAACCCAAGGAAAGAAAGGAGCCTTTCTTTCTCAATACCATTCCCGAGTTGTACTAAGACTGGTTGAACCCTCAAGCATTTTGCTATATCTCATATGGTCTGTGATTTATTGGTATAGAAACAATGTTGTTCCTGGAAGAAACACAAATGTTGCCATGCCTGCGGTAAGGCGATTGTTGGCTGTAGTCAGGGTCTTGTATAGCTGCTGATTATTCTGAAATCTCTTTAAGACCTACTGCTGGCTAACATGAAAGAAATGTCAGTTTGTGAGATTTCCAACCCTGTTGTTCTCATCCCCATTCTGGTAAGAACTCCAGATGTGGCAAGGAGAGGACTTAGTGGAATGGCTCACTTTGCTTTACTGGAAGTAGAGACAAAAATGGTGATTAAGGTGTCAGAGGAATTAAGGAAAGAGAGGTTGAGAATATGACAAGGGGAAATATTTCATTCTAGTTTGTTACAAGGCACAGGTAAGCAATGATCCAACAGATCCAAAATATTCCAATTATTTAATAGGCAAGAGAAGATATGAGGTTAAAGTGAGATATCTTATAAAAACCATTAATCATATTCTGTTTGGGTTTTTGTGGGTGTGCTATGTAGTAATAGGGTGCCCTAATAATACAGTGATTAAGGGAGGTTTTAAGATCTAGGACACTTGGTGGAGAATGAATCAGGTTAGACATAAGTCATCCCAGACTAGGTGAAACACAGTGGGTTGTATAAGTGAAAAGATTTGAAAATGGGAGGGTGTCAGATAGGGGAGATAAAAAGTTATAAGGAGAAAAGGAGAGGGAATGGAATTTGGGACTAAAGGTTGAAAATATAAAGTCACTATATTTACATTTATAGCTTTAAAAATAATAAAAGAAAAAAAGAAATTGGTTGATACAGTGCACCTTCTAGGACAAGTGGGAAGTGTTTACTATCAAAAAACATTTTTTTTTTTATGAGAGTCAGGAGTCTGTTGCAGGTGGAAATGCAGTTGAGAGAGAAGCGATCTGTTGGGAAGACAAAGGTAAGTCCTAAAAAAGGAAAATCAGATCTGGATCTGCGTTTCTGACAGTAAAAAGAGCTCTCTGTGGATTCAGAAACATTAAAGGTAAGTGTCCAGTGAGATGGAGGAAGTCAGGACTTCTTGCACCATATTATTTAGTCGACTTGGTATAATTAGTTTATTCCTAGGCAAAAAGGAAGTAATAGTGAGGTTAAACTGCTCTGGAGGAAGGGAATCAACTGGACAGGTTAAGAAGAAGGAGGCCTTGAGATCCATAAGGGAGCCTGAAGGCAAAACTCACCCCAGTCTGGAAAGGTCCCTTAAGTACACACTGGGGAGGTTTTAAATCTGGGGGAGAACCATAAAAATGTTGATGCTAGCTTATTTTTGAATATCTTCATCTTCATTCCAAAGGTCTTCCTTTATAAACTCAAGTTCAGGGGTGTCATTTTGGGTAAAGTGGATTGCTTAAAGAGATTATTTAGGAATTACTTGGAGTTGAGAAGATTTCACTAGCAATTTGTGAGAGGCAGAGGTGAATGCAGCAGGAGGAAGATATGGATAAATTGTGGGCTTTAGAAGTTGGGTAATCAGGGCTACTGTTTAGTTAAAGTAGACAGGTAGTAAGACACCACATGAAAGAGGAACAAAGAAAAAAGTTAGGTGCTTTCAGGATGGATCATAGGACTTCTCAGTTTCTTGTATAACTACAAGAGATCAGTTGATTTATTTGCAGTGGGATTGGACCTGTGAAGGTAGAGGTATAAGTAGATGGTGTTGGGATTCAGATCATGACAGGATACTTCCTCAGGAATAAACCTTAACCCAGCCAACTTGAACATATTCAGGAGGCTGTGGACATACCTCATGTCTTTCATAAGACTGAGGAAAGTCATAACCATAGAGATTCTCTGGAAAGCTACAGGGAATGCGGAAAAGCTAATTAGAGCCTGAGGAGATAGGAGAAGAAGGCAACTGTCAAGCCTGAAGAAAGAAATATATATGATAAGAAGACAGCAGTTGAGTAACTGCATGGATTAGCTCATGCTTTACTATTTTTAGTAACAAGTCAAACCATATATATGTAGGCACTCCTGAAAAATGAAACTTGTTCTTCCTTGAAACGTTTCCAAATTCTCTGTCTATCATTGCCTTCCAATCCACGTTTCTCTCACCAGTGCTATCTCGCTTGAGACAAGATAAGTCATCAGAAATGTTAGAAACTTATGGGCAGAGGAACTGATTTTATCCTTCAGAAAGTAGACATAGATTCATACAAAGGCTGAATAATGTAAACCTTGTACAGAGAACCAGAAGAAGCTGGACATGTTTCAAGATGACTGCGTCAGTATTCATGTTGGTTTCAATTTAGCAACAGCTACAGTGATGGGCAAAGTTTAGTAACTGAAGAGCAGTAAGCCTTGTGGAGGTTGAAGAAATCAAGATTTGTGCAGTAGATTTCTTCAGAAGATTGTCAGTGGGGTCAGAGGCCATTTTTAACTTGTAATGGTGAATTCAGTGAGGGGTATCTTTTACTTTGGGTGCTCGATGTAGTACCAGACTTCAGGAACTGGTTCTTCTAATTTTACTGTTATTTTACATAGTGTATCTATTGTGTTTTAAAGGGAACATTAAAGATTTCCCAACACACTGGACCCATAATAGGCAACTATGTTTTGGGGGGTAGGTCCTTCCAATTAATCCATATCCTTAGAGAAATTAATGCCCTTTTACTACCTGTCTGGGTGAAAATTCCCTATAATGAGCTTCCCTTGACTTTTCTTTTTTTAAATTTTTTTATTATTATTATTTATTCAATTGTGTGTGTGTGCGTATGTATGTGTGTGCGCGCGTGTGTGTGCATGTGTGTGTGTGTGTGTGTGTGTGTGTGTGTAGAACCACGGACGAATTCGGGAACCACCATGGACGCCTCCACCTCCTTCTGCCCTGGGATTCACAGGCTCCGCCCTACCAGGACCAGAAGCGCAGGCCGCCCCCACTTCCGCCTGGCGTCTATATGTGGGATCTGGGATCCGAACTCAGGACCTTCCGCCTGCAAGGCAGAGGCGTAACCCCTGAGCCACCTCTCCAGCCCCCCCCCCCGACTTTTCTTATCTCATTAGTTACTACAATTATTCTAGGATCAATTTTTGTGTTAGATGCTCTAATGTCAGCAGACTATTTGTGGGATACTGGACTTAGAAAAAGCAAAGGATGTTACAAGGAAAGGAGGGAAATACCACAACTGTTAAGCCCAAATACCAGTTGGTTTCTTTTCCTAAATCACTGGTGATTATCAGAAATGCATCAGTAAGCTGTAGAGGATGCTCTCAATTATTAAAGATGATACCTGTTGCCTTTCCTTTCTTTCAATATGAGAAACAAGCTCTCAACAGCATGAATGCCGAAGTACGTAGTGAGAAATGGAACTTCTCTGATTTCAAAATCTAAGGAAAAAAAGCACTTTTTTGCAATGCTTGAATGGTCTATAAATGAAAAGATCTGGAGGTATGACCACCTGAGGGAAGTAATTGCAATTATAACTCTTCTGTTATAAAAATAGATAATGATCAGAGGCTCCTTTTATATAAAACTTTTATGTCTTTAGCACTAATGTCTGTGCTCGATGTAGTACCAGACTACGCTGGTTCACTTATGACAGTCTCTCTGACTAGTTAGTTTCTTAGAATGGTTAGTAGAGAAAAGGAATGCCTGATATTTTTCTGCATCTGACCTAGGCATAATGTGGAAGATTAAAAAAATACTTGTCCACAGGAAAATGTCAACCATGATACTATATTATCTTATAATTTGAATTTTTTTGTAGGCAGGGAGGATACTTACTCATCTATAAGTTTTTCAGGTTGCCTGCTAACATTTCCAGAACATACTAACTGATGGCAGTATAAAATATACACTATATTGACAAATTGACTTGGGTATTACACTCAATAGGAAGTTGGCTCTGAGATGAGATTTGGGGCCTAATTACTTCAGATGCAAGTACGTGTGTCTCAAATTATTCTCCAAAACCCCCTTCTTGAGCTATTTTGTTGACACCTGACCTACCTTGGAACAAGTACATTTGGCCAATGCCCTATGTGACAGCGCGTCTTTCCTCTTTGGGGCTCTGCTTTGAGTCTGAGTTGTAATGAAAGGTGGAGGGCATCCAGAACCTATCTATGTCTAAAACAAATAGCCTCAGTTCTGTCTGTCAGAATAGAAAGAAATAAAACTGCTCCTGCCTTTGAGACTTCTCAAAAACCTGGTGAAGACCATTTTCCAAAGAAGCTGTCTTGCTGTTGCCAAGGAGGATGACTTTAATTAAAGCTGAAAGGGTCTGATCCTCAGCAGTCCTTGTCATAGATGTTGAAATTTCAAGTTATCTATGCCAAGAGTAGGAATCATCAAATGTATGTGTTTTTACTCCAAGAACCTTAAACTGATTTTCAGAGTTTGTTAGTTGATGACTTCAGTGCCAGCTATGGCCCTTTCTATTCCTGTCAAAGGCAGTATGGGACAATAGAATTAGTTTCTGAAATTACCTCTTTATACACAATTTAGAATTTTCACTAACTAATCCTCTATGCTCAAACCTTAATCCCCTGTATAATTATGAATCTAAGGAATTTTCTTGATTTTGTGGTTTTTGGTTGGACCTTGTATGAAAGGCTGGCATTATTAAGGGCCCTCATCAACTGAAATACTTCTCAGTGCTTATCTATACTGGGCCATCATCTCTCTCAGTCTGTTCTTCCACACTCTGAATTAGTGCTGAAGTATGCAGCGCTTGATAAGGTAAGCTGAGTCTGCATTCTGTTGGGCCTTGTCACTTTGACAATCTGTACCTCAGAGCATTGTTCTGTACCTTCTTGCTCTCTTTTAGCCTTTTGGAAGACTGCTCCTTTTCTTCTAAGAATTTTACTCTGACCCTTCCTCTGGTGTTTGGTCCTTTTGGCCTCTATGCAAAAACACGATCCTCCCTGTTTTTCTACTGAGTCACTTGTATATTTTATTTTTCTGCTGACTCATTGCTCTTCACTCTGACATTATTCTTCAGGATACTTGCTTGTCACTTCTTGTCTTTGTAAAGATAACAGTTTTTGTGGATATAATGTTTTTTTTCTTTTCTTTCTAAGTTTGCTAGTTTTACCAAATTTCCTTGCGAGACTAACAAACTCCCACTTACCCAAGGACTCCCTATTGAACTGTCTTATGCAGAACTTTAAATTTTTTGGGGGAGGGGGTCTAAAATAAAAATGACTTTCTTATGCAAATCAAAACTTCCCTGAGATATCATCTCACCCCGGTCAGGATGGCAAAAATCCACAATACAAACAACAACAAATGCTGGAGAGGATGTGGAGAGAGGGGAACTCTCCTACATTGCTGGTGGGAATGCAGGCTCATACAGCCACTCTGGCGAGCCGTCTGGAGATTCTTAAAGAAATTAAAGATTGAAATACCATATGACCCTGCTATTCCACTTTTGGGAATAACCCCCCATGCAGCAGAGGTTCACCTCGATAGCACAAGCATGACCATGTTCATAGCAGCACTGTTTACAATAGCAAAGTCATGGAATTAACCCAAATGCCCAACAGTTGACGAGTGGATAAGGAAACTGTGGTACATCTATACAATGGAGTACTACTCAGCCATCAAAAATGATGAATTACTGGAATTTGCCGGGAAATGGATGTCATTAGAAACAATTATATTAAGTGAAGTATCCCAGACCCAGAAAATTAAGCGCCGTATGTACTCCCTAATAGGTGGCTCCTAGTACCAAACCCACCCAGCCCACCTTGAGACACTCAAAGGGGGTGACATACAATGCCCATCAGGATGGAGTGACGGGCATTGCAGAAGCAGCAAAACTGCAAAAGAAAATCAACAAACCACAATCCAGAACTTCAGAGACTCTATATCAACCACCTAGAACTAGGCCAGACTAATCTCTCCCCATCCTGAAGCTCAGGGACATTTGCGGAAGAGGAGGCGGTGAGATTGTAAGAGCAAAAGGATGGGAGGAGCAATGATTTGCAAGATACTCCACACAAGTTAGGGCCGAAGCAATCATAATTGGACTTTGCATGACCTGAGTATTACATGCCATAGACCTCATAAAGTCTAGCATCTGCTAAAGGCACCAAGATCCTTGGAGGCAAAGGATTGACAGCCACAATAGTGTTCCTATGCTTAAGGGGAACATGAGAAAGCGTTCAGGGAAAGGCCACTGGGTCCTTGTAGGTCATCGGAGAGGAGGGTCCAGAGGAGAGTCAGGCATGCACAATAAAGGACTCTCTGGGAATTGGGGGGGAGGCACTGGGGGATGGGGAGGGAGAGGTGAGGGGAGAAAGAGCAGGGGGTTGGGAGAGGAGGAGGGAGGGAGGGAACTGGTGTACCTATTAAGGTTGTATGAGCAGAAATAATAAAAAATGTATAAAAAATTTTAAAAAATGACCTTCTTTTTTTTTCTCATACATTTTATTTTTTTTCCCAATCATACAAGCTCAGTAGATATCCCGGTCCTCTCCCTCCCTCCTCTCTTCCCCAGTCCCCCTTGAACTCTCCCCCCTTTTCCCCTTCCTTTCACTTCCTTACTCTAGTGAGGGGTAAGGACTCCGTGGCATAGAACAGAGTCCTTTCTTGGGCTCCCTATTAGTATGGGAACTCTATTATAACTGATTTGCCTCTAAGAGGATCCTACTGCCTGGAGCCTTCTCTCATGATCCATGCTAGACTTTGGGGGGTCATTGACATGTCAGCCATTGTGCAGGTCAGGCAAAGCAAAAGAACTTTCTTTTGCAACACTGTCTGGCCACAATACAAACTCGACAACAATAGCCATTTGCCAAAAAATGGAACTTTTGATTTCAATTTCACAGACTTAAAAGGCTTAAAAGAGGGGGCGGCAAGATTGTAAGAGCCTAAAGATGGGGAGGACCAATGATGTGGAAGATGCTCCACATGAGGTGGAGCTGCAGTAGCCATAATTGGACTTTACATAACCTGCACAATGACTGACATGTCAACGACCCCCCAAAGTCTAGCATGGATCACAGACAGTGCGATCCTTGGAGGCAAGGGATTAACAGTCATAATTGTGTTCCCATACTGACAGGGAGCCCAAGAGAGGGCTCCCGGGGCCATACCGCTGAGTCCTTGCAGCTTACTAGGGTGAGGACTCAGAGGGAGGTTTGGCATTCACACAGAAGGATGCTCAGGGGGATGGAAGGAGGGAAGGGGAGGGACTGAGAGAGGGGGAGGAAGGGAGATGAAGGGAAGGGTAAGGGTGGGAGTGCAGGGGAGGACTGGAAAGGGGTGGAGGGAGGGAGAGTACCGGGGTACCTATTGAGCTTGTATGATTGCAGGGAAAAGGGAAATTAAAAAAAAAAGCTTCATGTAATACTGTGAAAAGTGATCTGAACTTTCATTCTTAATAACCTATTTCCATTTCTGAAATGACCCTCCTCCTCTCTGCCAGGCCTATGTAGTTTTTCAAATTTTATTACTCTAAGAAAAACCTGTTGAAGACCACAACTTCCAATGTGGAGAAATAAGCCTAAAGCCACTGTCTGTCTCCCAATCTACTTCCTTAAACTTTTCAATAATCTTCTAGCCTTTCTAGAACTTCCTTCTTCCTGTCCATACCTATACCTTTTCCCCTTAATACCTCAAGCTATTTTCTCCTACTTCCCTAATGACCAGTGCATTGAACTTACAATCTCTCTATTGCTATACTTGGGACAAAGAAATTGCTTATAATTTCTCTTCTTGAGCTACTTCGGAACAAAGAACTTTTGTTTTACTACTCCTTAGGAATTTCTCAAGGTTCCTTCTCTCCCTATACCAATCTCCCTTCAAGTCTACTATTCCCACAGGAGTTTCCCAAGTTTCACACTTTCCTTATGCTTTTTAATGTCTTTCTCTCACCCCAAATTTTCCCCTTTTTACTACTAGTTCAAAGCTCTTATGGACTTCTTTGTAGATGCATTCATTAAATATACTAACTTAGATACCAAATTCAGAGCAAGAAAATTTTGTCTACATACACACCGTTTCACAGTTTTCTTCAAATGTTAAGAAAAAGCTCGAAAGAAAAAAAAAAAAACCCTGAGGAATGGCCTGCCAACCTCTCAAAAAGATCCCATTAAACTGACCTTTAAGGATTTAAAAAATATATAGAAAGAATTAAAACAAAAGTGGAAATGAGATCAGGTAAATATCAATCAATGGCAAATGCTATGTAGACAGAAGAAATTCTCCCACTCCCTGCTTTCAAGGCCCTGATACAAATATAGCCAAGTGGAACTTTTGGGCCAGATGCTGCCCAAATGCTTCAGCTCTACCAATACCTTGTCCAAGGTGCAATTTTAGGGGACATTATAAATTAGATTTCTCTATAGTCTCTAGATTAGTTTTTATTACAAGCCCTGCATCAGAGCTGAGGTCTGGGGAGCCTCACTGGGCCTTTACCCTATTTTTAGGTTTTGGTGGCTTCTTCAGACTTTTGCCCTTCTTCCAGGAATTTGGTGACCCTTCCTTTTCCTGAGCTCTTTTCCCAGCTACTGGGGTTCTGGACTGTACTTTCTGGGTTCTGTCCCTAACCATTATGCTTCCTCATTTCTTTCTTCCTGGTAAGTTTCCAGGTTCTTTGGAAACACTATTCACTAGTCTTTGTGCCATGATTCCCAGTGTTGGGTAAGGAGATAACTACCAGACTTGTAATTGAGTCCATCGTCCTGATTCACTGACTTCCTATGATACTAGGATGACAAGGTTTAAATGCAAGTTGTCTCCCCAGACTCATGTGTGTGAATCCTTAGCGGTGTTATTATTTAAGGAAAGTTATGACATCTTTAATAGGTTGTGTCTTGGTGGAGGAAAATTGTTTTAGTGGTGGGCCTTGAGGTCTGGTAGCTTGACCCTGCTTTCTCTGGTGCTGTTGTTCACTTTGTCTTTTTATGGAGATGATGATATGAACCGGTATCCTGTTTCTTCCCCCAATCAAATGCCATCATCTATGCAATTACTGCCATAATGGACTTTGAGTAATGTCTTTGAAACTGTAAGCCAAATAAAGTTTTTTTTCCCCTAACTTTGTTATGTATGAGTATTGTCTCATAGCAAACGAAGAGCAACTGCAACAGAAATTGATACCGAGAAGTGGAATGTTGCTGTATGACTAAAAGCATTTTGTGTGAAAATGTAAAATATGATGTGAAATGGAGAAAATTTGGGAGAGAAGTATGGTCATTGCTATGATGAGACAACTGAGCCTTTGAATCTACTTTGTGGAAGAAATTTAGAGTATTTTGGAACTTTGGGCTATGAAAGTCATGACATTTTGGAGACAAAATTTGTTGGACTTTGAAGAGAGTAATGCTGAGAGAGATGTTGTCAGTGGAGGCCTGATTTATGATGGTCCAAAAGAGAACAATAACTGTTTTGGGAATTCAACTAGGATCAATTCAAGTAATATTTTGGTAAAGGAAATGATAGTACTTTTATTCAGATCTGAAATGAAAAAGAGCAATTCAGGTAGAAAGAAATAAAAACTAAAAAATTTGATGAGGAAAATTAGATGGACAAATTTAAAGTCTTGAATGAGGAAAATGCAGATAGAATAATTGCATTTATTGTCATACAGGTTAGGTCCATTGATGAGCCAAAACCTGTTTTAACACTGTAATAATAATAAAAAAAGGCAGACCTTCACCAATGGTACCAGCCCATAAGAATGCAAATTCTGTTGGAAGGAGAGAGTATAAGGTCAGATCTCAGGAGCTTTATACTTCTTTAAAGCGGTTGCCCTGGGAATAACCTCCCCAGTGTCAGCACAAAGATGAAGTCAGCTAAAGTATAAATAGGCCAGTTTTGATCTCAAGGTTATAATGTTAGACCTAAAGGGCCGAAGTCCAAAGGCCACCAGGAAGTGGACCCCCACAGAATACTCATAGACACAGGTTCGATGCAAAAGCAAGAGGATTTTATTCCAGCGCGCTGGGGTCGCCCCATACGCGAGAGGGAGAGACAACCCCGAGCTCAAGAAGCATACACTTTTTATACCCTCCTCGCAGGGAGGTTACTCATGTTTACAGAATTATTGGCTATCATATTAGTTACAATAATAGTACAAAGGCTTTGGCGGTATTTAGCATAGCTGCACATACTAGACCTTGAGAGGGAATTGGGGAGGGGGTAAGTGGGCTCAAGCGACATCTGCATGTACTGAAAACATCTCTCCGAGACCTT
Source organism: Typhlomys cinereus (assembly GCA_023101885.1). Lineage (NCBI taxonomy): Eukaryota > Metazoa > Chordata > Mammalia > Rodentia > Platacanthomyidae > Typhlomys > Typhlomys cinereus. The sequence goes on along the minus strand of JALPQD010000003.1, from coordinate 3,357,522 downwards.
GAAAGGGGGAAGATTCCTGGAACCAACTTTGGTCTGATATCTGAGTCTGGACGGTTTGGCATCTGGCCCTCTCACAAGGACCTTGAGAGGGGAGATGTTTTTCAGTCTCTAGCCACCTGTTGTTTTTAGAACTCTGAAAACTGCTGACCACCAAGCTGTTAGTCATCCTAACCCAAGGACATAAACATTTCTGCCTTTGGGTCTGTTTAAAAATTTCTTTTCTTCCACAATAACAGGACTGGCAATGTTATTCTCATAGTACTGGTTTTGGAGCCATCAAGGTTGCAAGATTCAGGATGTCAGATATTCCTCCTCCACAGTTTCAGAGAAGAGCTGAGGCCAAGAAGTGTATGGTAGAATGAGATAACCTGTGAGTAGGCCCCAAGGGACCGTTATGTGATGTGGTTGAAAAATGTTTTGCGTTTGAGATATGAAGATGTTAGAGTCAACAGACAATGTGATACATCTGTCAAGAGGGAGCATTTACCTAGGAAGAGCCAACCCAAGAGATGTATGCTGCAGTGAGACAAAAACCCTTTGGAATTTGGAAATTACCCTGAGGTAATTTCAAAGGTTCACCTGCCTATTATTCAATTTTGGAATGAGAATGTTTATGCCACTGAATGTTGGAAGTATGCAACTTGTTTTTTGATTTTGCAGAAGGTCACAATTAAGAGACTACCTTGAGTTTCAAAAGAGGACTTTAGACTTTGGACTTTAAACTGTTAATACTGCTGTAGTCTATAGGGACTTTTAAAGTTAGACAGAATGTAGTTGGCATTGTGTACTTGATCTTAGTCAAAAGGCTGAGAAGTGATGTGATTGGGGTTGTGAAATGACCGTAAACCTATGGAGATCAAAGGATAGAATATAATGATATGAATGTGAGTTGCTTTCACACCAATCCTAGGATCATGTGCTTGAATCTTTAGCTAGTGTAATGTTTAGAGAAGGCTGAGAGACCTTTGAGTGTTATACCTTAGTCATATGGTAATGCAATTTCTATCTTTTTGAGGAATCTCAGCAATTCTGACTGGAGCAAGATGAAAAGTGGTTTTAACTTGAATTTCTCCGATGGCTAAGAGGTTCAACACCTTGTTTTAAAATTTTTTTAGATATTTTAATTTCTTCTTTTAAAAAGTTTTTTTTTACTATAAATATCATTTCAATTGGATTGTTTTTTTTCTTGATGTTTGAGCTTTTGAGTTCTTTGTATAATCTGAACAGAATCTTCTGTCAGATACATAGTGAGCAAAGATGGTCTCCCATTCTATGGGTTGCTTTTTTTCTCAATTAACACATATTTTGTAGAAGTCTTTTAATTTCATGAAATCTCGCTCATTAATTATTGGCTTTCTTTCCCAAGTGAATGGAATCCTATTCAAAAAGCACTTTAGCTAGTCCTGTCACTTAAATTGTAGTCCCTATTCTTTTATCTAGAATCTTCAGAGTTTCATGTTTAACCTTGAGATCTTTGATCCATTCTGAGTCAATTTTCACAAAGGATAAGAGGACAGATAAGTGTCAAGTTTCATTCCTTTACACAGATTTATCCAATTTCCCTGACACCTTTTAGTGAAGATTCTGTTCTTTCTCTAGTGTGTATTTTTTGCACCTTTATAAAAAAATCAGGTTTCTTTAGGTATATAAGCTTATGTCTGTTTTTTGCACCAATCCCATGTTGATTTTATTACTATAGCTCTAAAACCTAGCTCACAGTGAAGTTTATTCATAGCTCTGGCTGTGCTTTTTATCTCTCAGTCTTGTCTTGACTATTATTTGGGTTTTCTTCTACTTCCATGTGAATTTTAAGATTTTTTTTCTAATTTCTGAAAGATTGCATTGGAATTTTAATTGGATTGAATTGAACCTGTTTATTGCCTTTGGCAGGCTGATCATTTTTACAATAGTTATCCTACCAATTCATCATGATGGGAGTTTTCAACAACTTTTGATATGTTCTTTACTTTGTTTCTTCAATGTTTTAAAGTTTTAAAACTATGTTCCTTGGTAGTTTTATTCCATAGTATTTTTTTTAAATGAAGCTATGTTAAGTGAGATTTTTCCTTCATTTTTTTCTCAGTTTGTTCATTCCTGGCACATAGAAAGACTACTGATTTTCACCTATTAATTTCGTATCCTGCCACTTTAATAGGTTTATTAGCTCTAGATGTTTTGCATAGATCCTTTGGGCATCTCAAGTATAAAATCATATCATCTGTAAATAGGGATAGTTTAAGTTCTTTCTTATTTGTAACCATTTTTTCTCTCTCTCTTCTATCTCTCATTTTATAGCTTTAGCTAAGATTTCAATCACAGTATTGAACAAGTGTGTAGACAATGGATTGCCTTCTCTGTTTCCTGATCTAGGAGAAAATGCTTAATTTTTTTCATTGTTCAGGATATTTGTACAGGCTTGTTGAAAATAGCTTTTATCATGTTGATACATGTTCTTTTCATCCCTGTTGTCCTCAAGGCCTTTATCATGAATTTTGTCAGACCTTTTTTCTGCATCTATTGATAAGAATATGTGATTTATTTTTTGAGTCCATTTATGTCATAAATTACATTTATTGGTTTATGTGTGCCGAATCATCCTTGTGTTTCCCAAACAGACCTGAAATGGTCATGGTGAATGGTCTTTTTGATATAAGTTTTGACTCAGTTTGCAAGTCTATCACGGATCAAGGGGAAGAAGGCTCCAGGCAGTAGGATCCTTAGAGGCAAGAGGTTAAACAGCCATACTAGAGTTCCTACACTATCGGGGAGCCCAGAAAGTGGCTCCTGGCTATGCCACTGAATCCTGAATTCTCACTAGGGTGGAGGACTCAGAGGGAGATTTGGCATTCACACAAAAGGATGCTCCAAGGAATGGGTGGGAGGCACCAAGAGAGGCAGAGGGAGGAAGAAGGGTAATAGGAGAAAGAGGAGTAACAGGAAGGGGGGATGGGGGGAGGGTGCAATGGAAACAACTGGGGACGGGAGGGGAGAAGGAGAGGACCAGGGTACCTATTGAGCTTGTATGATTAGGAAAAAAAAAATGGAGAACATTTTAAAAATCAAAAAGATCAGTCACTGTAATCAAGTAGGTTTTATCCCAGGCACACAAGGCTGATTCAACATATGTAAATCAATAAATGTAATCCATCACATAAAAACATTCTTTATATTTTATTTGTTTGTACATGTGTGCATGTGTGCGTGTGTGTGTGTGTGTGTGTATGTGTGTGTGTGTGTGTATCAGAGGATGCTGTGTGTTGCTGTGGAGGATCAAGGTCATTTCAGGAATATCCTGGATAGCATCTTCTTCCTTTTTGCTTCACTCTGGAGTTTTCCAGGGCTCTGGACACCAGGGCTGAAAGTATAGGCTGCATTTCTATCTGTATTTTTACATGGGACCTGTGATCCAAACTCAGGATCTTCTGCTTGTGAGGCAGAGTCTTAACCTCTGAGCCATCTCTTCAGCTCATAGTTTGAAAATATTTTGTTGAAAATTTTTGCATCAGTGTGCACAGTGATATGGGCCTATAGTTTCTCTTTTTTGGATGTGTCTCTATTTGCTTTGTGATCAGAGCAATATGTGTTTCATATAAAATTTCTTTCTTTCAGAAATGTTCTGTCATTTTCTATTTTGTGAAATACTTAAGGTATTAAGATTTTTTTTTCAAAGGTCTGAACATATTCTGCAATGAATCCATCCAGCCCTAGTGTTTTTTTGTTGTTGTTGTTGTTGTTGTTGTTTTGTTTGGTTTGTTTGGGAGATTTTTGATTACTGTTTCTATCTCATTGCTTGTTGTAGGTTCTTTTAAATTGTTGATTTCATCTGAATTCAACTTCAGTAAGTCATATGTATTTATAAATTCATCCATCTCTTTTAGATTGTCCATTTTAGCAGGAAATAAATTTTTACGATTCTCTGAATTGCTTCAATATTTGTTGTATTACCTCTATTTTCATCTTTTATCTAATTTGGCTAAGAGCATGTTTATTTGTTTATCTTCATTTCATGGATGCTTTGTATTGTTTCTAACTTCCATTTCATTGGTTTCTGACTTGATTTTGATGATTTTATCCAATTTACTGCTTTAAAAAATTTTTTTTCTTGGGCTGGAGAGGTGGCTCAGGGGTTAAGCCTCTGCCTTGCAGGCGGAAGGTCCTGACTTCGGATCCCAGATCCCACGTATAGACGCCAGGCGGAAGCGGGGGTGGCCTGCGCTTCTGGTCCTGGTAGGGCGGAGCCTGTGAATCCCGGGGCAGAAGGAGGTGGAGGTGTCCATGGTGGTTGGCGAATTCGTCCGTCGTTCTACACAGACACAGACACACACACGCACAGACACACACGCGCGCACACACATACACACGCATATGCACACAGTTGAATAAATAATAATAATAAATTTTTTTTCTTGTTTTCTGGAGTCTACAGTAAATACTTTTGTGATGAATTTTTTACATAGACATTTAGCACTATCAGCTTTCCTCTTTGTGTGTGTGTGTATTTATGTGTACCAGAGGACTCTTGATTGTATCTGTGGAGACTCAAGGTGACTTTGGTCCCATTCTGGATTTCTCTACCTCCTTATTTCTTTGATCTGGGCTTTCCTAAATTCAGCCCTCCAAGGCTGGAATCACAGATGTCATCATTTTAAATATTTTAAATAGAATCTGGGGATCCATTTCTCTCAGCCCTAGTTTTCTCTTAAAACAGCCTTCGTTTTGTCCTATAGATTTGATATGTTGTGTTTTAATTTTCATTGTATTCTAGGAACTTTTGAATTTCCTTCTTGATTTTTTGATAACCCATTTATTATTTAATAGTGTTTTGTTTGGTCTTCATGAATTTGTGTGCTTTCTGTTCTTTCTCTTATTGTAGATACATAGCTTTAATCTAAGAAGGTCACAGATAGGTTAAAAGAATTTATAATATTTGTATCTCTTAGTGTCTTTAGAGACGTTCCATAGGCTGTTGAGAAGAATGTGTATTCTTGAGTGTTTGGGTGGAATGTTCTGTGGGTGTCCGGAAGATCTATTTGATTTATGCTTTCAATTAACTTCAATGTATTTCTGTTCAGTTTTTGACCAGCTGGCTTGTCTACTGGTGAGAGTAGGGTTTTTGAAGTCTCTACTATCACCATTTTTGTGTAGTTTGCTGTTTTATATCTAATAGTGTTTTTGAATTGAATTTGAGCGAGTCTGTATTGACACATATGTATTTAGAATTGCAATGTTTCCTTATGACATCGTTTTAACTACTATGTTGTAACTCAATTTATTATTATTATTATTATTAGTTTGAAATATGTTTTGTTTAGTATTAGAATAGCAACTGCTGGTTGATTCCTGGTTCTACTTACTTAGAGTACCTCTCAGCCTAAATGATGTTTATTTATAATGATGAGATAAGTATTTTGGAGATAGCAAATTAATAAGTCCCATTTTCTAATTCAATATGCTAACCCATGTTTTTTTGATTTCAGGTTTGAGCTTTCGTATATAAACATTATTGAAAAACATTTATTGATTTTTTTCTCATTTTAATTATTTTTGTGGTATTTGTCCTTTGTTCAAGTAGCTATTGTGTTAGAGTTGGATTTTCTCTCTTGGATGTGTTTATCCTTCTCTTTAGACTTAAATAATCCTTTCAGCAAACCTTTAGCTCTAATTTGACAGTTTTATAGTCTTTTAGCCTTTTATCCTTTTCATTCAAGGAAAATTTTTCTTTCATATTATTTACTACCTATAATTTGTATGTTATTTATAAATTATAAATTTTCCTGAATACCTTCACGATTTCAAGTTTTTTTGTCAAAAAGTTAGTTATTGTTTGGATGGAATTGTTCTTATATGTGACTTGGACATTCTATTTTTTTTTTTGCAGATTATAATAGTATTGGTACTTTTGCTGGTATTTCTAGTGGAGATCTCAGGGTTTGTTCCTATTCTCTTTGTTTTTTATTTTAATATTGTTAACACAAATATAGTGAATTTATATTTATACTCTTTAGTTCCAAATCCTATCTCCCTTCTTTTCCCCTTGCATCCCTTCATCTCTCCTACCCGACTCCCTCCTATTTTAAAATTTTTCACTCTTCTGACTCACTGTGTTTCATTTAGTTTGTCTTTGATATATGCCTGAAATGATCCATGCTCCAGCAATAGATCAGTGGGTATAGCATCAAGGAAAGCATCCTCCATTTTTTTTCTCCATCAGATTTAGCCTTTATCAGTCTCTTAGAGAGGTGTGAAGCTTCTAGAGATTTTTCTGCTTTCATTGGTGAGGTGCCAATGAGACAGTTCCTGTGTAATTCTTGTGTAAGTGGACATATCTGTCATGAAATCTTGTATATCACAACCCTGTCATGCCCATCACACTCCTACTTCAGGCTCTTACATCTTACTGCATCTTCTTCCTTAATATTCCCTGAGCCTTGGGGTGAGAGTAGGTGAGGCATAGATGTCCTGTTTAGGGACAAGCAGTCTGCAGTCACTTATTTTCTGCATTGGTGGGCTGTGTTTTCACTAATAGACACTTTCTATTGTAGAAGAGTTTCTAGATTGAATGCTGAGTGCTCTTCAATTCTGTAAGTATAATAATAGGTATTTACAAAGCAGTTTGGTGTACTGTTTTCCTGGCTATACATTCATAGTCTGCTCTTCCTTTGGGGGCTATGTCTTTCTATTTCAAATGTTCTTGCTCTAATTTACAGTAACAGGAATGTATTCCATTCTGACCAGCAGGCCTTAAATCTGATCACAAAGCTATTGGGTGTCTTCTTGATATTCATGCTACTCTTACACTGATGATCGCTTGCTGCCATAGTGGTTGTTATTGCGACTTGCAGATTTTACGCAATAATGAGGACTTTGCTTGTTTTTCTCCTCTAGAGCTTCCATAGTACTCTTTGATACTGTGTAAGCTATCCAGCAAGGAAGAATCCTCTAGATCAGTTCTAACTGATGTTTTTTGCTGATGTCCTGTGGTTCATGTATGTTTCATCTCCAGTAATGGGATCCTTTTTTCAGTTTTTGGATAGCAAATAAGAACATTGGCAAAAGATATACTGTTTGGAGGGGTCTTTGAGATCTCTCTGATCAAAACTTATTAGGAAGTACCGCTTATCTGTTGCTGCTAGCATTGTTTTAATTGTCACTGGGATCCACATGGAGCATCCTAGGCACTTTTTGCTTTGACCTGTTTTCCTCTCTGTACTTCTCTGCACAGGGACTGTCTTTCTTGTTGATTTTTTTAGGTGTTTGCTGACATATGAATAATATAGGAGGTCCTGATCTGGTCTCATCCCACAATCTTAAGGAATTTTTTCTTTCAGTCACTCATCCCTTCCTCTTATCTCCCCTAGGTATTTTCTCTCATAATCTCTCCCTCATCATACCAAACATTATATCCTGTATCTCCCCTACGGAAGTCTTCAATCTAACCTTCCCATCCCATGCTAGCATCCACATAGATGAAATGCAGAGAGAAATGCAAGTGTTTGTCTTTCTGTGTCTGAGATAACTCAATCAATATTATGTTTTGTAGTACCATCCATTTACCAGCAAATTCCTAATCTCATCCTCCCTAATGGCTTAATAGTATTCTATTGTGTATGTGCACTACATTTTCATTTCCCATTCCTTTGTTGATGGGCATGTTGACGGATACCTTTTTTTTTTTTTTCTGCTATTGTGGATAGAGCAAGGAACATAAATGAACAAGTGTCTTTGTAATAGGATGTAGAGTCTTTTGGGGATATTTTCAGAAGTGGTATAGCTTGGTCATATGGTAGCTCCATTTTTAACTTTCTGAGTAACCTCCATACTGATCTCCAAACTGGCTATACTAGTTTGTACTCCCACCGGCAATGAGTAAATATTCACTTTTCTCCACACCCTCGCCAGCATTCTCTGTTGTTTGATCTTAGCTATTCTAATCAGGGTAAGATGTTATCATAGGGTAGTTTTAATATTAATTTCTCGGATGACCAGGCAAGTTGAGCATCTTTTAAGTTATGTGTTTGATATTTGAAGTTCTTTCTATGAGAAGTCCCTATTTAGTTCCAAGGATAGTTATAAATTGAATAGTTTGCTTTCCTGGTGCTTAGCTTTTTGAATTTTTTGTATAATCTGGAAATTAATCCATTGTCAGGATTAAATATCTAGCAAAGATTTTCTCCTAATCTGTGGGTAGTGTTTTTGCACAATTAACATTTTCTTTCACATAGCAGGAGCTTTTTAATTTCATGAAGTCCCAATTGTTCATTATTGGTCTTAGTTCCTGGCATTTGGGGTTCTGCTTAGAAATCTTTACTTAAGCCTATCAATTCAAGTGTACTTCCTACTCTTTCTTCTAGCAGTTTTGGATTTATCATCGAGGTCTTAGGTCTTTTTGAAGTTGATTTTTGCTTAAGTTGAGAGGTAGCAGTCAATTTTCATTCTTCTACAGATATATGTCCAATATTCCCTAACATCAGTTGTTGAAGATGCTGTCTTTTATCTACTGTGTATGTTTGGCACCTTTGTCAAAAATCCAGTGGCTGTTTGTGTGGGAGCTTATTGTTTTTTTTTTCTTCTGTAATCCATTGGACAATGTATCTGTTTTTGTATAACAAGTTGATTTTCTTTCTTTCTTTCTTTCTTTCTTTCTTTCTTTTTTTTTTTTTTTTTACTGCCTGCCTTTTATATGCTTCAATCCATGTACGGAATGGCACCTAATGTTCATTGTCAAGACTAAATGCTTCTATACACACACACTTCGGCCAACAAGACCTGCACATACCATGTTTTATACAATTTTTGCTGGATGGTACCATTGTGAAAGAAAAATGTATTCCTGAGGAGCCAATTTGGGATTTCTTTTTAAAGTGTGGCACTGAAAAGCTTTTCTATAAGGAAAATAAGTTTTGTATACAACTCAGATAAGACCCAAGGTTTTAAATTACACACAAAAAATGAAAACCTAATCAAAACAAACTTTCATTGCTAGTCCATTTTTATCTCCAAACTTTGATCACCGGTAATTTTCTTTAAACTTTAGATGTTTCATAAAGCAGGGAAGGAAGAGGTATATAGTACTGAGAGAATAACAAGTAAAAATATTTAAGACCTATTATGAATTTTAAATTGTTTCTTATACAAGTGAATTAAAATTCAACATCATAATTCTTGCCCTTTTGTAAAAAGCCCACACGCAATTTTTACCAAATATAACCACATACAATAAACAGTTTCAGTTCAATCTATCAAAAGGGAAGTTTCTACAGTTCATTCCAACAGGCATCTTCTCAATGAGCCCAAGTTGGAGGAAGGAATACAAAGCTTTACATGCTAATCGCCAATGGCAGGGTCCTGTGCTGAGAACTGATAGGTTTTCCTATACCCACCCCACAGACCCGGGTGCACAGCTGCATGGCCGTCAGGAGTAGTGTCTGTCTGTCTGTCAAGGGCTATCTTTGTTCCAGCAGCTTCGCTTCTACTGCACTTTTCTGACATGCAGAAGGAAAGTTTTGGTTGATATATATTCCAAGTTTCAAACTGTCCACTTTAAACTTTTTAAAGTTTCTTTGTTTTATTTATAACAAAAAAGAAGCAACTCTTCACCACTCTGCATCTCCAATGGCTTTGGAAAATATATAATCTCTTCCGTTAAGATTCATAATGCCTTCCTTGAGATGAAATTTCCATTTGTTTTTACTTCTGTGTATCTTGTCATACTGGCAGATGACAACATTTTCCGTGTGGAAGGGCTCCTGTCCTTCCTCATCACTCACATCATCCTCACTGTTGAGGGGCTCTTCTTCCACCTGCCCATCTTCAGCTCCATCTTTCTCCTTATCCTCCTCTTCATCATCATCATAGTCTTCTTCTTCATCTCTTCCTCTTCAGAGGACGTATTCCCAGTTCCATCTACTTGCAACACCAAAGGAGCTTGCTGCTGAGCAGGCTGAGCCTGTGGCTGCTGCTGGCCAGTCGCGGTGATCTGTGCTTGTGCTGGTGTGGGGGCTGCCACTTGATAACTTGAGTCTTATTTCCAGTAAACAGGATTTGCTGAGGCTGGATGATGACACCTATCTGTGGTGAAATCCCTCCAGGAAGTGGGGCGAGGACCTGCTGAATGACAGGGGCCTGCACCCCGCCAGGCTGCATTTGTGGTATGACCTGCTGCTGCAGAACCACTGACTGCTGAGGCTGGAAGATGTACTGGGAGCCATTGGCTGCTCCGACCACCTGAAGAAGCTGGCCTGAATTCCTTAGTATCTGTTGAACAGGCGTCACGCCAGCAGGAAGGGCCGGAGTAGCAGCTGTGGTGGTGGCACTCGTAATGCTTGATGCATTCATATGTTGGATCAACTTCGAATCAGGAACAATGACTTGTGGGGCTGTGGCTTGCTGGGACGCAGGAATAAGGACCTGCTGGGTCTGTGCTTGCTGAGGTACTGTCTGCTGAGGTTGCACTGGCTGCTGCTGCTACTGCTGGTGGTGCTGTTGCTGAGGTTGATGCTGCTGCTTGCTGCACTTGCAATAAAAGCTGCTGCTCCTCCGAATAAAAGCCATCTACTGTTCTAGACTGCATGAGCTTATTCTTCCATAAAGTTTTTTAGCTCCAAGAGGACTTGTTCATCCACTCCATCATCCAGAAAGATGTCTCTCACATCATTAATAACATCTTCAATAACAGATCTATATAATTTAGGCTCCAAAGAAGGGTCTTAAAATCCAGTTTCACCTACGCCTCTTCGTTACTATCCCCTTGCACCTAATCGAACTGCGAGCAGACGACCCCCGCGGGCTCTGAAACACTCGTGCTTAGGTTCATATTCTTGGAAGAACACAGTGAGAATCCCAGCCCTTCCCGAAGAATCCTTTAACAAACCCCCGTCCTCTGTTCATGTAGAAAACACTGGGGGGAAAAATGAAGCTGACTCTTAATTCTTCTTCTCTGATAAGAAATTTAAAAAAAATTTACAGAGACAACCATCCCGCTATTTCTCCCCGACAAAGGCAGCGGGCGCCCCGCCCCCCCGGCCCCCCCCCCCCCCCGGGTGCAGCGGCGCGGCACTGGCCGCCCGCCCGGAGCACGCACGTCCTGATTTTATTTCTAAAGCTTTATAGTATAGTTTGAAATCTGGTTTAGTGATAACCTTCAGCCTAGGCTTTCATTGCTCACTATTATTTTGACTAATCTGGATTTTTGTCCTTCCATATGGATTTTGAGATTTTTTCCCCACTTTTGTTGAGAATTACATTGGGATTTCATTTGGATTGAATTGAATCTGTATATTCATTTTGATAGGATGGTTATTTTCACAATATTAATCCTACCAGTCCATGAGTGTGGAAGTTCTTCCTACCTTCTAGTATCCTCTTTAATTTCTTTTAACAGTGTTTTGTAGATCTTTTACTTCCTTGAATGAGCTTATTTCAAGGTATTTTATTTTCTTTGAGGCTATGGTGAATGGCATTGCTTATCTCTGGTATGTAAGAATGCTACTGATTTTTGTCTGTTTGTAACCTGCCACTTTACTGAAAGTTCTTATTAATTCATGTAGTTTTTTGATGGAGTCATATGGGTCTCTCAAGTATAGAATCATATCTGCAAAGATATTTTTAACTTCCTCCTTTCCTATTTGTATCCCTTTTATCTCCCTTTTTTACCTTATTGCTCTGGCTAGAACTTCAAGCACAATATTAAACAGGAGCGGTGACAGTGGATAATCTTGTCTCATTCCTTATCTAAGTGGGATTGCTTCAAGTATTTCCCCATTTAGAATGATGTTTGCTTTAGACTTATTACATATAGCCTTTATTATATTGAGATATGTGCCTCTATTCTTGTTCTTTCCAATGCTTTTATCATGAAAGGATGTTGAATTTTGTCAAAGGTCTTTTCTGCATCTATTGATGGATCATGTGGTTTTTGTTTTTGAATCTGTTAATATGAAAAATCACATTTATTGATTTACATATGTTAAACCATCCTTGTTATTCCTGAAATTATCATGGTGTTTTTATCACTTGGATATGTTTTTACTTACATTTGCAAGTATTTTACTGTGCGTTTTAGCATCCGTGTTCATTACTGAGATTGGCCTTCAATTCTCCTTTTTGGATGTCTTTATTTGGTTTTATAATCACAGTAATACTAGCTTTGAAGAAATAGTTTGGGATTAGTCCTTCATTTTATGGAATAATTTGAGGAATAGCTCTGTGAATGTCTGGTAGATTTCTGCACTGAATACATCTGGTCCTTTTGTTTTTTTGGTCCTATATTTTTTTTTCAGGTGGAGATTTGTAATTACTTTTTAAATTTTGTCACTTGATATTGGTCTGTTTAAATTATCTATTTATTTTAAGCCAGTTTTGGTAAATCATATATGTTTAGGAATTCATCCATTTCTTTCAGGTTATCTAATTGAGAGGAGTATAATTTTTTTCTCCCACATTATATTTTTTTCCCTAATCACACAAGCTTAATAGGTACTCCACCCTTTCCCTCCTTTCTCTCCTCATTAGTGGTCCCTCATTGCACTTTCCCCCTTCCTTTTCCCTCTCCCTCCCTTCCCTTCTCCTAGTGCTTCTCCTTTCCTCCCTCTCTTAGTGCTGCTTCTTTCCTCCCTCCCATCCCCTGGAGCATCTATTTATTTGGGCACCAAACCTCCCTCTGAGTCTCCTCCCTAGTGAGGGTTCAGGACTCAGTGGCATAGTCTAGGACCCCTTCTTGGGCTCCCTGTTAGCATGGGAACTTTATTATGACTGTTTAACTCTTTGCTTCTAAGGATCCTACTGCCTGAAGCCTTTTCCCCTGTGATCCATGCTAGACTTTGTGGGGTCTTTGACATGCCAGCCATTGTGCAGGTCTGGCAAAGTCCAATACTGGTTGCTATAGTCTTAACTTGTGTGGGATATCTTGCACATTGTTGGTCATCCCCATCTTTATGCTTTTACAGTCTTGCTGCCCTGTCTTCTGCAAGGTTCCCTGAACTTTAGGATGGGGAGAGATTTGGCTGATCTGGTTCCAGGTGAGTAATGTAAGGTTTTTGGTGTTCTGAATTATGGTTTGTTGTTGTTTTCAGTTTAGCTGTTCCTGCACTGCCCTTGGTATCGATGGTCATCTCCTTTGAATATGTCATTAAGTGGGTTTGGAACTAGGATCCACTTATTAGGGAGTACATATGGTGTCTTTCTGTGTCTGGGATACTTCACTCAATATAATTTCAACTAATTCTATCCATTTCCTGACAAATTTCATTAATTTATCTTTTTTGATGGCTGAGTAGTATTCCATTTTATAAATGTACCACATTTACATTATTGTTGGTCAACTGTTAAGCATTTGGGTTGATTCTATGATTTTGTTACTGTAAATAGTGCTGCAGTGAATATGGTTGTGCTCGTGTCACTGTAATGAATTGCTTGCATTTTGGGGAATTATTCCAGTAGTGGTATAGCAGGGTCATATGGCATTTCAGTCCTTAACTTTTAGAAATCATACTTATCACCAGAGTGGTTGTATGAGCCTGCATTCCCACCAGCAATGTATGAGAAATCCCTTCTTCCCACATCCTCTCCATGATTTGGTGTTGTTTGTATTGTGGATTTTGGCATCCTGACCAGGGTAAGATATCATCTCAGAGTAGTTTTGATTTGCATTTCCCTGATGGCTAAGGATGTGGAACATTTTTTAAGATATTTATTAGATATTTCAATTTTGTCTGTGGAAAAGTTTTTTTGAGTTCTGACGCCCATTTTCTAATTGAGCTATTTATCTCTTTGGTGTTTAGTTTTTTAAGTTCTACATGCATTCTGAAAAATAGCGCTCTATCATATATGTGGTTAGTGAAGATTTTCTCTCATTCTGTGGGTTGCCTTTTGGCTCAATTTACAATCTCTTTATCTGAACAGAAGCTCTTTAATTTCCTTGATCCTTTGGATGGGGAGAGATTTGGCTGGCCTGACTTTGGGTGAATATTGTAGGGTCACTGTACTTTGCATTCTGATTGGCTGTTGTTGATTATTTTGCTGTTCTTCACTACACTAGGCTGTGTGCCATCTGGGTGTTGAGTTCCTCTCCTATCCAAAGACTGTTATTAAAATGCCTTTATATGATAATAGGCTTAAAATAGAGGGAAAACAGGAGTATGGTACAGTAGAGAGTGGAGTTAGCCTCCAGGTAACTAATCACCTGCTTATTAACCAATACCCCCCACTCTTCCATAATAGGGAACACATGCCCAGCATTGTAAACTAGTGTACAAAATAATGGATAGGGAGGAAGCTGACAGTGGACAGGATCAGATGTCTCAATACTTATGGGTTTTCTTAACAGTGGCCTTATTTGTTTATTTAGCTATGTTCCTTTGTCTCTACTCTCTTGGGGTCTTCTTCCCTCTACACCACAAGTTATGTTCCTCTGAGGTTATAATGGATATTATAGCGATTTCCCCTTGAGCAAGTCATTATGAGGCATGATGTTAGGTTCCATTTATAAGGGAGAACATGTGTCATCTGACTTTCTGTATTTAGGATATTTTGTTTGGTATATCTTCTAACTCTATCCATTTTCTCAGAAATTTCATTAATCCATTTGTGATAGCTGTATAATATTCCATTGTATAAATGTGCCATATTTTCGTTATCCATTCAACAACTGTTGGGCATTTAGGTGATTTCATGACTTTGCTATTGTGATTAGTGCTGCAATGAACATGAATGGGCACATGTCTCTATAGTAAGATAAAACATTTTGGGGAATATTTCCAGTAGTGGTATAGCTGGATCATATGACGTTTCAATTTTTAACTTTTTTAGAAACTGCCATACTGATCCTTAAAAGAGTTGTACAATTCTGCATTCTCACAAGCAATGTATGAGGGTTCCCTTCTCCCTGCATCCCTTCTAGCACTTATTGTCCGAGTTTTGGATTTTAGCTGCTCTAATTGGGGTGAAACTTCTAAGGGTGGTTTTGTTTTGCATTTCCTTAATGGCTGGAGGTTGGAACATTTTTTTATAATCTTTTATTATTTATTCAATTGTATGTGCGTGCATGTATGTATGTGTGTGTGTGTGTGTGTGTGTGTGTGTGTGTGTGTGTAGAACCACGGCGAATTCGGGAATTACCATGGACCACCTCCACCTCCTCCATTGTTTACTGTGCCCCGGGATTCACAGGCTCCGCCCTACCAGGACCAGAAACGCAGGCCGCCCCCGGTTCCACCCGGCGTCTATGCGTCTATATGTGGGGTCTAGGATCGAACTCAGGACCTTCTGCCTGCAAGGCAGAGGCTTAACCCATGAGCCACCTCTCCAACCCCTGGTTGGAACATTTTTTAAGGTATTTGTTCAACATTTAAATTTCATTCTGGGATAAGTTTAAGTTCCAAGACGAATTTTCTAATTAGGCTGTCTACCAGCTTGCTCTTTAATTTTTTGAGTTATTTGTACACTTTGGATATTAGTACTCTATCAAATGAGTAGCTAGGGAAGATTTTCTACATTCTGTAGGTTGTCTTTGCTTCATTAACAGTATATTTTGCTGAAAAGAAAGCTCTTTAATTGCATGAGATCCCAGTTGTTGAGTGTTGTTTCCCATTCTGGTGCAATTAGGATCTTGTTTAGAAAACGATGGCCTAGGCCAATCAGTTCAAGAGAATTCCCTACTCTTTCTTTTAGGTTTTTTTAATAGTTTCTGGTGTAACATTAAAGTCCTTGATCCATTTGGAGTTGATTTTTGTGCATGGTGACAAATAAAGGTCCAGTTTCAATCTTCTGCATGTAGATACCCAATTTTCACAGCACCATTTTTAGAAAATGCTGCCTTTTTTCCATTGGGTTTTCTGAACACCTCTTTCAAAAATCAAATGATTATGGGTGTGTGTGGTTATGTCTAGATTGTCACTCTTTATCCATTGATCTATGCATCTATTTTGGAGCCAGTACCATGCTGTCTTTATTAATGTAGATTTGTAATATAGATTAAGGTCTGGTTTGGTGATATCTCCAGCAGAATTTTTATTACTCATGACTGTTTTTGCTATCCTGGGCCTTGTGTACTTCCACACAAATTTTGAAATTGTTTTGTCCATTTCTGTAAATAATTTCCTTGGAATTTTACTTGACATTGCATTAAATATACATATTGCTTTTGGTTGGATGATTATTTTTATGATGTTAAGTCTACCAATCCAGGATCTTGGGATGTCTTTCTACCTTCTGGTGTCTTCTGAAATTTTATTCTTTAGGGTTTTAAAGTTTTCATTGTGTAGGTTTCTCACATTCTTAGACAGATTTATACCAAGATATTTCATTTTTTTAGGGACTATGGTAAATGGAATTATTTCTCTTAAGACTTTCTTACTTTTTTCATCCTTGGTGTTTAACAAAGTCACTAATTTATGAACATTAATTTTGTAATCTGCCACTTTTCTGAAATTATATATTAATTCCAGAAGTTTCTTGGTGGAGTTTTTGGGATCTCTCAGTTATAGGATCATGTCATCTGCAAATAGGGTGTAATGGTTTTTCTTAACTATTGTTGTGAGAGAACGTTCAACAATCAACTTAAGGGAGATTTATTCAGTTTATGGTTCCAGAGGGGAGATATAGTCCCCTCTAGCTGGACAAAGCTGGAGGAGACTACATCACTGCAGACATCTTGGAGGCTGGGAGCTGCAAGAGTGCTTGCTGCAAAGGCAGACTTCTCCTGGAGGTAGGGTGGGACTCATCCACCTCAAGGCCCACCCCTTGTGACTGCCTTCCTCCAGCAAGGCTCCACCTCTCAAGGTGCCATGACCTTGCCAAACACATTAGACTATGGGGAACACATTTCAAACCATGACATAGGGATAACTTGTCTTCCTCTTTTTCTATTTGATCCTTTTTTTAATGTTATTTATTTTATTCATTTAGTGTGTGTGTGTGTGTGTGTGTGTGTGTGTGTGTCAGTGTCAGAGGGCACCGTTTGTCCCTGTGGAAGGCCAAAGGTGACTTCAGGAATCATCCTGAAGCAATTCATTACTTTGCTCTGGAATTTCCCAGGCTCCATCTTCCAGGACCAGAAGTACAGGCCACCACCATTTCTGCTGGGCATTTTTATGTGGGATGTGGGATCTGAACTAGGATCTCCTGCTTTAAAGTCAGAGTCTTAACCCCTGAGCCATCTTTCCACCCCTATTTGTATCCTTTTCTTGTCGTTTGCCACAATATTAAATAGAAGTGGTGGAGTGGACAGTCTTGCCTAGTTCCTGATCAAAGTGGAATGTTTCAAGTTTTTCTATTTAGGATGATCCTTGCTATAGGTTTGTTGTACATTGCTTTTATTATGCTGATACAAGTTCCTTCCATTCCTAATGTTTTTAGGGCTTTTATCATAAAGAGATGTTGAATCATGTTAATCATTTTTTCTATATTGCATTAAGTTATTTACTTCTATTTTTTCCATTTTTTTTTTAGTATAGGCATTGAGTGCTATAAACTTTCCTCTTAGGATAGCCTTCATTATTTCCTAGAGATTTTGGTATGTTATGTTTTCATTATCATTCAGTTCTAGGATTTTTTGAATTTCCATTTTGATTTCTGCCTGAACCCATTCCTCCTTCAGTATCATTGTATTTAATTTCCAAGAATTTTGTTTTTTCTGTCATTTGCCTTGTTGTAGATGTCTAGGTCTATTCCATGGTGGCCTGATAAAGGATATAATTTCAACTTTCCTGTATTATGTGGAGGCTTGCTTTGTGGCCCAATATGTGGACTATTTTGGAGAAAATTCCATGGGCTGCTGAAAAGAATGTGTATTCATTGGTACTAGGATGGAAGGTTCAGTAGCAGTCAGTCAGGTCCATTGGAGTTATGGTTCGAGTCAATTCCAGTGTGTCTCTGTTCAGTTTTTGGAGTGTTGCCCTATCCAATGGTGAGAGTGGGATGTTGACGTCCCCTTTTATAATTTTTGGGTTGATTTGTTGTTTTAATTGTTTTAGTGTTTGTGTAATGAGTGTGGATGAACCTACATTAGGTGTGTATATGCTCAGTTTTCTAAAGTCTTTCAGATAAAGTATTCCTTTGACTAATATGTAGTGTCTTTCTGTGTCTCTTATGATTTATTTTGATTTTTAAGTCTATTTTGTCAGATACTAGAATGGCTACTTCCATTTGTTTCCTTGGACTACCTTTGATCAGCCTTTTGCTCTGAAAATGCGCCTATCTTTCATGATGAGATGTAACAGATTGATGGTTTGTGATTTTTTTTAATCTATGCTTGTAGCTATGTCTCTTAATTGAAGAGTTAATTCCATTGATGTTTAGAGTTATAATTAAAAGATGTCTGTTGATTCCTCTCATTTTCTGTGTTTTATATGTATATTTCTTTGGTTAGTAGTTGTATTGGTATTATTTTTTCCAGCCTGTCCTCTTGGGTATGTTTGTCCTTTTCTTCAAGCTTGAGTATCTCTTCTAGTATCTTATGTGGGCTTGGTTTTGTGGTCATATAGATCTTCAGCTTGTCCTGATGGTGGAAAGTTTTTCTTTTACCTTCAAACATGACTGAATTTAAAAAATTTTATTTGTGTGTGTGTGTGTGTGTGTGTGTGTGTGTGTGTGTGTGTGTGTATCACAGGACACTGCGTGTCCCTGTAGAAGACCAAGGATTACTTTGAAAATCATCCTTGATTGTTTCTACCTCCTTTTTGCTTTGCTCTGGGATTTCCCAGGCTCTGTCCATGAGAACTGGGAGTGCAGGCCAAAGCCTTTTCTGCCTGGTATTTTTACGTGGGATTTGGTATCCAAACTCTGGACATTCTGCTTTTGAGGCAGAGTCTTAATCCCTGAGCCATCTTTTCAGTCCATGACGATAGTTTTGATGGGTGTATCAGCCTAGTTGGCATTTGGGCTCTTTCATGACTTGTGTTATGTCTCTCCAATCTCTTCTGGCTTTTACTGTTTCCATTATAAAACCAGCTGTTATTTTAATAGACTTGCCTTTAAAAGTGACTTGACTTTTGTCTCTTGAAGCTCTAAACCCATTCTCTTTGCCATGTATCTGTTGTATTTTGACTATTATTTATTGGTCATATCTAATTTGTATGTGCCTCTTTTACTTGGATTGGGATCTCTTCCCTTACATATGGAGAATATTCATTAAAGATACAGTTTGAAAAATCTCTTCCAGTGTGGCTTTTTGGATTTCTTGTTCTGGGATTCCATGAATACACAGGTTTGACTTCTTCAAGGTCTCTTGAGTATTCCTAAGCATTTTTTAGCTTTTTCAATCTCTTCAATTAACAAATTTGTTTTGCCTTCTTGTCTTATAGTTCTGATGTCCTAGTTCTGCTTTGTTAATTTTGTTGGTAAGACTCTCTGTTGAGTTTTGGACTGTAAATAGCTTGTTTTTAATTTCAAGTTTAATCTCCACATGAGATTTTTTTCAACTGCACTATGCCTGTTTTTGTCTCTTCATATTAATAATCAAGCTTTGAAAATAATTATTTTGGTTGTTGATTTCTTGGATAATATCCTAAAAGTTATTGTTGATGGGATTCATCATTATTGGGTCCATATTTTTTGTAGGAATTTTTTTGTCTTGGTTTTTGTTTTATTTATTATATGACCTGGGCATTTTGTGTTTGGTCTCTATTATCTATCTTAGGAGTGTGTTTTTGACTCTTTTGAGTCAATCCAAATTATCATATTTGGACTGTTGTTGAAATTGTCTTCCCTGGGTATTAAAAAAGTCAGTCTAGGATTTCTTGGTGTTGTTTTGTAGATAATATTATTATAATGCTGAAGAAGTGTGTAAGCCCTGCTCTGGTTAAGGAGTGACAGAATTTTGTTCTAATTCCAACTGAGATGTTTAAGATTGGGTTATCAAGGTTTGTTATGTGAGTTTTGGATTAAGTATCAGAGCAGCTGTCGGATTATAAAATTTGGCTGGTTTAGTAGCCAGGGTCAGAGATAAGTGTCATATGGCAGCTTTTATATCCTTATGGTTGTGTGATTGTGAATTGTTAAGATCCTGTGAGGTGGGTGTTGGGGCTTTGGATGTGCTGTATACAAATCTTAAACTGTGGTGACTATCAATTGAGGCTAAAAGGAAAATAAAATGGGTTACTTAGGGTTGAATGTGAAGATTCTCTTCAGTTGGATAAGATTTCTGAGGTCCTCAGTTGTATGTGGTGATGATCCACTGGTCCCTGGTTTGTGGTTTCTGTGGACTCTATTAAATTCTTGGGAGGTTTTTTAATGATTAGCAGGGGAGGGTATGGAGGCTGCCTACACACAGTCCTTGGGATAAAGCCAGGCTCTTCAGAGGGATCTGAGCCACACCACCCTTCTAAAGAGTGCTGGACCTAGGGTTGTGGCTTCAAGGAGCACCCACCCATATGCAAGATGGGGGCCAGAGCCCACACTCTAATGGCACAGGTCCTGGGACAAAGCCTGGTGCATGAGAGCCATAAATAAAATGCAGTAAAAGTTCTTTTAACTTTGCTTTGTCTGGTTTAGAAGGTGTATATCTAAGGAGATCCCAAGATGTTATGAAATATTAAATGAATAAATAGCACATGGTTATCAGAGAATCTTTTAAGTTTCTTTAGAACTCAGTAGGCACTATATATATAAAATCTAAAAATTAGAACAATAAGTTTATTACACAGCAATAGAAACATTAAGAAATCATTGTACCTGAATTAAGTGGGAAAAAAGAATAAATGTTGCTGTTTTGTGAACACATGGAAAATAAAGTGACATTAGAAAATTGGTAGGAGGGCACAATCTTAAAGGGCATAAGAGCCCTAAAAGTAGGGCAGAAATCTGGAGGGCTCCTCAGGACTTTGGCAAGTATACAATGGCATTTCTATTTATAGTCTCATTAAAATTAAAACCAAGCAAGATAATTTTTCATGAAAGAAAACTTATAATTTATCAGGAACAGTGGTGATCAACTTAAAAATGTAAATTACATTATACTATTTAATTTGGTATGTATTTAGGCATTTTTGATGTTATTAAAATGTTTTTGTTTTTTAAGTATGCAAATGTATATTTTAATTGAGCATGCCAAAAAATAGAAAACATTAGCATGCAATAAGAATGAAAAAAAATTGAAATGGTTACAAATTTGTTAGTGTGAAGCACAAAACAGACAAGCATACTTCTAAAGCAAACAAAATGAATACCATTTGGTAGATGTCTCTTGCAAACAGGAACTTTATTCAATGACAACAACTTTTATATTAGTTGTTAATTCATGATGAAACTATATAATTAATACATTTTGGAAATAGACTTTGGAAAAAAATTTCAAAAGCAATTTAACACTTATCAAACTTTGTAATTCATCAATGTTAGAAATAGACTTTCAAAAACATTTTAAAAGCAGACTGACATTTAAGAAAACCTTATCATTTAAAACAGAATCTTGTATTAGTCAAGCCCAGTATATCATAATCAAAAGCACAGATCAGATAGGTAACGAGTATAAGATTTTTTGAGGCACATGCAACAGCTGGGCAGTACAGATGACAAGACACATGACAAAACCATCATTAAAAGCAGATTAAATTTTTAAGAACACTATCAAAAGCAGATTAGCATTTAAGAAACTATAGTTATCAATTACTAACATATTATTCCTGTAACAAATAGTTGTTGGAATTTGAAAATAACTTTTGGTAAGTAAATGTTGCAGAAGCTTAGTGTTCTGGAAAGAAATTGCTTTATTAAGTCAAGTTAGAGATCTTAAATGTCTTTCCTGTGAAGGAAAAGAAGTAGCTAGAACTTCCAAAGTTTAAACTTTGGGGTGGGGGGAAGGGGGGGAAGAGGAAGATTTATTGCCATGTTGAGTGTTGACTGGCAAAGAAGCCAGAATGGTCATCTTTGATAGTCAAAGCATCCAAGGTGGAGCAAAGGAGAAAAAACAAAAAACAAAACAACCAAAACACAGGAGCCTAAGGCTTGAAAGGCAAGATGGGGTGTCCCCAGAACATGTGTGACAAGCAAAACCAGAACGGTGAGGATTCCAACCCTTAAAGACGTCCCATTCTGGGGGAGCTGGATCTGGTCTGTGCGCAGGGAGCAGGACCCCGTGGAACCGTGGAACTGTCCGCATAGCAGCATGACTATAAGGCAGGAGAGATGGGAGGAACTGCTCTGAGTGAGAGAGAGAGAGAGGGAAAATCTAACACACCTCTTAGTGAGCACAGCAAGAAAGGAAAATGGAGTCATGAGAATCCCAGCATTTACTGAGAGGGAAGGGGCAAGGGAAAAAATTGGGGTCCCAAGAACCCCAGCATTTGCCAAGAGGGAAGGGGGAGCTACACCAGTGAGGGACAGAGGGAAAGAGAGAGAGAGAAACAAGGAGAAAGAGCTAGGCTCTAAACTGGTTGCAGATGTAGGATAGACTGTGGTGGTAGCTGTGGCTGCAGCAGTGACATACCAGTTCTTTGTTCAAAGTGAGGTCCAAGAAGGAGTGCCCCAGCCTGGATTTTCGGCACCATTACATAAGGTTTTTAAGGAAGAAAGGCCAGACACGCCAAGCCACAGATAAGAAATGGAAAAAGCCTGTTTACATGGTTACATGGCAACTGGATTAATTGTTAGATGTTAGGCATGTTAAACACACCTCCCTCTCATGTACATGTTCAGACAAAGAACCCTTCACAGCTAGCAGTTTACTGAGATAAGCAGCTTCAGCTCTCCCAAGGGCAATTCCACCGCCCCAACTTGCTGCAGCGCCCAAGGACTTTCACCCACCTCTTCCCATCCCAGCTGGCTTCTAATCATGCTCCTGCCTCCTTCTCATCCAGTTCACATGACCATGTCCAATAAGAGACCTCAGAATGAGATTGGCTCTCTCTGTCTCTCTCTCTGCCTCTCTGTCTCTTTGTCTCTCTGCTTCTCTGTTTACTGCCATGCTGCATGCTGCTTGTTTATTTTGTCCCCCTGCTTGTTTGACAATAAATCTCCTTTATATATTATGTGCTGGTTTTGGTGTGTCTTTGTATCTCTGATCATTCGGAGGTAGGGAGGGCATTCCCACGATCCCCCACATTGGTGCTGTGATTAAGATCAGGTGACTATGAACTCTCCAATACCAGCCATGTACACTTCCCAGGCCATCCAACCTCCCCTGGGTCCGAGAAAACAACCACTGAAACAGACACCCACTGGTTGGTAAGTTTCCCCTTCATCTGTCCTAAACACTCCCTGAGTCCAAGGGAGCGACCATTGACAGTCCAGAGCCCTTCTGGTTCCCTTCTGGGGTGGGAAGCGACCCCCCACCATGACCTTTAAGGTCATGATGATCTCCTGAGACAGATTCCCCCCCCCCCATGCCCACTTGGTTTTGAGACATCCATCCTGACTTGTTCTGGGAACATGAGCTGGCTCCTCTAATTGAGTTTTTCCATACTTTGTGCTCCGTTCTGTCCATTCTGAAGCCCTATCGACAGGCAGCTGATTTCCAGACAATTGCCCTGCGGCTGTTCTACAGTGAGATGAAGACCTTTGGAGACTCTGAGCTTTTTTCTCTTAGCTGCTTGTCAAGGTTCTGGCACCTTGCCTGCAGCCCACACCTTGCCTGCAGCCCCGAACCCAATAATTTTGAGTACCAGCTTCTCTGTTCCCATTCACTTGCTTCTGGGATGTTTCTTAACCAACTTCAAAACTCTAACCCCTAACCTAAAAACCTCATACACTGACCCAAAATTGGCCTCACTATGAAAAAAATCCCAATCTGCTCTTCCTATCTTCGCCCCAAACTTTCCTCAACCCCCTCCTCTGCCAGAGACTCCCCCACACCCGTCTCTGCCCTCTCCTGATGAGCTGTTAACTCACCTTTTCATAACTACTTCTAAAATTCTGCTCCCTTCTGCCTGTTGCTGCTACCCTGTCACACACTCTCTCCACACTATAAATAGACCAAACAAGCTGCCCACTTAACCCTTCGTATGCCAATATTCTCCATTATTACAAAGCCGAGGGCACCCCCTCCTCCCTCCAGCACTACATGGCCCCCACCCCAACCACACATCCGCAACTTCTAGGGCATCTCTGTAACTCAATCCCCACACTACAGTTCTGACGGATCCGCCCTAAGGCCAACTCCCACTCCCTCCTCCTGCGTGCCTCTGCCAACATTCCTTCAAAGTCCTCTGTTTTTCTCCTCGCTTTCTTCTCTCCCTCCTCCAGTTTCCTTCTCCCTCTGCTCTCTCCCAGCCCCTCCACCCACCACTTCCTTCGCCTCAGTCTTCAGTGGAAACTGATTCCCATTTTCCTGCTCCTTCTTCCTGTCCTGCCTGTCCATCTCAGAGGGTTTATAAAATGATTAACTTCCCCCGGCCGCCTCAGAGCCCCCATTCCACAACTCCAGTAAACGAATCCCACATCTCCAGCCACGACCTTTGGCTCAAGCTGCCATCCTTCCAAACTACACACTTGCCCACACACACCTGTCTGCCAACTCTGACAGTTTCAAAAGTCCCTCTCCACCTGCCCAAAAAACCACTCCCGCCCACAAATCCTCCTCCTTTCCCTCCCCTTCCCCTCCTCTTCCTCATCATCACCAAGTCACCAACCGGCTCCATTACAGACTTATGCCATAAACTAATAAATACAAAACCAACTAACAGGCCTTTAAATTCATGTTAGACTCCAAAACTTTCAAAATTTTAATTAATACTAATTTTTCACAACTCCGGGATGTCATCCTTCTAAAGCCATGCTCTCATTTCTATATGGGACTTGGGGTCCAAACTAAAGTCCTTCTGCTTCCAAGACAAAAAAACAAAACAAAACAAAACAACAACAATAAACTTAATCATTAAGCCATCTCTCCAGCCACCATCCAAACAGGCTCTAAAACAGTCTAAAATTATGTTCTGCCATATTTTCTTAACATAAGACAATTAACTAAAATAAGATACTTAAACCAATTTGTTCTACATCAATATTTTTGTATGCCTTTTCCTTTGTGCTGGCCAGCAGTCTTCTCTGTCCAATTTGTCTCCTCTATAATGTCTGATTTTCCTAAATGTTGATCTGCTTTTATTCTTTTTATTATATTCTCTAATGTTTATTTCTGACAATAACCCACATGGTCTCACTCCACTGTGTCATAAATTAATCTTTGTCTATAGGATTTATTTTGGCTACTTTACAATTATTTTAATTTCTGGTTAATGTGTTTCAACATGTTTGACTTGTTTGGTTCCTGTATGACTGCCTGACAAATATATATGCATTTTATATTTCAAAATAACACATTTGTGGCCACTTCAATTTTATTTTTTCATTCTTATTGTGTGCTTGTATATTTTTTTAAAAAAGGCCTAAATATGTACTTACTTAAATATTCTATCTTGTTTGACCTTAGTTTTCATAAAACTTCACAAAAGATAATATTATGGGTTTTTTTAACCAAAGATCTGATAATATCACTTTTATAATTTCTTTAAAGATTTGTCTCCATACTAAAACCACTATAAACTTGCTCATTCTTCCATCTTCTTTTATTAAATCTTCTGCTAACATATCTATATAAAATCTCTAATCACAGGTTACATACAAATGTTATGTCAAATACAGATGACAAATATATATATATATATATATCAGATCCAGATCATTTTGGCTGATAGATTTAATGTGATCCAGGTGTTTCTTTAATATCTCTGCTAATTAGCTATCTCTCTCTCTCCTGAAGACTGCTCCCTCACCTGCTATTCAGCCTCATCTCCATCACCTGTTGCTCAGCCTCATCTACATGAGACACTAGGGATCAGCCTTCTGAAAACGGAACTGTGATGTTTTACCAATAGGTAACTAACTAAACATAAGTTCCTGAAAAGACACTGCTGCAACTAATAAAGCTGATTGACTTCACTGGAGCCTCCATAAAGTAGAGAAATAAAAAAAAAATTAAATTACAAATCCAGAGCCAGCTAATCTTGGGCCCATTTCAGTTCTTTATAGCCATTTATTACCATCCTCTGTATGTGACTTAACATTCTGATGACTATTAGATAAATCAGATAATGAACAAGCTCAATATAACCCGTTCCCTATCTTCCTGGATATAATAATTCAACCAAACCCTCAATTTAACTTTCTTGCCAATCTTGTCTCTCCCTAGATACAACTCTGTCCTCCACACTCTGATACCATTCCACTAATCCAAAGGAGACCTACAACTTGAACTATTGTCAACATCTCTCCAATCACCTCAATTCTATCGGTTCAACTCAATTTGTTGACTTCAGTCCTCCAAAATCAACTAAAAGAAAAGATCAACAACCTCCAAGACTTAGTGGTTTCCCTTGACACATAAGCTCTCTAACTGCTATTTCCTTATTTACTTATCCTGCCTTGCTTTCTCAGATGCCTCCAGGACCATATTTAACTAGTTCTTTTTCAGAAAATACCAGCCTATTCCAGCCACCCCAGATGACAGTTCCAATATTGTTAAACACATTATCAGCTATCCTGCTACAAACCAGATATCCACGATGGTGCCTCCCAGAACCTCACCATCTCTCTTCCCTGTCTCCCCTTCCCTATAGATGACACTACAGACATTTCTCCTACAAAACCACTGTGCCATCTTGACTCTAATTACCACCATGTGCTGTAATCTACTTTTTCCGATTCTATGTCGTGTCCTGTCCTTGCCTTTTCTGACCAGCCTCATAACAGTAACTACAGATAGATATGACAAGTTATCAGCCTCACTAATCTACATTTTATCTGTTGAGATATTTACTGCTATATTTTGTGTTTTTCATGCCAATTACATTCCCCTACACGGTCCCCATCAGGATTTACGATGACCCTGTTCAGCAGGAAGCAGTCAGATCTTGCTGCTCCTTACCCTTTCTTTTTAATTAAAACAACATGGGAAATGTTAGATGTTAAACATGTTAATCACAAAATGACTTAAGTGGCCTCCCTCTTTCTGATGTATGCGTTTAGACAAAGAACGCTTTTTAAAAAATTTTTTTTTATTTATTCAATTGTGCGTGTGCACATGTGTGTATGTATGTGTGTATGTATGTGTGTAGAACCACAGGCAAATTTAGGAACCATCATGGACTGCCTCCACCTCCTCCTTGTTTACTCTGCCCCGGGCTCCGCCCTACCAGGACCAAAAACAGGCCGCTGCCGCTTCCACCCAGAGTCTATACATGGGGTCTAGGATCCAAACTTAGGACCTTTTGCCTGCAAGGCAGAGGCTTAACCCCTGAGCCACCTCTCCAGCCCAAAGAACCCTTAATAGCTACCAGTTTACTTAGATAAAGCAGCAGCAAGTCGCCCAAAGACAATTCCAGGGCCCCCAGTCTGCAGTTCCCACGGATTTTCACCCACTCCTTCTCATCCCAGTTGGCATATAATCACGCTCCTGCCCCCTTCTCATCCAGGTCACATGACCATGTCCAATAGGAAAACTCAGAACTAGACTCTTGTGCTCTCTGTCTCTCTCTGCCTCTGCCTCTCTCTCTGCCTCTCTCTCTTGCTGCTAGCCTATTTTGCTCTCCTGCTCTTTTGACAATAAATCTCCTTTACATATTATGTGCTGTTTTGGTGTGACTTTGTATCCCTGATTATTCTAAGGTAGGGGGGTCCATGCAAGAGGCCGCACACCAATTTTCTCCTAGGGAAAAAAAAAGTGAGATTTGAAGGTGGAGTAGAGTTTTTCCCCTGGGACTGTGGCTGGGAAGGAGAGAGAGGAGTGACCTATCCCTTGTACCCGTGATGTACATGACCAAGCACGGGCTTTGCAAATGCCAGACGGCTTTTAGAGGGAGGTCAGCAAGCAGAGTTTTTGCTCTGAATATGGGATTTGGGGGAAAGGAAACCTATCATAAATTTTCCTTTTCTTCACAGACAAAGCAAGGAGATATATATTCTACAGGGAAGTCATACCATGTGGCTAAATAAAACAATTATTCTGAGAGAGAGCTAATTTTTATCAGGTAGCTTAGAATAGGACAGAGTAGAAAGGCTGTTGGGAAAGTTTTTGAAGGTCTCATTATACAGAAGTTGGCACCAAACCCCACTGAGATAAGGTTCCAGTTTTCCCCAACACTTTGTTTTTGGACGGATATGCATAGCAATTCCACAGATGGAGGTGAAAGTAGCTCTTTAAATGCAAATGAACTAAGTCACTCAGCTCAGTCAGGAGGTCTGGCTTGCCTATCAAGCTAGACCCCATAACAGACAATCAAGTTGACAGAAACTAGATCTCACCAATAAGAAAAAAATCACTTTTTCTCAGGCTCACCCAACTTTATAAATACCCATGACCCTGACAGCCATCTTTGGCTCTTTGTCCCTCATGGATTCCATGTCTGTGCATTCCTTTCAGTTCTCTTACCCCTCATGGATTCTGTCTGGATTCTGTGAGTTCTTTTCCACTCCCTTTCCCCCTTCCTTCTGAACTTCATGTATGTGAGTTCTGTCCTTTTTCTATTCTAACGAAGTCTACCTTAATCCTCTACATATGTTCTGGTTTCAATCTTTGATTCCAGAACACAAGAACTTGGACATAAAAACCTCCACAACGATTCCACATAATGGACTTTTTAAAATGGCTGTATTGGTTTTTCTTCCTTTTTTTTTTTTTTCTTTTTGTCTTAACAAAGAACAAACCATGCCCCTTGCCTGCTAACAACCTTACACAGGGCACAAAAGAAAAAACCTCCTGCTTGGGAATGTGGCTTCTGGCCTTGGAGTTTTAAATATGTTTTGTTATATGTCATTTTAAATGTCTTTTGTGATTATGTTGTGTGTTTTGCCTGGTAGCCAACTGTCTTACCTGTCTCATTTTATCTGTATTAAATGTTACAAAATAATATTGATAAATAAGTAATAATAAATAAATAAGTAAATTATGGTTTAATAATTTTTTCTCCATTTCAAACAATTTCTTAAGACTTCCATGTAAATTTAAGGGGTTTACAGAGGCTATTTTCAAGATTCTAACAACTGTTGCTTACAGGATTAATGACTAATTACAGGATATATAACTAATGGCTATTATAATTATATATCGATTATATGATGTGACACTGCATCCAATTTTAACTATTTGGTAGGGTTATTTCTTCTATGACTATTTCAATGATGGTTCTATGTTTTGTCCTTTATAAATTTACAAGCTTTCTTTTAGCTCTTGTTGAAATA
Source organism: Typhlomys cinereus (assembly GCA_023101885.1). Lineage (NCBI taxonomy): Eukaryota > Metazoa > Chordata > Mammalia > Rodentia > Platacanthomyidae > Typhlomys > Typhlomys cinereus. The sequence continues at coordinate 3,328,359 of JALPQD010000003.1, read as the reverse complement.
TACCCTAACTTTTCAACGGGACAAAACACTTATTTATAGGATAAAATGATACTAAGCATTCTTTTAAACTCTGACATCAACCATGAGTTTACCCAAAATTTTATAAGGATATTTTATAATTCACAAATAATATATATGTATTTCATTAATAACAACTTTTTACAAAATTATGCCATGTTCATATTGTTTTATTCATCAAGAGCTAATGTATTTCTATTAAAGACACTTTTAAGCTTTCCGTAACTTACTTATTTGGGACTAAACATATTAATTAAACAATATTTGTATTTTGTTGATAATAAGGAAATGGACAATATAAAATAACACCTACTGGAGTCCTATTTCCCATTCTGTTAATGTAAGAAATAAAATTTGGTTATGCCCACAATTCCTGTAAATCAAACTGATTCCTAATAAACCTAATCTCTTATTTTATATAAAAGACAATATTGTTAAAAAGTCCAAAACTGTATTGTTAGCTCTTATAGATAGGGGGATATATAGTCAATCCAATTCTTAAATGCAAATTTTGGTTTATAATGTTTGTTCTCCTCTCCACTGTTAACTTTACTTCTGTTGAACAGACAATACTCTTATGCTTATTTTAATTTTTGGTACGATACCTCTGTCTCATTACATGTGACTATTAAGTCAGATACAGTGGACAGAAAAGAAAAAAAAAATATAGCAGATCCAATCATTGTGGCTAATAGGCTAAATATGGTCCAGGACTTTCTTTTTCAGTGGCTCTGCCAGGTCTTCCCCTCTCTCAAAGACCTCTCTTCTGCTGGCTACTCAGCTTCATCTTCATCAGATAACAGGAAAGAGCCTTGCCATAACATGGGATATTATATAATAATATGTGGCTCCTGCATGCACAAAATGTGATGCTCCGCCAGTGGGAAACTATGAACATAAGTTCCTGCAAAGAAGCTTCACTGATTGACTGTACTGATTCAAAGCCTAATTGCAATTTATCTTGGGTAATTTTTTACTCCATTTTATATTCACTGAGCCTTAATAGCTATTCCTTGTCCTTACTCTGTATCTGTCTTAACACTCTGTGACTCTCAGATATAGCCTTTTAGATTGTATTAACAGATCACTAGCCTCCACCAAACGAAAGACAGTCTTTCACTTGAAATTAAAGATTAATTTATCAGGGACTATGTATTTGGGTTGACTTGCACTTATCTTCCCTCAGACAACATGGGTTACTGACCCAATGACTTCATCTTCATCAAATCCTGGAGGAAAAAAAGACAATACTAAGAACCATTACCTCTGTTATCTAAGACTGAACCAATTTAATAATAAGGAAGAGGGAAGAAAGTGGAGGTTAAAACTTGTAACAATTACTCTTAACTATTGCTGTGAGAGAGCACCCAAAGTCAAGCAACTTAAAGGAGAAAGATTTATTCAGCTTATGGTTCCAGAGGGGAGATACAGTTTTTCATGGCTGGACAAAGCTGGAGGAGATTATGTCACTGCAGACATCTGGAGGCTGAGAGCTGCAAGACTGCTTGCTGCAAAGGCAGAATTCTCCTGGAGGTAGGTGGGTCTAATCCACCCCAAGGCACACCCTTTGTGACTGCCTTCCTCCAGCAAGGCTCCACCTCTCAAGGTGCCATGAACTTGCCAAAACACATGAGACTGTGGGGGACACATTTCAAACCATGACAGGACTATACCTTGATAAAGGGATCTCGAAGTTATCTGAGGAATTCTACAAAAGGCTGATTTTTCTTGATGTCACAGACTGGTAGACTGAGCATGCGGTAGAAATTAGGAGGACTCTCATTTCCCTGTCTCTCTTTTCCACTAATCACAGTTCTTCACCTGATCTGCAACTTAATCTCTAGCTACTATTCACATGCTGTATAAAATAAAGTTTCAGGAACTGGGGAGGTGGGAGAGACCTCACTGAGCCTGTGAAGTCCCCCCATTGTCCAGTTCAACTGATCTTCTTATCTATCTCATCTGTGAGTTATTTCTTCTTCATTTGTATTTCTGATCATTTCAGGACTTAACCTATGAGTGCTATCATCCTGAGATTAATTCTACCGACATTGTCTAACACAAACTAGATGAACATTTTATATAAACTTACACCAGACAGAATAGTTTACTAACCTGGGATTCTACTTTGGTTTCTGTTTTGCACAGCCTATTCTAATAATATACTTGGAAACATAATTCTTTTTACTATTCACAAACATACTCTTCTATGATCAAAGGAAATAGTTACCATGAAGTTACCATGTACTGACCTCTCTGAACAATGGATTGTTTCTCCTCCATGATAAGAATAACACTTAGTTTCTTGAAATATATTTGAATACAAAAATTAGAAAAATCAAATCAGCTAGAACTGGTTTGAGTGCATGCACTGTAAAGAAAATTGTCCACAAAGTGAATTTTGAAAAAGAATCCCTTATTTACCATATTATGTCTATGTGTAATTTGTTGAGCATATTAAAATTATATGAATCGTTTCAAGGGGCATAAGTGTAGAAAAAGATCATCTGACATAATCTATCAATAAAAGTCAACTTTTGTGATATTTCGAAAAGAACGAATTGGAAACATAAGGTAAGGACACATCATACCCATCAGAATTTTTCACAAAACAGAAACATAAACAAGAGCAAAAGTTGTACAGAATACTCACTGTCTTTGGATGGGACTACAGATTGGTATAACCATTATGGGAAACTGCTGAATAAGAAATATGTGCCTGCTACAAGCTAGTCATTAAATGTTCATTGAATAAAAAAAAGAGCACATATAGCAGATGACACATACAAAAAGGTTTTAAACAGTTTTGAAAATCATAAGTAGCCCAAATATAGTATATTAATACAATAATACTATGAACAATGAAATAAAGTGATTGACAACCTCAACAACATATAAAATGTATAAATATCACAGGGGCTGGAGAGATGGCTCAGGGCTTAAGCCTCTGCCTTGCAAGCAGAAGGTCCTGAGTTCGGATCCCGGATCCCACATACAAATGACGGGCCGAAGTGGAGGTGGCCTGTGTTTCTGGTCCTGGTGGGCAGAGCCTGTGAATCCCAGGGCAGAGCAAAAGAGGAGGTAGAAGCAGTCCATGATGATTCCCGAATCACCCTTGGTTCTACACATACACACATACACATACATACACACACGCACTCGCACACACACACACACAATTGAATAAATGAAAAAAATTATAAAAAAGTATAAATATCACAAAGGCCATTATGAAAAAATACATGATTGTGATTATTATGTATAATTTCATTTCTAAAAAGTCAGTAACATTCAAAGCTAATCTGCTTTGAAAGTAAGAATGGGGTCTTTGCATAGTGAAATGGAGAGTTAGTAAAGAGAAGCACCAAAGAGTCTTCGAAGTTTGATATTTTTTCTCACTGTTATGCTTTGATATTTTTAAAATACAAAATATTTAAATAAATATGAAAATTTATAAAAAATTCAAATAAAAATTTAAAAAATTTATTTTTGCATGTGTGTGTGTGCATCAGAGGACACCATGTGTCCCTGCAGAGAACCAATGGTAACTTTGGGAATTATCTGGATTGATTCTACCTCCTTTTTGCTTCACTCTGAAATTGCCCAGGTTCTGACCAACAGGCCACCACTGTTTCCCATCTGGAATTTTTACATGGGACCTGAGATCCAAACTCAGGACCTTCTGCTTGCAAGTCAGAATTTTAACCTCTGAGCCATCTCTCCAGCCCCTGTTCTGTTGTTGTTGTAGATTGTTATTTGAATTTAGATCTTTTTCTGCAAGTACAGAACAGGCAGGAGTTGGACATATAAAATGCGAAGTAAATAAAGTTGGTTAGGAACAGTCTGATCTGGCAGTTACTGTTTTTGGGATAGAAAATAAAAGGGAAATTAAATGATTTACATACATTTTAGGCAGTGGATTTGTGCTCCTGGATGACAACACAGACAAATTGATATTGAATAGCTAATTCTTTATTTAACCATTACAAGTGATGTAAGCAAAGAAGATAATTGAACCATAATGGCCAAGATAATCAATAGTGCACCTACAAAAACAACCATATAAAGTTCTTCCAGCCCAGAAATTTGTTAATGCGTGTGATGGTGCATAAAGATGAGTACAGTTTCTAAATTAAGATTCTGATATTAATGTTAATGCCAAAATAGTCGTTTAACCTCTTCAGATTTAGAAAACTCCTCTTCACTCTTTGCCGACTTGGCTTTCTCTCTTTCCAATTGTTGAATCTCCAGAGACAGCTTATATAACTCCAGTGCCCTTTTCACATCTTCTGAATTTGGGAGGCACTTCATGAGTTTTCTGCCTGCAGTCACTTGTTCACAATGTCCAGAAACCTCCTAAAGATAATTTAAAGAAATAAGTAGGAGGAGGATGCATTCTTAAAGAAATTCTTGGCAAAATGAGACTGACCTAAGAACTGATGAATGTAAAAAAAAATTAGAAGAGACTTTGCATTCTTGTAGGTATTCACACAGAGGCCAAGCCATTAACTCCTTTTTCATTGCTGCTGTTTGTTCATTATGGTTCTAGACAGGGTCTTTCTAAGTGGCACAGGCAGGTCTATAATTTCTGATGTTGCTACTTATTTCTTGCTAAGACTACAGTTGTATGCCAGTGTATCTGGTTCCAGATATGCTCATGAGAAAAAAAAACAGCTGAAGAAGAAAAGACACACAGAGACAAAGGTGATCCAAATCATCTCCAAAGGGATAGATATGGATTGTTCCATGACCACCCAGAAATGAAGCAAAAGTACATTACTACAGCAATATAAAGCTATAATCTGGGCACTGGGTTTAAGGAATGTTTGATTCTAAAGTTTTGGCTGTAGTCACAAAGCAGAAAATTTTAATTCTTCAAGTTTACCACAGTGCTCCAAAGCTGCAAATGCTGATTTTTTGGCAAACTGAGCATCCACAGAGGAGTCAGATGGCTCTATTGTATACTGAGACAAAGCTTTAAGAAGACCACTACTTTAGGGGTGATAATATGAAATAATATGAGTTATACTACTTGCCTTCTCACACTTCGGTTTCTCAGGGTACCAGGTTCTGTTCTTTGAACAAACTATATTTTGGGAACCAATGATAAAATAGCCCATGTCACATGAAATAGTCACATTTTCCTTTTCAACGTAGTGTTCTTTCTCCACAGACAGCTTTCCATGTGCTATCTTTGGGTTTGGGCACATACCTTTAATGGAAACAAATTTTAAGCACTCCATTCTTCATAAAAATCATCAGAATAACACTACGGGACTAATGGGACTATGAGAATTTTGATAAACTTGTTTGACTGATGATATTATTCCGTAAATTGTTAAACATTTGATTTAATGTTAATGACAGTTGTAAAAGACCTATATCTATTGAGGAAATATTCTGTAGGTATATTTAAATTTAATGCTCATTATAACTAAATGGATTAGTCGTAAATATTTTCAACATTTTACCAACAATGAAGCAGAAAGTTAATAATTTCCTCAGTATCACATAGCTTTTAAATGATAGAACTTGTGCTTTCAATTTCTACCCTACAGCTTTAGTCTGTACACGATTCTGTACATGTACTTTTCATTGTCCTTACATTTTCATCTTGCTCAGTTCAATAAAAATAGCAATTTTTTAGTTAAATAATAAAAGAGTTAAGGACAATGAAAAGACAGTCCCAATTCTTATCTCATCTTTATTCTACATCAAATGACCCAGGGGCATCATCAGTTCATGGCAATGGAAAAATCACAAAATATGGTGGTTGCTGTCATAAAAATGCTGAAGATTTGCAATACTTCATGACCTGGGAATTAGCTTTTTAGATTCCTCATATTTGCATAGTTGGAAGGAACTGAAAATTGTTATGAAAAGTTTACTAGAGGTAAGGAGATTCTTAGATCAATGATATTGACTCTAGATACCCTGTAAAGACATAGAATAGCTGAGCAGTAGTAATTGCTTCTATAGATGATGTTACATGTGTTTGTGGCTCTGGAGTGGGAAACAAGTTCATGTTTTCTAACAATGTTTATTTTTAAAATTTACCTTTCATGCTTTAAATATTCTAAAATAAATAAAAGGCAGAATTTTGGCAGGTTGTAGGCAACAGGAAATATTGTTCTCAACATTTTGTAACTCTATGAATTGTGAATAGATCTTTACAAAGCTAGACACTAAAAAGACATGAAAGAGCTGCAACAAATCTAACTAATATATATCCTGTAAGGTGTCATTGAGGTAAAAAGGTGTCGACTCACTTTCTTCTGCTATAACAGACCACTATACACTGGCCAATTGAAAAAGTAATTTCTTCTTTATTTAAAGAAGTTTACTTACATCATACTTTTCAATGTTTGGAAATCTAAAGAAATAGGGCTTACATATGGTCAGTGTCTTCATATTTAAATACTGAATATTCAAGAGTGAGATAGCAAGAGAACACATAGATATTAAACTCATTTTAGAGTAACCTTACAACAAATGACACTCCTATAACTGGCACATTAATCCATTAGTCCATTCTGGTGGTCTCTTTTCTTTTGGCTTAATCGCTTCTCAAAGTATTTACTTCATACTGGGATATTTTGGGACAATTAGAGTTTTTAATTCTTTTTTTGTTGTTTCTGTTTGAGACATGACCTCAAGCATTGAAGTTTGCCCTTGAACTTACATAGTGGAATTTGATTTTGAACTCATGATTAATCCATGAGTGTTGCAATTCACCTGCATGGTTGCTGGTAAGTCACCATCAAACAGCTTAAGGGAACAAGGAATTTATTTTCTTACAATAGACTGGTTACGATTCCTTGTCCAACTTTTCAGGAGAGCTCACACTAACACTAGGGTCGAGAGAACTGGTCACATTATCTCTATATAGCAGCTGAGAGAGGGACAATCCTTACTTGCCAGACCAGCATGTCGGCCAAGTATACACAAGGATGACAACTTTCTCAATCAGCTCTCTGTATTTTATTCCTGGGTCTAGTCCCATCCACCATGGGCTGGATCTTCCTCATCAGTTAGACAATCACCTGCAGGGAGGTTTGCTCTGGGCTTAACTCAACTGCTAATTCTCTACAAATGTGCCCAGAGCTCAAACCCTAAACTGTGAAGTTGACATCTGTGCCTAAGTATCATAATGGGAGATTAAGTTTTCAATACGAGAACTTTAGTAAAGGGGGTGCATTTAAATTATAGAACTCTGCCTATCAATGCTAAAGTTCATGTCTTTTTCACAATACGAAACATATTTATTTTATACTAACAACTCCAAAGACTGAACTTACTCCAAAAGCTACCCTGTGGAATAAAAACAATGTCTTTACTTCAAACATGGTGGTAGGACAAACTCAGTGTAAACATCTTTCCAATATTCAGAAAGAACTAGAATGAGGGGAATACAGGATGCAAGTGACACTAAATTCAGAACTCCCTCAGCTTCTGGCACCAATGTATATGCACAGCACATAGGCTGTGTCCTCCTTCTCTCTTCTCCTTTCTTAGTCACAGTTCTTTCAGAGGACCCAGTCACAAACCCCCTTGTCCCTATCTCCCTCTGTGTCTCTTGGCTTCTGGTGCCAGTCCACATATGTAGCACCTAGTCTGGTCCCTCCACTCTTTTTATCCCTTCCTGCTCTTGTCCTGTACCTCCCAAGAACCAACCCCTCTTTTAGTTACAGAAAAAAATAATCCCAGGGCATAGATGATATAGAAACCAAAGGAGGTAACAGAGGACCCTGAGAATATCACCATTCCTCACAGCACAGCTGCTCCACCACTCTACAGTCACCAGAACACACCTATACCCAGAGAACAACAGGAATTCAACTCAAGCCAGAAAGGACAGCAAATAATAATATAAGTTCTTTCTTCTGTTACTATTTTTTAATAGTTTCTCTTTCCTCTTTTTGTACTTCTTGGTATTTCTTTTTGCCTTTTTTATTACTTCATTTTCTTAGTTAATTTTGTACTATCAGGTATGTTATGAGGGATGAGATTCTGAATTATAAATTACTTAATTAGGATTCAGAATTGTAGTATACGTACAGGACTGCCCAAACAGTTCCTAATATGCATTCCCTGGCACTGGCCAATCCAGTCTGTATTCTTGACTTCCCTAGTTTCTCTCTCTCAACTTTTCCTGTGCCTGGCATGCGGGCCTACTCATATGGTTGCAAGTGTGTATCCCCCATGTCTCTTCCTTTACAGTGCCTGCCAATCCAGAAGCCATCCAGTACCCCAGTACCTTCTGCTCCCACCCCCTTCCCACTATTTATACACAAAAACATCTCAGCAGTCCAATGACTACTTCTTCACCACTTTTATTGTCATTAAAAAAGAAAATATAGATACTGTGAACATCATTTAAGCACCAAAACTCAATACACCAGATGCTGCAGCCCCAGATTAAACTTTAATAAACATCTACCCATCAAAAAAGCTGTGAAAACAGACACTATAATTTACCCATAAGAAATAGTGGTGTTAGAAACATAAATCAAAGAAAATAATCAACTGTGTAACTCCACCTACCCAGGTCTTATCATAAAAATAAAAACAACACAAGAAGGCAAGAAAATATATCTAATTCAAAGGTCACCAACACCATAACATAAGTTCACACTGAAAGTAATTCATCTAATAGTCATCAAGAAAATGACAGTTGAGATAATTAATTCCAAATATCAATAATAAATGTGATCAAGCAGTTCGAAGAAAGCATAGGTAAATGCCTAAATAAATGAAGAAGAACACAAGAAAAACAGTAAAGACGACCAAGAAAGCACAATCCACTAGACTCTATTAGAAAGACAGTTGGAGATCTGAAAACAAACTTAGAAACACTGAAGAAAACCCAAGCAGATCTACAAACAGAAATACTGAAAGAAGCCCAAACTAAAATAAAACTGGAAATAAAAATTCAATCATTCCAATACGAATTCAATAGAGCATCTCAAAAATAAAACTGATCACATAGAAGACAGAGTATCAGAACTTGAAGACCAAATGGGAGAAGTTGGTAAGTCAATCAAAGAAACTGATAAATTGAAAAGCATGCTTGAAAGGCACATGTACAAGGTCTGGAACACCATCAAAAGAGTCAATTAATAGGTCGTGGGTATTCCAGAATCACACAAATTAACAGAAGATATACCATGCATAAATAATAAAATAATAAAGGAAAATGTATCTAATGTAAGGGAAGAGGTGCTCATTCTGACTGTAACAGTTACTCTTTACTATGGCTGTGAGAGAACACCCAAAGTCAAACAACTTATGGGAGAAAGGGAGATTTATTCAATTTACTGTTCCAGAGGGGAAGTAAATACTGTCTTTCAAGGTGACGGAAGCATCATGGCTGAAGCTGGAAGGCAGGCAACAGGCTAAGTCACAGCAGACCTCTACCTGGCTTGAGCATTCCTGGAATGTCTCTCCTTCTATATTCTATGATCCCTTTTAAATGGTCCATTACTGGGAGGTTCCTATGAGATCTATGGAGGTTCCCATGGGATCTAGGGTGGGTATTATAATCCCTTCAGGAGGTCTCAGTTGATCCTTTCAGGTGTGGTCTCAGCTGATCTTAGTTAATAGCAGGTATGTCAAGTTGACACCCAGGCTTAACTATCACACTGACTCAAGAGGCATATCAGATACTGAACAGACAGAACAAGCAATGAAGTACCACCATAAAACATTGAGTCTGAACATTAAATATACAGATTAAGGACAAGCTCCTAAAGGCTCTAAAACAGACAAAGTCAAATACAAAGGCAAACATTAAAATAACAGCTTACTTTCCAATGTAAACTGTAAAACCCATTATGGGTTAGAGATAAATAATGCAAGTTATGAACAAACAAAAATGTCAAACCAGATTATTAAACCTAGAAAATTATCAATCATAATAGATGGTGAAAGGAAAACACTCCATGACAAAAGCAAGCTAAAGGGCTATATGGCTACCAAAACAGGTCTTCAGAGAACACCAGAAAGAATAAGCTCAAGTTTGTATGAGTGGAAATAAAAATTAAAAAAAGAAAGAATAAAACTGCCTTATTCAAAAAAAAAAAAGAATAAGCTCAACGAATAGGCTGCAGGAACTAAGTATACCAATACAAGGGTTAAATGAAGAACTACAGATACAAACACTATAAGATCTACAAAATATCGTTAAACACCTTTCAATAATAATTTAAAATATTATTCTTAAAAAATTATCTTCACAAATCAAGAAACAGGCTTATAGCTTGATCAAAATTCATGACCATAAATACTCTATCTTCAAGAAACACACCTCACCATGAAAGATAGAGGTTATCTCAGGATGAAAGGATGGTCAAATGTACTCCAAACAAATGGAAATAGGAAACAAGCAAGCATTGTTATCTTAATATTAGACAAGACAGACTACAAACTAAAACAAACTATAAGACATAAATTGCTACTGCTTACTAGTTGAGGGAACAATCCATCAGAAGGATTCTACTATTTTAAACATATATGCATCAAGCATTCTTTCTCAGCAGCAGCCCACGGATCTTTCTCAAAAATAGACAATATGCTAATATACTAATCAAATACAGGAAAATTGAAATGATATTCTGTATACTATCCAGCCACCATGCAATAAAACTAGATATCTACAATAACAGAAACAATAGAAAGCACACAAGTTCATGGAAGCTAAACACATTCTTGAGTTAAGGAATGGGTCAAAAACAAAATAAAGCAAGAAATTTTAAAAATTGCTTGGGTCAGGAATGAAAACACAGCATACCAAAATCTACAGAATACATTGAAAGCTATTCTAAAGGGAAAGTTTATAGCACTAAATGCCTACATCAAAAAAATAGATCACATATAAATGACATAATGTTACAACTTAATAGTTTGTAAAAACTAGAACAAGCCAATCCTAAAAGCAGCACACAGAAAGAAATATTCAAATCTGGGTATAAATCAATGAATTGGAAATTTAAAGGACAAGACAAAGACTCCATGAAAGAAAGAGCTGCTTCTTTGAAAACATAAGCAAGATTGACGAACGCTTCACAACATCAATTTAAAAAATTTAAAAAATGGGGAGAGCATCCAAATCAATAAAGTTAGAAATGAAAAAGAGTAAAGTCCAACAGATCCTGGGGAAATATAGAGAATCATATGGCATATTTTAAGAATTTATGCTGCACTAAATTGGACAATCAAAAGAAATCAAATGAATTTGTAGACTTAGCAAAACTGACTCAAGATGAAGTAAAAATAATTTAAACAGTCCAATAACAAGCAATGAAATTAAAACAGTTACTACAAATCTCCCAACTAAACAAAAGTCCAGAACTGAATGCACTTAGCATGGAACCAGACTTTCATAGAAGAAATGATACCACTGCTCCTAAAATTATTTTGCACAATAGAAAAAGGAACACTCCCAAACTCTTTTAATGAATCCAATATTACCCTAATTATAAAACACATCAAAAAGGAGAATTGTAGATAAATATAACCAATGAACACAAATGCTAAAATTCACAGTAAAACCTTTCAAACTGAAGCCAAAATATATATTCAAAAGATAAAACACCATGCCCTTTTCACCCCACCCCGCTCCGCCGGTCAGGACCAGCAGGCGCGGTCCAGCCGGGCCTCACCGCGCATACTAGGACCCCAGGTCAGCCCACAGGGACCCGGCTCCGACTCCCACCATCCAGCCGGAGCCGCGCGGGGGCCGAGGGACGAGGAGGACCTCCCCCTGCGCCCGGGCCCCGCCCCAGCTGCCCTCGGGTTAAATAGCTCCACGCCAACGCGCCCATCTTCCCTTTTCACCCCGCCCCGCTCCGCAGGTCGGTCGGGACACGCACGCGGTCCACCCGGGCCTCACCCCGCGCCCTAGGTAAGTCCCCGTTCGGCCCCGCCCACCAGGACCCCAGGCCAAATAATTCAGTTTAGTGAAATTGAGAGATCTTAAGAGTTAAAATGACAATGCCAAAGTCAAAGTGCAAATCCATGAGAAGCAACACTCAAGTAAACAAATTTCCCACTGAAGAAATTAATCCCATAATGTTAGACTCCAACAAGAACAAACCCGCGGAAAAAGGCCAAGAAAGCCTGACCCAGGATAACGACTTTCAAAATATGATCATTACCATGTTCAATACTATGAAAGAGGAAATCCGGGAGGAATTACATAATCGAATCAATCGCTTTGAAGAGGAACACAACAGACATCTGGAGGAGTTGAGAAAAACAGTGCAAGAAACAAAAAGTGGCATAGAGCAGTTAAAACAAACTCAAGCAGAGTTTAAAACTGAGCTAAAAGACAAGTTATCTTCAACCCAGAACGCCACAGAGAGTCTTATCAACAGAACTAATGAAGCAGAAAACAGAATTTCAGACCTTGAAGATAAAGTGGGAGTACTAACCAGCTCAATGGAAGAGGTTGTTAAAGCCAAAAAGATACTTGAGAGAAATATCCAAGAGATATGGGACACCCTGAAGAAGCCTAACATGCGTATTCATGGAATACCGGAGCAAGAATCTCAAAATACCACCCCTGAGGAAATTTTTCATAGGATCATCAAGGAAAACTTTCCTCATCTAAAAAAGGAGAGGCCCATTCATATACAAGAGGCATTCCGCACCCCAAACAGATACGACCAAAATAGAAGCACACCGCGGCAAATAATAGTTTAAACACTCCACATTCAAGATAAAGAACTGGTGCTGAGAGCTTCAAGGGAGAAAAAACAAGTCACTTTTAAAGGCAAACCTATTAAAATAACAAATGACTTCTCAGTCGAAACAGTAAAAGCAAGAAGAGCTTGGAGAGACATACTTCAAGTATTGAATGAGCAAAAATGTCAACCCAGGCTGATTTACTCTGCAAAACTATCAGTCATGATCGAGGGAGAAAGAAAAATTTTCCAGCACAAAGACAACTTTAAGGGATACATGGCCACCAAACCAGGCCTTCAAAAACTGCTAGAAATGATACTCAAGCGTGAAGAAAAAAACAGGCATATCCAGGAGAACAGAAGGCAAATATAACACCATTAAAAGCGAAGCAATATACTTATAAAAGCTACTAAACATAATAAATGTCTGGAATTAACAATAGTTTCTCCATTATAACACTAAAGGTTAATGGACTTAATTCACCGATCAAGAGACACAGATTACAAACTTGGATTAAAAATCACAATCCATCAATCTGTTGCCTGCAGGAAACGCATCTCACCACAAAAGATAGGCACGCTCTAAAAATAAAAGGCTGGTCAACAATTCTACAAGCAAATGGAAGCAGAAAACAGGCAGGGGTAGCCATTATGCTATCAGACAAAGTGGATTTCAAACCAAAAAAAATTATAAGAGACACGGATGGATACTACATTTTAGTCAGAGGTACAATTCACCAGGAAGATTTCACAATACTGAACATATATGCACCCAATACGGGCCCCTCCACATTCATTAAGAAAACCCTACAGCGTCTAAAGCAAGAAATCAACCCCCAAACGATAATTCTTGGGGACTTCAACACCGCCCTCTCTACATGGGATAGATCAACAGGTCAAAAGCTTAACAGAGACACTTTGGAACTTAATCAAACCCTTAAAGAAATGGACCTTACAGATCTCTATCGAACTTTTCACCCACGCACCAAAGAATACACATTTTTCTCAGCAATACACGGAATTTTCTCCAAAATAGATCACATACTGGGCCACAAAACGAATCTACACATGTACAAAAAAGTTGAAATTCTAACCTGTGCCCTGTCAGACCACCATGGCCTAAAGTTGGACATCCACAACACAACAAACAAGAGAAAATACACTAACTCCTGGAAACTTAACAATATGATGCTGAATGAGAACTGGATTCAGGAAGAAATTAAAAAGGAAATTCAAGATTTCCTGAACGTGAATGATAATGAAATACAACTTACCAAAAGCTCTGGGACACAATGAAAGCTGTTCTAAGAGGTAAGTTCATAGCTCTTAATGCCCACGTCAAAAAAATGGAAACATCAGAAATAAACAACTTAACAATGCAGCTTAAAGCTTTAGAGAAACTAGAGCAATCTGATCCCAAAAGTAGTAGAAGAGAGGAGATTAGCAAAATACGGGGAGAAATATCTGAAATCGAGATTAAGAAAACGATAGAAAAAATCAACCAATCAAAAAGCTGGTTCTTTGAAAAAATCAATAAGATTGATACACCCCTAGCTAAATTAACCAAAAGCAAGAGAGAGAAAACCCAAATTAACAAAATTAGAAATGAACATGGAGTTATCACTACTGATACCCAAGAAATCCAGAGAATTATAACATCATATTTCAAAAACTTATACTCTGTGAAGTTTGACAACACAAAAGAGATGGATGAATTTCTAAGTAAACACAACCTACCTAAATTGAATCAGGAAGTTGTGAATTATTTAAATAGTCCTATAACATATAAGGAAATTGAGGAAGTAATCTCGAATCTTCCCACCAAAAAATGTCCTGGACCAGATGGATTCAGCACAGAATTCTACCTAGACATTTAAGGAGTTAATAACACCAATACTCCTTAAACTGTTCCATCAAATAGCAAAGGAAGGAACACTACCAAATTCCTTCTATGAAGCTAGTATCGTCTTAATCCCAAAACCTAATAAAGATTCACTTAAAAAAGAAAACTATAGGCCGATCTCTCTGATGAACACAGACGCAAAGATTCTCAACAAAGTCTTAGCAAATCGGATTCAAAAACATATCAAAAAGATCATTCACAGGGACCAAGTAGGCTTCATCCCCGGCACACAAGGTTGGTTCAACATACGCAAATCAATAAATGTAATTCATCATGTAAACCAGTCCAAAGTCCAAGACCACATGATACTCTCGATAGATGCAGAAAAAGCTTTTGACAAGATCCAACAGCCTTTTATGATCAAAACGCTAGAGACAGTAGGAATGGAAGGAACCTTTATCAATATAATAAAAGCTGTATACAACAAGCCCACAGCAAGGATTATGCTCAATGGGGAACAATTGGAAGCATTCCCACTTCGATCAGGAACTAGACAAGGCTGTCCACTCTCACCACTTCTATTCAATATTGTACTTGAAGTCTTGGCTGAAGCCATAAGACAAGAAAGGGACATAAGAGGGATTCAAATCGGCAAGGAAGAAGTCAAGCTATCCCTATTTGCAGATGACATGATCTTATACCTGAGGGATCCCAAAAACTCCACCAGGAAGCTCCTGGAACTAATTGAGAAGTTCAGCAGGGTGGCAGGATACAAAATAAATGTGCAAAAATCAGAGGCCTTCCTATATGCCCAGAATGAAAGAAGTGAAAAAGCCTTGAGAGAAACCATGCCATTTACTATAACCCCTAAAAAAATGAAATACCTTGGTATAAACCTAACTAAGGAGGTAAAAGACCTTTACAATGAAAACTTTAAAACCCTCAAGAAAGAAATTGCAGAAGACACCAGAAGGTGGAAAGACCTCCCTTGTTCCTGGATTGGCAGAATCAACATTGTAAAAATGACCATCCTACCAAAGGCAATATACAGATTCAATGCTATACCAATCAAAATCCCAAAGCAATTCTTCAAAGAAGTTGACCAAACAATCTCAAAGTTCATTTGGAGGCACAAAAGACCCAGGATAGCAAAAACAATCCTGAGTAACAAAACACAGATGGAGGTATTACCATACCAAACCTAAGTCTATACTACAAATCCACAGTTATAAAGACAGCCTGGTACTGGCTCCAAAATAGACACACAGATCAATGGATAAGGATTGAAGACCCAGATATAAGCTCACAAAGTTACAGCCATTTGGTCTTTGACAAAGGGGCCCAAAGAATCCAATGGAAAAAGAACAGCATCTTCAACAAATGGTGCTGGCAAAACTGGATCTCCACATGCAGAAGATTAAAGCTGGACCCGTACTTGTCACCATGTACAAGACTTAATTCCAAATGGATCAAGGACCTTGATATCAGGCCAGAGACTTTAAAAACCATAGTTGAAAGGATAGGAAACTCCCTCGAGCTGATTGGGCTAGGCCAACACTTCCTAAACAGACATCCAATGGCACAGTCACTGCTACCAACTCTCAACAGTTGGGATCTTGTGAAATTAAAGAGCTTCTGTTCAGATAAAGAGATTGTCACACGAGCTCAAAGGCAACCCACAGAATGGGAGAAAATCTTCACTAACCACATATCTGACAGAGCTCTATTGTCCAGAGTGCACAAAGAACTTAGAAAATTAAACTCCAAGGAAAACACTGGCCCAATTAAAAAATGGGCCCTGGAACTTCAAAGAAACTTTACCAGGGATGAAATTAAAATGTCTAACAATTATCTTAAAAAATGCTCCACTTCCTTCGCCATCAGGGAAATGCAAATCAAAACTTCCCTGAGATATCATCTCACCCCAGTCAGGATGGCAAAAATCCACAATACAAACAACGACAAATGCTGGAGAGGATGTGGAGAGAGGGGAACTCTCCTACATTGTTGGTGGGAATGCAGGCTCATACAGCCACTCTGGCGAGCCGTCTGGAGATTCTTAAAGAAATTAAAGATTGAAATGCCATATGACCCTGCTATCCCACTTTTGGGAATAACCCCCCATGCAGCAGAGGTTCGCCTCGATAGCACAAGCTCGACCATGTTCATAGCAGCACTGTTTACAATAGCAAAGTCATGGAATCAACCTAAATGTCCAACAGTTGACGAGTGGATAAGGAAACTGTGGTACATCTATACAATGGAGTACTACTCAGCCATCAAAAATGATGAATTACTGGAATTTGCTGGGAAATGGATGTCATTAGAAAGAATTATATTAAGTGAAGTATCCCAAACCCAGAAAATTAAGCGCCGTATGTACTCCCTAATAGGTGGCTCCTAGTACCAAACTCACCCAGCCCACATTGAGACACTCAAAAGTAAACCTATGTAACACAGTAATTGCAAGGATTATGAACAAGAGAGATGGGTTAGGAGGGCCACACCAGAAACAAGGAGAGAGGAGACCATGTTACAGCAGAGAAAATAGGCCTCCATCAAGGTCTGCAAGTAAGTAATGAGAAACCTGGTTAAGTTCACAGACGTTCTTTCCTGATCTCACCAGAAGGGGAGGGCATATAGTCTAGCAGATAAAAAGTAATCATTTTGCAAATGGGTGATGGACCCCTCCCTCAGTGAGGTTTCCTACTCTTATTACATCTACCCTTGAATGTGCTATTACAACAAGACTCCAGTTTAACAGCTTTTTGTCTCTGGCCAGGGGGTGACATACAGTGCCCAGCAGAATGGAGTGAAGGGAATTGCAGGAGCAGCAAAACTGCAAAAGAAAATCAACAAACCACAATCCAGAACTTCAGAGACTCTATATCAATCACATAGAACTAGGCCAGCCTAATCTCTCCCCATCCTGGAGCTCAGGGACATTTGCGGAAGAGGGGGCGGTAAGATTGTAAGAGCAAAAGGATGGGAGGAGCAACGATTTGCAAGATTCTCAGCAATAGTTGGGGCCAAAGCAATCATAATGGGACTTTGCATGCCCTGCGCAATGTCCAGCGCACTGTTGCCCTCATAAAGTCTAGCATCTGTTAAGGGCACCGAGACCCCTGGAGGCAAGGGATTGACAGCCATAGTAGTGATCTTATGCTTAAGGGGAACAAGAGAAAGGGCTTATGGAAATGCCACTGGGTCCTTATATGTCATCGGAGAGGAGGACCCAGTGGAGAGTTAGGCGTACACAATAAAGGACTCTCTGGGAATTGGGGGGGAGGCACTGGGGGAAGGGGAGGGGGAGGACGGGGGAGGGAGGGAACTGGTAAAAAATTTTAAAATGTATAATTAAATTTTTAATAAAAAAAAAATACCAAAAAAAAAAAAAAAAGATAAAACACCATGAGCATTCCAGGAATGATAGAATGGTTTAACATACATAAATCAGTAAATGTGATTCTTCATATTAACAGACTCAAAACCAAAAACCACATGATCCTTTCAATAGATTTAGAAAATACTTTTGACAAAATTCAATATCCCTTCATTATAAAATTTTGGAGAGAACAGGAATGGAAGAGATATATCTTAATATAATAAAAGTTATATACAACAAGCCTAAAGCAAGTATCATTCTAAATAAGGAAAACATGAAGCAATCCCACTTAAATCAGGAGTGAGACAATGCTTTCCACTGTCATCACTCCTGTTTAGTTCTATGTTTGAAGTCCTAGTCAGAGCAATAAGTCAAGAGAGGGAAATAAAATGGATACAAATGGGAAAGGAGGAAGTCAAAGTATCCCTATTTGCAGATAACATATTCTCTATTTGAGAGTCCCATATGACTCCATAATTCAAGAAATTACTTGAATTAACAAACACTTTCAGTAAAGGCAGACTACAAAATCAACTACAAAAGTCAGTAGCATTTTTTATGTATCAGAGATAAACAAGCTGAGAAAGAAATGTACCCAATGCCATATACAATAGCTTTAAAAAATATCTTGGAATAAATATACTAAAAGAAGGAAAAGATCTATACAATGATAACTACAAAACACTGCTGCCGTGAGACAACATTGAGACTCAGCGACTTAAAGGGAGAAAGGAAGATATATTTGACTTTTGGTTCCAGAGGGGAGATACAGTCCATAATGGCAGAAACAACATGGATGGCTGACAGAAGCTGGAGAAGACTTAGATCACTGTAGACATCACTGAGTCTGAGAGAGTTTAAACTGCAAACACAGAGTAGACTCACCAGGGGAAGCAGGGTGGGGCTACTCAACCTTAAGCGCCCCCCCCCCCGTGACATACCTCCTTCAGCAAGGTCCTACCTCCCGAAGGTGCCACAATCTGCTCAAACATCAACTAAAACAAGCATATGAGCCTGGGCAGGAGGGCAAATAATATTTAAACCATGATATCTTCATCCCTGAGCCCCATAGGACACTGCCACTTCATGATATAAGTCACATTCAATCTCAGTAGCCTTCATCATTTGTCTCAACAATCTAAAAGTCCAAAGTTCAAAGTCTCTTGGAAAACCAAAAGGCAAGTTACATATTTCCAACACACAAAGACATAGAGTAAACATTGCCATTCCAAAAGGGAGGAAAGGGGGCATATCCATGACAGATCATCCATAATAAGAGTGAAAATCAGCAGTACAAATTCCAAAGTCTGCAATTCCAGGTCCAGCAGATGAACATCTGTTTGAAATCATCTCAGTTCCAAAGGACTTTGTTTTTATCCTTTCAGCACAGTTGCCCACAAAATACATTTTGTTGGACTGGCTCTCTCATCCATTCTCTTAGAGTGGCTCCTTCATAGGCATTGCTTTGGCATCTATAATATCTTCATATTTCAGCAGCAAATCAGGCTTTAACTCCATAGTACAAAAATGCCCTTCTTGGGTCTCTCTGTAAAATTTCTAATCCTAACACACACTGCCTGCATTTTGCTACTCTGAAATCTTGGAGGAAGGATCCATGACCTCCTCTTGCTTCTTTAATGACTCTAAAACCAGTACAAAGTATATAACCTCAGCAAGCTCTCTTAAAGTTTTGGGTTGGAGACTGGTCCCCTTGAATTACAACTGGTTCAACTTCTCTGTGCTGAGACTGAGCAGAATCTCTCCTGGGTAGTTGCTTTAATTGAGCAGAACATTCCTTGGAAGCCCTGATCTTTAGCTCTTCCCTTCCAAAAGAATCTGTGTTCTTTTTTTTTTTTTTAGGGATTTTATGTATTTTACTTGAATTTTAGTTGATCTGACAAGTAAATGGGAGAACTTCATGTTAGTAGGATTCTTTCCGAGAAAAAAATTTCTTTTTTATCTTTATCATTTTTAATGTTATATATATGAATATAGTGTATATTTTCAACTCTTAGTCCCAAGTCCCATACCCTCTTCCTTTTCCCCTCATAATCCTTCATCTCCCCTGTCTGACTCCCTCTTTTCAATTTTTTTCACTTGTGCAGCCCACTGTGTTTCATCTGTCTGTGATGACATATGCCTGACATGACTCATTCTCCAGTAAGCATCCTAAACCAGTGGATGTACCATAGAGGAAAGCATTCTCCTTTAGTTCCCCATCACCATTTTTTAGTCCCTACCAGTCTGTCAGAGAGCTGTGGAGCATCTTGAGATATTTCTGATGGTATGATAATTTTATGGATTTCTTGTGTAAAAATACATATCTGCCATGAAATCTTGTATATCACAACTATGTCATGTCCAGGAGATAATGCATGACCCACCTCCTTCCCACTTTAGGCTCTTACAATCTTGTTGCCACCTCTTCTTGATATTCCCTGGGTCTTGGAGTGGGGATGGGTGTGGCTTATATATATATATATCCTGTTTAGGGACAAGCAGTTCAAAGACCCTAAGAATTTGCATTCTTATGGGTGGCATCTTTCCTGAGGATCTTGCTGTCAGGATGTAGCCTTCTTATATTAGTCCAATGAGGAGCAGGCTTTGGTTCACTATTTTAATTGATCTTTCAACAATAGCAACATTTTGCTGTATGCAGTCTTTGTAGACTTGCCCTCACATTTTTTCTTAATGAGTTTTACAATTTTCATCTTTCTGTCTGATTCCCTGTTCTTTTTCATTATAAACTTGAACAAGAGCACTAAAAAGTAGCCATAGTACACTGTCAAGATTTGGTTGCCTTGAAATTTTCTCCACCAAAAACACATATTTAATTTTAGGTAAGTTTTCAGGATGAGGGCTATTGCAGTTTGCCTTGCATGGGTGCTGATAAATGATCATCAAACGGCTTAAGGGAACAAGGGGTTTATTTTCTTACTGATAGTCCACTTACAGTCTAGTCCAGCTTGACAGGAGAACATGCACCAACACCAGGGCCAAGGGAATTTGCCACACCATCTCTATGTAATGGCTGAGAGATTGACGATCCTTACTTGCTAGACCAGCGTGTTTGGCTAAGTATACATTCCTCAACCGTCTCTTAGTATTTTATACATCTGTTCAGGGCCTAGTAGCACCCACTTGGGCCTTCCCCATCAGCTAGACAATCTCCTTCAGGTTTGCTCTACTTAACTCAACTACTAATTCTCCACAAATGTGCCCGGAGTTCAAACCCTCAATTGTCAAGTTGACACCTGTGCCTATTTATGACAAGGGAAAAACTTGATCAAACTTTGTGCCAACGCATCACTCATTTATCCCTTATGCAGTTCCCAATACAGTCTCTGTTCCCTTCTGGATCATCAGAAGCTGGGCTTCCACTCCCTGCATCTGTCTTAGTATTACTCTCTTCCAAGTTCTCACTAGAATGTCTCTTTAGTCCCCATCCCCAAGATGCAAAGAATTTCTCAGCACAAAGTCCCAAAGTTCTCCATATTTTCTCCAAAAAACTGTTCAAATGCACACAAGCCACATCACAGCAATGTCCATATTTCTCTATATCTTGATACTAAGTTCTCTTAGCTTAATAACACTTCACCTTCTGGTACCAGATTCTCTAAGTCTCCGATCAATACCCTACTTCTGGAACCAGTTTCTGTACCATTTATTCTTTCTGTTGCTGTGAGACACTATCATGGTCAAACAAGTTAAGGGGAGAAAATGGAGATTTGTTTGACTTATTGTTCCAGATGGGAGACATAATCATTTATGGCAGTAAAGGCATGACTGGTTGGCAGAACCTGGAGGCAGTCTAAATCACATCCATCATGGAGGCTGAGAGATCTCAAACTGCAAACTCTAAGAACATAGTCACTAGGGGAAGCAGGGGGAGGTTAAAACTAACCTCAAGGCCCAGCAAGGCCCGCCCCCTGTGACATGCCCTCCTCTAGCAAGGCTCCACTCTCCTAAACATGCCACAATTTTCTCAAACATCAACTAAGGCAAACACATGAGCCTGTGGATAACAAATAATATTTAAACAATGATACCTTTTTTTAACCA
Source organism: Typhlomys cinereus (assembly GCA_023101885.1). Lineage (NCBI taxonomy): Eukaryota > Metazoa > Chordata > Mammalia > Rodentia > Platacanthomyidae > Typhlomys > Typhlomys cinereus. The sequence goes on along the minus strand of JALPQD010000003.1, from coordinate 3,306,368 downwards.
AAACAATCTTGAACAGTGAAAACACTGCTATAGGTATCACCATACCAGACTTCAAGATATAATACAGAACCATAGTTCTAAAACCAGCATTGTATTGGTACAAAACAGATGAATTAATGAGCGGATTAGGACAGAAGTTGGATGTAAGCTCACACATCTATAGTCATTTGATTTTTGACAAGTTGACCCTTGATTTCTGACACACACACTGGATATAGCATCTTCAACAAATGGTGCTAGGAAGATTAGATATCTACATGTAAAATATTGAAAATTGTTACCTCTTAGTTGCACAAAAATTAACTCCAAATAAATCAAAGACTTAAATGTTAAACCTGAAACATTAAGCTTTTAGAAGAAAGACGAGGAAATTACATTTGAATTAACAGGCCTAGGTAAAGATTTTCTTAATAACACTCCAATTGCATAGGAAATAAGACAAATAAGATGTGGGATGTCATGAAATCAAAAAACTTGTTCTGCCAAATAAAATATTACTTATGATAAAAAAGCAACCCACAGAATGATTACCAACTGTGAATCTGACAGCCGATTAAACTCCAGAGTATTTAAAGAACTCAAAATATTAAACCACCAAGAATAAAACAACCCAATTAACAAATGGTCCCTGGAATGAAAAAGAGACTTCTCACAAGTAATTAAAACGTCAAGCAAATATATTAAAGATGTTCAATTTCAGGTCATCAGGGAACTACCATATTCTATCATCTTACCCCATTCAGAATCACTAATATCAAGAACACAAGCAAAAAATGAATGCTGGTGAGGATGTGGAGAAAAGGAAACACTTATTGTTGGTGTGAGTATAAACAGTCACTTTGGAAATCAGTATGGAGATTCCTCAGAAAGCCAAAATGGAACTAACATATGGCCCAGCTTCCAAAGAACTCAACATCTTATTATAAAGACACTAATTCATCCAAGTCCATTGAAACCATATTCACAATATGGAACCAGACAATATGCCCATCAAAAAAGAAATGGGCAAAGAAAATGTGGAACATATAAACAATGGAATACTATTCAGCCACCAAGAAGGACAAGATTATGGAATTTTCTGACCAATGGGTGAAATTGAAAAATATGATACCAATGGAGTATCTCAAACACAGAAAGATAAATGCTTGGTGTTCTCTCTTATATGTGGATGCTAGCATTATACTCCTTATTGAAAGTATTCAGTTTGAAATTTCTGTAGCTGCCAAAAAACTTGAAAAGGACAAATGAGTGGGAAGGACAGAATGGAAGGTTAGAGTGAATTGATATTGTATATCATGAGTGACAAGATAAAGGAAGATATAATATGGGAAAATACTTTGGTGGCAATGAGGGGATAAGTTATAGGAGGGGCTGAGGGAGTACTAGAAAAACCCTGGTGGAATGCAACCAGACTGAAAGTTTCTTTAGCATTAATAGGTCAAAAACATTTTAGTTTAAAAAATAATAAGAATGGACATTCCCTATACAGAGGATTATAGACAGAAAATATAGCAAAACAAAACCAAACCAAACAAAATGTCTTGAGATGCTCCATCTAGAACCAGATACAATTAAACAATACTAACAGTAACAGGTATGTGGTACTTTCTGATAAGTTATTGGTTAGAAAGATCTTAAAGGTCCCCTAAACAGTAGAGGCCTTTCCCATTGCACTTGGCTCACCCCTAGAAGCTGACAGCAAGACCTATTACGGAAGATGAAGCACACATAGATCAGAGAAGACGAACCCAAAAAATCCAGCTGGACCCCAGTGTAGAAGCTTCCTTTTGGCAGACAGCTTACATAGAGAGTACTATGAAAGCTCCTTGGGGAGGAAAAAAAATCAAAGATCTCATTTATATGTGCAAGTTATAAGTTGCAATAGCAGTTACCATGACACTATAAGTCTAATAGTGGCATGAATATTAAGGAGGCAACTAACAGCTTTCTAACTGGATTTAAGGCCCACATATCACAAGAGAACACATTGCTATTACTGTAAACTAGAACAAGAATTTACAAAAGGGAGGACATAGGCCCGAGATGAAGTGGAGGCTCTGAATGTTTAGTTATGAAGATATTACATCAAACTGCTTTTTTTTAAAAAGATTTGCATTCTTTAATTTTATTTATTTTTATTTTTTATTATTTATTCAATTGTGCGTGTATGCATATGTGTGTGTGTGTGTGTGTGTGTGTGTGTGTGTGTGTATGTAGAACTACAGACAAATTTAGGAACCACCAGAGACCGCCTCCACCTCCTCCTTGTTTACTCTGCCCCAGGATTCACAGGCTCCACCCTACCAGGACCAGAAACGCAGGCCGCCCCCGCTTCTGCCCGGCGTCTATACGTGGGGTCTAGGATCTGAACTCAGGACCTTCCGCCTGCAAGGCAGAGGCTTAACCCCTGAGCCACCTCTCCAGCTCCCATCAAACTTACTTTTTAAACACATGTTATTATACCTATAGATTGAAGGAGCATTCAGCACTCAACCTCAAAGTCTCCTTCTGCAACAGAAAGTGTTCACTAAGAAAAGCATAACTGGTCACAATGTAGAAAATAAGTGTTTACAGTCTGCTTGACTCTAAACAGGTAAGCTATACTCATTTCCATCCCAAGGCTCATATAACACCACTGAAGAGGGGGGTGGTAAAACTATAAGAGCCTGAAATGGGACAGTAGTGGGTCAAACATTATCTCCTGGACAGACAGGAATGTGAGGTCATCATGTGCCATAATATAATATAATGGCAGATATGTATATTTTTACAAGAGCTGTGTTTAGATGTCATTCAAAGATTAATAGATTATCCATGGGCTTTAGTGTACCACTCTCCATGAAATTCTTCTTGCCAAAGATCTTGTAGCTTGCAGTATTTATACCTGAATGAAACCATTGATCACTGTTTTTCCCTGGTCACTTACTTTTTTTATCTGTTTGATTGTTACTCCTTATTAAGTCCTGTCCTCTTTATTCCTTCCCCTTTAAAACTTCCAATTACATCATTGCTTTATTCCTCTGTATGCCTGTGTTCTTTTGTCTTTATACTTTGGGGAGCTTTCTCGCCCCCCCATTATGTTCCTTTGTAGTTTGTTGGTGTTACAAAATTTTTTCTTTGAGTATATCCTTCTTAAGGATCCACATATAAGGGAAAACATGTGGTGTCTATCTTTCTGCATCTAGGATACTTGATTCAGTATAATTTCTCTCAAATCCATCCATTGACTAGTAAGTTTCCATAAGTTTTTGACAGATGAATACTATTTCATTGATATATGTACCACATTTCCATTATTCATTCATCTATCATTGGACAGCTAGGCTGATTCCATTTCTTTGCAATTGTGAACAGAATTGCAATGAATAAGGAAGAACATTTGTTATCTGTAGCAAGATTTAGAATTCTTTAGGAATATTCCTGGGAGTGGTACAGCTGGATCATATGATATATCAATTTTTAATTTTTTCAGGAACCTCCATGCTAATCTCCAAAAAAGTATAATTTTGCCTTTCCACCAGCAATGAATGAGGGATTCCTTTTCTCTGTATCCTTGCCAGCATTTGCTATTATTTGTTTTAGATTTTAGTCATTCTGACTGGGTTGAGATGATATTTCAGAGTGGTTTTAATTTGTTTTTCTCTAATGGCTAGGGAGGTAAAACATTTTAAAGATTTTTGTTAGAAATTTGAATTTCATTCTGTGAAAAATTTCCTTTTAGTTCTAAAGCCCATTTGTTAATTGGGTTGTTTGTTTCTTTGATATTTAAATTTTAGCTCTTTATATCCTCTGGATATTAGTCATCTATCACATATGTGGCTAGCAAAGATTTTCTCCCATTCCAAGGGTTTGTTTCCAACAAAAATCTTCAATCCTACAGTGATAGATTCAACCAGAATAGCTTCAAGGATAGTAGCCAAGAAAGAAAAAAAGGCAAGATTATGAATTCCAATAACATATATATTCCAATAATATTAATAATATAATCAAGGAAATATTAAAGGAAGTACTAAGGGATTGAGATGAATTTTGAAAGATATGAGCAGAAAATAATAAGCAGCTGAATGAAATGAAAAAGGAAATAGAAGATGTAAAAATAAACATGGAAGAGTTGGAAAAAAATCCCAAGCCAAAATTAAAGTTAAAATAAAAGCAAAAGCTAAGTACAATTGAAAACTCAGCAGAAAGTCTCACTACCAGAACTGTCCATGCTCAATATGGAATATGAGAAATGAATGGTAGAACAAAATTGTTACATTAAAGAAGCTGAAAAAGTTCTAAAAATACATGAAAGGAATATTCAAGAGTTATGGAACACCATGAAGAAGTCACACATGAACATTCAAGGAATTGAAACAAGAAACCCATGAAAACATTCCAGAACATAATTTCCCAGTATTATAAATGAGAATTTTCCACACCTGAGCAAAAAAATCTCCATTCAAGTAAAAAATACATACTGCACAACAATCAGATATGACCAAAATATAAACACCCCATTCTAAATAATAGTTAAAACATAAAGGATATGAGATAAAAAGAAAATTTTTAGAGTTGCAAGAGACAGAGACCAAGTTGCATTTAAAGGTAAGCCTTTAAAAATAACAGCAGATTTTTCAGTGGAAACAATAAGTCAGAAGAGCTTGGAGAAGCATATTTCAAGTCATGAAAGCTCACAAATGCCAACCCAGGCTGCTATATCCACCTTTATTCAGGATTGAAGGCGATAGAAAAATCTTTCAGGATAAAATTAAACTGAAGACTAAGTGACCACCAATCCAGGTCCACATAAGATACTAGAAAAAATATTCAGAACTGGAAAGAATAATGTACTCAAGAGGATGGAAGGTAAAAATAGTACCAGTACAACTTCTAAGCAAAAAACTACTAATTTAAAAATCACAAAATTCAGAAAATGACAGCAATCAATAAACACTTCTCAATTGTATCCTTAAATGTTCAATGAACTCAACTCCCTAATCAAGAGACATAAGCTAACAGCATGGGACAAATAGCATACCTATCAATTTGCTACCCTGAGAAAATATACTTCAGCATAAAAGATAGTTACTATCTCAGGGTAAAAGACTGATCAAAGTATGGCAAACAAATGTAGCTAAAATAAATAGGAATAGCCACTCTATATCTGACAAAATAGACTTAAAATCAAAACAAGTCATAAGAGAAATTAGGATAGCACATACTTGTTAATAGAACAATCCTTCAAGAAGGCACAACAACTTGATACATATATACACCAAATATAGGCTCACCGACATTCCTTAAACAAATAATACAATGTACAAAACAACGAATCAGCCCAAATATGATAACAATAGTAGAGGACTTCAACACCCCAATCTTACCGATATGGAGGTCAACAAGCCAAAAACTGAACAGATACACCCTGGAGTCAAATCAAGGCACAAACCAAATAGACTTGATTGACATCTTGTCATGGTTTGACATATGAGTTATCCCCCACAGGCTCATATGTTTGAATCTTTACTTGTTTGAGGTGGTCATGGCACTTTTAGGAGATGGAGACTTGTTAGAGGAAGGCAATCTCAGGGAGTGGGCCTTGAATTTGGTTAGTCCTGCTCTGCTTCATTTAGTTAGTCTGCTCTTGAGCTTGCAACATCTTTCAGGTGTGGAGCTCAGTCTTCATTTAAGCAGTAACTTATACCACCTCTGTCTTCTGCCAGCATGCTGTATGAAAGTCAAAATCTAGCATAAAAAAGTGAAGGTGTTGCTTGTAAAACTGAGACGAGTAAGTATTCAGCAGTTTGGCCATTGCTGTGATATGACTAGTGTGCCTTTGGAATTATTTGCTGGGAGAAATACAGGGAATTTTGGGATTTTGCACTGAGAAAGTCTTTGTGTCTTGGAGGTAGAGCCTAACAAGCCATTCTAGAGAGAGCATAGAAGAGAGCAATTCTATTGAAAACATGCAAAATGGGAACCCAACTTGTGAAGGTCCAGAGGGGAACAGAGACTGTATTGAAAACTGGACAAAGGACAAATGGAGTGATGTGATGGCAAAGAGTTTGATCAAATTTTTCCCCTGCCCTGAAACCTTGCCTGAAGTTAAATTCAAGTGTTTGGTGGAAGAAGTTTCAAGGCAATGTAATCTTACAGTGTGATATGGCTACTTTTTAGCTTTCTTGTTCAGAGTTGAAGAAAGGGAGAAAGTTGTCAGGCAGAAAGAAGTAAAATCTGTAGGTTTGATGATGACAGATGTGGGGACAAATTTGAAGAGTTGAACCAGGAGAAGGCAGAGAGCAAAATAGTGGTTATTGTTAAAGAGATTAGCTCCATTTGTGAATCAAAGTCTGCTCTCCATTTGGATAATAAAAGAGGCCCTACCTTGAGGACAAATTGCTCAGGAAAGACTCCTATTGATAAATATACAAATTTTTTTGGTAGGAAAGAGCTGAAGGTCAGAGTTCCAAAGGAATTGCCTGCTCCTCTTAAAGAAACTGTCCTAGAGAGATTTTTGCCTACAGTCAGTATCCAGAATCTGAATAAGCTGTTCAATCTCCACTTAAAGCACTTGGTAAAATTTCCCACATTGTCTTGGTTTTACAGACATCAAAGATGCAAGAGGTCCTTCTTCCAGTTCTTTTTCCAGCTTGGGAGACAAGTCCACACTAACCGAAGACCAAGGGAACTGGTCACACCATATCCACATAACATCTGAGAAAGGGACAATTCTTACTTATCAGATCAGCATGTCTGGCCAAGCAGAAGGATGCCAACTCTGTCAGACAGCTCCCTCCATCATATCCACCTGTCCAGGGACTAGTTTCTCCAACTATGGGCTGGTTCACTGTGGGCTTAACTATTAATTCCCTGTGCCTAGAGCTCAGACCATTAACCATCAAGTTGACACCTGTATCTAATTATAACAATTGGTGACTCTGGAATGCTTATTCCTAATCAGGCTGTTAAAATCTCACCCCATCCCAACTCTCAGTGAGTTGTGGAAGGGGGGCTGGTAAGATTATAGGAGTCTAAAGGTTGGGAGGTATATTGTCAGCTGAGACACTACAGTCACAACAAGACTGTTGCATCCAGGAGCTTACTGCAATGAGATTTACTACCACTAGATCAACCCAATAGCTGATACAACGGCAATCCCCTTTAGGTCAGCAAGAATTTCAGGAGAAACAGCTACATTCAGAAAGAATCTCTTAAGTAGAAGGGGAGCTTCCCCACTTGTGAGTTCGTCCACTGAAGAGCCACTTATACTCTCACAGAGACCTGTTTCCTTACTATCATAAAGACCCTGAAGAGAGCCCTGTTATTCACTTGTGCAGTGGAACCAAACAGGGACTTCACTCAAAAATAAATAGAAATGTTAAACAAATATCTTAAAAGATACTCGACTTCCCTGATTATCGGAGAAATGAAAATTAAAAGTACCCTGTGATACTCCAATTAGAATGGCTAAGATCAAAAACACGAACAACAGAGAATGCTGGTGAGGTTGTAAAGAAAAAAAGCAACATAGCTGGATTGGTGAAGGGTAGGAGAGGAGCAATAAGGAGGGGAGGAGGACAAGAACATAAATCATTTTGTTTGTATATGAAAAATTCTCAATGAAAATGCATGTATTTTTCTCAATTATTCCCTCCCTCACCCTACTTGTTATGGTACCTAAATCTTCCCTTTAAAATGTTTCAGCCTAACCATTCCTTCTCACTTTCCCACTCATTGGTCCCTTTTGAATTTTCTGGTTTTTATAGTGATTCCAATCCGAATACATTGACAAGGATATCAATGCTAGCATACACATATAAGAGAGAACATGTGGTGCTTAACTTTCTGTGTCTAAGACACCTCGCTCAATATTAAATTTTCCAGGTCCATCCATTTACCATAAAATTCCATAATCTCATTCTTTCTGATGGCTGAGTAATATTCCATTGTATATATATACCTCATTTTCATTACCCAGTCCTCTGTTGATAGGCATGTTGGTTGATTCCATTTATTCCCTATTATGAATAGAGCTACAATGAACATAGATGAACAAGTGTCTTTGTAATAAAATATATTGACTTTTTGGAATATTCCTAGGGCTGGAATATCTGGATGATATAGTAATTCCATTTTTAATTTTCTGAAGAACCTCCACACTGATCTCCAAAGAGGCTGTAATGGTTTATACTCTTACTAGCAGTGAATGACTGTCTTTTGTTCTTTACAACCTCACCAGCATTCTCTGTTGTTCTCTGATAATCAGGGAAGTCGAGTATCTTTTAAGATATTTGTTTAACATTTCAATTTATTTTTGAGTGAAGTCCCTGTTTGGTTCCAGGGCCCATTTTTTAATTGGATGTTTTCTTTTTGGTGTTTAGATTTTGAGCTCTTTGTATACTGTGGAGATTAATCCTTTGTCAGATCTATAGCTAGCAAAGTTTTTCTCCCATTCTGTGGGTTGTCTTTTTTGATTAACAGTTTCTTTTGCAGAACAGAAGCTTTTTAATTTCATGAAATCCCATTTGTTGATTATTTGTCTTGCTTCGTGGGCATTTGCTGTTCTCTTTAGAAAATCTTTACCTAAGCCTAACAATTCATGTGTGCCCCCTACTCTTTCTTCTAACAATTTCAGAGTTTTGGATTTGATATTGAGATTTTCGACCCATTTGCAGTTTAGCTTTGTGTAAGGAGAGAGGCAACAGTCAATTTTTATTTTTCTATATGTAGATGTCCAATTTTTCCAACACCACTTGTTGAATATGCAATCTTTCCCCCAGTGTACATGTTTGGCACCTTTGTCAAAAATCAAGTGGCTTTTGTGTGGGAGTTTATATCTGAGTTCTCTGTTCTAATCCATTGATTGATGTATCTGTTTTTCTGCTAGTACCAAGATGGTTTTATTACTATAGCTCTGTAGTATAGTTTGAAATCTGGTATGGTGATACCTCCAACAGTCTTTTTATTACCCAAAGTTTTTGGCTAATCATTGTCTTTTGTTCTTCCATATGAATTTTGAGATTGTTTTTTCCAGTTCTGTGAGGAACTGAATTGAGATTTTGATTGGAATTGCCTTGAGTAGGATGGTCATTTTTACGATATTGATCCTACCAATCCATGAGTAAGACAGGTCTTTCCACTTTCTAGTATCCCCTTTAATTTCTTTTAGCAGTGTTTTATAGCTTTCATTGTATAGGTCTTTTACTTCCTTAGTTAAATTTATTCCAAAGTATTTTACTTTCTTTGTAGCTATGATGAATGGGATTGATTCTCTCATTTCTTCCTCAGCTTGGTCATTTCTGGTATATAGGAGGCTACTGATTTTTGAATGTTGATTTTGTAGCTTGCCACTTTACTGAAATTGTTTATTAGTTTCTTGGTGGAGTCAAGTGGACATTAGCACTGATATCCCTGTCAATGTATTTGTATTGGAATCACTATAAAAGCCAGAAAATTCAAAAGGGACCAATGAGTGGGAAAGTGGGAAGGAATGGTTAGGGTGATATCTTTTAAAGGGGAGATTTAGGATACCATGACAAGTAGGGTAAAGGAGGGAATAATTGGGAAAAATATAAAACAGGGAATGAGGGTATGGGAGATGGGAGGGACAGAGGGATTTACAAAAATACTCTAAGATTTGGGATGTAACCCCAAAGGAGCCTCCTATGCTAGTAATATGTCAAAAAATGTCTTTTAAAGAAAGGATCAAGAATAAGCAGTACCTATGCAGAGGAGCATAGAGTAAAGAAAACAAGGGGAAAAGGCCCTGAGCTGATCTACTTAGAACCCAGTGACAGAAATGTGACACATCCTGATAAAATTTTGGTCATAGAAGTCTCAAAGACTTCCAAACATTATAGACTTATGCCATTGCTCTTGGTTGCTCTCCACAAAACTGTCAGTAAGACCATATTACTGAAGATACAACACATATGAATCACAGAATATGAGCAAAATACATCAACTAGAACAGGTCATGAGAACTTCCTCCTTCCTAGATAGCTTACACAGTACCAAGCAATACTGTAGAAGCTACTAGGGGAGAAAAATAATCACAGGCTCCATCAGCTCATGAGATATGGAAGTTACAATAAAAATCATGGCAATAGATGGCTACCCATGTAATAGTGGCATGAGTATCAAGGAGACAACCAAAAGCTATCTGATTGGACTCAAGACCTGGTTGTCAGAATAGAACACATTCCTGTTACTGTTAACTAGAACAAGAACCTAAAAAATGGAAGGAAATACATCAATAGGGAAAACAGCCAATGAACCTACAGGCAGAAAGACAGTACACCAAACTGCTCTGTAAATAGCTACTATTATACTTATAGATTTGAAGAACACTTAACACTCAGCCTAAAACTTCTATGACAGAAGTAGAGGATCTCAACATCTTGACAGTATGAAGCCTAGGGAAATAGAAGAGGAGTGAAGTGGATTGCAACATCCAGCCATAATGCAGTGTTCCAGCAACCTAGCAAGGTTCACCCAACCAACCTAATCTCTCCTTATCCTAAGGCTTTGGGAACCTTGCAGAAGAGGGGGTAGTGAGACTATAAAAACCTAAACATGGAATGGTTCACCATTGGACAAGACATTCCATTCAAAGCAGGACTGATGCATCTATAAACTCACTACAGTGAGACTTGTCCTTACCAGACCTGCAAAATGACTGACATACCAATATGCCCCCATAGACTATAGAGGAACTCAAGAGAGATAAGAATATACAGTGGAAATACCAGGCACTAAAGTTGGATGAATGAAGGGAAAAGGTCCTATCAGTGGGGTGGCCCAAGGAGAGGCAACTTTGTGTGCCACAAAAGGCCTGAACCCCCATAGGTGCGGAGAAGCCAGAGGGTACCCTAGGGTCCATAGAAGCAGACAGGAGGATGGGACAAAGTTGGATGGATTGATAAAGGATAGGGAGGATAATAGGAAGGAGGGGGGATGGAGAGAGGCAGGGATGAGTACTTAATATGCTTGTAAAACTAGAAAAATAATATAATAATTTTTAAAAGTAGAAAAAAAAGAACAAGAGATAGACACCGACAGGCAGGCTATAATTTGGTGCTTCAGAGGCAACAGTTCTATTTTTCATCCTTAGCAAAAAATGAAAAAAATTCTTAAATTTTTGTACTTTAGTTTGATCTAACCCTAATAAGCTCTTTTCTATATTCATCATCTTATCCTCCCATTATTGCTTTTACAAAGTAGCAGCCATATCCATTTTCCTTTTGTTGCTATCCAACAGAGACATGAGTAGGGAATGTTAGCTATAGCTAAAATTTTATAAAGTCTCCACCTGAGCCATTGACCTTTTATAAAGACCGTATTTCCAGTCCTTACTTTCTTAGTAACTAACTAATCCTTGTCAATAAAAGATTGTGACCCACCTGTCTGTCTTTTGCTATTCTCCAAGCTCTCAGATCTCTTCACTCTTGCCCTTCTCTCTCCCTTTAACTATCATAATTTCATGGCAGCTCTCTGTCCTCTCTGACCTTTAGCTATCTCTTCAGTTTTGCTGGTGTTTCACCTTAAAGCTAAACTGAGACTCCCTCCCTCGGTCACCAGGCCCTCAAATATAAATATATTTCTCTTTTTTAAGAAAAACAATTTTGGGGCTGGAGAGGTGGCTCAGGGGTTAAGCCTCTGCCTTGCAGGCGGAAGGTCCTGAGTTCGGATCCCAGATCCCACGTATAGACGCCGGGCGGAAGCAGGGGCGGCCTGCGTTTCTGGTCCTGGTAGGGCGGAGCCTGTGAATCCCAGGGCGGAGGAAGTGGAGGCGTCCATGGTGGTTCGCGAATTCGTCCGTGGTTCTACACACACAGACACACGCGCACGCACACATATATACGCACACACGCACAATTGAATAAATATAAAAAATTTAAAAAAAAAAGAAAAACAATTTTATCTCACCTGCATTCAGATTATTATTAAGTAAATAAACAAAGAATTCTGGCAAGAATGTGGGGAAAGGACTATATTCATTGTTCATAAAAATGTAAAGTTGTGCATCCACCATAAAAATCAGTATAGATGTTCTTTAAACATGTGAAATAGATTATCATATGACCAATCTTCTCCTATGTATATCTGAATAACTTTATGTGAACATGCCACAGACATATTTGCACATAAATGTTTACTCATGCACTAGTCACAGTATCCAGAGATATAACCAGTATAACTATTAACAAGCAAGTGAATGAGGAAATAGTATAAATAGAACACAAGATATTTACTAAAGTAGCTCTTGATACTTCCACAACTGGGATTTATAAGTGAGTATGCCTTTAAGAATAACCAAGAATCTCATTTACCAGGAATAATAGCTAGAGATATAAAATCAGGCAAAAATTTCAAACCTATTTGGTTGCTAACAGAAGGTGATAAAATTATAGAATGGGAGGTAGTGAAAGGAGATAAATAATATAAATTAAAGCCTTAAGAACAGAAGAAACTTAATCTATTGGCTCTCCATTATTGTGATCCTTAATTTCAAAATAGAGTTACTTACTACTTTAAAGAATCAACAGATATGAAGATATATAAGGATATCTGAGCTGTGCAAAGGATATATTGTAGAGGCTGCTTTGTACTCATTTTATACTCCTTTGGACATTTTCAGATTATTATTTCAGATTACATATGCAACTTTACACAAGATCAGATTTACACTGATTTTGTTCTATGGGAACCATTCACTATAAAACATTTTCTGCATTAAGTCCATCTCTGGAGCTAAAAGGAGCAGAACTGTTATGGAACAGTTATGTCCCTCCATGAAAACCCTAAAGTAGTGGATGTGCATTCCATTTTACTGTCTTTCATACAGATCTTTGATAAATGTATTCACTGTACTTCTCAGTAGTCCTAGAGACCTGAACCCTTAATGTTTACAATAGTTATTTTTTTATTTCTCAATTTCTTTCTCTCATGTTCCACTCTTAATTCCTATTATGGACTCCAAAATTAACAACTGGATCACAAAATAACTTTTTAAGTTTTGCTTTTCTATAAACCCAGACTATGACATTCAATGACTTTTTCACATTGTTGTGTGAAATCATTCCTAAAACTTATGTATTATATACCTCCAATGCTCTACAAACATTTTCATGTCTTACCCTGATCATATGTAGATATTCATTGTCCTACATGCTTGTAAGAAGTAGCTTACAAGGTCTGAATCAATTCAAGGAAATGAAAAGACTGATAATGTCAATCAATAAGTTAGTTCCATGTCTTCCTTCACAAGAGTTATTAATCAAATGTCTTCCATTGTTTCATAAGCATATGTTATTGTTTTCATCTTAAATTATAACTACAGAGATTTTACCAAAGTATTAGTCATAGTGCTGATAATATATGTAGGGAAAATGATAAAATGAGACTTTGAGGGCTTTCATCAAATTTACTGTCTTCTCTGTAAAGAAGATACCGTAAGTCCTCTTACCAATATATCTTGATCTATATTTGATCACAGCCATTCATGACACAAGTGTATATATCTGTAATGCTCTTCATATAATACTCATTGGAAGAATGATCTCACACTCACTGATTTAAGTTTACTTTTTGCAGAAGTACATGGGATCATTTGGGCAACCTGGGAAATAATGATGACAAGTTCCACAGGCATTCTTACCTGAGTGGCAGGATGGTGTCACAGGATTCCATGTACCATCTGCTTGACATGAGCTCCTTCCATCAGTAGACACAGGGTAATATCCTTTGTCACATACATAGAAAACATAGTCTCCATAGGCATAAATACATATACCAGTGAAATCTCTCCTTTCACTTATGATTTTTATTTTATCCAGATTTGGTGTTGGACAACATACCCCTGGAGAAATAAAAAGTCATATTCATTCTAAATAAAATCACCAGAGAAAGATATCTTTGGCTAAATATCTCACTCTACTTTATTAAATGTGCCAATAGTCAAATTCATGGAAACAGATGATAGAATGGTATTTTCAGGAAAGAGGAAAGAAGAATTACTTAAGATGTGTAAGATTTCAGTTGTGGGGCTAGAGAGATGGTGGATAAAGCCTTTGCCTTGCAAACAGAGAACCTGAGTTTTAATTCCCTAGATCCCACAAAAAAAGACAGGAAAATATGCTGGTGGCCTGCAATTCTGTTCCTGGAAGATGGAGACTGGGAAATCCCAGAGACAATTAATTAGAAGACAGAGAAATCTAGGATGATTCCCAGTGTCACCCTTGGGACTCCAAATGCACACACATTTAACTTTCCGTTTTTACACAGAATGAATGGAAGAATGAATGAATGAATGAATAAAAATGAATCAAAATATTTACTCGAATACAATGTGACAAAAGAAACTTTTTGCTTGGAGGAAAGAGAGGAAAACAAATGCAGGCCCTGCATTTGACTCCCAGTACTAGGCTTGCTTCAGTAAACTCACTATTGAGCAAAGTCCCATGGTCATGTATAGAGAACAGAATCTCTGTAGACAGACTTCTAAAAAAATAAACACACAGGCCAGGGGGATAGCTCAGTAATTAAAGAACTTGTTATACAAGCAAAATAACAAAAATTTGAATCTCCAGATTCTGTGTAAAAATGCCAAACATATGTGGAGACCTGAAATTCCAGTATTGGAAGGCAGAGTCTGGGAATCCTCAGAGCAAGCTGATTAACTAATCAGCAAGCTCTAGATTTAATTAGATTTGTCTCAAAGGCATAAAGTGGAAGAAGGATCAAAGATGATTTCTGATATTTACCTTGGGTTTCCACATGTACATGAGCTCACATGCATGTGCACTCCTCATATGCAAATATACTTACACATATGCCTATACTGCTGTTCACATATATATTAAAAATGCATAAAGGGGGAGAAAAGAAGAAAATCTTTTTTGATTGAGTTCTGGCCTAACCTTGTTTGGGCCTAAGACAATTTTCTAGGATCTCTACAGTGTGATTTAAATTAACATCAGCTCTGGTGGCTAAGGAATTACCTCTTTCTCTCTTTCATCCTTGAGCTACCTTGGCCTCAAGTCTGCTGAAGGTGGGATAAAAAATTCAGATCAGAACTTTGTTTCAAAAATCCTGTTATGGTAAAACCAAATACTGGGCAGAACACAATATGCCTCGACCCAAAGCTAGTACCCATGGTTGTACCCACCGTAGCAGTACCATCAAGTGGAGACACGTGACTTTAGTAAGATGGATTTGTATTCCAGAATGTACCATTTATTGCAGGTTAGCCTGCCCTCTGGCCATAATTAGAAAACGGGAGCAGGTAGGCAGATCAGAGAAAGTCTTGATCCTGCCCCTAGCTTTGGGATGCCAGCAGGCTTTGGCGAATTGGATTTCCTCTCTCTCTGAGGACCAGTGCAAGGCAGCCTTAACCAACACCACCCATCAGTCAACCAATAATAGAACTTCCAAGATTTTAGTAGAGTCCACAGGCACCACAAACTTGAGACCAAAGCACCAACACCTTGCTACTGAGGACCCTAAAGCTCCTTCCATTGAACGGAAGGGAATCTTCACATCCAGCCCTAAGATAAGTAACCCTTTTTACTTTCCCTTCATTACAGTCACCTCTGCTTCAGACACCCAAAAGTCCACACCCCCCCCCTCAGGGCATTAACTATCCACTCTCATAAACCTGGAAGGAACTAATAGTTGCCATAGTACCCTAAGCTCTAACCCCTGACTCCTAAACTCACCCTTTTTAATAATTTAAAATGGATCTAATGCTTAACACATATAAAACATATTATCACATATAACAAACCTTGACACCCAATACCAAATATCCAGGCAAATCTAGACTTAAACTCTATCAACCCCAGAACCAAAGTAGGGCTTTCACACTTCTTTTTTGGTAGCATATCACCTTACCTACAAAATAACAGCAAAGTACCCTAGACTAAAACCTAAACTTCTAGGTAAACAGTAGCAATAAC
The DNA here is from genome assembly GCA_023101885.1 of Typhlomys cinereus. Lineage (NCBI taxonomy): Eukaryota > Metazoa > Chordata > Mammalia > Rodentia > Platacanthomyidae > Typhlomys > Typhlomys cinereus. The sequence goes on along the minus strand of JALPQD010000003.1, from coordinate 3,290,427 downwards.
AGTACAAGTGCAGCAATTCTGTCTGAATCACAGCAGCCATAAATACACACCAAGAAAGATTCTAGAAATCAAACACAAAATGACCACGTCACACCATAAACCCATAAGAAATAACAAAAGCCACAACAACACCCCCACAAAACACATTGACCCTGTAACAATGGATTCCTACCAGAATAATTGCTTAGATATTAGCCAAGAATCCAATAACCAAGACAAGGGTTTTCAAAACATGATCTTTACCATGATGGAAAAAATGAAAGAGGAAATCGAGAGGACTTAATCACATAAACCAATATGAACAGGAGAACAACAGGCACCTAGATAAAATGAAAAAGGCAGTTGAAGAAACAAAACTAGGCACAGCAGTTGAAATTAACTCATATAGAGATTAAGCTTGAAATTAAAAATAAACCAGCTCTAATCCAAAATTCACCAGAAGTCTTACCAGCAGAACTAGTGAATCAGAAAATAGAATATTAGAACTAGAAGACAAGATAGCAGAACAAATTGGTTCAATTAAAGAAGTTGAAAAAGTCAAAAACACTGGAGAGGAATATTCAAGAGTTATGGGACTCCATGAAGAAACCAAACCTGTGCATTTATGGACTACTAAAAGAATAAACCAATAAAACCACTCCAGAAAAGATTTTTCACACTGTCATTAATGAAGATTTTCCACATCTAAGAAAAAAGATTCCCATCCAAGTATAAGAGATATATCATTCATTTGGATATGACCAAAATAGAAACTCACATGACAAATTTTATAATCAAAACAACACAGATACATGACAAAGACAATGTGCTTAGAGTGTCAAGAGGAAAAAAGTCACATTTAAAGGTAATCTTATGAAAACAACATCTGATTTTTCAATGGAAACAGTAAACACCTTTGGAAAGATATACTTCAAGTCATGAATGAGCACAAATGCCAACCCAGACTAACATACCCATCAAAACTATCAGTCATAATTGAGAATGAAAGAAAAATCTTCCATCATAAGGACAAGCTGAAGGTTTACATGAACCCAAAACCATCCTACAAAAGATGCTAGAAAAGATACTCAAGAACAAAGCAAAGGACAAACATATATGAGAGGACAGAAAGGAAAAATAATACCAACACAACTTCCTACAAACAGTACACACATAAAAACCACAAAACAGAGAAATTGACAGGAACCAACAGCATTTTTAATTATAACCCTATATGTCAATGAAATGAACTCTCTAATTAAAAAATAGACTAAGAAAACCATGGATCATAACCCAGTAATCTGCTGCCTTCAGGAAACACATTTCACTATGAAAGATAGGCACATTCTCAGAGCAAAGGAGGGTCAAAAGTACTACAAGCTAATGGAAAAAGGAAACAAGCAGGAATAGCAATTCTGATATCTGACAAAATAGACTTCAAACCAAAAGAAGTCATAAGAGACACAGAAGGATACTACGTATTAGTCAAAGGAACAATTCATCAGGAAGACTTCACAATACTGAACATATACTCAGCCATATTTATTAACATATGTTGCAACATTTAAAATGACAAATCAACCCAAATACAATAATGGTAGGAGACTTCAACACCCCAGTCTCACCATTGGGTAGGTTAACAAACCAAAAATTGAACAGAGATACACTAGAACTTAGTTAAACCATAAACCAAATGGACCTGACTGACCTCTATCAAACCTTCCACCCCAGCAATAAGGAATACACATAATTTTTGGAAGCCTATGGAACCTGCTCCAAAATGACCATATATCAAGCATGAAGCAAACCTCCACATATACAGTAAAGTTGAAATAATATTCTGTACCCTATCTGAGCAACATGGAATAAAGATAGACATCTGCAACAAAGCAAACATCAAAAAATACAAAAATTCTTGGATATTAAACACCATAATCCTGAACAAGTAATGAGTTCAGACATAAGTCAAAAGGGAAATTCAAAAATTCCTAGAAACAAATGATAATAAAAATACAGCATATTCAAATCTTTGGGATATGATGAAGGCAGTCCTAAGAGGAAAGTTTATAGCACTCAATGTCTATATAAAAATGGAAATATCACAAATAAACAATTTAACAATTCAACTTAAAGCCTTTGAAGATAAGAACGATCTAATCCCCAAAGCAGTAGACAAGCAGATTAGTAAAATCAGGGAAGAATATGTGAAATTCAGGTAAGGAAAATGATACAAGGAATCAACCAAACAAAGAGATTGTTTTTTGAAAAAATCAACAAGATTGACAAACCTTAGAGAGATTAACCAAAGCAAAAAGAGAGAAAACTCAAATTAATAAAATTAGAGATGAAAATGGAGTCATTACAACTGACACCAAGGAAATTCAGAGAATCATAAGGTCATACCTCAAAAATTTATATTCTACAAAGTTTGACAATCAGAATGGATGAATTTCTTAATATGCACAACTTACCAAAATAGAATCAGGATTAAGTGAATTATTTAAACAGTTCTATAACAAGTCATGAAATTAAAGAAGTAATTACAAATCTTCCCACCAAAAAATATCCAAGACCAGATGGACTTAGTAGAGAATTCTACCAAACATTTGAACAACAACTAACACCTTTTCTCCTTAAACTATTCCATAAAATAGCAAAGAAGGAACACTTCCAAATTTTTCCTTTGAAGCTAATACTACATTAATCCCAAAACAAAATAGAAATACAATGAAAAAGAAAACTATAGGCTAATCTCATTGATGAACACTGATGCAAAGATTCTCAACAAAAGTTTAGCAAATCAGATTCAAAAACATTTCAAAAAATCATTCATTATGATCACATAGGATTTATCTCAGGCACACAAGGTTGCTTCAGCATATGCAAATCAATAAATATTACCCATAATATAAACAAATACAAGTAACAAAATCACATCATTCTCTTGATAGACTCAGAAAAAGCTTTTGACAAGATCCAGTATCCCTTTATAATCAAAATCCTAGAGACAATTGGAATGGAAGGAACATACATCAATGTAAGAGGCCTATAGCAAGGATCATTCTAAATGGTGAAATTCCTGAAGCATTCCCTCTTGGATCAGAACTATATAAAGTTGTCCACTCTAATCACTTTAACTAAATATTGTATTGGAAATCTTTGCTAGAGCTATTAGTCAAGAGAAGGAAATAAAAGGGATACAAACAGGAAAAGAAGAAGTCAAGATATCTCTATTTGCAGATGATATGATCATATACCTAAGAGATCCTAAAGATTCCACCAGGAAAGTCCTGGAACTAATACATAAATTCAGCAAAGTAGCAGGTTACAAAATAAATGTGCAAAAAGCAGTAAACTTCCTATACACCAAGGATGAAAAAAGTGAAAAAGTCCTAAGAGAAACAATTCCATTTTCCATAGCCTCTTAAAAAAATGAAATACTGTGGTGTAACTCTAACCAAGGAAGTAGAAATGTGTGCAGAGAAAACTTTAAAACCCCAAAGAAATATATTTCAGAAGACACCAGAGGGTGGAAAGACTGCCCATGTTCCTGGGTTGGTAGAATTAACATCATAAAAACAGCCATCCTACCAAGAGCAACATGCAGATTCAATTCTATACCAATCAAAATTCCAAGGCAATTCTTACCAGATATTGACAAAACAATTTCAAAATATATATGGAAGCACAAAAGGTCCAGGATAACTAAAGAAATCCTGAGTAATAAAAACTATGCTGGAGGAATCACCATACCAAGCCTTAATCTATACTGCAAATCCATAGTAATAAAGATGGCAAAGTATTGGCTCCAAAATAGACACATAGAAATAGACACATAGATAAATGGATAAGGGTGAGGACCCAGAAATAAGCCCCTACACATATAGTCATCTGATTTTCAACATAGTGGATCAGAAAATTCAATGGCAAAAGAACAATATCTTCAACAAATGATGTTGGCAAAACTGGATATCCATATACAGACAATTGAAAGTAGACCCTTATTTGTCACTATGCACAAAAAAAGCAACCAAATGGATCAAAGACCTTAACATTAGACCAGAGACTATAAAAATCCTAAAGAAAGGGCAGGTAATTCCTTTGAACTGCTTAGCCTAGGCCAACACTTTCTAAACAGGACCCCAATAGCTCAGGAAATTGAACCAACTCTCAACAAATGGAATCTCATGAAATTAAAGAGCTTCTGTTTGGCTGCAGATATTTTCAACTAAGCAAAAAGACAACCCACAGACAGAGAGAAAACCTTCACTAACCACTTATCTGATAAAGGACTAATATCCAGAGTATACAAAGAACTCAAAAAATTAAACACCAAGGAGAGAAACAACCCAATTAGAAAGTGGGCCATAGAATTTAAAAGAAATTTTTCCCAGGAAGAAATTGAAATGTCAAACAATCTCTCTAGCCATTAGGGAAATGCAAATCAAAAGTACCCTAAGATATCATCACATACCAGTCAGAATGGCAAAAACCCTAAAAACACGTACCAACACATGCTAGAGAGGATGTGGGGAGAAGGGAGCCCTCATAAATTGCTGGTAGGAATGCAGACTTGTACAACCACTATGATAATCAGTATGGCAGTTCCTAAAAAAGTTAAAAATTAAAATGCCATATGACCCTGCTATGCCACTCCTGGGACTATTCCTAAAAAATACTTTATTGTACTATAGTGACACATGTACATCCATGTTCATTGCAGCACTATTCACAATAGCAAAGTCATGGAATCAAGCTAAATGTCCAATAGTTGATGAATGGATAATGAAAATGTGACACATATACATAATGGAATACTACACAGCTATCAAGAAAAACAAATTAATGAAATTTGCTGCCAAATGGATGGAGCTGGAAGAAATCATACTGAGCGAAGTATCCCAAGCACAGAAAACCAGATGTCACTTATAAGGTGTTCTCCCTTATAAGTGAAACCTAATTCCAAGCCCTCATAATGACATACTCAAGGGAAAAATCTTTTTATTACCCTTTACAACCATGGAGGATTCAAAATAGGATGGTAGGGCAAAGAAGACCCATAGGGAAATAAGGCCACCATCAAGAAAGATATAATTAATGAGACATCTTATCTAATCCACAGTCAGTCTCCTTCCTAATCACAGGTGTCTGGTTGGTTTGAAGCATTGGTCCTGTGTTCCCCATCGTGGGAGTGGGAGGTTAATGATTAGTTGATAAAGTCCTGGAGGTTGGCCCCATCCACTGCTGTGCTCTACTCCTGATCCTTCCTCTTCTTCAAATCTTCTCATATGTAAAGGCTTCATTTTAACAGTTTCTGTATTGTTGGATAGGAGAAAATCTCAACACCCAGATACGATGCAGCCTTATGTAGTGCAAGAATCGCAAAATGGACAAGAATAGTTTTAAATACAGAACACCATGATGATCACCTGAAACCAGGCAAGCCAAATCTCTTCCCATCCAGAGGCCAAGGGAACTTTGTGGAAGAGGGTATAGTAAAACTGTAAGAGCCTAAGGATGGAGAGTTCCCTTGCTGGACAGGTCACTCCATTCAAGATAGAGCAGCCACAACCAGAAACTCATGGTAATGGGACTTGATCTTATCAGACCTGCATAATGGTGAACATGGAGTGGTATGAATCTCAGGAGAAATAGTTCCAGGTAGTAAGATTAGGGGCAAGGGATCAAACAGAGTTAAGGGAGTACTCATGTCCTTGAGTGTGTCACACTTAAGGAAGGGCCTCTGTCTGCTACAGAGGCCTGAATCCCCATGAGAACAGAAGGTAGAGAGGGAATCCCAGGACCCATAAAACCAAAGGACAACAGGAGGGAGTAGACTGAGCCCATGTAGAAATGAAAGGGAGGGTGGGATAGGATGGGAGTGGAAGGGAAAGGAGTGGGGGAATGAGGGCAGCAAGGAGCATGTATATAAAATATTAATTTAGTAAATTTATTAATAAAAATAAGCCATTACAACTAACACAACAGAAATACAAAACACCTTTAGAAACTAATAACCTATAAACACCGATAAACAACAACTACATGCTAACAAATTTGTTAAGTTACCCATAATGGTATTTAACTTGCCCTATTGTCCAAGCAGGTCTTCAACTTGTGATCCTTCTGCCTCAGTAAAAGAAATAGATAAATAAGAAGTACATACATATATCTATTTCTAGATACATATACTTTACAAAGATCGAATCTTTAAGAGATAGAAGACTGAAAGTAATGACATTGAATAAATAATACAGTATCTCATCAATGTGTTAGAGCTAGAAAACTTCACTACTGAATGTTGTAGGGTATATAAGAACTAATATCAGCTCTAGCAAAAAGTTATATAAAAAAGTTGACGAGGAGGAAATCTTAGTAAACTTAAATATAAGACCTCAATACTACGAATAGACAGAAACAAACACAAAAAAAGAAAGTTAAAGGCTAATGCCCCTGAAAGGACTAATCTAAAAATCTTTAACAAATTATCAAACTTATCAGACAAAATTCAACAGCACATTAAGAGAATTATTCACCATTATTGACTGAGATTCTTAATGGGGGAAGTTGTTTTAATACATACAGATAAAAAATGTGATACATCATGTATCGGTTATTTACTGGGGTCAATTTAACAACTGAGAAACTGAGCTTTTGGTAAAGTTATGAAGAATTATTTAATTAAGGCAGGCCTGTAGATTGTATTAATTGCATGATCGATATGGGGCCATTGATTAGATATGTAGATAAGTGGAGAAAAAGCTATATGGAATTTGTCAGATTGGTAAACTGGAATATTTGAAAGCAAGCAGGTAGCATTAAAAGATAAGAAGACAATATAAACAAACACGATTCAAAATTTATGTCCCAAATACTGATTTTAAGAGAACTTTGCCTCCTATTATACAGAAATAAGAGACAATATTAAGAATGTTGAAAGACTCTTCCCCTCCACTCCGCCGCCCGGGACGCGCGCGCACGTGGTCCAGCCGGGCCTCACCATGCTGCGACCTAGGTAAGCTCCGTCCTCGCCCATCCCCTGATCGCCAGGCTGCCCAAGGGACCCAGCTCCTCCCACCATCCAGCCGGAGCCGCGCAGGGCCTGGGAGGAGGAGAGGGCACCCCCTCTGTGCCCAGGCCCTGCCCTCAGGTCCCCCAGGTTTAAATAGCGCCCCGCCGATGCCCCATCCTCCCTTCCCTCCACTCCGCCGACTGGGACGCGCGGGGTCCAGCCTGGACTCACCTCGACCTAGGTAAGCTCCGTCTCCACCCACCCCCAAAACCCCAGGCCAAATAATTCAGTTTACTGAAAAACGCACAGAAATTAAAAGAAGATCTTAAGAGTTTAAACGACAATGCCAAAGTCAAAGTGCAAATCCATGAGAAACAATACTCAAGTAAATAAATCTCCCACTGAACGAATTAATCCCATAATGTTAGACTCCAACCAGAACAAACCCATGGAAAATGGCCAAGAAAGCCTGACCCAGGATAACGACCTTCAAAATATGATCATTACCATGTTCAATACTATGAAAGAGGAAATCAGGGAGGAATTAAATAATCAAATCAATCGCTTTGAGGAGGAACACAACAGACACTTGGAGGAGTTGAGAAAAACAGTGCAAGAATCAAAAACTGGCATAGAGCAGTTAAAGCAGACTCAAGCAGAGTTTAAAACTGAGCTAAAAGACAAGTTATCTTCAACCCAGAACTCCACAGAGAGTCTTATCAGCAGAACTAATGAAGCAGAAAACAGAATTTCAGATCTTGATGATAAAGTGGGAGCATTAACCAGCTCAATGGAAGAGGTTGTTAAAGCCAAAAAGATACTTGAGAGAAATATCCAGGAGATATGGGACACCCTGAAGAAGCCCAACATGCGTATTCATGGAATACCAGGGCAAGAATCTCAAAATACCACTCCTGAGGAAATTTTTCAAACGATCATCAAGGAAAACTTTCCTCATCTAAAAAAAGAGAGGCCCATCCATATACAAGAGGCATTCCGCACCCCAAACAGATATGACCAAAACAGAAGCTCGCCACGGCAAATAATAGTCAAAACACTCCACATTCAAGATAAAGAACTGGTGCTGAGAGCTTCAAGGGAGAAAAAACAAGTCACTTTTAAAGGTAAACCTATTAAAATAACAAATGACTTCTCAGTCGAAACAGTAAAAGCAAGAAGAGCTTGGAGAGACATACTTCAAGTATTGAATGAGCAAAAATGTCAACCCAGGCTGATTTACCCTGCAAAACTATCAGTCATGATCGAGGGAGAAAGAAAAATCTTCCAGCACAAAGACAACTTGAAGGGATACATGTCCACCAAACCAGGCCTTCAAAAATGCTAGAAATGATACTCAAGCGTGAAGAAAAAAACAGGCATATCCAGGAGAACAGAAGGCAAGTATAACACCATTAAAAGCGAAGCAATATACTTATAAAAACTACTAAACATAATAAATGTCTGGAATCATAAATAGTTTCTCCATTATAACACTAAATGTTAATGGAATTAACTCACCGATCAAGAGACACAGATTACAAATTTGGATTAAAAATCAAAATCCATCAATCTGCTGCCTGCAGGAAACCCATCTCACCACAAAAGATAGGCATGCCCTAAAAATAAAAGGCTGGTCAACAATTCTACAAGCTAATGGAAGCAGAAAACAGGCAGGGGTAGCCATTATGCTATCAGACAAAGTAGACTTCAAACCAAAGAAAATTATAAGAGACACGGATGGATACTACATTTTAGTCACAGGTACAATTCACCAGGAAGACTTCACAATACTGAACATATATGCATCTAATATGGGCCCCTCCACATTCATTAAGAAAACCCTACAGTGTCTAAAGCAAGAAATCAACCCCCAAATGATAATTCTTGGGGACTTCAACACTACCCTCTCAACATGGGATAGATCAACAGGTCAAAAGCTTAACAGAGACACTTTGGACCTTAATCAAACCCTTAAAGAAATGGACCTTACAGATCTCTATCGAACTTTTCACCCACGCACCAAAGAATACACATTTTTCTCAGCAGCACACAGAACTTTCTCCAAAATAGATCACATACTGGGCCACAAAACGAATCTACACATGTACAAAAAAGTTGAAATTCTAACCTGTGCCCTGTCAGACCACCATGGCCTAAAGTTGGACATCCACAACACAACAAACAAGAGAAAATACACTAACTCCTGGAAACTTAACAATTGATGCTGAATGAGAACTGGATTCAGGAAGAAATTAAAAAGGAAATTCAAGATTTCCTGAACGTGAATGATAATGAAAATACAACTTACCAAAAGCTCTGGGACACAATGAAAGCTGTTCTAAGAGGTAAGTTCATAGCTCTTAATGCCTACATCAAAAAAATGGAAACATCAGAAATAAACAACTTAACAATGCAGCTTAAAGCTTTAGAGAAACTAGAGCAATCTGATCCCAAAAGTAGTAGAAGAGAGGAGATTAGCAAAATAAGGGGAGAAATATCTGAAATCGAGATTAAGAAAACGATAGAAAAAATCAACCAATCAAAAAGCTGGTTCTTTGAAAAAATCAATAAGATTGATACACCCCTAGCTAAATTAACCAAAAGCAAGAGAGAGAAAACCCAAATTAACAAAATTAGAAATGAACATGGAGTTATCACTACTGATACCCAAGAAATCCAGAGAATTATAACATCATATTTCAAAAACTTATACTCTGTGAAGTTTGACAATACAAAAGAGATGGATAAATTTCTAAGTAAACACAACCTACCTAAATTGAATCAGGAAGTTGTGAATTATTTAAATAGTCCTATAACATATAAGGAAATTAAAGAAGTAATCTCGAATCTTCCCACCAAAAAATGTCCTGGACCAGATGGATTCAGCACAGAATTCTACCAGACATTTAAGGAGTTAATAACACCAATACTCCTTAAACTGTTCCATCGAATAGCAAAGGAAGGAACACTACCAAATTCCTTCTATGAAGCTAGTATCGTCTTAATCCCAAAACCTAATAAAGATTCACTTAAAAAAGAAAACTATAGGCCGATCTCTCTGATGAACACAGACGCAAAGATTCTCAACAAAGTCTTAGCAAATCGGATTCAAAAACATATCAAAAAGATCATTCACAGGGACCAAGTAGGCTTCATCCCCGGCACACAAGGTTGGTTCAACATACGCAAATCAATAAATGTAATTCATCATGTAAACCAGTCCAAAGTCCAAGACCACATGATACTCTCGATAGATGCAGAAAAAGCCTTTGACAAGATCCAACAGCCTTTTATGATCAAAACGCTAGAGACAGTGGGAATGGAAGGAACCTTTATCAATATAATAAAAGCTGTATACAACAAGCCCACAGCAAGGATTATGCTCAATGGGGAACAATTGGAAGCATTCCCACTTTGATCAGGAACTAGACAAGGCTGTCCACTCTCACCACTTCTATTCAATATTGTACTTGAAGTCTTAGCTGAAGCCATAAGACAAGAAAGGGACATAAGAGGTATTCAAATCGGCAAGGAAGAAGTCAAGCTATCCCTATTTGCAGATGACATGATCTTATACCTGAGGGATCCCAAAAACTCCACCAGGAAGCTCCTGGAACTAATTGAGAAGTTCAGCAGGGTGGCAGGATACAAAATAAATGTGCAAAAATCAGAGGCCTTCCTATATGCCCAGAATGAAAGAAGTAATAAAGCCTTGAGAGAAACAATACCATTTACTATAGCCCCTAAAAAAATGAAATACCTTGGTATAAACCTAAGTAAGGAGGTAAAAGACCTTTACAAAGAAAACTTTAAAACCCTAAAGAAAGAAATAGCAGAAGACACCAGAAGGTGGAAAGACCTCCCTTGTTCCTGGATTGGCAGAATCAACATCGTAAAAATGACCATCCTACCAAAGGCAATATACAGATTCAATGCTATACCAATCAAAATCCCAAAGCAATTCTTCAAAGAAGTTGACCAAACAATCTCAAAGTTCATATGGAGGCACAAAAGACCCAGGATAGCAAAGACAATCCTGAGTATCAAAAACACTGCTGGAGGTATTACCATACCAAACCTAAGTCTATACTACAAATCCATAGTTATAAAGACAGCCTGGTACTGGCTCCAAAATAGACACACAGATCAATGGATAAGGATTGAAGACCCAGATATAAGCCCACAAAATTACAGCCATTTGGTCTTGGACAAAGGGGCTCAAAGAATCCAATGGAAAAAGAACAGCATGTTCAACAAATGGTGCTGGCAAAACTGGATCTCCACATGCAGAAGATTAAAGCTGGACCCGTACTTGTCACCATGTACAAGACTTAATTCCAAATGGATCAAGGACCTTGATATCAGGCCAGAGACTATAAAAACCATAGTTGAAAGGATAGGGAACTCCCTCGAGCTGATTGGGCTAGGCCAACAGTTCCTAAACAGACATCCAATGGCACAGTCACTGCTACCAACTCTCAACAGTTGGGATCTTGTGAAATTAAAGAGTTTCTGTTCAGATAAAGAGATTGTAACACGAGCTCAAAGGCAACCCACAGAATGGGAGAAAATCTTCACTAACCACACATCTGATAGAACTCTGCTGTCCAGAGTGCACAAAGAACTTAGAAAACTAAACACCAAGGAAACCAATGGCCCAATTAAAAAATGGGCCCTGGGACATTTGCGGAAGAGGGGGCGGTAAGATTGTAAGAGCAAAAGGATGGGAGGAGCAACGATTTGCAAGATTCTCAACAATAGTTGGGGCCAAAGCAATCATAATGGAACTTTGCATGCCCTGCGCAATGTCCAGCGCACTGTTGCCCTCATAAAGTCTAGCATCTGTTAAGGGCACCGAGACCCCTGGAGGCAAGGGATTGACAGCCATAGTAGTAATCTTATGATTAAGGGGAACAAGAGAAAGGGCTTATGGAAATGCCACTGGGTCCTTATATGTCATCGGAGAGGAGGACCCAGTGGAGAGTTAGGCGCACACAATAAAGGACTCTCTGGGAATTGGGGGGGAGACACTGGGGGAAGGGGAGGGGGGAGGGAGGGAACTGGTAAAAAATTTTAAAATGTATAATTAAATTTTTAATAAAAAAAAAAAAAAAAATGGGCCCTGGAACTTCAAAGAAACTTTACCAGGGATGAAATTAAAATGTCTAACAAATATCTGAAAAAATGCTCCACTTCCTTAGCCATCAGGGAAATGCAAATCAAAACTTCCCTGAGATATCATCTCACCCCGGTCAGGATGGCAAAAATCCACAATACAAACAACAACAAATGCTGGAGAGGATGTGGAGAGAGGGGAACTCTCCTACATTGCTGGTGGGAGTGCAGGCTCATACAGCCACTCTGGCGAGCCGTCTGGAGATTCTCAAAGAAATTAAAGATTGAAATGCCATATGACCCTGCTATTCCACTTTTGGGAATAACCCCCCATACAGCAGAGGTTCACCTCGATAGCATAAGCACGACCATGTTCATAGCAGCACTGTTTACAATAGCAAAGTCATGGAATCAACCCAAATGTCCAACAGTTGACGAGTGGATAAGGAAACTTTGGTACATCTATACAATGGAGTACTACTCAGCCATCAAAAATGATGAATTACTGGAATTTGCTGGGAAATGGATGTCATTAGAAACAATTATATTAAATGAAGTATCCCAGACCCAGAAAATTAAGCGCCATATGTACTTCCTAATAGGTGGCTCCTAGTACCAAACCCACCCAGCCCACCTAGAGACAGTAATTGCAAGGTTATGAACAGGAGGGATGGGGTAGGAGGGCCACACCAGAAACAAGGAGAGAAGGGACCATGTTACAGCAGAGAAAATAGGCCTCCATGAAGGACTCAAATAAGTAATGAGACATCTGATTAAGTTCACAGACTTTCGTTCCTGATCATTTACTACTGAGGGGGTATGATCTCACCAGAAGAGGAGGGCATATAGTCTGGCAGATAAAAAGTAACCATTTTGCAAATGGGTGATTGACCCCTCCCTCACTGTGGAACATGGTCTACCTTTTAATGTGCTTTTATCACAAGACTCTAGTTTAACAGCTTTTTGTCTCTGGCCAGGGGGTGACATACAATGTCCACCAGGATGGAGTGAAGGGCATTGCAGGAGCAGCAAAACTGCAAAAGAAAATCAAAAAACCACAATCCAGAACTTCAGAGACTCTATATCAACCACCTAGAACTAGGCCAGCCTAATCTCTCCCCATCCTGAAGCTCAGGGAAATTTGCGGAAGAGGGGGCGGTAAGAGTGTAAGAGCAAAAGCATGGGAGGAGCAATGATATATAAGATACTCTATACTAGTTAGGGCTGAAGCAATCATAATTGGACTTTGCATGCCCTGCGCATTGTCCAACACACTATTGACCCCACAAAGTCTAGCATCTGCTAAAGGCAGCAAGATCCTTGGAGGCAAGTGATTGGCAGCCACAGCAGTGTTCCTGTACCTAAGGGGAATACAGGAAAGGGTTCAGGGAAAGGCCACTGGGTCCTTGTATGTCATCGGAGAGGAGGGCCCAGAGGAAAATCAGGCATGCACAAGAAAGGACTCTCTGGGAATTGGGGCGGGAGGCACTGGGGGATGGGGAGGGAGGGAGGTGGGGAGAAGGAGCAGGGGGTACGGGGGGAGGAGGAAGGAGGGAGGGAAGTGGTATACCTATTAAGTTTGTATGAGCTGAAATAATAATAAAAATGTATTAATAAAAAAATTTCAATAGATAAAAAAAGAATGTTGGAAGAAAAATCATTATTAAAAATTCAAAAAAATTTGGGAGCTTGAAGATGAAAATTATGATAAAATTTAATATTCAGTTAATAATATTAATAAACATCATATTGAAAAAGAGACTGCTATGATATGCACCCCTGAAATATCCCCTACAGATTTGTGTATTAAATATCTGGTCCCTAACTGGTCATGCTATTCTGGGAGGTTGTGCATACTTTCAGAGATAGAGCTCTTCTAAAAGACAGTAGGTTACTAGGGATGTATGTCCTTAAGAGCTATATTGTTTCCAGGGCCCAGTCTGCCTTTCAATCTCTGTTTCCTGTCCATCATGAGATAAATAGCTTTTCATACATACTGGAGACATGATGTTCCGCTTCATTACGGACCCAGAACAGAACCAAACACTATTGAATAATCTTTAAAGCTATGAGGCATATACTACATGTATTGCAATATGAGGTAAATAGAAAGATAATCAAATGGCTAATTCAAAGAAGTCAAGGAAAATACAAAAGGCTCAGAAAATACAGTTAGTATGAAAGTTAGTATAAAATTAAAACACACTATTAATTACTTTAGCTACACACAATTAAGTATTTTGATTGAATTGTGAAAATTGTCAAACGATATTAAGTAGCTATATAATTTGCTTTTATGATATACTTAAAATATCAAAGTACAGCAAGCTTAAAACTAACAAACAAAACTTAGATAATATATACAAATTTATATTAATGTGTAAGTAGAATTTAAAGATAAAATAACTATAATATTCATTTCATAATAACAAAGGACTAAATAATATGCCAATAAAATATACTATTGTAAACATATAAGCATCCAGTGTCAACAATACCATCTCAAAACATCAAGAATAAAATGGTTTAAGAAAAGATAAAAATAATTCCATAATCAAATAAATCTTCTTCAGTGACAGATAATGCAAACAGCAGAAACTGGTGTAAACACTCTCTTTTCCTGCTCTCCAAGCTCTCCTGTCTCTCTATGTGCTCCCTCTTCTCCCTTTCTCTCTTCCTCCCCTCCATCATGGTGGCTTTCTGTCTATTCTCTGTGATCTTAGGCTATTTCTTTTGTTCCAATGCTTTCTTACTTTTTGACATCCAGGCCCTCAACTCTAAATTAATTCTTATTTCTTAAATATCAGAAAAGAAAAGAAATTGGTGTATACATTTAGATTTGAACAACACTACAAAAAATTAGAAATAATTGATAAATATACGACACTAAAATTAACAATTGTAAGTTGCTTAGCCAAATTAACACATCAAACTGCTTTCTAAATATCCTTATGTACACATTAAAGGTATTAGTTTCCCTAAACTTGCGTTACATTGAAAGAAAAAAATATCCTTATGTACACTTATATAAAGGCTACTTTCAAAGAAGTCTCTCTTTGAAGTGAACAGAAGTGAACCTAGAGACTTAAGATTTGACAAGATGCTGTTTTTATGTGATAGATGAGGGCTCATTCTAAACCTCAAACTCAGAAATCTTCACAGAAGAGGGGGGCAGAAAGAATGTATGAGCCGGGTTGGAGAGACGGCTCAGGGGTTAAGACTCTGCCTTGTAAGCAAAAGGATCTGAGTTCTGATACCAGATCCTAGGTATAAATACCAGGCAGAAATGACAGTGACCTGAACTTTTAGCTCTGGAAGGCAGAGCCTGGGAAATCCCAGAGAGAAGCAAAAAGGAGATAGAAGCAATCCAGGATGATTTCTGAAATCACCCTTTGACCTCAACAGGCACATGCAGTGCTTTCTAAATAAATAAATAAACACATAAAAAGAATGTAAGAACCAAAAAAATAAAACTATCTTAAAAGCTGGACATGATTATGGCAACCACAAACTTATAAGTAGCTGCAGTTACTAGCACTGGACTTACACAGGATTGACTCAAACAGCAGATAGTAATATGTTGGCCAGTGACTTATGGGGTCCCTACAACTTTACTGCTGAACTGTTTGCAATTAACACATTCTGGGATAAAGGGCATAATAACCAGCTGTGTACTCACCAATGAACCCACTGGTCTGAGTCAGACCAAAGACTGACTAAAAATATTGCAAAATTGGGAAAAAGATTTGTTGGGAAGAAATGGAGCTGGCTGGGATGGGAAAGAGATAAGAGATAAGATGGGGGAGAATATTTGGAACCTATTATGCACATATATGAAACTATCAATAAATAAAATTTATTAACTGAAAAATACAAATAAAAATTTCAAAAGCATAATTTATATTTATAGAAAATAGCCATATTCTCAGATAAAAAGTAACCATTTTGCAAATGGGTGATTGACCCCTCCCTCTCTGTGGTTTCCTACTTTTATTACATCTACCTTTGAATATACTCTTATAACAAGACTCTAGTTTAACAGCTTTTTATCTCTGGCCAGGGGGTGACATACAATACCCATCAGGATGGAGTGAAGGGCATTGCAGGAGCAGCAAAACTGCAAAAGAAGATCAACAAACCACAATCCAGAACTTCAGAGACTCTATATCAACCACCTAGAACTAGGCCAGCCTAAACTCTCCCCATCCTGAAGCTCAGGGAAATTTGTGGAAGAGGGGGCGGTAAGATTGTAAGAGCAAAAGGATGGGAGGAGCAATGATATGCAAGATACTCCACACAAGTTAGGGCTGAAGCAATCATAATTGGACTTTGCATGCCCTGCGCAATATCCAATACACTATTGACCCCACAAAGTCTATCATTTGCTAAAGGCACCAAGATCCTTGGAGGCAAGGGATTGACAGCCACAGTAGTGTTCCTATGCTTAAGAGGAACACAGGAAAGGGTTCAGGGAAATGCTACTGGGTACATCATCGGAGAGTCTGGCATGCACATTAAAGGATTTTCTGGGGAATGGGGGGGAGGCACTGGTGGATGGGGAGGGAGAGGTGAGGGGAGAGGGAGTAGGGGGGACGGGGGGAGGAGGAAGGAGGGAGGGAACCAGGGTACCTATTAAGTTTGTATGAGTGGAAATAATAATAAAAAAAGTTAAAAAAAAGAAAATAGCCATATTCTAATATGTGCCCAATACTTTAAACAGAAAAAAAATGCAAGTAATACATATACAAAAAAGAAGTTTACAATTACTTACTCTCACACCCTTTAGAAGGTGACCATGTCAGGTTTTCCTGACAAGTGACAGTCTGAGGTTCACTGGGGGTCAGTCGATAGCCTGGCTTGCACTGGAACTTCAACTTGGTTCCAATTTCAAATATTTCCAAGTTTTGCATATTAAAGATATTTTTCTCCCAGGAAGCATAAGGAAGGTCTGGTAAGTCAGTACAACCATCTAGTCACGAGGAAATCATAAAGATGGAAGAAATCTGTTACTGAGATTGGCAGAATGAACAATGAGACTGCTAGAAAAAAAGCATATCACAATTTCATTTAGCAAGTAGCCAGATAGCAAAGATTAAGCAGAGATATGAGGTGGTAGTTCAGCAAAATCACTGCCTAGTCAACTAATGTTAAGCACTGAACTCACAAGTCTTTGGAGAAGATGCTAATGGAGGAAAAGACAAGATACAGAAGGAGACATTTCTAAGTTTTGGTCTAATCACAAGGGTGCTTCATTCTACTTTGTTGAATTTCAGAATGGTCCATGTTCAGGGTCCACATTAAAATCATGGGAAATGTATAACAGATATCAGATCCAAGGTAAGAATGACATTTAGTGGTTTCCTTACATAATGGGGAATTAAAATAGCAAGCATTCCCCCTTTTGATATTATAGCATTATCAAAGTAAAGTTCTAAATTTGACCCCAAGCTTAATTGGCAGCTGAATCTTGCTTTTATATTTTTTCTTCTTAATCATATGCTAATGGATAATATGGATCAGATTTCATAACTAATAATTTTGAATGGCATCTACATTCTTGTGGTGACAGGAGGAAAAAGAGAAGCTATTAATAGTGATTTCAACCAATTATTAACTATGTGAGCTTGAACTAGTTACATAATGTCTTAGTTTTTTTATCTCTTAAGTGAAATAAAATGAGAAAATGCAATGAAAATTTAATGTCTGGTGTGTAGAATATGCTCAATAAATTTTAGCAATGTATTATTATTGTTATACATGATCTGTATATATTGAAATATCAAGATTTTGAGACAAATAGCTCATAGATCCCCTGTGTGAGTTATGAATAGTAACCATCTAAAAATTTATTGCATCTTTTAGGAAATACTCATAATTTCTTGACTGTGTTAGGATGAGAAACTTTAATATCATCTGTGAAACAATTTTTATAAGTGTACAGTCCACAATGTCAACAGAATCTTGGTGTGATAAGTATATGATATGTTATATATAATCACTCAAACAGCAGTAATTTACTGACAATACTTTCCAACAAGTAAGTTGGTAGAAAGTAGAAATTTAATTTAAATAATTATAGACACGGGCTTGCATCTATTGGCATGGCCCTCCCATACTAGAGAATAACCTCAGGTAATAAGTACTTCAGCTTCTTCATAGTCCATACTTACTAGGTACACAGGTGGGGACAGAAGGATACCACTCACTATTAGCTTCACAGTGGATTGTACTGCTGCCCCTGAGGATATAACCTTTCTTGCAGTGAATCACAACAGAGTTTTTGTATGTGTATGAAGGCCTAAATCCGGAAACAAGGATTCCTTTTGAAATTTTTGGCTGGAGACAGACAATTTCTAAAGAAAGAAAGAAAAAATATACAAAGGTGCTATAGTAAACGAGAAATGGCAATAGAGACATGACTAGAAATATTACAAGGAAAGTATGATACAACTTTATGTAAGTTGTATAGAAGGAAAATGTTTTAAAAGATGATATATATTTTTGTAGTCTCTAGGAACTTTAGAAAACTAAAGAGCCAATATGTTGGTCATATTGGTTGATAAAGTAGAGCAACCTTATCAACAAAAAATTACAAATTTTTAAACTTTGAAGCCTGAATTCCAATTTTCCAAATCATTTCAATATACTGGTCTAGTCTCCAAGATGATTTTAATTGTATATTCATGGCTTATGATGATGACATGATGATCATGACGTGGCGACTACAGTATCAGAAAGCAAATACCACTCCATTTTCCATTCTCCACCCAACTAACTTCTGTCAGTCCTGCCAGCTAGATTTCCTCTCCCACTCCTCTTCAGGTACCTTCTGAGTTACAATTGATAGGTCTTTAGCTTTTGAATGATGGTAACATGTGTTTATTGTATTCTGCCCCACTTCAAATTGTCCCATTAATGACTTCACTATGCTTTAGTTATGAACTAATTGTGACACATCAGTATCTTTACTATCTGAATGATACCAACATTATAAATGTCAACTCCTGTCTTTTTTACCCTCTTTGGTATCTTTTGTTGAAATAACCATGAAAATTTTGATCCAGAGGCATAAGAACTAGCCCAGACTAGCAATGCAATAAAATAGAACTTGTTAAAAAAATCTTTCCAGGACTGGAGAGATGGCTCAGAGGTTAATACTCTGTCTTGAAAGCAGAAGGTCCTGAGTTTGGATCTCAGATCCCACATAAAAAACAGGCAGAAAGGGCGGTGGTCTGCACTTCTGGCCCTGGTGAGCGAGCCTGGGAAATCCCAGAGTGAACCAACAAGGAGGTAGAAGCAATCCAGGATGATTCCTGAAGTCACCCTTAGGCCTCCACAGGGACACGCAGTGCCCTGTGAGATACACACACACACACACACACACACACACACACACACACCAAAAAAATAAATAAATAAATAAATAAATAAAATATCTAAAAACTCCTATACAATCCACAGGAAGATTTTATATTGTGAGTTATTATCACATAACAGCCTTTGCCATTCTGATCAGTACAGCACACAAAAAGATTGGCCGAATGGATTAATTAATTACTTCATGACAATAACTAGCTTGTCTTTAAGTCATTCCACTGCACCCAATACATAAGCTTTTTCTTAATAAACAAATGAAAAAAATTTAAAACAGAATTCATCATCATGACTTACTTTTACAGGTAGGAGGGTTTGAGTTCCAGACACCCTTTGTTTTATTCACCACTGTGCAGTAAATGGAAGGGTTTCCAAGGAGTGAAAATTTCGGAATACAGCTGTAAGTAACCGAGGAGCCGTATGTGTAGAGGTCTTCATTTCCACCATTGTGGTTCCCATTGTGGATATCTGGAGGGGGCTCACATTTGACAACTGAGATGAGAGAAAGGAGCAGTCAGGAAGAGTGTCATTTCAAATCTAAATTTCCTTCAATTACAATAGAGGATTTAAGAAGCAGTAGAGATGCAAGCAGTGATATAGTCATATTGTCATATCAGAAAAAGAAATACTTACTTACACATTCTGGGAGAGGATCACTCCAGTCAAGATTTTTACCTTGCATCTCACATTGACTAGTTGTTGATCCAATAAGAAGATATCTGAAAGAGAGGCCAATGATTGCTCTGGGTTATGTAAGATGATAATATATAATTTGACATGTTTGTATTTAAAGGTAAATTGATGATTAGTTTTTCTTTAAGTTTTCATAGTAAATGAATGATGTATGCACTTAATTCTTTAGTAGTAGTTTAAGTCCCACGGTGTAATCTTTTTTTTTATTTATTCAATTGTGCGTGTGTACGTGTGTGTGCGTATGTGCGTGTGTGTGTGTGTGTGTGTGTGTGTGTGTGTGTGTGTGTGTGTGTAGAACCACGGGCGAATTCAGGAACCACTATGGGCACCTCCTCCTTGTTTACTTTGCCCTGGGATTCACAGGCTCCGCCCTACCAGGACCAGAAATACAGGCTGCCCCCGCTTCCGCCTGGCATCTATACGTGGGGTTTAGGATCTGAACTCAGAACCTTCTGCCTGCAAGGCAGAGGCTTAACCCCTGAGCCACCTCTCCAGACCCCCACAGTGTAATCTTAATAAGGGTTTTCCTTAGTGTGTCTGTAGGAATAAATTCTAAACTTATGAAACAGATTTGCCTAGGGTTTTGAGATGGTTTAGGGCTTAAGCCTTTGCCTCATAAGCAGAAGGACCTTATTTCAAATCCCAGATCCTATGTAAAAATGCTGGTTGGAAATAGTGAGACCTGCATTTCTGGCCCTGGAAGGCAGAGTCTGGGAAACCCCAGAGCAAAACAAAAACAATTATTCCTGAAGTCATTCTTGGTCGTCCACAGGAATACACAGTGCTTCTGATATACACAGACACATATGCACACACTCATGTACACATGTGTGTACACATGCATACTCACTAAAAATTTTTGCCTGAAAGTTTTCTTATTTAACATAACAAATGACCTTGAGTTCTTAGAAAGGTTCAATTTTATTAATTATATTAAAGAAAACTTTAGACACAATTTGCAAATCAATTCCATCATCTCAAACAGGGGCTTATTTTTCTCTTGTTCCATTCTTTGTAAACACATTATTAAGTTTGTTGAATATCACACAGTATTTGCAACCAACAAAAAGTGTACATTACTATTTTACCCACAATCTTTTTTGAAACTAAATAAAACTTAATAGAAGTCAGAAACAAATTTACTCTTTTTCAGAAAAAAATAGATTTTTACAGATATTAGAATTTGCTTTGTCTTCAGAACATGGTTTGATACAGGCAGTGATTCCTTCACAGGGCTGCTAAAATGATACTGCAATGAAGGGTAGAAAGTAGAGAAATACAAGCTGAATAGCCATATTTCTGGGAAAAAAAAAAACCCTGTGAACTACAATGTTTTGTAAATCTGTCTTGTGACATCACTTTTTTGGTGGCTGGGATGAAACCCAGGACTTAGCATTTTCAAGGCAAGACTCTACAACAACCTATATATAACCCTTATCACAATCTTCCTTTTCTGGACAAAGAAATAGAGGGAATTGTTAGTAGAAATGACACTACTAGAAAAGCCTCCCTTTCCTAACAGCATTGCAACATCCCAAAATACAGCCAATCCACCCACCCACTTCTGAAAACACATCCCATAAGATCATTCTACACTCCGAAGTACCTGTCTTATGATACAATTGACTACCTAAGTTCAAATTCCTTGAAATTCAAAATTCCAACTATGAAAAGTCAGTGCCATAGGTCAAGCTTGAAATATGGAAGCAAGGAAGGTTTTACCCTCTGCCAATAATAATAACAATATTAATATAATTATATTAATGTTATATATAATTTTATATAATATATAATTAATTTATATAATATAATACTTATACAGTATAATAAATCATGAAAAACATATATTCATTGTATTCATGTATAAATATCAAAAATATAAAAGAAAGTGAAAAATATGTTTGTGTGGTAACAATTTAAAAAAGGAAATAAAACTGATTTGAAAATATTCTAATTCAGTATGAACAAGAGAGATGGGTTAGGAGGGCCACACCAGAAACAAGGAGAGAGGGGACCATGTTACAGCAGAGAAAATAGGCCTCCATCAAGGTCTGCAAGTAAGTAATGAGAAACCTGGTTAAGTTCACAGACGTTCTTTCCTGATCTCACCAGAAGGGGAGGGCATATAGTCTAGCAGAGAAAAAGTAATCATTTTGCAAATGGGTGATGGACCCCTCCCTCAGTGAGGTTTCCTACTCTTATTACATCTACCCTTGAATGTGCTATTACAACAAGACTCCAGTTTAACAGCTTTTTGTCTCTGGCCAGGGGGTGACATACAGTGCCCAGCAGAATGGAGTGAAGGGAATTGCAGGAGCAGCAAAACTGCAAAAGAAAATCAACAAACCACAATCCAGAACTTCAGAGACTCTATATCAATCACATAGAACTAGGCCAGCCTAATCTCTCCCCATCCTGGAGCTCAGGGACATTTGCGGAAGAGGGGGCGGTAAGATTGTAAGAGCAAAAGGATGGGAGGAGCAACGATTTGCAAGATTCTCAACAACAGTTGGGGCCAAAGCAATCATAATGGGACTTTGCATGCCCTGCGCAATGTCCAGCGCACTGTTGCCCTCATAAAGTCTAGCATCTGTTAAGGGCACCGAGACCCCTGGAGGCAAGGGATTGACAGCCATAGTAGTGATCTTATGCTTAAGGGGAACAAGAGAAAGGGCTTATGGAAATGCCACTGGGTCCTCATATGTCATCGGAGAGGAGGACCCAGTGGAGAGTTAGGCGTACACAATAAAGGACTCTCTGGGAATTGGGGGGGAGGCACTGGGGGAAGGGGAGGGGGAGGAGGGGGTTCGGGGGGAGGAAGGGGGAGGGAGGGAACTGGTAAAAAATTTTAAAATGTATAATTAAATTTTAATAAAAAAAAGGAGAAAAAAAAAGAAAATATTCTAATTCAGTGAAAGATAAGGATCTAGCATGAATATCCATTAGTATCTATTTTTATAAAATAAAAAAATGCTCTGTGGTTGTGGGAAAGTTCTGACTTTCCGTCCTATGAAAAAAGGAAAGATTTCAGATCATTCCTTTCTTAGTTCCTGTATTGCTTCCCGCTTGGAGGGAATACTACGTAAACCTACTCTAAAGGGTACTCTGCAACTATTGAGGTCATCTCTCTGGAAGGAGGAGACAGACACAGAAAGGGAGGTTGTGCATGTGAGATAAGGATTCTTGGAGAACTTGCAAACTTTCTTGGAGTTCCCCACCTCATGTAAAGAGTTCTTCCCACCAGCTATGTGCAAAGCTGAAGAGGGTAAGTGTGCCCGAGACAGTGGGAATAGGAGATTCTTTTTAAATAAATTATTCAGTCTCACTATGGTTCAACATCAACATCAACAGTAAAAGAGAAGAAATCATAAAAAATTTACAAAGTCATGGAGAAATTAAATAACCCATTATTGAGTGATAAGTGAGTCACTGAAGAAATCAAGAAAGAAATAAAAAATTCTATAATTAAATGAAGCTGAAGACAGAGCACACCACACATATGGGATACAATTAAAGCAGCCATAAGAGGGAAGGTCATAGCTATAGTATATACACTGAAAGTCAGAAAAACTTCAAGTTAATGATCCAGTTTAGGATCTTAGTAAAACAAGAAACCTAACAGTAACAGATGTAAAGAACTTATTAGGATCTGGTAGAAATTAATGCTACTGAATAAAAAGTATCAATGAAATAAAGAGTTCGTTTGTTGAATAGATAAATATCAACGAACTTAGCCAAGCTAACCATAATAAATAGAAGACTGAAACTAGAAAATTCAAAAATGAAAAGAAAGATATGAAAACAGTTGTCAATCAAATTCAGAAATCACAAGGACATACATTAAAAACTTTTATATTTCAAGGCCAACAGGATGGTTCAACAAGTGAATCTATTGTCCTGATTGCAATCTTGGGGCCTCTCTCTTCTCTCTCTCTCATAAGTAAATAAAAAAATTAAAAAACATATTTTACAAAAGGAATAAATTCTAGATGCTTATCATTTAATAAAGGTGAGATTAAATGGGCAATAAGATTAAAACTGTAATTGAAACTCTCCAAATTAAAAAAGCATAGATCAAGATGAATTATTATTGAGATTTGGCAGACTTTCAAAGAAGAACTAGCACAAATACTTCCAAATTATTACACAAAATATGAAAGAAATGTTTCAAAACTCATTTTATGAATCCATTATTACCTTGATATCAAAATCAGATAGGCATAACAAAAGACTTTTGAAAAAAAAACATCATTCTATACCATTCACTCTTCTGTGTTACTGTGAGACACTCAGGTTTAAACAACTTAAGAGGAGAAAGGGAAATTTTATTCAGCCTACGGTTCCAGAGGGGAGATACAGTCTTTTATGGCAGAAAAGGAATGGCTGGCTGGAAGAAGCTGGAGGAAGCCTAGATCACTGCAGACATTATGGAGGCTGTGAGCTGCTGCTGCTTTTCTCAATGATATTTCCACTGAGATACGATTAATGCTCCAGCAAATACTCATGCACATGTTATCAAAGGCAAGCCAGATGAAACCCAGTGGGCCACACATGTGAAAAGACTTGAAAATCGTAGGAAATCTGGTAGAGAAGAAGTGTTGTAATGGAAAGAGGAGGGGGGTAGAATTGAGGTTTAAGCTCTGAAAATATAAGCACTATATTCATGAATATAACTTTAAAATAATTTTTAAAGTTAAGTGGAGAAAAAAGAATTAAAAACAACAATAGCATCATTGATAAGTATATATACAATTTGAAGAGATTAGGAATTCAGGGAACATATTTTAATTTTATAAAGGCTATATCTGACAGGCCTACAGCCAACACAATGCTAAATGGAGGAAAATACAAATTTTTATAGTAGATTAGGGTGTCTACTCTCTATACTTTCATTCAGTATAGTGCTTAAAGTTTTCACTTGAACAATCAATAAGACAAAAGAAGGAAAATGAATGTGATTCAGAAAGGAAGAAGTCTAAGTATCATTATTTAGACATGACATGGTTCTTTGCATAGGAGGTACTGAAGATTCAACCAAAAGTCTTTGCGAGAGTACAAACACTTTCACCAACATGATACAAAATTAGGTTATAAAAATCAATAGCTTTCCTAGATACCTATAATAAACACACTGAGAAAGTAGTCAAGAGAAGATACTATTCACAACAGCCTATAAAAATACTAAAATACCTTGTAATTAACCTAGTCAAATAAGTGAAAGATATCAAAAATTCAAACTTTTAAATACTGACCAAAGATATTGACAAAGACACAAAAAGAAGACTTTTCATAGAACAGATAGAAAATTGATAGAATAGATAGAATGGATAGAAAAATAATTAAAATGATGAAAATGATACTACTGAAAGTAATCTACAGGTTCAATGCAAATCCATCAAAACCTCAGCCTTGCTGTTCATAGAAATTAAAAAAAAACTATGCAAACATAAAAGACTTCAGATATCCAGGACAATTTTTAATATTAAAAGTTTAATTTTTAATTTTAAAAGTTTAATTTTAGACCCCGCCCCGCTCCGCCGGTCGGGACTCGCGTGCGCGGTCCAGCCGGGCCTCACCCCGCGCCCTAGGTAAGTCCCCGTTCGGGCCCTGCCCACCAGGACTCCAGGTCAGCCCATAGGGACCCGGCTCCGACTCCCACCATCCAGCCGGAGCCGCGGGGGGCCGAGGGACGAGGAGGACCTCCCCCTGCGCCCGGGCCCCGCCCCAGCTGCCCTCGGGTTAAATAGCTCCACTCCGAGGCGCCTATACTCCCTTTACACCCCACCCCGCTCTGCTGGTCGGGACGCGCACGCGTGGTCCAGCCGGGTCTGACCCCACGCCCTAGGTAAGTCTCCGCCCCCGTCCGCCCACCAGTACCCCAGGCCAAATAATTCAGTTTAGTGAAATTGAGAGATCTTAAGAGTTAAAATGACAATGCCAAAGTCAAAGTGCAAATCCATGAGAAGCAACACTCAAGTAAACAAATTTCCCACTGAAGAAATTAATCCCATAATGTTAGACTCCAACAAGAACAAACCCGCGGAAAAAGGCCAAGAAAGCCTCACCCAGGATAAGGTCTTTCAAAATATGATCATTACCGGGCTGGAGAGGTGGCTCAGGGGTTAAGCCTCCGCCTTGCAGGCGGAAGGTCCTGAGTTCGGATCCCAGATCCCACGTATAGACGCCAGGCGGAAGCGGGGGCAGCCTGCGCTTCTGGTCCTGGTAGGGCGGAGCCTGTGAATCCCGGGGCAGAAGGAGGTGGAAGCGTCCATGGTGGTTCGTGAATCCGTCCGTGGTTCTACACACACACACACACACACACACGTGCGCGCGCATACATATACACACGCATATGCACACAGTTGAATTAATAATAATAAAAAAAATTAAAAAAAAATATGATCATTACCATGTTCAATACTATGAAAGAGGAAATCCGGGAGGAATTACATAATCGAATCAATCGCTTTGAAGAGGAACACAACAGACATCTGGAGGAGTTGAGAAAAACAGTGCAAGAAACAAAAAGTGGCATAGAGCAGTTAAAACAAACTCAAGCAGAATTTAAAACTGAGCTAAAAGACAAGTTATCTTCAACCCAGAACGCCACAGAGAGTCTTATCAACAGAACTAACAAAGCAGAAAACAGAATTTCAGACCTTGAAGATAAAGTGGGAGTACTAACCAGCTCAATGGAAGAGGTGGTTAAAGCCAAAAAGATACTTGAGAGAAATATCCAGGAGATATGGGACACCCTGAATTAGCCCAACATGCGTATTCATGGAATACCAGAGCAAGAATCTCAAAATACCACCCCTGAGGAAATTTTTCAAACGATCATCAAGGAAAACTTTCCTCATCTAAAAAAAGAGAGGCCCATCCATATACAAGAGGCATTCCGCACCCCAAACAGATACGACCAAAATAGAAGCACGCCACGGCAAATAATAGTTAAAACACTCCACATTCAAGATAAAGAACTGGTGCTGAGAGCTTCAAGGGAGAAAAAACAAGTCACTTTTAAAGGTAAAACTATTAAAATAACAAATGACTTCTCAGTCGAAACAGTAAAAGCAAGAAGAGCTTGGAGAGACATACTTCAAGTATTGAATGAGCAAAAATGTCAACCCAGGCTGATTTACCCTGCAAAACTATCTGTCATGATCGAGGGAGAAAGAAAAATTTTCCAGCACAAAGACAACTTTAAGGGATACATGTCCACCAAACCAGGCCTTCAAAAATGCTAGAAATGATACTCAAGCGTGAAGAAAAAAACAGGCATATCCAGGAAAACAGAAGGCAAATATAACACCATTAAAAGCGAAGCAATATACTTATAAAAGCTACTAAACATAATAAATGTCTGGAATTAATAGTTTCTCCATTATAACACTAAATGTTAATGGACTTAATTCACCGATCAAGAGACACAGATTACAAACTTGGATTAAAAACCACAATCTATCAATCTGCTGCCTGCAGGAAACCCATCTCACCACAAAAGATAGGCACGCTCTAAAAATAAAAGGCTGGTCAACAATTCTACCAGCAAATGGAAGCAGAAAACAGGCAGGGGTAGCCATTATGCTATCAGACAAAGTGGACTTCAAACCAAAGAAAATTATAAGAGACACAGATGGATACTACATTTTAGTCAAAGGTACAATTCACCAGGAAGACTTCACAATACTGAACATATATGCACCCAATACGGGCCCCTCCACATTCATTAAGAAAACCCTACAGCGTCTAAAGCAAGAAATCAACCCCCAAACGATAATTCTTGGGGACTTCAACACCGCCCTCTCAACATGGGATAGATCAACAGGTCAAAAGCTTAACAGAGACACTTTGGAACTTAATCAAACCCTGAAAGAAATGGACCTTACAGATCTCTATAGAACTTTTCACCCACGCACCAAAGAATGCACATTTTTCTCAGCAGCACACGGAACTTTCTCCAAAATAGATCACATATTGGGCCACAAAATGAATCTACACATATACAAGAAAGTTGAAATTCTAACCTGTGCCCTATCAGACCACCACGGCCTAAAGCTGGACATCCACAACACATCAAACAAGAGAAAATACACTAACTCCTGGAAACTTAACACTATGATGCTGAATGAGAACTGGATTCAGGAAGAAATTAAAAAGGAAATTCAAGATTTCCTGAAAGTGAATGATAACGAAAATGCAACTTACCAAAATCTCTGGGACACAATGAACGCTGTTCTAAGAGGTAAGTTCATAGCTCTTAATGCCTACGTCAAAAAAATGGAAACATCAGAAATAAACAACTTAACAATGCAGCTTAAAGCTTTAGAGAAACTAGAGCAATCTGATCCCAAAAGTAGTAGAAGAGAGGAGATTAGCAAAATAAGGGGAGAAATATCTGAAATCGAGATTAGGAAAACGATAGAAAAAATCAACCAGTCAAAAAGCTGGTTCTTTGAAAAAATCAACAAGATTGATACACCCCTACCTAAACTAACCAAAAGCAAGAGAGAGAAAACCCAAATTAACAAAATTAGAAATGAACATGGAATTATCACTACTGATACCCAAGAAATCCAGAGAATTATAACATCATATTTCAAAAACTTATACTCTGTGAAGTTTGACAACACAAAAGAGATGGATGAATTTCTAAGTAAACACAACTTACCTAAATTGAATCAGGAAGTTGCGAATTATTTAAATAGTCCTATAACATATAAGGAAATTGAGGAAGTAATCTTGAATCTTCCCACCAAAAAATGTCCTGGACCAGATGGATTCAGCACAGAGTTCTACCAGACATTTAAGGAGTTAATAACACCAATACTCCTTAAACTGTTCCATCAAATAGCAAAGGAAGGAACACTACCAAATTCCTTCTATGAAGCTAATATTGTTTTAAACCCAAAACCTAATAAAGATTCGCTTAAAAAAGAAAACTATAAGCCAATCTCCCTGATGAACACAGACGCAAAGATTCTCAACAAAGTTTTAGCAAATCGGATTCAAAAACATATTAAAAAGATCATTCATGGGGACCAAGTAGGTTTCATCCCCGGCACACAAGGTTGGTTCAACATACGCAAATCAATAAATGTAATTCATCATGTAAACCAGTCCAAAGTCCAAGACCACATGATACTCTCGATAGATGCAGAAAAAGCCTTTGACAAGATCCAACAGCCTTTTATGATCAAAACGCTAGAGACAGTAGGAATGGAAGGAACCTTTATCAATATAATAAAAGCTGTATACAACAAGCCCACAGCAAGGATTATGCTCAATGGGGAACAATTGGAAGCATTCCCACTTCGATCAGGAACTAGACAAGGCTGTCCACTCTCACCACTTCTATTCAATATTGTACTTGAAGTGTTAGCTGAAGCCATAAGACAAGAAAGGGACATAAGAGGGATTCAAATCGGCAAGAAGAAGTCAAGCTATCCCTATTTGCAGATGACATGATCTTATACCTAAGTGATCCCCAAAAACTCCACCAGGAAGCTCCTGGAACTAACTGAGAGTTCAGCAGGGTGGCAGGATACAAAATAAATGTGCAAAAATCAGAGGCCTTCCTATATGCCCAGAATGAAAGAAGTGAAAAAGCCTTGAGAGAAACAATACCATTTACTATAGCCCCTAAAAAAATGAAATACCTTGGTATAAACCTAAGTAAGGAGGTAAAAGACCTTTACAATGAAAACTTTAAGACCCTAAAGAAAGAAATAGCAGAAGACACCAGAAGGTGGAAAGACCTCCCTTGTTCCTGGATTGGCAGAATCAACATCGTAAAAATGACCATCCTACCAAAGGCAATATACAGATTCAATGCTATACCAATCAAAATCCCAAAGCAATTCTTCAAAGAAGTTGACCAAACAATCTCAAAGTTCATATGGAGGCACAAAAGACCCAGGATAGCAAAAACAATCCTGAGTAACAAAAACACAGCTGGAGGTATTACCATACCAAACCTAAGTCTATACTACAAATCCATAGTTATAAAAACAGCCTGGTACTGGCTCCAAAATAGACACACAGATCAATGGATAAAGATTGAAGACCCAGATATAAGCCCACAAAATTACAGCCATTTGGTGTTTGACAAAGGGGCCCAAAGAATCCAATGGAAAAAGAACAGCATCTTCAACAAATGGTGCTGGCAAAACTGGATCTCCACATGCAGAAGATTAAAGCTGGACCCGTACTTGTCACCATGTACAAGACTTAATTCCAAATGGATCAAGGACCTTGATATCAGGCCAGAGACTATAAAAACCATAGTTGAAAGGATAGGGAACTCCCTCGAGCTAATTGGGCTAGGCCAACAGTTCCTAAACAGACATCCAATGGCACAGTCATTGCTACCAACTCTCAACAGTTGGGATCTTGTGAAATTAAAGAGCTTCTGTTCAGATAAAGAGATTATAACACGAGCTCAAAGGCAACCCACAGAATGGGAGAAAATCTTCACTAACCACACATCTGATCGAACTCTGCTGTCCAGAGTGCACAAAGAACTTAGAAGACTAAACACCAAGGAAATCAATGGCCCAATTAAAAAATGGGCCCTGGAACTTAAAAGAAACTTTACCAGGGATGAAATTAAAATGTCTAACAAATATCTGAAAAAATGCTCCGCTTCCTTAGCCATCAGGGAAATGCAAATCAAAACTTCCCTGAGATATCATCTCACCCCGGTCAGGATGGCAAAAATCCACAATACAAACAACAACAAATGTTGGAGAGGATGTGGAGAGAGGGGAACTCTCCTACATTGCTGGTGGCAGTGCAGGCTCATACAGCCACTCTGGCGAGCCGTCTGGAGATTCTCAAAGAAATTAAAGATTGAAATGCCATATGACCCTGCTATTCCACTTTTGGGAATAACTCCCCATACAGCAGAGGTTCACTTCGATAGCACAAGCACGACCATGTTCATAGCAGCACTGTTTACAATAGCAAAGTCATGGAATCAGCCCAAATGTCCAACAGTTGACGAGTGGATAAGGAAACTGTGGTACATCTATACAATGGAGTAATACTCAGCCATCAAAAATGATGAATTACTGGAATTTGCCGGGAAATGGATGTCATTAGAAACAATTATATTAAGCGAAGTATCCCAGACCCAGAAAATTAAGCGCTGTATGTACTCCCTAATAGGTGGCTCCTAGTACCAAACCCACCCAGCCCAACTAGAGACAGTAATTGCAAGGATTATGAACAGGAGAGATGGGGTAGGAGGGCCACACCAGAAACAAGGAGAGAAGGGACCATGTTACAGCAGGGAAAATAGGCCTCCACCAAGGACCCAAATAAGTAATGAGACATCTGATTAAGTTCACAGACTTTTGTTCCTAATCATTTACTACTGAGGGGGTGTGATCTCACCAGAAGAGGAGGGCATATAGTCTGGCAGATAAAAAGTAACCATTTTGCATATGGGTGATAGACCCCTCCCTCACTGTGGTTTCCTACTTTTATTACATCTACATTTGAATGTGCTTTATCACAAGACTCTAACAGCTTTTTGTCTCTGGCCAGGGGGGTAACATACAATGCCCACCAGGATGGAGTGAAGGGCATTGCAGGAGCAGCAAAACTGCAAAAGAAAATCAAAAAACCACAATCCAGAACTTCAGAGACTCTATATCAACCACCTAGAACTAGGCCATCTTAGTCTCTCCCCATCTTGAAGCTCAGGGAAATTTGCGGAAGAGGGGGCAGTAAGAGTGTAAGAGCAAAAGGATGGGAAGAGCAATGATATATAAGATACTCTATACTAGTTAGGGCTGAAGCAATCATAATTGGACTTTGCATGCCCTGTGCATTGTCCAACACACTGTTGACCTCACAAAGTCTAGCATCTGCTAAAGGCACCAAGAGCCTTGGAGGTAAAGGATTGGCAGCCACAGCAGTGTTCCTATACCTAAGGGGACCACGGGAAAGGGTTCAGGGAAAGGCCACTGGGTCCTTGTACGTCATCGGAGAGGAGGGCCCAGAGGAAAATCAGACATGCACAAGAAAGGACTCTCTGGGAATTGGGGCGGGAGGCACTGGGGGATGGGGAGGGAGAGGGGTGGGGAAGAGGAGCAGGGTGTACAGGGGGAGGAGGAGGAAGGGAGGGAACTGTTGTACCTAATAAGTTTGTATGAGCTGAAATAAAAAAAAAAGCAAAAAAAAAAAAAAAGTTAACATTGTCTAGCTGATGGGGAAGGCCCAGCCTATGTTGGGTGGGACTAGGCCCTGGAATAAAATACAGAGAGCTGGTTGAGAGAGTTGGCATCCTTGTGTACACTTGGCCAGACGTGCTGATCTGGCAAGTAAGGATCATCCCTCTTTCAGCCGTTATATGGAGATGGTGTGGCCAGTTCCCTCCATCCTGGTGTTGGTGCAAGCTGGACTATGAACTGTAACCAGACTAACTTAAGAAAATAAACCTTTTGTTCACTTAAAAAAAAAAGTTTAAAATTTTAAAATTATTATTTTATTTTTCTAGTTTTACATGCATATTGAGTACTTATTCCTGCTTACCTCCATCCTCCCTCACTCTCATCCCTCTCTTCATTGATTCATCCTACTCCCTCCCTCCTGCCTGTATGCTTTTATGAACCCTAGGGTTCCCTCTGGCTTGTCTACTCCAGTGTGGTTCAGGCCTCTTGTGGCATACAAAGTTGCCCCTCTTCAGGTCACCCCACTGGTAGGGGCATTTCCCTTCACTCATCCTGCTTTAGTCCCCAAGATTTCCACTGTATGTTCTTATCTCTCTTGAGTCCCACTATAGTTTATGGGGACATGTTGGTATGTCAGTCATTATCCAAGTATGGTAAGAACAAGTCTCACTGCAGTGAGTTTATAGATGCATCAGTCCTGCCTTGAATGGAATGTCTTATCTAATAGCAAACCATTCCATCTTTAGGTTTGTACAATCTTACTGCCCCTCTCTTCTGTGAGGTTCCCAAAGCCTTAGAATGTGGAACCAAGGCAATTTTATGCAATAAGATTAATACTGGAAGTATCAATGTACCTTGAAATATCAGGTTATACTGGAAAGCCATAGTAATAAAAGCAGCATGGTACTTGCACAGAAAAGATATTTAGATGAATAAAGCAGCCTAGAGGAGCTAGATATAATAAACCTATACAACTCTGCCTCACAAGCAGAAGATTCTGAGTTCAGATCCCAGGTCTCACGTAAAACAGGCAGAAAACAGCAGTGATCTGCACTTCCAGCCCTGGTAGGCAGAGCAAAGTGAAAAGAAGGAAAGGGGGTTAGAAACAATCTCCGAGATTATTACCAAAGTCACCCTTGGTCTCCCACAGAGGCATATAGAGTGTCCTCTGATACACACACCCACCCACCAAAAAAATTAATTAATTAATTAATTAATTAACAAACTGAAAAATTCTTGATAGCAAACAACTATCTAAACATTTGTTATACACCTGGATAAGAAAAGCTCTGGACACTCAACTAAGATGCACTCTGTTGTAATTGAAGATTACAGAAGAGAAAGAACCACGACTAGTCAGAGTGCAAAGTATTGGAGATCCTGGAATGATCGACCCTAAATGGGCCATCAGAATCGTTTCCCATCCAAAGGCTCAGGGAACCTAGTGAAAGAGAGAGTGGGAAGATTATAAGAGCCAAAAAAGTGGGGAGGAATACTGCCTATCATAACACTCCAGTTACAACAGGGCTGGTTGCTGCATCCAGGAGCTCATGGCAGTGAGATCTATTTGCCCCAGATCCTCACAAAGACTGACAAATCAGCATTTCCCTCATGAACAAGAAAGGATCACAAGAGAAGCAACTACACCAAGAGATGAGAAGGGGAGCATCACCTTCCCATAAGCCTGTCTACTGGAGGGCCACTTGTACTACCCCAGATGACAGGACTCCTGCCAATAAAGATACCCCAAACAGAGACCTGTGGTCCACACTTGCAGAGGGGCACGAAAGTGGGAGGGACATGGCCAGAAGGGACGGTAGGAGTAGAAACAATGGTGGTAGAGAGCAAGGACATGCACTCATTTTGTTTATATATGAAAACTTCAAAAACATTTTAAAAATCGTTTTATGTAACAAAGGGCAATGTTAATTGAAGAGGCAGCTCAGGACTGGGGAGATGGCTCAGGTTTTGGACTCTGTATCGGTCAGCAGAAGTTTTGATACCAAGTCCCATGTAATCAAGGCAGAAAATGGTTCTTGCCTTCTGGTGGGCAGAGCCTGGGAAATCCCAGAGCAAAGCAAAAAGGAGGCAGAAGTAATCCAGGATGATTCCTGAACTCACTCTTGGTCCTCCACAGGGACATGCAGTGCCCTCAGACACACACACACACACACACACAGACACACACACACACACACAGACACACACACACACACACTCACACACGCATGCACACACATACACACACGTACACACGCACAATTGAATAAATAAAAATAAAATAAAATAAAAAAGAATCCACTGTTGGGTAAAACTGTGGCTTTTCTCCTACAGCAGCTTACATAGCACCTTCTGGAAATATGAAAGCTTGACAGCAGGGAAGGAGCTTCCAGATTAGTTCCAGCTTGATTTTGCCATATGTTATGAATATTGTGTACAGTATCTTCAGCAATCAGATATTGACGTCAGGTTCTTTATGACAACCAAGAACAATGGCAAAATCCTACATTGTTTTTGGAGCCTCTGATACCTTCCTGAACAATAGATTATATGGAAGTGTCACAAACTTGACATTGGGAGTTTTATTTAATTACTTATTACTTCTGGTAAGAGTAACTTGAGGCTTCTGTTATTTCTTTTCTTCATCACAGGAAAATAAATCTAAGTAATCTTATGCACTATAAACTTGAAAAGAACTGATGCTACCCACAACAAAATACACAGCAAAGAAAATACACAAAAAAATCAAGAATTCAACTTGAGTGTGAAACACAGATAAACTTCTTAATGAAACATTCACAAATAAATTCAATAATGCAAAGAAGATCATAAACCATTACTAAGTAGACTTCACTTCACATGGTAAAGCTGATTCAACATACAGAAATCAATAAAAAATAAAGTAGCACATAAATTAAGAATAGAAAAAACACATGACCATTTCAATAGATGCAGAAAAGACATTGTTCCTTCATGATAAAAGCCCTGAAGAAATCAGGACTAGGATGGACATTTCTCAATATAATATTTATTATATATGGCAAAACTATTGCCAAAAATATACTGAATAAAGGAAAATTAAAAACATTTCCAAAATCAGGAATAAGTCAAAAGTGGAAACTCCACTATTATTTAATCCAATGCTTGAATTTTTAGTTAGGGAAATAAGGCAAAAGAAAGAAAAAAAGATAGAAGAAGAAAGGAAAAAGGCAAAGTATCCATATTTACAGATGACATGATACATATGTATGCATATATATGTGTGTATATACATATAGTTGCTTACCAATGCCACTAGAACACTTTTATATCCAGTAAACACTTTCAGCAAAGTAACAGGATACCAAATCAACATATAAAATCAACATCTTTAAAATAGATATATAGGCACCCACCTCTCATGGCACTTCATGTGTTGAGTCCGTGAATTCTTGTCCCTCATGGTTTCCATGGCTGGAGTCCATGAGTTCTCCAGGGTGCCCCATCCCTGCTTGGTACTCCATGTCTAGAGTCCATGAGTTCCGTTCTTTCTCTTCTCCTCTAATAAACTCTACCTTAATCCTCTACAGAGAGTTCTGTTTTGATCTCTGGGACACACAAAAACCTCCCCTATGATCCACAACATTTGGTGACCATAGCCAGGAGTCAGGCAGGAAAGGTAGATTCCACTAGCTAAGATGGAAACCTCCAGTTGCATTCCTCAAAGGAGTTCCCTCAAATGATCCTACTAACCTGAAAAAAATATTCTGTTTTCAGGCGTGGCCTCAATACATCTTAGATGATGATGAAAAAAGTAAAATAGACAAATAGTGAATTTACTGAAAAGTAAAATCAGGAAAAAATACATTCATGATAGATTAAAAAAATTTAGTGATAAACTTGTCCAAGGAGGTGAAAGATCAAAATAATAAGAGCTTTAAAATATCAAAGAAAGGGGGCTGGAGAGGTGGCTCAGGGGTTAAGCCTCTGCCTTGCAGGCGGAAGGTCCTGAGTTCGGATCCTAGACCCCATGTATAGACGCCAGGCAGAAGCGGGGGCAGCCTGTGCTTCTGGTCCTGGTAGGGCGGAGCCTGTGAATCCCGGGGCAAGGCGTCCATGGTGGTTCCCGAGTTCGTCCGCGGTTCTACACACACACACATACATACATACGCGCACGCACGCACACACACACACACACACACACACACACTCTCACAATTGAATAAAAAATTTTTTTAAAATATCAAAGAAAGAAATCAAAGATGATACTAAGCAATGGAAATGTCTCCCATGCTCATATATTTGCAGAATTAATGTTGTGAAAATTGTGACTGCAGGTTTAATAAAATCCCCATCAAAATTTTAACATTCTTTGAAGAATAAAAAGAAAAATTCTAAAATTAATAGGGAAGCCCAAAGAAATCACAGCATGGGATCATGAAAACAGACATAAACCTAAACAGCTACATCCATCTAATATTTGACAAAAGAATAAAACTATAGATTATAGGATAAAAAACCACCTTTGTACATGGCATTAGGAAAAATAGACATAAATATAGAGAAGAATAAAACTCAATCTCTCATTCTCTAGAAAAATAAACTTAAAATGGGTCAAATAAAAAGGACTTAAAAATCTTAAACTGATATGGTTAAGCACAGTGAAAATACTTCGAGATAAAAAAAAAAACAAGCTAGGAGTTTCTGAAAATAACTGCAGCAACTCAAAGCATAATCCAAACAACTAACAAATGGGATTTGATGAAGTAAAAATATTTTGCACAGAGAGGCAATACTCAGTATACAGAAAAGACAGAATGGAAGAAAATCTTCACTACCAACATAATAGGAGATTAATGTCTTTAAATTTTTAAAAAAATTTTACGTGTGTGTGCCTGTGTGTGTGCATGTGTGTGTGCATGGGCACTGTGTGTTCTTCTGGGAGACCAGAGCCAAAAGTGCAGGCCACTGGCCTTTACTTCTGGCATTTTTACATGGGATCTGGGATCTGAACTCAGAACCTTCTGCTTTTGAGACAGTTTTAACTCCTGAGCCATTTCTCCAGCCCCCAGGAGATTAGTATCTGTAAATGGGCAAATAAGTTACTTTTAAGCTATAATGTTCTACAGCTATAATAATCTTTAAAATATGTGGACCCTAATAATATCCAAGCCTTCCCCTCAGCTACCGAAAAAATTTAAAATTGCTTCATTTTTTAGATAACTGAATGGTATTTCATCATGTGTATGTACCATATTTTTATTATCCATTCATTTACTGTCAGGACATGTGGGCTGTTTCTATTTCCTTGTTAATGTGAACATGGATGTACACATGTCCCTATAGATGTAATATTTTTGGGAATATTTTCAGGACTAGTATAGCTGTATCATTTGGCATATCAATTTTTAGCCTTTTAGGAATCTTTATATAGACCTCCAAAGGGTTGTACCTTCCCACCAGCAGTGAATGAGGATTTCCCTTCTTCCAAAATCCTCATCAGCATTTATTATTTTTTGTATTTTGTATTTTAGACATTCAAACTCAGGTAAGATGATATGTCAGAGTGGTTTTAATTTGCATTTCCCTAATGGCTAGAGTGGTAGAGCATTTTTAAAGATATTTGAATTTCATCCTCTGAAAGGCTTCATTTTAGTTCTAAAGCCCAGTTTCTAATTGGGTTTGTTGCTCCCTTGATATATAACTTTTGGAATTCTTTTTATATTCTGGATATTGGTCCTCTATCACATATGTGGTCAGTGAAGATTTTCTCCCATTCTATCGGTTGCCTTTTTGCCAGATTGACAGTATCTTTTTACAGAAGAAACATTTTAATTTCATGAAATCATACTCACTGAGTGTTGATCTCATATCATATGTGTTTGGAGTCTTAAACAGAAAATGCTGACTTAGGCTAATCAGCTTAAGTGTACTCCCTTTGCTTTCTTCTAGAGTTTTAGTCTTTTGTCTAACATTCAGATCTTTGATCCATTTGGAGTTAATTTTCATGCAGGGTGACAAATAAGAGTCTAGTTTCAAATGCTGCATGTACATATCAAATTTTCCCATTGTTGAAAATGCTGTCCCGTTTCCAATTTTTTTAGTACTTATGTCAAAAATAAGTTGACTGTAGGTGTATAAGTTTTGTATATGGATCCTCAATTTTAATCCATTGACCTGCATCTGTGATCTGATTTGGAGCCAATACCATGCTGTTTTAATTACTACAACTTTGTAGTGTAATAAGTTGTGTAATGTAATAACTCCAGCAGAGTTTGTATTACTTGGGATTGTTCTTGCTATCCTGGGCCTTTTGTGATTTCACATGAATTTTCCATTTGAGATCATTTTATCGATTTTCTGTGAACAATTGAGTTGGAAGTTGATTGGTATAGCATTGAATCTATATATTGATTCTGGTAGGATGGTTATTTTTGCACTATTAATTCCACCAATCCAGAAACATGGTAAGTCCTTCCATTTTCTGGTCCCTTCTGTAATTTCTTTTTTTAGTGTTTTAAAGTTTTCATTGTATAGGTCTTTCACATCCTTGGTTAGATTTATTCTAAGGTATTTCTGGGTTTTTTTTTTTTTTTTGAGCTATGGTAAATGGAATTGTTTCTCTCAAACCTTTCTCACTTTACTCTTCCCTTCCTATTCATTTATTTTTGGACACTAATTTTATGCTCTGCCAGTCTACTGAACATCTTTATTAGATTAGGGAGTTTCCTGATGAAACCTTTGAGGTCTCTCAGTTGTGGAATCATGTCATCTGTAAATAAGGGTAGTTTGACTTCTTCCTTTCCTATTTGTATCCCTTTAATCTCTTTCTCTTGTCTTATAGCTCTAGCTAAGACCTGAAACACAACATTAACCAGAGGTGATTGGAATAGATAATACTGTCTATTTTCTGGTCTAAGTGGGAATGCTTCAAATAGTTCACCACTTTGGATGATTTTTGCTATAGGGATGTTGTATATGGTCTTTATTATGTTGATATATGTTCCTTCTATCCTTGTTGTCTACAGAATTTTTATCATAAAAGATGCTGAATTTTGTCAAAGGTTTTTTCTGTGTCTATTGAAAGGATCATATGATTTTTCTGTCTTTGCGTTTGTTTATATGATGAATTACATATACTGATTTGTGTATGTTGAACCAACCTGTGCTTCTGGAATAACCCAACCTAATCATAACGAATGATCTTTTTATATGTCTTTGAATATGGTTTGCTAGTATTTCATTGAGGATATTTACATCTGTGTTCACCACTGAGACTGATGTTCTTTTTGGTTGTGTCTTTATTTGATTTTGGGAATAGTGTAATATTAGCTTCATAGAAAAAGTTTGGAAGTGTTCCTTTTCTATTTTCTGGAATAATTTGGGGAGTAATGGTGTTAGGTGTTCCTTAAATTTCTAGTGGAATTATGCACTGAATTTATCTGGTTCTGAGATTTTGTTTTTGGTTGGGAGATTTATAATTATTGCTTTAATTTTACTGCTTGTTACAGGATTGTTTAAATGATTCAATTCATCTTGATTCAACTTTAGTAGGTTTTTTGTGTTTAGAAATTCTTCCATTTCTTTTTTATTGTCAAATCTGATGCATCATAAATTTTTATAGTATGTCATTATAGAAAATTCTCTGAATTTCCTTTATTTCAGTTGAGTCAATCTAATACTTGTCTTTGTATTTACCCACCTCACTTCCCTCTCACACCTCATCTTATTAAACAAAACCTGAATATACAATATGCTATGATTGGTTGTTTATTCTCAAACATATATTAAAATCAAAGGAGCCATTTTTGTTAAAATTGACTATCATGTAGTCTGAATGGTGATAATATACAGCAGCTGTAGTTGCTCTTGCAATTAAAATGCTACTCAGCTAACAATACATTATTTACACCTGGAACAATAACTTCTTGGACTGATTAACTTTTCTAAGCTACACACTTAATTCTACCATATTCAAGTCCATTTGAACATTGAAAATTCTTTAACTGAAAGGGTTGTGGGAATGGCTCAGTAGTTAAAGCCTTTTCCTCACAAACAATTCAAACAGGACACAAATGAACTTCTGAACAAACTTAGAGAAGAATAAGCACATAGAGTTTCCAAATGAACAGCTAAATGAAATGAGTAAAACAATTGAAGATATGAAAACTGAGATAGAAATTGTGCTTGAAAAAAGCAAAGTTAAATAAAATTTGGGATGAAAAATTCAAGTTGTAAAACAAAAATCTAGGACAATGCAAACAGAATGGATAATATGGAAGACAGACTATCACAGATAAAAGACAAGGTAAAAGGAATTAGAATACTCAATCAAAAAAATTGATAAATAAAAAAATCACAGGCACTAGGATCCTTGGAGGCTAGAGATTGACAGCCACAGTAGTGTTCCTATGCTTAAGGGAAACTCAGGAAAAGGTTCTGGGAAATGCCGCTGGGTCCTTGCCCCTCATCGGAGAGGAGGGCCCAGAGGAGAGTTTGGCATGAACATTAAAGAATGCTCCGGGGATGGGAGGGGGAGGCACTGAAGGATGGGGAGGGAAGGACAGGGAGTGGGGGAAGGGGAGTGGGGGGGTGTAGGGAGGAAGGGGACCGGTGTACCTGTTAAGTTTGTATGAGCGGAAATAAAAAAAATTAGCACAAAAAATCACAGAAATACATTAGACAGGAACTCTAAAATACCATAAATATATGTGAATTATGGTTATAAAGAAGTCTAGGTCAAAATTATAACCAATATCCTCAATAAAATCGTAAAGAAAAACATTCCTAAATCCAAATGCAAGAGTCATACAGAACACCTAATAGGACCAAAAACTAAACTCCCCATGTCAAATTATAGCTAACAACTAAAACATTCCCCACTCCTGGACGAGAGAGGATTTCAAGAGAAACATCCATACTCTGAATCTTTGAATCAGGTGCTGAACGAGAGAAGGGAAGCTTCCCCACCTGTGGGTTTACCCACTGAAGAGCCCATGTGCTACCACAAAGTCCTGGTCCTTTACTAGTACAGGCACCCCAAAGGGAACACTAAGATTCACAGATGCAGAGGGACATGAAGACAGGAGCGGTGAACCTGGCTTGTTGAAGGGAGGCAGAGGGAAAGAAAAGAGATAGAGAGTATGGATATAAACACATTTTGTTTGTATGTGAAAAAATTCTTAGTAAAAAAGAAAGAAAAAAAAGCCCCAGAAACTAAAACAGTAACAAGTGTTTTACCTTGAAAACCAATGGACCTGAGTTTGAATTCCCAGATCCCACATAAAAAATAAAATGTCAGGCAGATATGGTGGCAGCCTGAAATTCTGGCCCTGGAAAACAGTCTAGGATACCCCAGAGCAAAACAATATGGAGTTAAAGCATACTACAATGATTCCAGATGCCACACTTGGGCCTCTGCAGGTATGTGCGCGCGCGCGCGCACACACACACATACACACACACACACACACACACACACACACACACACACACACAATTTTTAAGTTAAAGGAGAAATAAAAAAATTCCATAATGAAGTCAAGCTCAAACAATACATGACCAATGAACCAAGTTACAGAGAATTCTTCCAGAGAATATTACAGATGGGTAGAAAAGGCGCCATAAGTGATAAAATAATAAGAATGCAGAAATTTCAGAGAGAAATGATTAGTTAATGACAAGTACCATCTATGACAAAAGGCAGCATATTTGTTTCAATAATAACACTGCATGTTAATGGGCTTAATTCTCTCATAAAGACACAGACCAGCATATTGGATTAGAAAACACAGTCCAACATTCTGCTTTCTCAAGGAAACAAACTTTTCATAGAAACTTCCTCAGGACAAAAAAATGGTGTAAGAGTTACTCTTAAGTATTGCTGTGAGAGAGCACTCAAAGTCAATCAACTTAAGGGAGAAAGGGGGGTTTATTCAGCTTACAGTTCCAGAGGAAAGGTATAGTCTCTCAAAGCAGAGGTGGCATGGCTGGCTGGCCAAAGCTGGAGGAGGCTAAGGCACCACAGGCATCTTGGAAGCTGATAGCTGCAGACTGTTTGCTGCAAAGGCTAACTTCTCCTGGAGGTAGGGTGGGACTAATCCACCTCAAGGCCCACCCCTTGTGACTGCTTCCTCCAGTGAGGCTCCACTTCTCAAGGTGCCATGACCTTGCCAAATACATGAGACTGTGGGGGACACATTTCAAACCATGACAAAGGAAACTGTACTCCAAGCAAATGGAAGCAGGAAACAAGTGTGAGAAGTGACTCTAATGTCTAATATAACAGACTTCAAACTAAAATTAGTCAAAAGAGATAGAAAAAGTGTCTCATATTTTTTAATGGAATGATCCCATAAAGAAAATATAATTCTAAACATATATTCACCAAACATAGCTATACCTAAATTAATAAAACATATGCTACTAGACATAAGGACAAGGATTAACACCAACATAGAAATAATGGGAGACATTAGTATCCTATTCTCATCAAAAGATAATGGACTGGAGAGATAGCTCAGGGGTTAAGACTCTGTCTTAAAAGCTGAAGGTCCTGAGTTCAGATCCCAGGTCCCGTGTAAAAAATCTCCAGGCAGAAATGGCAATGGCCTACACTTCTGGTCCTGGTGGGCAGAGCCTGGGAAATCACAGAGGGAAGCAAAAAAGAAATAGAAACAATCCAAGATGATTCTTGAAGTCACCTTTGGCCCTCTATAGAGACACACAGTGCCTTCTGATACATATACAAATACATAATAAATAATAAAATTATTTTTAAAAAGATAAGTGACAAGTGACAATTATTGATTCTATTATTATTAATAACAAACAAAAACATTGGAGTTAAATGAAATCATAAATCAAATGGATCTGATAGACTTCTACAAGACTTTCCACTCTAATAGCTTAAAACACAGCTTGATATAGTATTTATATTTAAAACATAATTATCTGCACTTCCTTAGGGCCTACGTCCTCCGCTTTCATAATTTCTTGGCCTGTTTCATATACCAAGCATGTGATCCTGGCTGAAAAATGAGCCTTAAATCCAATCATAAAGATGTTGGTTTTTTCCTTTACATTCATTCCACTATTATCTGATGGTCACCTCTTGCCAGGGTAGTTGTTATTGTAGCCTATAGCTTTCATGGACTAATGAGATTGTTTATTACTTTTCTCCCCTAGAAGCTTGTAAAGTACTTCTGGTACTAATAAAGCTCTCGATATTAAACTAGAGTTGGAAGAGGCGAGTCTGGTCTCAAAATGGAGGGCCATAATCCAAAGGAACCAGAGCAATTGAGGAAGCTGTTCATTAGTGGTCTGAACTTAGAAACTACAGATGATAGCCTAAGAGAACATTTCGAGAAATGGGGGTACATTTACAGATTATGCGGTGATGAGAGACCCCCAAACAAAATGTTCCAGGGGCTTTGGTTTTGTGATTTATTCTTGTGTCGAAGAGGTGGATGCAGCAATGTATGCCCGGCACACAAGGTTAATGGACGTGTGGTGGAACCAAAGAGAACTGTTTCTAGAGAGAATTCTGTAAAACCTGATGCCTATTTAACAGTGAAGAAAATTTTTGTGGGTGGTATTAAAGAAGACAGAGAAGAATATAATTTGAGAGACTTCTTTGAAAAGTATGGCAAAAGTGAAACCATAGAAGTTAGAAGGTAGACAGAGTGGAAAAAAGACAATTTGCTTTCATAACTTTTGATGATCAGGATACAGTTGATAAAATTGTTGTTCAGAAATACCACATTATTAATGGGCATAATTGT
This sequence comes from Typhlomys cinereus, assembly GCA_023101885.1. Taxonomy (NCBI): domain Eukaryota; kingdom Metazoa; phylum Chordata; class Mammalia; order Rodentia; family Platacanthomyidae; genus Typhlomys; species Typhlomys cinereus. The sequence continues at coordinate 3,246,313 of JALPQD010000003.1, read as the reverse complement.
GAAGTTAAAAAGGCCTTTTCTAAATAAGACATGCTGTTTGCTGGATCACAAAAAGGTCATGGAGGTGGGTCTGGCAACCTTATGGGTCGTAGAGGAAACTTTGGAGGTGGTGGAGGTAATTTTGGTCATGGTGGAAATTTTGGTGGAAGAGGAGGCTGTGGTGGTGGAGGTGGTAGCCGCAGAGGTAGTTATAGAAGAGGTGATGGTGGATATAATGGATTTGAAGGTGATAGTGGCAACTATCGTGGTGGTCCTGATTATAGTAGTAGAGGAGGCTATGGTGGTGGGTTATGGAAACCAAGGTGGTGGATATAGGGGTGGTGGAGGAGGATATGATGGTTACAATGAAGGAGGAAACTCTGGCAGTCCCTATGGTGGTAGTTATGGATCTGGTTGTAGAAGTGGTGGTTATAGTAACAATAGGTTTTAAAAACAGCAGAAAAGGGTTGTTCTTAGCAGGAGAGAGAGCAAGGAGTTGTCAGGAAATCTGCAGGTTACTTTGAGACAGTCATGCAAAATGCATTAGAGGAACTGTAAAAATCTGCCATGGAAGGAACGATGATCCATAGTCACTGCAGCTTAAATAGGAAACCCATCTTGTTCAGGACTGTCATAGCCACGGTTTGCAAAAAGTACAGCTATTGATTAATGCAATGTGGTGTCAATTAGATGTACATTCCTGAGGTCTTTTATCTGTTGAAGCTTTGTCTTTTTCTTTCTTTTCATTACATCAGGTATATTGTCCTGTAAATTGTGGTAGCAGTACCAGGAATAAAAAAAAAAATCAAGGAATTTTTAACTTAAAAAAAAAAAAAGCTGTCCAGCAAGGAGAAATCTTCGAGACCAGTTCCACTTGTTTGTTTAAACTGTGTCCTGTGATCAGCATGTGTAGTGTCTTCAGCAGCAGGGCCTTAGTGTCAGTTTCTGGAGGGGGACTAAAAGCAAGGCAAAGGTCTATATTGTCTGGGGGTCTTTTAGACATCGCTGACCAACAGCTTATTGGGAGGAATCACATACTTTGGAATTTTGTCCAATTGTCTAGGGGCTCTGATTAGAGCATCATAGAGCATTTTTTATTTTGTTTTATCTTCCTCTCTCTCTGTGTTCCACTGTAGGGTGTATATGTTCTCTTTTTTAAAACAAAAAAAATGCTTTCTGAAATACTAAAAATATAGGTTTCTGTATGATTGTCTCTTACGACCTTAACACTATTTGTTACTCTCTCAGCCCTTTACAGTTCCATATCCTCTCATTGTTCTCCCTTCAGCACTTCCACCAATTATTCCCCTTTTCATCTTATAGTCTGTGGCCTTTCATATCTCCTCCTTTAAGGTATTTACCCTATATCTTGACCATCCCTCTCTCAATAGTCCCTTTAAAGTTTAAAGTCCCTGCAATTACAAGACTTCCAAATTAAGTACATAAATCAAAAGTTCAATATTATCACCTATATATATGCAGGATTCGTCTTTTTGTGTCTGAGATACCTCGCTCAATAGAACACTTTCCAGTGTCATTTATTTACCAACATATTTTATACTTTGATTTTTCTTGACAGTCGAATGATATTCCATTGTGTGTGTGTGTGTGTGTGTGTGTGTGTGTGTGTGTGCGTGTACACACCACATCTTCAGTACTCATTCATCCATTGATGGACATATAGGCTGATCCCATTTCCTTGCTATTATAGAAAGAGCTTATATGCAGAATAATAAGTTGAATCCTGTGGGAATATTCTTAGAAGTGGCATAGTTGAGCCATATGGTCATTCCATTTTTGGTCTGTTCAAGAAGCTAAATACTGATATCCAAAGTGACTGTAGCAGTTATACTCCCATCAACAATGAAAAAGTGTTCCCTTTTTCAACATATCATCACTATATTTGTTGTTTGTGCTCTCGATCTTAGCCATTCTGACCAAGGTAAGATGACACCACAAAGTAGTTTTAATTTGCATTTCCGAGGAGGAGGGAAGTTGATCACTTTTAAAAATATTTCTTTGACATTTGAATATCTTCTTGTGAAGTCTCTTTTAGCTCCAAAGACCAGTTTTAATTGGACTGATGGATTTCTTGTTTTAATTTTTTGAGTTCTTTATATACTCAGGAGATTAATCCTCTCTGATACAACACTACCAAAATTTTCTCCAATTCTGTGGGTTGCCTTTTTCCTTGATTACCAGTTTCTTTTGCAGAACAGAAACTTTTTAATAATTTTGTGAAGTCTTACTTGTTGATCTTATTTCCTGTGTAAATGAGATCATGGCCAGAAAGGTCTTTGCCCAGGCCCATCAATTCAAGGGTGCTTCCTATTCTTTCTTCTACAAGTTTCAGAGTTTCAACTTTAATGTTGAGATCTTCAATTCATTTAGAATTAATGTTTGTGCAAGGTAGAAAAGGTAAAGGTCAATTTTCATTTTTCTGCATGTAGATATCCAATAGTTCCAACACTGTTTGCTGAAAATGTTGTCTTTCCTCCAGTGTGTATGGTAGGTACCTTTGTCAAAAATCACATGACTATGGGTTATATGAGCTTATAGTTGGGTTCTCTGTTCCAATTCATTGATGGATGTATCCTTTTTTGTCATAGTACCATGCTTTAAAAAAAAAACACTATGGCTCTATATTATAACTTGAAATCAAGTATGGTGATATGTGTAGCAGTTTTTATTGCTCAAGATTATGGCTAATCACAACCTTTTGTGATTCCATTGAATTCAAGATTGACTTTTCAATTTCTGTGAAAATTTACATTGGAATTCTGATTGGGATTTCATTGGGTCTGTATTTTCCATTTAGAAAGTCTTTTTCTTTCTTGTGTTCTTTTTCTTTCTCTGCATGCACGTGTATCTGTGTGTCTGTGTATATCAGAGGGCATTGTCTGTGCCTGTGGAGTCCCAACGGTGACTTCAAGAATGGTACTGATTGCTCTACCTCCATTTTGCTTTGCTCTGGGTGTCTCAGGCTCTCTCCGCCTTTCAGGGCTGGAAGTACAGGCTGCCACCATTTGTGCTTAAGTGTTTTTATGTGAGATCTGAGATTCAAACTCAGGTTATTCTGTTTTTGAGATAAAGGCTTAACCTTTGAGTCATCTTTCCAGGCCTGGATGATTAATTTTTTTGGATGATCATTTTCACAGTATTAATGCTACTAATGATTAGCAACAATACTAGTGTTTTCTTTAAATTCTTCCTTCAGTATTTTGTAGTTTTCATTGTACAGGTCTTTTGTTTCCTTGGTTAAGTTTATTACAAGGTGTTTTTTTGTAGCTACATAAATGAAATTGAGTACCTCGTTTCTTTTTCAATGTGTTTGTCCCTGGTACATAGGAAGGCTACTAATTTTGTATATTGATTTTGTAGCCTGCAACTTTTCTGAAAATGTTTATTAACCCAAGATATTTATTGGCATTTTACTGAGGAGTTTTGCATCTGTATTTATTGGTGATATTGGCTTATAATTTTCTTTTGCGTGCATATGTGTATGTGCGCACGCGCGCGCGCGTGCGTATAAAAGGGCATTTGACGCTTGTGTATGCCTGTGGAGGCCCAAGAGTGACATCAGGAATCATCCTAGATGGGTCTGTTTCCTTATTGCTCGGCTTGGGGTTTCCCAGGTTCTTCCACCCAGGGCTGAAATTATAAGCCATTACCATTACTGCCTGTCATTTTTACATGGGATCTATTAATCCAAACTCAGATACTCTTGTTTGCAAGTCAGAAGTTTTAACCCCTGAGCCCTCTCTCCAGCTATAATTTTCTCTTTTTTTTTAATGTGTCTTTACTTGGTTTGGGGATCAGTATAATACTGGTTTCATAGAAAGAGTTTTTGATTATTCTTTCCTTTTCTATAGTGTGAAATGATTTGAAGAGTAGTGTTGCTAGTTCTCCTATGAAGGTCTGGTAGAATTCTGCACTGAATGCATCAAGTTCTTGGATTTTACTTTAGTTTGGATATTTGTAATTACTGTTTTAATTTTATTTCTTGTTACAGATCTGTTTAAATTATTTGTTTCCTTTTGATTCAATTTTGGTAGGCTGTATGTGTTTAGGAATTCATTCATTTTTTAAAGATCATCCAGTTTAGTGAAGCATAAATTTTTAGAATGTTATGATTATCTGAGTTTCCATAGTATATATATTATAGCACTTCACTTTTCATCTCTAATTTTTTAAATTTGGGTGTTCTATCTTTTTGTTTTGTTTAATTTGGCTAAAGGCTTGTCAATCTTGTTTACCTTATCAATGAACCAGCTCTTCATTTTACTGATTCTTTGTATTTTCTTTTTTAGTTCCAGTTCATTGAATTCTGCCTAGATCTTGGGTATTTCTTAGCATATACTGCTTTTAGATTGTTTGTTCTTGTTTTTTTCCCTTTTTTGGCTCCAGATATTATTATTGTTTTACATTTGAATACTTGTTTTTTCCCATTTATTTATTTACAAGCAAATTGAGTTTATGTCTTTGCCCTGATTCCCTCCCTGTTCTTATTTTTTAAAACTTTATGGTATATCATTTGACTTGTGATTTCTCTCATAAACTTTCATCTTAGGATTGCCTTTATTGTGTCCATAGAGTTTGGTAAATTGTGTTTTCATTATCACTAAACTCCAGAAAATTTTTTAACTTTCCTGTTGATTTCTTCTTTGACCTATTCCTCATTTAGTAATGTGCTGCTTGGTTTCCATGAGTTTGTGTGCTTCCTATGGTTTCCCCTGGCGAAGATCTTTAGCTTTATTCCACAGTGCTCAGATAAGATGCAGGATGCAATTTCACTTCTGTATTTATGTTAAGATTCGCTTTGTGTTCTAACATGTTTTTTTTTTATTTTGGAGAGAGTTCCACACACTGCCAAGAATATGCATTTTTTATTGTTTGGATTAAATGTTTTGTAGATATCTGTCAGGCTCATTTTATTTATGAGTTCATTTAACTCCAATGTGTCTGTATTCTATTTTTGGCCTGTTGACTCATCTATTGGAAAAAAGTGGAGAATTTAAGCCTCCTATTTTCACCATATTTAGGTCAATTAGTTGTTCTACATTTAGTAGTATTATTTTAATAAATTTAGGTGGGCCTATGTTTGATACATATACTTTTAGTACTATAATGTCCTCTTAATGAATTGTCCCCTCAAATAATAGGTTGTAATTTTTTAAAAAAAATCTTAGGGGGCTGGAGAGGTGGCTCATGGGTTAAGCCTCCCTTGCAGGCAGAAGGTCCCGAGTTTGTATCCTAGACCCCACGTATAGACACCAGGTGGAAGCAGGGGCGGCCTGCGTTTCTGGTCCTGGTAGGGCAGACCCTGAGAATCCCGGGGCAGAGTAAACAAGGAGGAGGTGGAGGTGTCCATGGTGGTTCCCGAATTCGTCTGTGGTTCTACACACACACATACATACACACGCGCACACACGCATACACTACAGTTGAATAAATAATAAAAAAATTATAAAAAAAATCTTAGTGCTTGCTTTAGTTTGAAGTCTATTTTGTCAGATATTAGAATTGTGACTCCTGCTTATTTCTTGCTTCTGTTTAGTTGGAATACCTGTGTTCATCCTTTCACTCTGAGATGTCTATCTTTCAAGGTGAGATGTTTCTTGGAGGCAGAAAATTGGTGGGTAATGCTTTTTAATCCAAAATGGAAGCCTATGTCTTTTGATTGAGGAGCTGAGCCCACTGACACTTAAGGATTTATTGATGTTTATAGATTCCTGTCATTTTGTCTATATCATGGTATTTGCATTTTTTAGTCCTTTGCTCAGCTATTCTTCTGATATTATTTGTTCTCTGTAACCTCTTAGGTGTGTTTTTCTTTCTCTTTAGTCTTCAGTATTTCTTTCAATATTCTCTATAGACTTGGGTTCATAGTTATATAGTCCTGCATCCCACTTTTATCATGGAATATTTTTATTCCATCTTCTATTATGACTCATAATTTTGTTAGATGTAATAACCTAGGTTGGCAATTATGTTCACTTGTAACTTGCATTATATTTCTCTAAGCCCTTCTAGCTTTTACAGTTTGCATTGGAAGGTCAGTTGTTATTTTGATAAGCTTGATATTATATATGACTTGATCTTTCTTTCATTCAGCTCTTAAGATCTTTTCTTAATTATAAACTTCTAAAACTTTAACATTCTCTAAAATTTGTGGATCCTAGCAGTGTATTAACACTCCTTCCCATTTACTTTACCTATTGTTTTCCAACTTTATTTGTTGTTTTAAAAGTCAATATATGGTCCAACAGGATAGTTCTGTGACTATGATGCCTGAAATCAATGATGACTATGCCAGGTCTGCAAAGATGTACTAAAAGTAATAGTACATATTAAGAAGAGACTGAGCACATACAAGAATCTCAAAAAATAACTTGGAGCAAATCTAAGGATGTACAATGTACAATGAAAATTTTAAAACACTGATGAAACAACTTGATGAAGACATTAGAAGGAGGAAAAATCTCTCATGGTCTTGAAACAGTAAAATTGATATGGTGAAAATGGTGACCTTACTAAAAGCAATGTACAGATTCAGCACAATCTCAATCAGAGGTCAATCAAATTCTTCACAGAAATATTTTAAACCATTAAAATTGATACAGCCAAAATCCTGAGCAATGTAAACACTACTGAAAGTATCACTATACCTGATTTCAAGTTATATTACAGAGCCATAGTAACTACACTGGCAACAAAAGCCTAGATACATTGATCAATGGAATAGAATTGAGGTCTAAAAATAAGTCCACTCACCTACAGCCATGTAGTGGTGTGGATGTGGATCATCCCCCACAGGCTCATGTGTATGAATACTTGGTCTCCATCAAGTGGCACTGTTTGGGAAGATAATGGGACATTTAAGAAATGGAATCATGCTGAAGGAAGCACATCAGTAGAGGCAGATATTGAGATTTTGAGGGCATAGTCGGCTTCCTTTCTTTCTTGTGCTGTCTGCTTCCTAATGGCTGCTATGGAATATTTTCCTTCATTTTCTATTATGACTGATTGATGGTTTTGCTATATATAATAACCTAGGTTGGCAATTGTGTTCATTTGTAATTTGCATTATATTTCTCCAAGCCTTTCTAGCTTTCACAGTTTGCACTGAGAGGTCAGTTGTTATTTTGATATGCTATAAGGTGAACTTGGATCCTGTTTTGGCAGCCATGTCTTCCACCGTACATTCCCTACCACAAATGAACTATTCCTCTGGAATTGGAAGCCAAACAATAGACCAATTTTTTCCCACACTTTGATTGAATTAGAGTACTTTCTTCTGTGGGAAAAGAAGTTAGTGATTACAAAATACCTGCCTGATTTCTGATGTGTGCCAAAAATATACATTAAAGAAAACATCTTTAACAAATGGTGATAAGAAAGTGGATAGCTACACACAAAACAATAAAACTTGATTTCTATCTTTCACGCTGAACAAAATTTATTTGATCAATGGATCAAATGGATCAATGGATCATATGGATCAATGACATCAATGTTAGACCTGAAATTTAGAAAATTCATTGGAATCAGTAAGAAACATGCTTCAAGAGATAGATTTAAGTAAGGACTTTCTAAATAGGACCCCATCTAAACAGTAAATAAAATCAACAATTAACAAATGAGAACACATGGAATTAAAAAGTTTCTGTTCTACAGAAAAAAATGGCTAACTGGCCCTGCTGCCCTGGACTTAGACCAGGACAGACTCCCTGCTCCTCAGGTAAGGCCCCTAGACCACATCTGAGGCCCCAGGTCACCTGTGCGCCCCACCACAGCCAGAGTGGCAGCCAGTCTGCTCTGGCACTGGGGAAGGCACCCTGCTGCCCCAGACTCAAACCAGGGCAGACTCCCTGCTCTTCATAATTCAACAGAGCCCAGAGAAACCCCACACAAAGGATAAATACCACACATCAGAAGTCCTCTAAAATCATCCCATTACATGGGAGAATTTTCACATCCAGCTCAAAGATAAGTAAATCCTTTTTGCCATCTTGTTCCTCAGTTATTAGTCACTGTAGTTTATTTATTTATTTATTTTTATTATTTATTCAATTGTGAGTGTGTGTGCATGTGTATGTATGTGTGTGTATGTATGTATGTGTGTGTATGTATGTATGTGTGTGTCTGTGTGTGTAGAACCACGGACGAATTTGGGAACCACCATGGACGCCTCCACCTCCTCCTTGTTACTCTGCCCCGGGACTCACAGGCTCCGCCCTACCAGGACCAGAAACGCAGGCCACCCCCGCTTCCGCCCAGCGTCTATACGTGGGGTCTAGGATCCGAACTCAGGACCTTCCGCCTACAAGGCAGAGGCTTAATCCCTGAGCCACCTCTCCAGCCCCTAGTCACTGTAGTTTAACATTTCCATATAGCCACCCCAAAACACCTACAACTTCTGGGACTATACTGTTCACCCTCACATATCACTAAGGAAGTAAACCGAAAAAGTGCACTGTCATACTAATCTTCACTCCCTATCTACTAAACCTGACCTTACTGATGTACTAACAGTCTAATAGCCTCATTCAGGAAATAACAATACCAGACAAGCATACACAACTCCAAGGCAAACACTAGTAATAACTGCTCAAGTGTCCCATCTAATTCAGTTCAGTCAAAAACACACAGAAACAAAAAGAAGGTCTTAAGAGACAAAACAAAAATGCCCAGGTCACAGTGCAAATCCATGAGAAACAAAAACCAAGACAACAAATCTCCGACCGAAAAAATTAACCCCATAATGAGATTCCAACAAAACAAACTCTCAGAAAATAGGCAACAAAGTCATACCTAAGATGATGACTTTCAAAGCCTGATCTTTACTATGATCAATACTCTGAAAGAAGAAATCCGGGAAGAATTAAATAACCACATCAACCACTTTAAACAGGAACACAACAGGCACTTGGAGGAGATGAGAAAAACAGTTGAAGAAACAAAATAGGTATAGAGCAGTTAAAACAATCTCAAGCAGAATTTAAAATTGAACTAAAAGACAAGTTATCTTTAACCTAGAACTCAACAGAGAGTCTCATCAGCACAACTAATGAAGCAGAAATAAAATATCATATCCTGAAGACAAAGTGGAAGAGCTAACCAGCTCAATGGAAGAGGTTGTTAAAGCCAAAAAAATATTTGAAAGGAATATTCAAAACTTATGGGACACCTTGAAGAAGCCTAACATGCATATTCATGGAATACCAAAACAAGAATCCCAAAATACCACACCTGAGGAAATTTTCCAAATTATCATAAAAGAAAACTTTCATCATCTAAAGAAAGAGAGGCCCATCCAAATACAAGAGGCATTCTGCACCCCAAACAGATATGACCAAATAGAAACTTGCCACAGCAAATAATAGTCAAAATACTCCACATACAAGACAAAGAAAATGTGCTGAGAGCTTCAAGAGAAAAAACAAGTCACTTTTAAAGTAAACGTATTAAAATAACAAATGATTTTTCAGTGGAAACAGTAAAAGCAAGAAGAGCTTGGAAAGACATACTTCAAGTATTGAATGAGCACAAATGTCAACCCAAGCTGATATACCCAGCAAAATTATCAGTCATGATCCAGGGTGAAAGAAAAATTTTCCAACATAAAGACAACTTGAAGGGTTACATGACTACCAAACCAGGCCTTCAAAAAATGCTAGAAAAGATACTCAAGCTCAAAGAAAAGAACAAGCATATCCAGGAGGACAGAAGAGAAGTAAAATACCACCAAAACCTACAAGCCAAATAATATACTTATGAAACCCACTAAACACAAAAAGTGCAGGAATTAAAAGTAATTTCTCCATTATACACTAAATGTCAGTGGAATTAACTCACCAATCAAAAGACACAGATTACAAAAATGAATTAGAAATCACAACCCATACTGGCAAAACTGGATGTCCACATGCAGAAGATTAAAACTGGACCTGTACTTGTCACCATGTACAAAAATTAATTACAAATGGATCAAGGACCTCAATATTAGTCCAGAGACTATAAAAATCCCATTTGAAAAGGTAGAGAATTCCATCGAGTTGATTGGACTAGGCCAACAGTTTCTAAATGGAAATCCAACAGCACAGTCACTACAATCAACACTCAACAAATGGAATCATTTGAAATTAAAGAGCTTCTGTTCAGATAAAGAGATTGTAACCTGAGCAAAAAGGCAACCCACAGAATGGGAGAAAATCTTCACTAACCATATATCTGATAGAGCTTTATTATCCAGAGTGCACAAAGAACTTAAAAAACTAAACACCAAGGAAATGAATGGCCCAATTAAAAAATGGGCTTGGGAACTCAAAAGAGACTTTACCAGGGATGAAATTGAAATGTCTAAAAAACATCTTGAAAAATGCTCCACATCTTTAGCTATCAGGGAAATCAAAACCTCTCTGAGATATCATCTCATCCTGGTCAGGATGGCAAAAATCCACAATACAAACAACACCAAATGCTAGAGAGGATGTGGAGAGAGGGGAACTCTCCTACATTGCTAGTGGGAATGCAGGCTTGTACAACCACTCTGGCAATCAGTCTGGCAATTTTTAAAGAAGTTAAAGATTGAAATGTCATATGACCCTGCTATTCTACTTCTGGGAATAATCCCCCATAAAACAAAAATTCACCTCATTGGCACAAGCACAACCATGTTCATAGCAGCACTGTTTACAATAGCAAAGTCATGGAATCAACCCAAATGTCCAACAGTTGACGAGTGGATAAGGAAACTGTGGTACATCTATACAATGGAGTACTACTCAGCCATCAAAAATGATGAATTACTGGAATTTGCCGGGAAATGGATGTCATTATAAACAATTATATTAAGTGAAGTATCCCAAACCCAGAAAATTAAGTACCGTATGTACTCCCTAATAGGTGGTTCCTAGTACCAAACACACCCAGCCCACCTTGAGACACTCATAGGTAAATCTATGTATTACCTACAGTAATTGCAAGGATTATGAACAAGAGGGATGGGGTTGGAGGACCACACCAGAAACAAGGAGAGAAGTGACCATGTTACAGTAGGGAAAATAGGCCTCCATCAAGGACTGCAAGTAAGTAATGTGACACCTGGTTAAGTTCACAGACGTTCGTTCCTGATCATTTACAACTAAGGGGGGTATGATCTCACCAGAAGGGGAGGGCATATAGTCTGGCAGATAAAAAGTAATCATTTTGCAAATGGGTGATTGACCCCTCCCTCACTGAGGTTTCCAACTTTTATTACATCTACCCTTGAATGTGCTCTTATAATAAGACTCCAGTTTAACAGCTTTTTGTCTCTGGCCAGGGGGCAACATACAGTGCCCATCAGGATGGAATGAAGGGCTTGCAGGAGCAGCAAAACTGCAAAAGAAAATCAACAAACCACAATCCAGAACTTCAGAGACTCTATATCAACCATCTAGAACTAGGCCAGACTAATCTCTCCCCATCCTGAAGCTCAGGGAAATTTGCGGAAGAGGGGGCGGTAAGAGTGTAAGAGCAAAAGGATTGGGAGCAGCAATGATTTGCAAGATACTCCACACAAGTTAGGGCCGAAGCAATCATAATTGGACTTTGCATGCCCTGCGCAATGTCCAACACACTATTGACCTCACAAAGTCTAGCATCTGCTAAAGGCAGCAAGATCCTTGGAGGCAAGGGATTGGTAGCCACAGTAGTGTTCCTATGCTTAAGGGGAACACAGGAAAGGGTTCAGGGAAATGCCACTGGGTCCTTGTACGTCATCGGAGAGGAGGGCCCAGAGGAGAGTCGGGGATGCACATTAAAGGAGTCTCTGGGAATTGGGGCAGGAGGCACTGGGGGATGGGGAGGGAGGGGAGAGGGGAGGAGTGAGGGGAGAGGGAGCAGGAGGTTCAGGGGGAGGTTGAGGAGGGAGGAAGGGAACTGGTCTACCTATTGTTTGTATGAACAGAAATAATAATAATAAAAAAAGAAAAAATAAATTATGAAATTTACAGGTAAATGGATAAACCTAGAAAAAATTGCATCCATGGCTGACATATCATTGATCCCCCAAAGTCTATCATGAATCACAGGCACTAGGATCCTTAGAGGCAAGGGATTAACAGCCACAATAGTGTTCCTATACTAAAGGGGAACACAAGAAAGCACTCTAGGCAATGCTACTGAGTCCTTACACCTCATCAGAGAAGAGGACCTAGAGGGAAGTTTGACATTCACACTAAAGGATGCTCCAGGGATGGGGGGGAGGGACACTGGGAGAAAGGGAGGGGAGAGAAGGATGGGGAAAAAGGGGGGAACAAAGGGATCTGAAGAGGGGTGGAGGGAGGGAGGGGATTGGGGTACCTATTAAGTTTGTATGAGTGGAAAAAATAAATAAAAAAAGAAAGAAAAAATTGCATCCTTGTAAGGCAATGCTTGCTGAGAAAGACAAGCACCATGTTTTTTCTCTTCTCAAGACACATCATCACTTTGGCTTTTGTGTTTAACTTGAATTATCTATGGACACATGGAGACTAGAAAAGGATATGGAGGTCTATAAAACAAGGGATATTAAGGAAAGTAGAAAGGGAATATATTCTGGTACTCGGGGTTGAATAGCTTAATCAGGTTTGAACAGTTTAACCAGGGAGATGAATTGGGTTGGGAAATCAAGAAGGTGAGAAAGCATACTCAAGACAAAAGTTACAAAGAAAATCACACATGCAATTAGTATGTGGAGCCAAATTGTTTTTTTTAAATGAGAGTTTTTTTAAATAAGAAGATTGGGTGAAGGGCTGTGAAAAACATCTCCTAGGCATGACACAATTGCAGTCTGTGGATACAGTGTGTGCTATTCCCTCGGTTCCTAACAAGTTTAGAAGTCTCCTGTCAAGCTGCAGTATGAACTGTAATCAGGAAGTGTGTTCATTCAATAATAAGAACATGAGACTAGTACATTTCATGTTGGAGAAGTGGGGTTTTATTGCTGAAACTAAGTGACTATTTTGCCTTTTGAACTATTTTGTTGGAGAAATGGAGAAATGTTTGAGGGTTTTAAAGCTGTGGGCTAGAAAAACTATTGAGCAGAGATTAATAAACCATTTGGGAAATAGTAATGCTGAGAGAGAAATGAACTGTTTAGGCCCCAGATTATGATGGCTTTCAGGAGAACAAAGCTTTGGTGAAGAAGATATTTAAAGGTTTGAGGGGCAGTTTGCAAGGAAGAGAAGAGCAACTGTTTATAGTGTCAAAGATTTAGATAAGAGCAGACAGCAAAGCAGTTCTGGTTGTTGGAAAATTTAATGTCATTGAGGAAAAACCTAATGCTTTGCATTGGGAAGGTGGGAGAGACAAATAAGACCCTGTTCAAAGTTTCAGTTTCTCTCAATCTTGCATCAAAACCAGTTCTATTTGCACAATGCTGCCAAGTTCTGCCTGACCTACTTGAACCACAGCTGTAACTTCCATGTGGTGACTAGAAAAACCCTTTTCTAGGTAGTTAAAACTTTGAAAGAGGTGGAAAATGCTTCAGCTTCAGCTTTCTTGCTTTAAACAAGTCTGAATTTTCACAACATGGAATCTTCACAGGGTTGTATACAAGCTGAATCTAAATAATTCATTTCTCAATATTATTTTCCAAATGACCCAAAGAAATAAATTTTAAATATGTAAGGGGAAAGAGCCTATTATGTCAATATGTGGTTAGGTTTTTATATCACTTCAAAGTAAAAGGAAAAAAGTAAATAGTTGCTAATACAAATACTCAGGGCATACTTATATCCAATACACTTAGATGAGGAGGAGGTGATTATGGTGATGCACATGGGATCTATTGCACTTAACATAGTTCTCTTTCAATAATCCCATTAAAAATTCTTTGCTTTCAAGTGACCATAGCGATTAATCATATTATCAATTCCTTACACATGACTTTTCCAAAATGTCTGGTAATGATGGAGAAAAATATCATTAATCTCCATCTCATGTAGTATATACTACTGACATATCTAAACTGTTAAGTAGTGGACCTAGACCTGGAATACAAACTCGACTTTTAGTTTGAGATTATGTTCCTTTCTCTTGTCTTTTTTGGTGTGAATGCACAAATTTATTGTGTGAACCAGGTGAGCATGGCAGCCCACCTGTAATTTCAGCCTCAAAAGGTGGAAATGGAATCCTAAGAGCAAGCTTGATAACCAGATTAGCTTTTTCAATGAACTCTAGATTTGATTAAAGACCTGTCTCAAAAATAATGAGGTGTTGAGGATGATTCCCAATATCAATCTTGTGCCTATACCCACCTACCTGTCTACACACATGCACATATACATGCACACACACACATGCACACACACACACACACACACACACACACACACATTCATAACAGAAGAAAAAAATAATGATGCAGTTCTTTGACTATGATTGCTTGATTAGGGTTGGTAAGTATGACTATTGTGTATAATATACATATAAGAAATTGTTAAATAATAGGTTAATTGTCAAAAAGAAATAGATATCTATTTACATTATGAAAACTTGGTCTGTGAAGAGTTACTTTACAAAATTTCAGTTAACTTTTTAAAAATAGACCAACAATACCATATGTTTCTGTATATTTATTCTTCAGATAAATCTACATACACATCTCATGACATATATGTAGAGAATTATGAATCAGGGAATTGAATGCAAAAATACAAAATTGGAACTACATTAAAGTCTGTTTGTAGGAACCGTTAAAACAACTATGATAAACAATAGTATACTCACTGTGTATTATAATTTGATAATGAAATAATGTTCAAAGTCTTACATGCTGAAAACTTGGCACCAACTGAAGCTACTATAAGTAAGTAGAAAATTTAGGAGAAGCCTAATTGAACCCAGATCCTTGGGAACATGTCCATTGGGGCATGTTAGAACCAACTCTTCTTTTCAATTCTTAGTTTCCTAGCCACCATGAGTTAAGCAGAGTCTAAGAGATTTTAAACTGAAACTTCTAAAATCATGAAACAAATTAAATTGTTCCTACTTTTAAATTTTAGGCTACCAGTATTTTGCTGCAACAATAGAAAGCCAATTAAATGCATACATAAAATCTACATCGAATATTGATGATCTTGAGAATATTTCTTTCAGTTCAGACTGCTACAGACTCTGGTAAACTGCATGACTTAGTGGAACTTTCATTCTTACACTTCTGGAGACTTGGGGCTTTGAAGACTAGGAAACCATAATGTCTAAGTCCTGGTTGAGTTCCAGGTTACAGAATAGACAGAGCAAATAAATTCTCATATGCACCTTATTTTAAGGGTAAAATAAACACTTCCTGAAGGTTCCAGTTTCATGATATACTTCCCAAAGGCCTCATTTCAAAATACATTGTGAATTTAGATATGGACTTAGAACCAATAAGCATTCATAATGTAGCAATATTAAGAGAAAAAAATGAAAAACAAAGTATGAGGTCAGATAACATCTGTATAAAGGGGCAAAATGTTCATAAAATACTTATGTTCAGTTGTGTTCTTAGAAATAAATCCTAAAAGAATGAATCATAAACTAGTCAAAGTCGTTTCCTATCAGAAGACAGAGAAGAATTGATGGCTGAGACTGAGTAAAAACATTAACTCTATAGAGATATGCATCAACACATAAGTTTATCCATAAAACATGTGAATATTAACTACAAAAATAATTAAAAATGTTGTGTCAAACTTGTCTTATATTCACTCACCCCTTTGAGCAGCTAAATTCTACAGTTGAACCAAGGAACAAATCAGTTTTAATTTTCACTTTCCCATTGACTAATTCTCCTGGGTTTCTACAATGTTTCTCTAGGAGAAAAATTGAGTTAATGATTACTGATTTGAAACTCAGAAGATACAGCATTAGAAGAAGTAATATGATTAATTTTGACTTCTGCTTCTAATGTTTTATACTGTTCTTGACACTTGCTGAATTTTTATTATGAGGAAAATTTAAAGCAAATCCTTAGGACATTTTGATAAACATTTTTTAAAACAAGGAATCTGAGCCATCAGCATTTAGATCACCAAATCACTAATATAATTCAGCATATTGGTGAGTTTTATACATGAGGATATGTTCTCAAAATTTTTTTCCATTGGTCACAGACATAAGAAAAGGGGAAATGGAGTTTATTTCCTCAGTATTGGAAAAATATTCTGTATTATCCCAACAGACTTATTCCCAATAGCATAGTTAATGTTAGTTGTTCAAACATTTTCATAAGAATTAAGGAAATTGTTAAGTTTCTTTGAGAAATTCCTTGTTGGAGGGATGCAGGGAAGTAAAGAATAACTGTTGATACTTACTAGTACAAAAGACACTGTAGCTCCAAAAACCGTTAACATCACAAGTAAGAAGAGTTGAATTGATTGGCTTGAAACCATGTTTACAGGTATATGTCAGAATAGTTCCAGGTTTGTAGTTTGTCTCATACAACTGGTTGATTGGAGAAGCAAACGATAAACTGGGTGGAGGTCCACAATCACCTGGACACCAAAATTACAAGGAGCACCAAATGCTATATCTTGGGACACAGCACCTCAACATTTGAACATTAAGGTTTCAAAACAGAGGCCATGTTTCCTTTTCGTCATGACTCCCATTGCTTCCAAGCTCAGTGAATACAATCAATGGTCAGTAATCTATGGTTGCCAGTAAGGCTAATAAAAACAACAGTTAAAAAGGCATGGACATTTCATCCCCCATTCCCTATTCAGTAACACTTTGTCAGAAATAAGGTAATAGATGTTAATTTCATTATTTTCTGATTGCTCACAACTGCCTACTCAGAATACAGGCATCTATGGCATGCCAAATAACACTTCTTGCTTTAGTGAAAACATATTTTATTATTAATAATAGCATTATATACTGTTTAGTTGCCTCCAGAGTCAGGGATAGGAAGGAAGCATTTCATTTTAATTCTCTTGGACCTTTTAAAACTGGATGGGTTGCCTGCTAAGAAAAAATTTCAAAATCATTGTAATGTAAGGATTATATTAGTGCTGTAGGAAAAAAAATATTTTTTTCTCCCACATTTTATTTTTTCCTAATCATACACTTAATAGGTACTTCCGACCTCTCCCTCTCCCTCCCTTCCCCCATGTCGTGTAGGAAAAAAATCTTAATTCTACTTTCCTAGCAAGAATTAAATGCTATACTCTCTTCTATACAACCAAGCAGAATCTTCTGTACTCACCCTTCAATGACAATTTCTCAAGGCCTATTTGACAATATATATTTATGCTGACTATTTTTTGCTTTGAAGTTAGATTATTTGTAGATTCCTCCAGAGGAATTTCTAAAGATGTTATCAGGAATATTTATAAAATTATCTTTTTATACAGCTTTAGGAATTTTTCCTAAATTCCAGGGTATCAAATATACCCCACAAAATAAAAATGAATGTCCATTGTACACTATTTGCAGTAGGTTTGTAATGAGCTTATTGTGTAGTGACATCTGGCCTGTCTCCCCATACTTACCAAGAACAGGAGCCATCAGCATGGTCACCAACATCATTTGGAACAGAGTTGGAGCAGAGGCTTTCCACAACCCAAGGAAGAACCAGGCTGCCATTATTCTGTGGAGACTGGAGCTCTTGTTCAGTGCATGTGGAACTCTTGCAGGCTGCATGTTCTGATTCCTTTTCATTATTTTTCTACTAGAAAAACTCAACAGTCATTGAGCTGCTGCATGTTGTAAAATATTGAGAAAAATAACATACAGACCATCTTCAAAGGAATTACAGTTAAGTGTGTAAATAAGTAAATTAAATACAAATATTTATGACAAATGAAAAATTATATTATCAGAATATGCCTCAGCTTACTCACAAGATCAGTTAATGCTAGATTCACAGATTGTTGCGGACCTTCCAGAGATACCCTTATTTGTTTTAAGTATTGATGTGATATTTGGAATAGTAGGTACAGAATAGTTAACGCCCAAAATGAAAAAAAACAAGTATGTACATAGTGGTATCATTAAGAGCCAAAGGTTATTTCTATAATCTGAACTTTGGTTATCTTAGAAATTAAGAAATATTGGCAGGATGGTTAAAGACAGAGATTAGAAATAGATTTATTTGGGTTTCGGTGACAAGATTAAGTTTGGCCTTAGAAAAAAGAAAGTAAACATTTGATTTTTTGAATGACATGATTACTGTGTTTTCATAAGATTACAATGGCATATGTTTACAAGGTAGAGTCAAAAAAACATAAGTGGCAGAAAAATTGATTCAAATAATACTTGCATTGAATCTGTCGAGATGGCTCAGCAAGTAAGGTACCTGGTCATAAATGTGACAACCTGAATTCGATCTCCAGAAGTCCACATGGTGGAAGGAGAGAACTGAAGTCTAAAAGTTATCCTCCATGCATGATCTATAGTGTGTGTGTGTGCCCTCTTCTCTCTCATCTCATGATCAATAATATATGCATTTCAACACACTCAATGTTGCAGTTACTCTTCTGTGCTGTGATAAATACTCCAAACTAAATATGCCAAACAAGGCAGAAAAGATTCATAATTTGGTTTATAGTTCCACATGGTAACCAAAGCAGGAGGTCAGTGCACATTACAACAGCTATTAGGACATAGAAAGAGATAAAGAGGGGCAGGTTAACCAACTTCAAGATCCAGCACTATGTCATATTCTTTGAGCAAGGCTTTACCTCCTACAGCTTCCACAGCTTTGCCAAAGTGCACCAGGTTTGAATAATATTCAAACACATGAGCCTGTGAGGAATATTTCACATTCAAACTATTATATCTCATTTTGAAAAAACACAAATGTTAATGTATATAAAAGCATAGATCAGCATCAACATAATATTATGAGTGGCCTTAACACCACTTTCACTAATAATACCACTAGGTAAAATTGGCTTAACAAATATCTACAAAATATTTCACTAAAAACTCCAGAATACATATTATTCTCAGCAATCCATGAAATTTTCCAATAAAAACTGATTTAGGCCATAAATCAAGTCTTAACTAAATATGTAAGAAAACTGAAAAACTTTCTTACAATCAGTCACAGTGTAATAAATTAGAAATTTACAGCAAGAGAAAAATAGAGAAAATTCATGGAGATTGAACAATATGACATTGAATGTCAATAAGTCATTGATGTAATCAGAACAGAAATTTTAGAATTGATAAGATTAAAAAGGAAAATGAGATTACAAAATGCTAGAATATGTGGGATATAATAGAAGCAACAATAAGATATAAATTTATAGCTATTATAATTTCTTATATAAAAAATCAGACACACGCTAAAAAATAACAATAATATTCTTAAATGTGCGTAAAAGTACATCTCAGCCCTAAAATTTGCAGATGTAAGGGAATATCAAGGATAAGTAAAGAAATAAATGAAATAGAAATGAAAGCAAGACAAAGAATTAATGAAACAAACAATTGGTTCTTTGAGAAGATTAAGCCATATTGACAAACCTTCAACCAACTAACCAAAAGAGAGAGAGAGAAACCTCGGATTAATAAAATTAGAGATAATAAAGAAGATACTATAATTTGCAGCAGTGAAATTCAGATTCAGATTGAAGAACACTTTGATAACTCTATACTAAAAACCAAAGTACTGAAGAAATAAATCGTTGAAAGCATTGTAAGATTGATAACCTCCCATATTCATGTAACAACAAATGAAATTAATATTGTAAAACTTGCTAGGGGGTTGGAGAGATGGCTCAGAAGTTAAGACTTCGTCTTGCAAGCAGAAGGTCCTAACTTCAGATCCCAAGTCCCACATAAAAATGCCTGGCAGAAAAAGAGGCAGGCTTCACTTCTAGCCCTAGTGGGCAGAGTTTGGGAAGTCCCAGAGAGAAGCAAAAAAGAGGTAAAAGCAATCAGAATGATTCCTGAAGTCATCCTAGCCCTCCACAGGGACACACATTGCCCGCTGATACACACACACACACACTAAAATAAAAAAGTAAAATAAAAAACAAAAGCAAAACAAAAAAACTTGAAAGGTTAAGTAATAAGTTCAAAAATATACAAAAATGTAGAACACATTTGATCTATCAAAAATAAATAAATGTATAAACAATATCAATAGATGAATTATAATCAACAAGAGTAAAATAATAGGGGGCTGGAGAGGTGGCTCAGGGGTTAAGCCTCTGCCTTGCAGGCAGAAGGTCCTGAGTTCGGATCCTAGACCCCACGTATAGACATGGGGCAGAAGCGGGGGCCGCCTGCGTTTCTGGTCCTGCTAGGGCGGAGCCTGTGAATCCCGGGGCAGAGTAAACAAGGAGGTGGGGACGGTCCATGATGGTTCCCGAATTCATCCGTGGTTCTACACATAGACGCGCGCGCACACACACACACACGCACATATATACACACATGCGCACATGCACACGTGCACAATTGAATAAAAAAAAAGTAAAACAATAACAAAAAATCTCACAACTGCAAAAATGGCTGACTGTATTCAATGCTTATTTCTGCCAAACTTTTAGTGAAGCCTAATATGAGTGTTCTTCAATTATACATAAAATAAGATAAAACACTAACACACTAATTTACAAACTCCATATTTCACTCATACCAAAATCAGATAAAGACACAACAAATAGCAAATATATAGATCAATCTCCCTGAACATGTATGAAAAACTTCTCAATTAAATATTTGCAAACTCAATGCAACACACTGAAAAGAATTACCATGACCAAGTTGTCTTTATTCCAACATACACAAAATCAACACATGAAATGTGGAACATAGATAGGCTAAAAGATAGAAATTATATGGGTATCTCAACAAATGTCTACATGTTTTTCTTAATTTTAAACTGAATTACTTTAAGTTATGACAATGACAGAATGCATCAGCCAATGGAGATTCCAAATAAATCTTTAAATAACAAGGAACTGTCACTGGGCCCCATTACATTACCGGAGCTCCAAAGACCAACCACCTGTTCTCACTAATAACATCAGAGCCACAACCAAACAGTGCCATTTACATTGTGAAAGCACATTTTCATGCTGAGGTATAAAGCCATGTTTTGCCAACTTCTCTTATGAACACAACAAAAAATTTCCTCCACAATGCCACTGAGGTGAAAACTCCAGTGGCATTAGCCAAACTGCGGACACACCATGGTCTTCTAAAACAGTGCAGACATATAAACACATAGCTATACCCAGATATCAGAAGCTCTGAAATGTTAGGAATAAAGTTATAGCCTAAATAGTTTACTTTCTCATTTTCCTTATATTAATTTCTTATATTCATGTATCTCACTTATCTGTTTATTAGACTCTGTTAAATTCTGGATTTAAATATGGCTAAGTATAAAATAAAAAAGATAAGTGTCAACAAACAGTTGAGATTTCTCAGTGTCAATCACTTAAAGCTTTCACTAGTAGACAAAGTACTCAACCTAAGGCAAATGTGGAGAGAGCTGGACTCGACTTTCAGGTTCTTCACAGTGTGACTTGTAAAGTCTGTGGGAACATGCATGGCCTAAATTCTCTATGTGCCATGCCATAAAGTTAACTGTGCCACTAGTGGAATTACCAGTACTTGAAGAAAGACCCTCCAGAATGCTGCTCTACTTCATGAGATGGAGTAGTGTCCAGCCAGATCGACAAGGTTTTAAGACCTTGTCAGAAAAAAATACTACACATAAATAATAACCTCTAGGAAACTCTCAGTCTAAATGATCTTGTCTCTTACTGTATGAAAAACTTGGGCTAAAAGTTCTATAGTCCTGCTGATGGGATGGCCACTTGATCACTTAATTTCTTAATGAATTAATTTCTTAATGAATCATTAGACATACAACCACAGTCACCTCCTGACACACGTTTCATGAATGCTTAGTGACAAATCATCGGGTTGCTCTTACAATACCTAGCTGTTGTTGAGAGCAATGTGGATCCTCCTCTTAACTTTCCCTTAAATCCCTTTTGTTCCCTTCACGGTTCTGGGGCTCACATTTGGCTCTCCCACTTGAATCAGTCTTAAGCCTTTATCAGCTTTTAAGTTTCTTTCTAGAACTCTGGGTCAACATACAAACACTACAAAATATTTCCAATTTTGTTTTTTAAATGCGATAAATTGTGACACTAGATGATTTACTAAACAAGTGATCTATGCTTACCTAATACCAATTTTGTAAAGAGGTGTGAATGAATTTTTATTTAGTAAGGTGAGTTTCAACCATTCTCAAAGTGATAAACGAGACTATCTATAAATCAAAAACAAAACCAGGCAGATGACTATGAAGATAATGTTAACAGGTGCACTGAGCAATAAACAAACTTCATTTGACTGACCTCTGCTTAGTTGTTTATTAGTTTAGTATTCAGGCCCATTAATTAACTCATTAGATAGATCAAGGCTAGACATTTGAACAACACAACAGTATTTTAAAAGAGAATGGTTTTGTGGTAGCTCTTTGCTCATTGCATACACGGTGGTGGACACTCTGAATATTGGCTCCTTCCTAGAATCTTGTGTAATGCACTGTTTGCAATATGCAGCATTTTAAAAGTATATAAACTGAACATTGCTAAATCAGAGATGATGTATTTGGGAAACTTCAGCTGCAATCTGAAAGAAATTGACTTTAAACTATAAAAAAATAAAAATTCATATAAAAGCCCAACAATAAACTTAACACACATCTTGGGGAAAAAAATCAAGTTATAACTGAAGCTCTACTTTTTCCAACATGACAAAGAAAGAGGTTATAAATAGCAATGACATGGAAAAAGAGGAAACCATTAACTGGGTGACCTAGAGGAACTGAGCAGGACCCTTTTGCTCCACAAATGTGCATGATTACAGAATGGGCCAGCACTGAAAAACTATCTTGCACTGAGGTTTCCAAGAGGTACAACCGATGAAAGAGATTGGTAAAACACTAGAAGAAGCAAAGCCTCTCATATTCGTGTATCAATAGAATTGTAATCCTCATCAAAATTCCAATGACCTTCTTCATAGCAGTAAAACAAATAATTGAAAACTCATGTGGAAACAAAATGATTCCAGGTAGCCAATGTGATCCTGAGCAAAAAGCAATGCTAGATATATCACATATCTGATTTTAAGTTGCCCTACAGAACCATAGTACAAAAACATCATGTTACTGGCATAAAACTAGACATATGGAGCAATGGAATAGAGCCAAAAAAAAGAAAAAGAAAAAGAAAAAAGAAATTAACCCACAGACATATTTACCTAACTGTTTTTAAAAAGACACAAAAACATACATTGGATAAAACAATGTCCTTGTCAGCAAATGCTGCTGGGAAAACCAGATGTTTGTGCTAGAAGAATGAAACCAGAGTTTTCGCTCATCCTATAAAAAGTCAGTTCAAAACAGAACAAAGATTTTATTAAAAGACATGAAACTCTGAAAACACTAGATAGAAAAATAGGTAAAAATAGGTAAAATAGAAAAATAGGTACTTCAAGCATAGGTTAAGCAATTTTCTGAAAAGGAGTCCAGGAGCTTATGAAATAATAACTGAAAAAATAGGATTACATGAAGCTGAAATGCAAACTTGTGTACAAATAACAGCAATAGTCAGAAGAGATGAAGAGACAGTTTACAGAATGGACAAAAAATATTTTCCAACTATTCATCCAATAAGGGATTAGTATTCAGATATATGAAGAATTCCAAAAAATAAATACCAAAAACTCACATGAATCATCCAATCAATAAATGGGCTAAGAATAGATAGTTTTCAAAACAAGAAACACAAATAGCAAACACACACACGTGCACACACACATGTGTGTGTGAAAATTTTCACTTTTAGCCATTGGGGAAATGAAAATTAAAACTATATTGAAATTTCATCTCATTTCAGCAGAATGGTTACTATTAATAAAACAAATAGCAACAAGTGCCATTAAAGAAACTGGGAAAAGGGAACTCTCTACACTTATATATGAGTATAAATTAATCCAACCACTATACAAGCCAATATAAATATTCCCCTATCCAATTAAAAGCAGAACTGCTATATGAGCCAGGTATAACACTTCTGCAATATGCCTGAAGGAATTTAAGTCAGCACACATAGAGCTACTTGCACATGTTTACTGCGGCACTATTAACAATGGCCAAGTTGTGTTATTAGCCTAGGAATCAACAGAGAAATGGATAACAAAAATGTGATAGACTGACAGATGATAAATAGATAGATAGATAGGTAGATAGGTAGATAGATAGATAGATAGATAGATAGATAGATAGATAGATAGATAGATAGATAGGAGGATAAATAGATAGGTAGATAGGTAGGTAGACAGATAGATCAGCCCTTAACAAGAATGAAATTATATCCTTTTCGAGAAAATGGATGGAACTAGAGAATATCAGGTTAAGGAAAATAAACCAGACTCAGAAATATTACCAGTTTCTCTAATGTATGGATTCTAAACTTTATATTCAATCATATGGATAATGCAGAAACTATAATAATTTGAAAAAAAGCAAAGTAATTGGGAGGTCAGAGAAGAAAGAAAAAAGGAGGTACACTGCATTGAATATGGTCAAAATGGATGATAAACTTCAATGAAAATGTCTTTTTGAAACCCATCACAATACACAATGATTATACACTAATAAAAAAGAAGGCTGCTGCATAATTTCAGCATTTGGGAAAATTAAGACAATCATGAGGTTAATGCTTCCTGGGCTACCACCTACTGAGGCCTTTTGCCTATTTTAAAGATAAATACACTAAAGATAAATATACCTGTGACTTCATAATGCAAGATCCCATCCTGCATAATTAATCTTGGGATTTCCTATTCATTGGGGGAAGGAACAGGAGGTAGAAAAGAGAAAGAAAAGAAATATGATCTCTTTCTTGCATGGCTTCTAGCAGTTTCCTTAGATACTGAAAGCAGCTGGAAGCCAGGCATAACTGTCAAGTGTGAGGAAGCCAGAGATAAAAAGTGACACTAGAGGAGAGCTCTAGAAGAACTTGGTTTGGTTTCCAGTGGCCATTTATACATTAAGACTCAGTGCCATATCCAGAAAGCACAGGGCTGTCTTGATTTCTTTTCTCAACTGTTTCTCTGGGAATAATTATGCACTCCTATAACCTAGAGCACCATGAATGAATTGCTCATAGAGCACTGGGTTTGATTAATAATTACTTTATTTGACCACATGGCTCTCCACATGTAAATACTAAGAGAAATCTGCCCATTTAAAATATTTAATTGGACAGTATTTAGTATTTCACATTATTTGTGCATCCATCACTTCTATTGGACTTCAGAAAACTATAAACAATTAACCCCAAAGTGCCATACTCACTAGTAATCATATTCTTTCTTCCTTTTCCCTAACCCTGATAACCACTAGCTGAATTTCTGTGCCTATAGATATGCCTGTTTTAAATATTTCACATAATTTCTTTGATTTAATATGTAGCCTATTGGAATGAGTTTTCTCATTTAGTATATTTCAAGGTTAATTTATATTAAAGCATATATCAGCACTTCATTACTTTCACAGTTGCATAATGCTATTATATTACTATCTCATATTATTCATCTTCAGCCAATTTGGATTGTTTAATAGATTAAACTAAAAATTTTTCTTGATGCCTCATCACCCTACTGAAAATTAAAGATACTATAAATCAAAGAATACATTCAACATAACTAAGTTATAAAACAACACAGTTTAGCCTAACTAGATTAAACATGCTCAGAACATTTATATTAGTTTACATATGGTCAAAACCATCTAGTACAAAGTCATTTTTACAATAAAATACAGAAAATCTCATGTACATAAAGAGAAGATTATTATAAACATTAAAAGATTAAAATGATAAGCAAAAAGCACTGGCAATATAGAAGAAAGACTATCAATTGTTTACCATCATGTTTTCAATGTCTAACTGGAAGCTAAAGGATTCTACACTATCTAAAACCATGAGAAGACATTATTATTGTTAATCCAGGAAAAGACAAAAAGTCAATATTCAAAATGAGGTTTCTGTTGAATGCATATTATTATCTGACCATAATGTAGGCTCAGAATACTATGGCAAAATACCATAAACTATACCATTGTTATAAACAATGCTAGCATGAAGATTCATGCACATTTTTGTGAGAACATTATGTTTCTACTTTTTTCTTGGGTGTTTATGCTAATGGACTTCTGGGTCATATAGTAACGCTATATGGTCTTAGGGACCATCAAGTTGTTTCCCAAAATTACTGCATCATTTTACATTCTCTGAACAACCTATGAGGATTCAAATTTCTGTACATTTTCTCTCAACACTTGGTTAACGAGTTATCCTGCTTGCTCTAAAATGGTGTCAAAATGAGTTTGATTTATACTTTTCTAATGAAAAATGGTGCTTATTAGCTTTTTATGTACTTGCTTGCAATTTGCATAAGTTCTTAGGAGAAATGTTTATTTCAAATAATTCCACTTCTAATTTAATTGGTTGGCTTTTTGTTGCTAACTTGTTAAAATTGTTTCTTTCCTTTTCTGTTTTACATTCTCTTCCCATGTATTACAGATTAGCTTTAAACTTGCTGTCTTCCAACCTTGATCTCTCCATCTGTGATTGTATATACATACCATCATGCCCAGATTTCCAGCCACTCTTTATACTATAGTATCTTTGAAGTACAAAGTTTTTCATGTTAATAAAATCCAGCTTTTCCATTTTTCCATCATTGTATTATTAGAATTATATATAAGAAACCATTGCCTAACCCAGGAAATCAATATCTACTCCTATAATATTTTCTGAAAGCTTTTTGGTTTGACTTTCATATTTTGATTTAAGTTCTTAAACATTTTTAAAAAAAGCAGGGACATAATGTGAGCTCTGAAAAAAATGAGGAATATATCACAGAAGGAAGACTGAGCTTTCTTTTTAGAGAGAGTGTAGAGAGCCACAAGTACGAGCTCTATGTATCTTTCCTCTCAAAAGCTGGTGGCAAGTGGATGGAGTTCTCCAAAGTGAAACTCAACAGTTTCACTGACCGTCAACTTTCCTGTGCTGAACGTATTTTTCTTATGGTCCACTAACCAGGTTTTCTACCTCCACTGAAAAACCTGCTTAACTTGCCATTTCCACAGTCAGATATGGGAGATAAGTAAAATACTAATCCTTGGTTGTTGTTTATATTTCACAATAGTTAAAACAGTTCCTTAAACTTTACTCTGCTTTGGTAGGTGTTGGTATTTCCACTGTAATGTATTCCTCACAATAATAAAGCACTAGCCTTTTTCTCCCAAGGTGGTTTAGTAAAAGACTGACCTGCATGCAGCTGAGTAAGAAGTAGAAGACTCTACTGTTGCCATGGTTTTTTGTTTCTCTAAGAATTAAATGCAATTGATCTCTGACATTCCTATCCCATCCCTAGAACAGAATTACCTTAACATTCTTTCCTTTCAGGCAAATGTTCTGTTCAAATCTGAAGTTCTAGTAGTGTGTGCAGTGGCTGACTGGTCAAGTAGGAATGAATGGAAGTAGGTTTAGACTCCTTTATTATTCCTATAAATGATTATATGCCAGGAGAAAAAAAGAGCTCTGTATTCTTAGTCTTCAAATTTGATAAGGGGTTATAGTCTTTATCTTCTCATTGCTTATAAGACTGCATGAATTAAACCTGGTAGTATGTTTCTACTGACCTGCCCCAAAAGAACACAATATAGTTTTTACATTTGTGGATTCCACTAGCTACAATGGCATATAAGTAGGTATATAAGTAGGTATACAATGGTTATACCTGTTCTGAACATGCATAAACTTTCTCATGCTATTACTTCCTAAACAATGCCATATAAAACTGCTTCCATAATATTTACATTTTGTCTGTATTATAAGAAGTCTAGAGATAGTTAAAAGTGTACAGGAGTATATGTAATGGCAATTCATAACTACTGAATTGTAAAAAGTTGATCCCAACTCCAATCTCCTGTAGACACTAAAGATGTGGAAACTAGACAAAATGACTGTTGAAATTCTTCCTTCCTGTGGCCTCCTCTATTTTTGTTAAAATATAGAATCTGCCAGTTGTAACTCATTAGAACATGCAAATTTTGAATTACTAGTTTAAACAACGTATAAGAATCTTTACATTAAATCAATCTCACCATCAGTGATTCATACTTAATTCTAGTGACACAACATTAGAAAGCAAATAAAAAATATTTTAGTATGCCACTTATGTGGATGAACCTGGGCCTAGCCTTTGTTTAGTAATACTTTGGACTCCAGATACTTGATTACAGTGAATGATGACAATTTCTAGGTCATTTCTCTGGCTTCAAATACAAAAGTATTTTTAAATTTTATTTTTAAGCACCTTATGATTTAAGAAAAAATATTAAGACTATAGGACATTCGAGGGAAAAGAGTATGAACAATTTACATTTGCATACTGACAGTTGTTACTGTACTCATTCTTTTATCTTGTTTTATACTTTTTTTTCAGTCCTGGTGATGGACCCTCTACTAACTGAACTATCATTGAATTTTCTATTTTTTCTTCCTCCTCCTTCTTATTATCTTATTATTCTAGCTATTGATCATGCTTGTGCGTTAATCTACACGCATGACATTAATTTGCTAACTCTCTTATGAAGTTGCTGTCACTCTTGCCATTTTCTCAGAAAGAAAATTAAGGGATAGCAAGCTTATGTTAAATATTCTCAATAGAGGGCGCTAAAGGGACATAGCACGAAAAAAGAACTGCTATTTCTTGCTGTAGTTTATTTAGATCAGGAATGTCCCAAAGGCTTGCTACTACACTGGTCCGATTGAGAGGTGGTGGAACTTTAAAAGACAGCAGCTAGTAAGAGGTCTTCAGGTTGCCGTTTAATCTGTTTTGTTTCTTGGCCAGGAGGTGAGCATTTTGTGCCACCACATTCTCCCACCATGATGTGTTGCCTCTCTACTGACCCAAGCAAAAGAGAACTGGTCACAGCTGGTTTACTTATTCATTATCGCTATAAGTGAACTTCTCAAAGAATTCCACAAATGGCTTAGTAATGCAGAAAGAAAATTTTCTCCTGAAAACAAGAAAATCAAGGTAACTGGCCTGCTTTCTAAGGATAGGTGAAATTATCTCAAGGAAGAAAGCTTCAATGGTGACCATGAAAAAGTAATGTGGTGGACATATTCTGAGGGGCTGTGCAAAAACCAAAAGTCAAAGGGATAACATTCCATACTGTGTAGAAGTCCAACCTGTAAATTCAGGTTATCAGCTGGCAGAAGATGACTCTAGAGAAACTAGACATCAACACAAAAAAAAATAGATACAATGCTAATAGATCATGTTGGGAATCCTCTCCCCACACTTGTCTGGAGACAGGACACTCAAAAGCCCACAGGCATGAATCAAGAAGAAGTTTGTTTTTCTTTTCTTTAGTTTATCAGTTTGAAGGGAAAACCATTCAGATACAAAAAGCACAGTCCACAGGACTATCTATTAGTGGTCAACTAGGGCTAAGAAATAAAGCATTCGCTCTCATCCTTGCAGATAACGAAAGTAGATCAAAAAGAACTACTTTAAGAAATCACAGACATGAATTCATGAATATTTCTTTGGGTTTACTGGGTTTAAAATTTTTTCAATAACAATAGAAGACCGTGATAGTTATTCTATGATTTTTTTGAATGTGATACAACTATGCATCTTCAGAAAAACCAATGACAATAATTTTTCTAAATTTTATTTAATTTTTGGTATAGAATATTGAGTTTCTTTCTTGCTTCCCACCCAAAACAGTGATAAGAGCCCAATAGAATAAATTCTTCCTCTTGTAAATTCTAGTGATAGGACTTTACTAAGACATGGTCCTAATAGTTATTTTCATTCTCTGACCATAGTTTTGTGAATAATAAGGGGAAGGTGTAAGTTATCCTTCACAAGGCATCTAAAAAGTGAAATCAGAAGAGGAGATCCAAGGTGGTCCAGAAGAGGTGGCCCAAGATACCATGGTATGTGATGTACCCTCTTGTCAGAACCAAGAATAGATAATGAAATTTATGAAGTGGACTTATAAACTTGTTAAATTTTAATTAAGTTGTTTTTCAGACAGGTTTAGCAAATCTTTGATTTGAGATAATTTAGTAACAGGTGATATCCAAATAGGCCTGTGCCAGATAGATACAACTTGCCAAATGAGGGCTGAGCCTCTTAATACACCTATGAGGAATTGGTAGTTAAAGGAAACCCTGAGCAACTGTGTGAGAGATTAAATGATATGGGAGGACTCGGCCCATGGTGAGTAGGACCATTCTCTGGAAAAGTGAATAAAATGGAGAAAACTAGTTCAGTATTTTGGCATACAGACATCTGGCAAGTGAGAAAGTATGCCCCTTTCTTAGATCTTTGCATGAATATGATGTGATCACTTCCTTTAGCTCCTGATGTTGATTAGGATTTTCTTACCACATGCTGATGAACTGTATGTAACCAAGAATTGTAAATAATAAGCCCCTCATTTCCTTGTTTTTGGTTATGTGTTTATATCAGCAAAAGAAAAGAAATTGCAGCAAGCCCCATCTTGATAGAGAGCTCACACTGTTCTCTGCAAATGGGAAGGGAATTATGTCATGACAATGGAAGATATAATGGTCCAGGGACTTAAGAGAAATGGAAGCTACATTGGGAGAGAGTGATGTGACCATACAGAAAAGATGACTCTGAAGAAATCCCTGTGTATCATGATTCCTGTGCCCTTAGCTTACCCTGAAGCTCACTGCAATTAGTTCCATAGACTAATAGTTGGTATAGTTGGTAACATCTGGCAGTGATACCAATCCTTACTGCCTGCCCTGTTGACCCATAATAGGTCTTTTGTGCCTGAGAGTTAATAATATTGGAGCAGGTCCTTAACAGCAAGAGAAGGGAATCAAAGGATGAACGCCTCAAGTCCTCTTATGCAGAAATCCATTCACAGTTATGTTTCACATGCCCTTAAAGGGTTGTTGGTGTGACTGAGCCCCCAAGAGCAACATTAACAACTCTGTACACAATGGTACCTCTTTAATTTTCCTTCTTCCCCTGTCTTACTAGAACTCTTTCACAATGCTTTACCTGTCAAAGAAACTAGCTTTCCATATGTAATCGTCTCAAGGAAAAAAACAAGAAAAAATTCCAAATATATTTTAAAGAAATAATATTTTTACTATTAATTTGTACATTCTAAGAATCAGAAAAGACCATGGAATGAGTATTACTTGATTTCATACTTTGCATTTCAGTAGTCTTGCTGAATATGCTTTAGAAATGGCATTAAGAAAAATACAAAAATCATGTTTAAGAATTGTAATAGTTAAGATTGGATGGGATATATTAATTTGCTGTTCATGGAAAGATATTAATAAAAAGAAAACATACAGTTTTGGAAGGATCTGAATGCCAGATATTCATCAATTTATAAATCAATTCAAAATATTTGTACTGAATGGGTACTAGCACCAAATTTGTGGGTAGCACTAATAATACACTTTAATGTCCCTTACTATTATGAGGAGAATGATCAATAACTATGTTTCGTTTCCAGAATAATTGACACTTGACATTAATACTAAATAATGGAAATACTAAATACTAGCAAAGGAGATATAAGAGACTTGTTAAATGGATTCTAGAAAAAAAGTCAAAGGGACAGAATCAGAAAAGTTCTGCCATAAAATTGCAAATAGTTTAGTAAACTTTAATTTTATAGTGTAAAAACATGATTCAAAAATTACCTTTAAAGTGTTGTTAGGTGATGGCCTTTAAGATGGAAGCCTGAAGCCTTCCATGCAGGTGGACTTTTCTAGCAGTTCAAGTGTGTCTCTTCCATCAAAGGATCTGTGAAAGTCCGTTATGTGCCTGTGACTCCTTCTAGTATGTTTGGGGACACTAAATGAAAATTATTAATGTTCTACAGAATTCCTTTTGAAGGACAGAAAAGACAGCAGGAAGCACTGAGACAAGAATTACGAAGATACTTCAGAGGAGGATGCAAGAATTGAAAGTGGTACCTGAAAGAAATAAGACCCTAAAAGAAATAAGAACTGGGAGATACAGACAATATTGATACTGTGTTTCTCCTCAGGTGCTGTTACAGTTGCTTCAGTCATGTTAATTCAATAATAACATAAGTGGTGACCAAATCAGGTGGAACACATATATATGGATGACTGATGTGATCATCATATTCATCAGTCCTTTGAAGCCCTTTTTTTGAGTGTAGAATGAGGGCAGAGACAAATGTGAAATCCCTTCATGGAGGGAAACTGTTGAGATGTGGCATGAGTGAAAGAAGTCCTTTAAATAATACTGGCTTTAAAGGATACTGAGAGTCCCTCCAGTGGGTAGACTGGAAAAGATCAATGGTATGCATTGATATTTAATCTAAAAGCTCTGAGGATCTGAGTGATGTGTACATGTAGAATTGTGAAGTAAAAACAGTCCAGGGACATAATGTCGTGAACCAGACTATTTTCCCACCTCATATAGTTAAAAATTACATTAACTTTATACAGTACTATTGAACACAAGAGCATAACAGATTTTTAATTGAAAACGCACAAATTGTATTTAGAAAAGCAAAACGCGAGCTACAAAATGATCAATGCTTAGCATTATAAAATGAACTATCTCATCTAAGTATTTATTATCATGAATATTGGTATCAAACTGACAAAAGAGTTACTAAACTGAAGTGATTCATTTGGAATTGAATTTAGATGGATGGTGAGGAAACTCTTCAACCTCCTGAGAAATATTATAGGGATGTCTCAGGTAAAGATTGTCTTCCACTGATGCCTCTGTAGTTACTCTGATGTGCTCGGTCTCTCTGTCGTTCCAATTGTTCAATCTCCATTGACAATTTATACACCTCTAGAGCCATTTTCACATCCTCTGGGCTTGGTAGACATTGCATGAGCTTCCAGCCTGCAACCACATGCTCACACCCTTCAGGGGCCGCCTGAAAGAGATGTAGATGTGGGGTAGCATGAAGCAGCTTCTGCTGGTCCCCTAGAAATAGAGCAACTACATGCTCTTGGAAATAGAAGGTACTGCTCAGATCTATGGGAGGACACCCATTTAAGTTCTCAGTTCTTCCTGATTGCACCTGAGAAGAGGAAAACTATTCTAACCCACCCAAGGGTTTCAAGACAAAACAGTTTCTTTGAATTACTCAGAAATTAATCTGGACAAGCAGAAGTCACTACTCCTTGATGGTAAAAACCTTTGTAGGAGACTATTTTAAAATTCAACACCACAGAACATCTTGAGTTACCCCTCATCCACTCACACATAGGTACTTCTGGGTGCCGATAATTCCACTTACCCATTCACACATGGGCAACTTTGGGTACCAGGTTCTATTTCCAGAACAAGTGATATTTTGAGGACCTTGTATTGCAAAACCAGAATCACATATGATAGTGACATTTTCAGCTTCAATATATTGATCCTTATCCACTGATATCTTTCCATTTCTTATCTCTGGTTTCAGACAAAGGGCTAAAATGAAAAAATAATTTAAGCAATGTGTACCTGAGTAAAAAGACATGAAAGCAGCCTAGGATAATACGGATATTTCTATATGGCTTATTTTATTTTTCTTTAATTTTGATAGCAATATTGGTTAACATTTTATCAAACTTAAAACATGTAACTATTATGAATATTTTACTTAAATCTCACAATAGCTCCATGAAGCTTAGTACTGTTAGTTTCCCATTTTATGTAAGAGAAAATTTAGATTCAGAGAGGGTAAAAATTTGCTCATGCTTATAGCTTGTTTAAATAATAATCTAAGTTATTTGTAGAAAGGATATGAGATCTCAAATTCTCTACAGAGATATACTATCTCTCTTCCCTGAAGATAGTTCTGCAAGACTGCAGGGATAAATTCTTACTGATTAACTGATAATCACTGGTGTCAATGGAGACAATGGTGGCAAACAAGTCCTGAATTACTATTAATATAATTATATTATTATATGCATATAAAAAGCAAACAGTCTTAAGTATTCTTGCTCACACACATGATTGGCAGAATTTCCACAATATACATCACCTACATCATAGCAGGTAGTGACCTGCAAGTTCTAATAGGAAAAAATTCTATCATTTTATGATGTTTCCATCAGACCAACAGAGTATGCATTTTCTTGAAATTTTGTACAAACCTGCAGGTAGAATCATAAAATTATTTGCCTCTACAATATTTCTGGAAATATATTCAGAACTGATAAAGCTGCCTCAAAAGGAGTATGTAACTAAGAAAAAGAAGTAGAGGGAAGTAATGCTTTTATATGTTTTAGTATGAGGCATCATATGCATATATTAGTTATTTAAAATAAACAAAATCAACTAAAATATTTTTGTGTTACTACTGTCAGGGAATAACTTTGCTCTCCTCTTCTGACAATAGTTCTGCTCACTAGGTTATAGTATGGGAAGGGAGTAGCTTTACCTTTACACTGAGGCACTCCTGGTGACCACTGTGAATAACTGCAGGAGAGTTTTGCTTGTCCAACCAGTCTGTACCCTTCTTCACAGTGATATGTAACTTCATCTTTTAAACCAAGGAATGAATTAACTCGTGTATAATATCCATGGGCAATGGTAGGAGGAATACTGCAGTCTTGATCTTGACACATGAAAGTGAGAAGTGAAATTGTAGAGTGTGTAAAACATCATATTATGAAATTGGTATAACTTGGAGGCTTCATTCTCTGCCCATGTGCCACCTGCCCCACAGATTCTATTTTTACCAGAGGCTTGTTGTACATTGGCAGGTAGATAACGTGGATGGAGCTGGCAAAGGAAGTTAGCATTTATATTACATGATATTAAAAGAAAACAATCACACAGTGAAAAGGAAGCTACAAAATGAGAAAAATATTTTCCAAATACACATAGGACAGGAAATTGATATCTAGGAGAAGATATATATAAAGAGCTACAAAAATCAAACAAAAAAAATCAGTCAATCTATATATTGGGCTATTGAGCAGAATCGGCAGCTTCTAATAAATAAAAATGGAACAATTACAAAGAAAGATATCATATGATTCTCACAACTGATGCCAAAAAAAAAGTTTGACAAACTCAAATACCTCTTTACAATAAAGACCCTAGAGAAAATAGGGATGGAAGGGACATTTATCATTATGATACACTTATTATGATGATACATAATAAAGGCTGTATACAAGAAGTCTATGGTTAAAAAAATCATCCTAAATGGTGAAAAATTTGAAACATTCCCACTCAGATTGGGAACTAAAGAAGACTGTTCATTCTCATCACTTATATGTAATCTTGTACTTGAAGTCTTAGCAAAAGGTAAAAGACAAGAGAGGGAGACTAGAAGGGAAACAGCTTAGAAAAGAAAAGGTCAAGTTAGCACTGTTAAAATGACTGTTATCAAAATTTCAGCCCAATTCTTCACGGAAATTTTTAAAATAATCTAAATTTTGTATGAAAATATAAAAGACCCAGGATGTGAAAACAATCCTGAGTAATAAAAGCTCCATAGGAGGTATCCCCATACCAGACCTTAAATTATACTAGAAAATCATAGTAATAAAAACAGCATGGTACTGGTTCCAAAAAAGAGATATAGACCAATTGATTAGGGTTGAAGACCCAATATAAGGGCACACACCTATAGCCAACTGATCTTGGACATAGGTGTCAAAAAAAATTAGTAAATGGACAGCATTTCTACATGCAGAAGAATGAAACTGGACCCTTATTTGTCTTCCTGTATGAAAATCAACTCCAAACAGATCAAAGAATTCAATGTTAGACCAGTGACTATAAAACTCTGAGAAGAAAAAAAAAATAGGGAATACCCTCAAAATGATTACTCTCACCCAGCATTTCTTCAATTAGAAATAGAGAATTGTTCTAATACTAAACTACCTGCTATGATGTATACC
The DNA here is from genome assembly GCA_023101885.1 of Typhlomys cinereus. Taxonomy (NCBI): domain Eukaryota; kingdom Metazoa; phylum Chordata; class Mammalia; order Rodentia; family Platacanthomyidae; genus Typhlomys; species Typhlomys cinereus. The sequence goes on along the minus strand of JALPQD010000003.1, from coordinate 3,210,356 downwards.
AAAAGCATAGAGAATTGTTCTAATACTAAACGAGTGTGACTAAATGAAATTAATAAGCTTTTGCTCAGTAAAAGGGACTGTTAATCGAGCAAAAAGACAACTTATAGAATAGGAGAACATCTCACTAACCACATAGATAGGACTAATATCCAGAGTATGCAAAGAACTGGAAAAATTAAATATCAAGGAAGTAAACAACCCCATTAAAAAGTTCACAAAACAAAAGTCAAATGTTTAACAAATATCTTTAAAAATGTTCTACCGCCCTCATGCTCATTTGGAGTTGATTTTCATGCAAGAACACAAACAGGAGGTAGGTGGGAGAGAAATGGATTGGTGAAGGGAGGGAAGGGTGTGAAAGGAAAGGAGAGAAAGGAAAGAGGACAGGGACAAACACCCATTATGTTTGTAATTAAGAAGACAAATCTTTAAAAAATGTTCTACCTTCCCTAGTTGTTAGGGAAATGTAAATTAAAACCACCCTGAGGTATCATCCCACTCCAATCAGAATGGCTATGATTCAAAACACAAATAACAGCAAATGCTGGTATGGATGTGGGGAGAAGAGGACTCTCATACATTGCTAGTGGGATTGTAAACTCATGCAGCCCTTTTGGAGAGTCCTTAAAAAGTCAAAAATTAAGAAAAACAGAACAAAACAAAGCTAAAAATTGAAATATCATATGACCCACCTATATCACTCCTGGGAATACTCCCAAAAAACACTGTATCCTGCAGCATAGTCACATGTAGCTGTTCATAGCAGCTGTTTATGAAAATGGGGTACATATATATAGTGGAATACTATTCAGTTGTCAGGAAAGATGAACTAATGAAATTTACCAGTAAGTGGATGGAACTGAAAGAAATCATACTGAGTGAAATAGCCCAAACATAGAAAGATAAGCACCATATGTTCTCCCATATAAGTGGATGGTAGTATTAAACTTTGAGTTTGATGTAATCAAATGGAAACTCTTACACACCCACAAACTCAAAGGAGCACAAACTGAGAGGTGGGAAGTAGAAGATCCCAAAAGAGCAGAAACAAAATAACATGGGTAAATAGTTTTTTAAAAGGCTTTTATGTAATAAAAGGGAAGGGAATAACACCCTTCCCTTTTCTGTATGGAATGCAGTTAGCCTTCAGGTAACCAACTGCCTGCTTACTGTCCCCTAATCCGCCTTAATGACAGGAAACACACACCTAGTATTGTAAACCAGTCTAAACAACAGTGGACTGGGAGAAAAGTGATAGTAAGCCTCCATCTAAATAACTCTCATTTTATCTTTAAATAACTAAAGATATCAACACCTAAACAAGATGCAGCCTAGTGCAATAGAACAGTAGTGGAATAGACATTAACAAGTGACCACAGCACAGAGCATCAGCTACCCTAAACCGTTCAGCTGGAATCAGGTCAATTGAATCTCTTCCCACTCAAAGGCTCAGGAAATCTTGCAGTAGAGCGAGTGGTAAGCTTATAAGAACTTAAAGGTGGGGAGGTCCGCTGCCAACCAGATCATTCCACTCAAGTAGAAAACACAGCTATATACCCAAAGGCCTTGTAATCCTACAGAATTACTTGCATATCTATAATCATTACTGTACTATTCACGTAACCAGGAGGTAGACACTCTTAATGCTCATCAACAGACCAAATAAAGTTTGGTACATATACAGTGCAATTTTATTCAATCATAAAGAAAAAATAAATCATGGAATTTTCCAAAAAATGGATGAAATTAGAAATTGTTTGTGTTAAGCAAAACAAATCAAGCTAAGAAAAAAAATATTATAAATTTTTTTTCATTCAGAACCTAGATTTAAAATTATATATGCATGTAAATGATAAAGCAATAAAGTAGATTATGAAAGGAAGGAAAATATTTGAGGGGAAATGAGAAATATAGAGGTTAGTAGAATACATATGTCATGAAAACAGAAGCACTAGGGGAAGGAAAGGAGCCAGCCAGAGAGGGCAAGGAAAGTGCAGTAGAAGGGAAAATTGAGTGAAAGCAGTATATAATGGCACCAAATATATTAAGAGACCATTATATGACTCATTACTTTGTATGTTAGTTTACTCAACTAAAATGTTATCTAATCTCTCTCTCTCTCTCTCTCTCTCTCTCTCTCTCTTGTTCATTTTGGTATTTTTAAACAAGTTTTCCTATATATTTCAGTTGTGCCTGGAATTCACTATATAGCTCAAGTTGACTTCACATTCTTGATTTTCCTGCATATTCCTCCTGATATATCTCTTTAATTTCCATACCACTGATGTAAGGAGACTGCAAAAATAACAAAAAATAAGTTCTTACCGTTATCACATGATGGTGTTTTAGGATCCCATGTGCCATCTAATTTGCACGAAGCAGATTTTTGATTATTATGACATGTATACGACACTACATCTCCATAGTAGTAAGTACAGATTTTGTCAGAATATGTTCTTCTGCGTCTAGTGATTCTAACACCTAGTTCTGGTACAGGGCAACATACAGCTAGAAAACAAAAGATAAAGATAACAGTAAGCAAAATCACTACAAACAGGTTCTTAGAGCTAATGATCTCATTTCTGCTTCTGAAAAACTATATACTGAAGAGAAGGTTTTAGGGAAACATAAAAGGAGACCCAAAACACTCAGCAGCTGTATTGAGTTCAATTAGTAAGGAGGGGCAATCCAGTCAATTCCCTCCAAATAAGCATTTTTATCAGAAACTTCCAATTAAAAAATTGTGAGAATCCTGTGTGAAAATGTGAATTTTCAAAATTATTCAAGAACAGCCAAGGTAAAGTGCCCCACCATCAGAACCTCTGCCCTTTCCACCTGCCCAGGATGCTCACAGTCCAGGGAGGACATACTGCTCCCCAGGTAACACCCACCCAGCTCACCCCTAGGCCCCCGGGTCACCCACTCATCCCAGCTCCTCCCACCACCCAGCTGGAGCAGCACCCAGCCTGCTCCAGGGTGGGGAGGGCCCCTAGGCCACACCCCAGGTCCCAGGTGAAGTGCGCCGCCATCAGCACCTCCGCCCTTTCCTCCTGACCAGATGCTTGTGGTCCTGAGAGGACACACTGCTCCTCAGAATTCAACAGAGTCCAAAGAAAACCCTAGCAAAGCTCTAAGGGACAAAGGCCATACATCTGAAGTCCTTAAAATCATCCTATCACATGGGAGAGATTCTTCACATCCAGCCCAAAGATAAATAAACCCCTTTTTACCATCCTGTTCCTTTCAATTATTAATCACTGTAGATTAACTTTTCCATATAGCCACCCCCAAAACATACAACTTCAGAGTCTATACCACTCACCCCCATATATCACCAACGTACTAAATCGTAAAAGCGTACTACTATACTAATATTCAACCCCTGTCCACTAAACCTGACTTAACTGGTGTACTAACAGTCTAATAGCTTCATCTAGGAAATAACAATAACAACAGACAAGCGTACCCACTCAAAGGCAAACATAAGTAATAACTGCTTGAGAGTAGTAATACCAATTAATTCAGTTTAGTCAAAAACACACAGAAAAGAATTAACCCCATAATGATAGATTCCAACCAGCACAAATTCACAGAAAATAGCCAAGAAAGCCAGACCCAAGATAATGACTTTCAAAGCATGATCATCACCATGATCAATACTATGAAAGAGGAAATCTGGGAGGGGTTAAATACCACATCAACCACTTTGAACAGGAACACAACAGACACTTGGAGAAGAAACAAAAATAGGCATAGAGCAGTTAAAACAGTCTCAAGCAGAGTTTAAAATTGAAATAAAGACAAGTTATCTTCAATCCAAAACTCAACAGAGAATCTTATCAGCAGAACTAACAAAGAAGAAAACAGAATTTCAGATCTTGAAGACAAAGTGGAAGAATTAACCAGCTCAATAAAAGACATTAAAGCTAAAAAGATACTTGAGAGAAATATTCAAGAGTTATGGGACACCCTGAAGAAACCTAACATGTGTATTCATGGAATACCAGAACAAGAATCCCAAAATACCACACCTGAAGAAATTTTTCAAATTATCATAAAGGAAAACTTTCCTCATCCAAAGAATGAGAGGCCCATCCAAATACAAGAGACATTCTGCACCCCAAACAGATATGACCAAAATAGAAACTCACCATGGCAAATAATAGACAAAGAACACCACATTCAAGACAAAGAAAAGGTGCTGAGAGCTTCAAGGAAAAAAAAAAAGTCACTTTTAAAGGTAAACCTATTAAAATAACAAATGACTTCTCAATGGAAACAGTAAGAGCATGGAGAGCTTGGAGAGACATACTTCAAGTATTGAATGAGCAAAAATGTCAACCCAGGCTGACATACCCGGCAAAACTCTCTGTCATGACTGAGGGGGAAAGAAAAGTTTTCCAGCAGAAAGACAACTTGTCTACCAAGCCAGGCCTTCAAAAACTGCTAGAAATGATACTCAAGCTTGAAGAAAAAAAACAAGTGTATACAGGAGGACAGAAGAGAAGTATACCACCACCAAAACCTAAAAGCCAAATAATACACTTATAAAAGCCACTAAACATAAAAAATTCTGGAATTAAAAATAATTTCTCCATTATAAAATTAAATGTCAATGGAATTAACTCACCAATCAAGAGACACAGATTACAAACTTGGATTAAAAATCACAACCCATCAATCTGCTGCCTTCAGGAAACTCATCTCACCACAAAAGATAGGCACATCCTAAAAATAAAAGGCTGGTCAAAAAATTCTGCAAGCTAATGGAACCAGGAAATAGGCAGGGGTAGCTATTATGCTATTAGACAAAGTGGACTTCAAACAAAAAAAATCCTAAGAGACACAGATGGATACTACATTTTAGTCATAGGTATAATTCACCAGGAAAACTTCACAATACTGAACATATATGCACCTAATACGGGCTCCTCCACATTCATTAAGGAAACCCTATAGCATTTAAAGCAATAAATCAACCCCCAAATGATAATTCTTGGGGATTTCAATACCACCCTCTCAATATGGGTCAAAAACTTAACAGAAACACATTGGAACTTAAATTCTTACTGAAATAGACCTTATAGATCTGTATCGAACTTTTCATCCACGCTCCAAAGAATACACATTTTTCTCAGCAGCACATGGAATTTTCTCCAAAACAGATCACATATTGGGCCACAAAATGAATCTCCACATATACAGGAAAGTTGAAATTCTAGGCTGTACCTTATTAGACCACCATGGTCTAAAGCTTGACATCCGCAACACAACAAACAACAGAAAATACACTAACTCCTGGAAACTGAAGACTATGATGCTTTATAAGAATTGGATTCAGTAAAAAATTATAAAGGAAATTCAAGATTTCCTGGAAGTGAACGATAATGAAAATAGAACTTATCAAAATCTTTGGGATACAATGAAAGCTGTCCTAAGAGGTAAGTTCATAGCTCTTAATGCCTACATCAAAAAAATAGAAACATCACAAATAAATAACTTAACAATGCAGCTTAAAGCTTTAGAGACACAAGAGCAATCCGGTCCCAAAAGCAGTAGAAGAGAGGAGCAAAATCAGGGGAGAAATATCTGAAATTGAGATAAGGAAAATGATACAGAGAATCAACCAGTCGAAAAGCTGGTTATTTGAAAAAATTAATAAGATTGATACACCCCTAGCTAAATTAACCAAAAACAAGAGAGAGAAAACCCAAATTAACAAAATTAGAAATGAACATGGAGTTATCACTACTGATATCCAAGAAATTCAGAGAATTATAAGGTTGTATTTCAAAAACTTATACTCAGTGAAATTTGATAACACAAAAGAAATGGATAAATTCCTAAGTAAGCACAACTTACTTAAATTGAATCAGGAAGTTTTGAATTACTTTAAATAGTCCTATAACATATGAGGAAATAGATAAGTAATCTCGAATCTTCCCACCAAAAAATGTCCTGGACCAGGTGGATTCAGCACAGAGTTCTACCAGACATTTAAGGAACAAATAACACCAATACTCCTTAAACTGTTCCATCAAATAGCAAGGAGGAACACTACCAAATTATTTCTTCTATGAAGCTAATATCGTCTTACTCCCAAAACCTAATAAAGATACACATAAAAAAGAAAACTATAGGCCAATCTCTCTGATGAACACAGATGCAAAGATTCTCAACAATTCATATGGAACCACAAAGACCCAGGATAGAAAAAACAATCCTGAGTAACAAAAACACTGCTGGAGATATTACCATACCAAACCTTAATCTATACTACAAATCCATAGTAATAAAAACAGCCTGGTACTGGCTCCAAAATAGACACATGGATCAATGGATAAGTGTTGAAGACCCAGATATAAGCCCACACAATTACAGCCATTTGATTTTTGACAAAGAGACCCAAAAAATCCAATGGAAAAAGAATAGCATCTTCAACAAATGGTGTTGGCAAAACTGGATGTCCACATGCAGAAAATTAATACTGGACCCGTACTTGTCACCATGTATAAGAATTAATCCCAAATGAATCAAGGACCTCAATACAAGGGCAGAGACTATAAAAACCTTAGTTGAAAGGGTAGGGAACTCCCTCCAGCTGATTGGACTAGGCCAACAGTTCCTGAACGGAAACCCAATAGCACAGTCACTACAACCAACACTCAACAGATGGGATCTTATGAAATTCAAGAGCTTCTGTTCAGAAAAAGAGATTGTAAACTGAGCAAAAAGGCAACCCACAGAATGGGAGAAAATCTTCACTAATCACATATCTGATAGAGCGCTATTATCCAGAGTGCACAAAGAACTTAGAAAACTAAACACCAAGGAAACAAATGGCTCAGTTAAAAAAATGGGCCTTGGAACTTAAAAGAAACTTTACCAGGTATGAAATTGAAATGTCTAATAAATGTATTAAAAATGCTCCATATCCTTAGCCATCAGGGAAATGCAAATTAAAACCTCCTTGAGATATCATCTCATCCCAGTCAGGATGGCAAAAATCCACAATACAAACAACACCAAATGCTGGAGAGGATGTGGAGAGAAGGGAACTTTCCTACATTGCTGGTGGGAATTCAGGCTTATACAACTATTCTGGCGAGCAGTCTGGTAATTCTTAAAAAAGTTAAAGATTGAAATGCCATATGACCCTGCTATTGGACTTTTGGGAATAATCTCCCATACAGCAAAAATTCTCCTCAATGGCACAAGCACAACCATGTTCATAGTAGCACTGTTTACAATAGTAAAGTCATGGAATCAACCCAAATGCCCAACAGTTGATGAGTGGATAAGGAAAGTGTGATACATTTATACAATGGAATACTACTTAGCCATCAAAAATGATGAATTAATGAAATTTGCTGGGAAATGGATGGAATTAGAAAAAATTATATTGAGTGAAGTATCCCAGATACAGAAAATTAAGCACCGTATGTACTCCCTAATAGGTGGATCTTAGTACCAAACCCACTTAGTGACACACTCAAAGATAAATCTCTGTAATACCTACAGTAATTGCAAAGATTATAAACAGGAGGGAAGGGGAAGGAGGGCACTGCCAGAAACGAGAAGAGAGGAGATCATGCTACAGCAGAGAAAATAGGTCATCATCAAGTACTGTAAGTAGTGAGACATCTGGTTAAACTCACAGACTTTCCTTCCTGGTCACTTGCAACTGATGGAGTATGATCTCACCAGACAGGGAGGGCATGGAGTTTGGCAGATAGATGGTAACCATTCTGCAAATAGGAGACTGACCCCCCTCACTGTAGTCTCCTACTCTTATTCCATCTACCTTTGAATCTACTCTTACAGTCAGACTCTATTTTAACAGCCTTTTATCTCTGGCTAGGAGGGGACATCCAATACCCATCAGGATAGAGCCAAGGGCGTCACAGGAACAGCAAAACGGAGGAAAAAAAAAAAAAACAGCAAACCATAATTCAGAACATCAAAGACTCTACAATAATCACCTGGAACCAGGCCAGCCTAATCTCTCCACATCCTAAAGCTCAGAGAAATTTGCAGAAGAAGGGACGGTAAGAGTCTAAAGATAGGGAGGAGCAACGATATGCAAAATACTCCACACAAGTTAAGGCCGTAGTAATCATAATAGGACTTTGCATGACCTGCGCAATGACCGACATATCATTGACTCCCCCCAAAGTCTGGCATGGATCACAGGCACTAGGATTCTTAGAGGCAAGAGATTAATAGCTACAATAGTGTTCCTATACTAAAGGAGAACACAAGAAAGAGCTCTTAGGCAATGCTATTGAGTCCTTATACCTCATCAGAGAGGACCCAGGGGGAAGTTTGACATGCACACTAAAGGATGCTCCAGGAATTGGGGGGGGGGGACTGGGAGAAAGGAACAGATGGGGGAAAAGGAAGAGGAAAAGGGAGAAGGGAGCAAGGGGATCCAGGGAGAGGCTGAGGGTGGGTGGGGACCGGGGTACCTATTAAGTTTGTATAAGTGGAAAAAATAAATAAAAAACCAAAAGAAACAATAGTAAATCATTAATTTACCTTCTGTGTTATTGAGTTTATACCAGATTAAATTCTACCAAAATTTTTCTAGTTACAAGGATGTAGAAAATCCTCAACAATTTATATACAGTCCATGTGTAAATTTAAGTTTGTCTCTATATACAGGGGTTTTCTTTACTGATACAAATCTTTAAAGAAATAGTTATTAAAATTCTCCCATTTGTAAAACAGTATGAATTGATATAGAAATATAAGTTTTCATTCATTGATATGAATATTAATATGAACTTAGTATTATTTTATATAAGATAAACATGAGAACAGAATAAAATACTTTATTATACATGAAAGGAACTTGACAACAATGGAATTTTGCAGGCATTTTCAAACGCTTCAGTGTTCACAAAAATTAATTCCAAACAATGATTTCATGTTTGCCTTTCTTTGTTTTTTAAAATTTTTTATTTAGTATGTGTATAGGTTTGTGTGTATATGTGTGTGCATGCATGTGTGTGTGTATGTGTATCAGATGGCACTGTGTGTCCCTGTGGAGGTCAAGGGTGACTTCAGGAATCACCCTGGATTACTTCTCCCACCTCCTTGCTTCCCTCTGAGATTTCCCAGACTCCACTCACCAGGGCCAGAAGTGCAGGCTGTGGCACCTGGGATCCAAACTCAGGACCTTTTGCTTGCAAGACAGAATATTAACCCTTGAGCCATCACTTTCTAAAAATTGTCAGTAAGACTATTATTGAAAATGCAACAAAATGGATCACAGAACATAGGTAAAATATATCTACTGGAACTGGTATGTGGAATTTCTCCTTGCTGGACAGCTTACACAGTACCAAGGAATACTGTTGAAGCTGTTGGTAAAGAGAAATAATCACAAGCCCCATCAATGGCATGAGATTTGTAAGTTACAATATAAATCACTCTGGCAATGGGTGACCAACTGTAATAGTGGTGTGAGTATCAAGGAGACAACCAACAGTTTTCTGACTAGATTCAAGAGCCACTTATCAGAAGGGTATATATCCCTGTTAGTGTAAACTAGAACAAGAACCTATTAAAAAAAAAGGGAAGGAAAAAATCAATAGGGAAGATAGCCAATAAACCTATAGATAGGAAGACAGTACATCAAAGTGCTCTGTTGGTAGCTGCTATTATATCCATAGAATGAGCACTTACAGTGGAAACCTTTGTATCTAAAGCTGAATTAGTGAAGGGAAATGCACATATCATTGGGATGGGCTGAAGAGAGGGAACTTGATATACCATGGAGGCCTGAGCACCCACAGGAATAGACAGGTCAGAGTGAACCCTGGGGTCCATAGACGCACACAGACAAAAGGGTGGGAGGGGGTGGGAGAGAATGGTGAAGGAAAGGGAGGGAAACTGGGATGAATACTCAATACGCTTATAAAAGTGGAAAACAAAAAAATAAAGTTTAAGAAAATTTTTTTAAAATTAATTCCAAAAGAATCAAAGTTCTTAATTTTAGACCAGATATTCTGAAACTCCCAGAAGAAAAAAATAAAGAGTACCTTAGAACTAATTGGTCTAAGTAAATATTTTCTGAATAAAGCCCTTGTTCTCACAGGAAATAAGGCCAACAATCAGCAAGTAGAATTTCATAAATTAAAAAGCTTCTCTTCTGCAAAAAGAAATTGCTAATCATGCAAAAGGCAATTGATAGATTTGGAGAAAAATTTTTCTTTCTTTTTTTTATTTTTTTAATTTATTTTTGTCCCACTCATACAAACTTAATAGGTACCCTGGCCCCTCTCTCCCTCCACCCCTCCCTGGTCCTCCTTGCTCTCTCCCCCTTTTCCCCTTCTTTTCATCCCCCTCCTTCCCTATCTCCCCATGCCTCCCCCCCCCGCAAATCCCTGGAACATCCTTTAGTGTGAATGTCAAACTTCCCTCTACGTCCTCCACTCTAATGAGGTGTAAGGACTCAGTAGCATTGCTTAGAGCCTTTTTTTGTACTCCCCTTTAGTATGAGAACACTATTGTGACTGTTAATCCCTTGCCTCTAAGGATCCTAGTGCCTGTGATCCATAGTAGACTTTGGGGGGGTCATTGATATGTCGATCATTGTGCAGGCCCTAACTTGTGTGGAGTACCTTGCGTATTGTTGGTTCTCCCCATCTTTGGACTCTTACAATCTTACCGCCCCCTCTTCTGCTTTAGGAATGGGGAGAGATTTGGCTGGTCTGGCTCCAGGTGATTATATAGGGTCTCTGATGTTCTGAATTATGGTTTGTTGTTGTTTTCAGTTTTGCTGTTCCTGCACTGCCCTTGGCTCCATCCTGATTGGTATTGGGTGTCATCTCCTAGCCAGAGATAAAAGCCTGTTAAAATGGAGTCTTACTATAAGAGTAGATTCAAAGATAGATGGAATAAGAGTAGGAGACCACAGTAAAGGGGATCAATCACCTATTTGCAGGATGGTTACCATGTATCTGCCAGACTCTATGCCCTCCCTGACTGGTGAGATCAAACCCCCTCAGTTGCAAATGACCAGGAGGGAAAGTGAGTAAGCTCAACCAGATGTCTCACTACTTACTTGCAGTACTTGATGGTGACCTATTTTCTCTGCTGTAGCATGATCCCCTCTCTTCTTGTTTCTGATGGTGCCCTCCTTCCCCTTCCCTCCTGTTTATAATCTTTGCAATTACTGTAGGTATTACAGAGATTTATCTTTGAGTGTGTCACTAAGTGGGTTTGGTACTAGGATCCACCTATTAGGGAGTACATATGGCACTTAATTTTCTGTGTCTGAGATACTTCACTGAATATAATTGTTTCTAATTCCATCCATTGAGAAAAATTTTTCTATACATGTATCTGGCAGAGGATTAGTGTCCAGTGTATACAAAGAATTAAAAAAAATAAATATCAAGGAAGCAAATAACTTAAAAAGTGGATCTCAGAACCAAAAACTTCTCATAAGAAGAAATTCAAATGTCTAACAAATATCTTCAAAAGTGTTTTGACCTTGCTAGCCATCAGAGAAGTGCAAATTAAAACTAACCAGTAATATCATCTTACTACAATCTGAATGAATAAAATTTAAAACACAAATAGCTAAAAATGTTGGTAATGATGCAGGGAAATATTAGTGAGAATGTAAACTTGTACAGCCTCTTTGGAAATTAGTATGGAGATTCCTCAAAAAGCCAAAAATTGAATTTGATACAACCCAGCTATAGCGCTCCTGTGAATATTCCCCAAGAATTCTACATTGTATTACAGAGAAATTTACAGCTCAACTCATAATAGTAAACAAATGGAATTGTCCTAGAAGTCTAACACTAGATGAAAAATGTGGTAATATATACAATGGAATACTATTCAGTTGCTAAGAAAAGTAAAATTATGAAATTATTTGGTAAATGATAATTTACCAAAAAGATGCCAAAAGACAAATGTCTCATGTTCTTCCTTATGTGAGAATGCTAGCATTAAACCTTCAGAATGGCATACTTAAATAGAAACCCCTATAATAACTGAAAACTAGAAAGGAATATAAATTAGGAAGTAGGGGTATTGGAGAGGACTATAAAAGAGAGGAAGTAATAGAACACAGAGTGCAAAAAGATAGGGCAATAATGGGAAAAAATGGGGGAAGGAAGTAGAAAGATGAGGAGGTGGTTAAAATAAAGCACCAAACATAAAATATGGTGAGACAGAATCCTACTTTACAAAACTATGAAGAATATAATCTTTAAAAGTGTCAACTAATATACCCTACACAAGGGAACAAAAGGGGAAGCAGAAGTGGCACTGAGATGCTCCTACCAGAAGCCATGGGAGACTAAATAAATTTCCCAGTACCAGAAATGTGATAGTTTCTAAGGAGCTGTTGCACAGGGAGGTCTCAAAGGCACCAAAACACACAGTCATTACTATTAGTTGTCCCCCAAAACTTAATAGTAAGATGTCATTACTGAAGACACTACATAGAATTATCACAGGACATGAGGAAAAACAAACTGGAATGAATATGAAGCTTGCCATTTGCTGACTAGTCCCACAGTGCCAGAAGACATGATGTAGTCTTCCAGGAAAGGAAAGTGATCAGCAGTCACCCCACCATGAATACTGAAAGCTACAATAAAAACTCTGTCAAAAGGAGTGCAGCAGTGCAATAATGGCATGTAAGATATGGTGAAAACCAGTTACTTTCTGATCGGCATTAAAACCATTTTACCACAAGCAACATATGACTAGTACTGTAACCAAGCCAAATAACCATGGAAAGGGAGACCATAGGCCCTAGGTAGGAACAAACTTTTTAGTAAGAGATCAACGCAGCAATGCCTACTTCCTCTAGACTTCCACAATAACTTGTCTATTAACAATTTCACCATAAAGGAGAGAGGATCTCAGGAGAAAAGGTGTCACCCTGAGAGACTATTTGGCATTGTGCAGGATAGTAGGGATTTTTTACTCAACAATTTGCCCACTGGTGGGCAGCTCATGCCTTGCAGGGTCCCAAACACTCACCAGTGCAGTAGTCCTGGATGGAGCCAAAGAGATCACACATGCAGGGAGTCATGGGAATGGGAGGCAAGCAAGTTGGAAAGGAGAGTATGAGGGGTGATGTGGGAGTGGGTGGGTGTAAGTAGTAGGGCATTAAACCATGTAAATTCATTGTATTTGTGTGGGAATGCTTCAAAGAATAAAAAAAGTTCATTGTTTATGAAAATAATATCCAACATGACATAATATACCATCACAAATCATAACAATGTTTATGTAATGCTTTACATGTATGTAGAACACTGTTAAGTGTTTAAGTCATAAGTGTATTTCATACTACATGTAAACATGGGATTAATATCTAGGATATATAAAGAACTACAAAAATTAAGCTTCAAAACACCAAATTGTTAAGTCAATAAGCTAATGAAGTAAATAGGTAATTCTTATACAAATGCCAACAAATATGTGAAAAAATGTTCAACATTCTTTTTTAAAAAATTATTATTATTATTATTATTATTTATTCAATTGTGTGTGTGTGTGTGCGCATGTGTGTATGTATGTCTGTGTGTGTGTGTGTGTGTGTGTGTGTGCGTGCGCATGTGTGTATGTCTCTGTGTGTGTGTGTGTGTGTGTGTGTATGTAGAACCACCATGGACTGCCTCCACCTCCTCCTTGTTTACTCTGCCCCGGGACTCACAGGCTCTGCCCTACCAGGACCAGAAACGCAGGCCGCCCCTGCTTCCGCCTGGCGCCTATACATGGGGTCAAGGATCTGAACTCAGGACCTTCTGCCTGCAAGGCAGAGGCTTAACCCCTAAGCCACCCCTCCAGCCCCAGCATTCTTAGCCTTCAGGAAAATGCAAATTAAAACCACTTTGTGATTCCATCTCACACTAGTCAGGTTAATATTAAAATAAGTTAATATTTAATTCAATTCTACAATCTTTACATTTATTTTTAAACAGTTAAAGTATCATTTATTAAATAATGAAATCAATAAATAGTATGCATAAAAATATATCTAAAAAGTAGGGTTTAAATATTTAAAAGCAGTATTTGGTTGTTTAAATTATGAGAAAATAAGCTTAATTCGATACACTTTAACTTAATTATTTTGTTAACATTTCATTCTATTTCCCCAAAATGAGTCTGGACAGCTTTAAATTAAATTTTAAGTTTTGTTATGAAATAAATAATCTTGATAGGTCATTCAATATTGCCTCCTTTTGAGTGAGATACATTTCAGAAGGTGATGGTTGCTTTTCGTGAAAGCATCAGGCCATAAGTTCTGGTATCAGCATACCCCTATAAAAGTTGGATATGGTAACCTAAGAACTCTGGGGAAGGAGGCAGGAAAATGGACTTGCTCATTGCCAGACAAACACCAGGTTCAGGGAATAAGATAGACAGTGGTGGGTCTGTGGATACCCACATCCTCTTCTGGCCTCTGTCCAAGATTGTACAAGAATGTTCACTTGTTTCACACACCTATGAAAAAACTTCCTCATTTTGTTACTTATGTGTACTTCTCACATTTTTCAAATTCTTTTCTGTAGCATAAATAATTCCCTATAGTTTCAATGCTTTTACCTCTAAAATAGCAAGGTTCTGTTAGGCAGGAAGAGGCAATTTCTTTCTTTCTGGAAAATTTCATTAGTTTCCAAACAATAGCATCCAATTGCCTTTAGTCTCTCTCTTGCCCTCACAAATAAAAAAAGTGGTGAGGCTGCTCCAAACAGTAAAATATGGAAATCTTTCTATCCTGCTGTAGTAAGAATGCTGGGTGAGGAGTTACTACTTGCTTTCTAGAGGCAAGTAAATAAACCCATTTAGGTTGGTATGTGACCTCCTGGCTAAAGAATTATGAGACACATTCAACTTGAAGCTGTTTCATGGACTTCCTTTCTGTCCAAACACAAAAATTCCACATTAGAAGAGGAAGGGTTTTGAAGTTTAACTCAGAAAAGAGTTGAGTTGTATTGTCCGCCATAACCTTACCAATAATGAAACTAATATTTTAATCTGCAGTTTGACTTTTGAATTTATTACTCATTTGTTTCTGAAGTGGCCTAAGGAAAGGCTTCAGTTTCACAGCATTTCAAGCTGTACAATGCCTTCTGTGGAAAATAGGTGTTGTATGAAATGAGAAATGATCAGCATTCCCTTTAACTGGAAGAGGCCCTTGGACCTAACAACACACAAACCTTTGAGGCAGTACCACCTACTTTGTTACATCCAACGACTGTTTTTTGATAATTAAAACAGAATATATCTAAATAAATCTATGGTACACAATGAAGACCATCTTAAGAGCAAAGTTTATAGTACTCAATGTCGACATCAAAAAAAAAAAAGAAGAAACATCACAAATAAATAACTTAGCAATGCAATTCAAATTCTTTGAGAAGCAAGAACAAACAAATTCCAGGAGCACTAGATGGGCTGAGATAAATAAAATCAGGGGGGAAATTAATGGAATTGAAATAAAAAAATACAAAGAGTCAATCAAAGAGTTGGTTCTTTGAAAAGATAAACAAGATTTACAAACATTTAGCTAAATTAACCAAAACCAAATGAGAAAAGACACAAATAAATAAAATTAAAAATGAAAATGGAGCTATTACAACTGATACCAAGGAAATTTGGAGAATCATAGGACATACTACAAAAATTCATATTCCACCAAATTTGACAATCAAAAAGAAATGGATGAGTATCTAAGCACATACTATTTACTAAAGTTGAATCAAGAAGTATTAAATGATTTAAACAGTCCTATAAAAAGCAATGAAATTAAAGCAGTACAAATTTCAAATTTCCCAACCAGAAATAAGCCCAGCACTCTATAGATTAGGTACAGAATTCTACCAGACACTCAAAGAAAAATTAACACAACTACTCTAATTCCAAAACTGAATAAACAACAGCAAAAAAGAAAACAATAGACCAATCTTATTATATATAATTATATAACTAATCTCATGAAATGGATGCAAAAATAGTCAACAAAAGATTTGCAAACTATGTTTAAAAACATTCAAAAAGATCATTCTTCATGACCAAGTCTGAAATGTTATTCTAAAATATATGTTGATTCAATACACATAAATTAATTAATGTAATTTCACCATATAAACAGATACAAAGACATAAATCACATGATCCATCTCAACAGATGCAGAAAAAGCTTTTGACAAAATTGAAGATTCGTTTAATGACAAAAGCCCCAGAGACAACAGGGTTGGAAGGACCATATATTAGCATAATAAAGGTCATATACATGGCAAATATATAGCAAAAATTATCCTAAATATTAAAAAATGTGAGGCATTTCCAGTTATATCAGAAACTAGACAAAGCTGTCCACTGTCACCACTTGTATTTAATATTGTTCTTGAAGCCTTAACTAAAGCCATAAAACAAGAGGAGATAAAAGGGATACAAATAGGAAAAGAAGAAATTAAGGTATCCTTAATAGCAGATGATATAATTCTATATCTGAGAGACTTCAAATAGTCCAGCAGGAAACTACTGGAGCTAATAAATCCATTCAGTAGAGTGGCGAACTACAAAATTAATATCCAAAACTCAATGGCTTTCTTGTACATCAAAGATGAACAAAGTGAGGACTTGAGAGAAACATGCCCACTTACCATAGCTCAAAAACCATAGCACAAATAACAACAAATGTTGACAATGATACAGGAAAAGAATCCCTTATTCACTGTTGGTTGGAGTGTAAATTTATATAACCTCTCTAGAGATCAATTTGGAGGTTTCTCAAAAAACTAAATTCAAACTATCATGTGACTCAGATATATTACTCCTGGGAATATTCCCAAAGTATGCTGTATCTTATTACAGAGACTCTGTACATCCATATTCACTATAGCCCTCTATTCACAATAGCAAAGAAATAGTATCAACCAATGAAAATGAGGTAGATGTATAATTGAATACTACTCAGCTATGAAGAAAATAAATTAATGGAGTTTATTGTTAAATGAGTAGAGTTGAAAGGAATTATACTGAATGTGACATACCAGACACAGAGACAGACAGACATGTTCTCCCTTAAAAGTGGTTGCTAATGTAGAAGGTATAGGTTTTACACAAAAGGAAACTTCCAAACAATCACAAACTACAATGGAACATAAGTCAGGAGGGCAGGGAAAGTTCCTAAAAGTGTGGAGGCAAAATAACACAGACAAAAAGGAAGTTTTGGTAGGAAAATTTTAAGGGGAACGGATTAGGTATAGGAGGAGGTGGGGAAACAAAAATGCAATTGACTTGGAAGAAAAGTGAGTAACAGAGTTACCCAGCTATGCATGCTTCGGAGTTGCAATAGCAACAACTCTGACAGGAAGAATGCAGAGGTATAATAGAAGTATGCAATGTACTGGAGTAACCTCCAGTTATCTGAATGACTTGCTATCTGAATGATTTTGAAGGTCAGCTTATCAGCATGGAATGCATGCTTGGTGCCATAAACTCACAAAAATAGCAGTGTAAGGAGAGAATATAGGCCCTAAATGAGAACAGTCATCTTAATGTAATAAAGATATTTGAGAGTAAATTACCATTTAACATTTCTTTTTATATCCTTAGATAAGAAAAGATCTCAATACTCAACCAAGAAATATCCTGTTGCAATAGAAGATATGTTAGGCAGAGAATCACAATTGACCAACAGGAGGGTGTGGGAGCAGGAAGGAAATAGCAACTGGAATGGAGAACAAGGATTGAGGGTTGGAAAAGAGGGGGTAGGAATAGGTGAAGAGGGTGAAGACACACAAATTCATTCTATTTTTGTATGATGTTTTAAAGAATACTAAACAAATTTAATAATTTTTTAAAAAATAGGTTATTAGTTTGTTGAAATAAGATGTTGAAATTTTATTTTGAAGAATACAATGACTTTTTAAGAAGCAAAATTCTATCACTTATTAAACATTGACATGTAAAAATATTTTAAAAACAAAAACTTACCCTTACACCCTTCGAACTGGCTCCATCTGAAATCGCTTTGACAAGTCACAGTCATGGGGCCATTTGCAACAGGTTCATAGCCAGTATGACAGCGGTAATATAGCACAGTCCCAGGCTGATATACTGTCCCTTTTCTGGGCCTGGAATATGTTTCCCAGGAAGCATGTGGAATTTCTGGTATGTCAGTGCAGCCATCTTCCCATAAAACAAAACAATAATAACAAAAAAAAAATAAATAAAAGGACACTGATATAATCTAGCTGCTGCATTACTCAAAGAACCTATTCTAGCAGACTGTATCTGCCTCTAGTGAGGGAATAGACTATAATACATAGTCAACTAAATTAGAAACAAATACAGATATTGGTCCACCTTACAGATAATAGTCCAACTATGCCCAGCACTAGAAACTCTCCTACCAAGACTTTCGGGGGAGTTGTAGTATTTCTCTCACATGGTGAATGATGATAGTTCAAATACTGTGCAGATCTTGCAGATGTAGGCATCACTACAGGGAGTTCCTGAGTACATCCTCTCTGCCATGCCTGGCAGCATCTCTCTCCACAGGTTTACATTCTCTTCTACAAAATTCCTTGATCCTTGCAATGGGGGTGATTTATATGTCCTTTTAGGACTAGGCAGTTTACAGTCGCTTATTCTCTGCACTTTGGTTAGCTGTGACTCTGTGTTTTCTTTCATTGTGAAAGGATGCTTCTTGGTTAAGTGTTGAGAGTTTCTCTAATCTTGGGCATAATGGTTAAGTATTCATAAGGAAGTTTTCTATCAAGTAATTGCAGTCAAACTTTAGTAACTTATCCCCACATAGGACCTGTGTCCTCTTCTACAGGTTCTTGATGGGACATTCCTTGGGAAAGTAGACAAGATGGAGAGATTGGTTAGCACTGTTAACAGACTGGCAAACTAGGAAGTCAGTCATTGACTTAATGTAAGATGTGACCAATCCCTTCACTCTCCTGGAAAGGTAAACAAAATCACCTTAAATGGGTTCACTCAGGTGTTCATTACATCAACGAAGTTTTGAAACAAAGAATACGACTATCAGTTGTTGGGAGTATTCATTGACTTGTTTTAATGTACCAAGACTAGTTCCAATGCATTATTATTACATGTATCACTATGTTAGTAATCCACATGAGTTTATAGTTTTAAAATGTCTATCCATATAGTACTTTGTGAAAGTTATGTAAAAGGAAAACTTATTACTTATCCTCAAAGTAATTATAACACAATATTTTTTGTTAATGCAAGATAATTGGGGCTGGAAAGATGGCTCCAGGGTTAAGTCTCTGTTTCATAAGCAGAAGGTCCTGAGTTTAGATCTCAGGTCCCATGTAAAAATGCCAGGCAGAAATGGTAGCTGCCTTTACTTCAGTCCTCATGGGTGGAGACTAGGAAACTCCTGAGTGAAGCAAAAAAGAGGTAGAAGCAATCATGATCCCCAAAGTCACCCTTGGTCCTCCCCAGGGGACACACAATGTCCTCTTTCTTTCCTCTCTCTCTCTCTCTCTCTCTCTCTCTCTCTCTCTCTCTCTCTCTCACACACACACAACACACAACACACACACACATACACACACACTTAAAATAAATAAATAAATATAATTGTCTATAAGGTGCCAAAACAAAGAAACAAGTCTAAATGTCTAAAATGCTAATGCCTCCTCCTAGGACTGGAACATGAACAAATTATTTATGATATATGACTCTGGAGAATATTCCAAAACCATTCTTCTTTCTGATAAGAAAAAAAAAAAACTATTATCCTAAGTTTAATTTTTGTGATTTAAAGTGATTCCAGACTTTCAAGTAGGCTCATGCCAATATTTCTGAGTATCTGGGCTCCAAATATTGACATTATTAGTCCATACTTACTGAGCTCACAAATTGGGGGAGGAGGACTCCAGCTATTGTCAGATTCACAATAGATCGTGCTGCTCCCTCTGAGGATAGTACCTGACTGGCAGGTAAATGTAATAGAGTCTTTGTACTTGTAGATAGGTACAAATCCAGAGACAACCAGTCCATGTGGAACATCCGGCCGAGAACAGATGATTTCTAAAGAATTGTGATTAAAGAAAAGTAGATTTTAGAAAAAAAAATGAAGAGTTAGAGTTATATCTCAGTTGCAGAGTTCCTGTCTAGCATGCAGAAGATGTTGGGTCCAATGTCTGGTGACAAAATTACCAAGTATCCTAAGCAATCAGGGACTACAGATCCTGTGTGACAGATACATATTCACTAAAGGGTCAAATCCTTACCCTTTGCCCTGCTACCCAGGCATAAAAGATAACCATAGAATATGCAAACATATTCTATGGCCTTATCAAGACATGGCGTAACACCTCCCCAACTCTCTGGAACCTATAAGGGACATCTGTATAACACTTTGTCTCACAAGACTGAACATTCCTCAGAGCCAATTCCATGCTCTATTTTCATGGTATTAATAATAACTCCCCTAAAAAATTTCTCTTACCCAAAGAACAATTCATTTCAGTGTTCCTCTTGAATCTTGAACTTCTGAGATTTTGCATAATCAGACCAAAAATTGGAGGGGGCATTGCCTTATTGGGTCTTGTCTACCTTTGCCACTACTTTTCCACAATCAGCACCAAACTTTGCTCTCATCTAGCAAGTCTGTCATTTCAAATAGGCAAAATTTTGTAAGCAAACATATGTACCCCCCACCTCTCAGATTTGGGTCAGATCCTATTACTCTAAACCTGTTGTTAAGGGCACTTAGTCCTGCTTGATTTTGGTTATGATATGGATGACATATCCAAGTGAACTTCATATTGGTAGTACAAGGTCAACTGAATACATTCGATATAAATAATTTTAATATGCCATTTAAATAAACTCAAGGTCAGAAATCATTATCTCAACAGAAACCTCTTTTATTCAATATAATACTTAAAAGCATTGCTGCAGAAAATGAGAAAAGACACAGACCCACCTACTCCAGTCTCTTGTACCAGGAAAGACCCCCACGCCACTACCCAACCCCTCCCCAATAAACTCAGGAACAGGCTAGACATCATAGAAACCGCCAAAAGGGATGGTAAACCAGTCTCAGAGAACAGAAGACCACAAGAGCTACACTACTCAACAGGGGACAGTCATATCACACAACCAGCAGATCCCATCCAAATCCATAGAAGCTTCCCCAACAAGAGCTAGATAACTTCATTTGACTCATAAGAGTCAAAAACAACTACCAAAGAAAGCAGTCACAGACTTAACAGAAGATGCTGTCACATCCTAAAACCATAAAATACACTAAGCGTCAGGAAAACATGCCTTCTACAAGAAAACACCAGCCCCCTGTGATAGATTCTAATCAGAATAACCTCATGGATATAAGTCAGGAAAGAAACACTACTGGACAATGTCTTCCAAAGAAATGTTACTGGCACGATCAACAAGCTGATGCACAAGCTTTGAGAGAACAAGAGGAACATGATGGATGATAAAAGGAACATGAAGAACTCAGAGAAGAAATGAGTAAATATATGACCTTAAATGAACAGGAAAATAATAAACAATTATCCAAGATGAAAAAGGAAATAGAGGAAACAAGAACAAGTTAAAACTGCAAACTGGAATTCAGTTGAAATTCAAAGCTAAGCTAATAGAAATTAAGAACCCAACAGAGAGTATCACACACGGAATGGATCAAACAGAAGACAGAATATGAGATCTAGAAGATAAGCTGACAAAATAGGATTGTTCAATTGAAAAAATGAAAATACTAAAAAAAATGAAAGGAATACTCAAAAACTATGATACCATAAAGAAGTCAAACTACACATTCACGGAATTCTAGAACAAGAGATCCAAGAAAACACCCCAACACAGATCTTTCACTCAATCATAAATAAGAACTTCCCACACCTAAGAAAAGAAAGCCTCATTCAAGTACAAGATGCACATTGCACACAATCCTGGTGAGATGTAATAGGATGAAAATAGGAGCATTATATGGTAAGCAATAGTAACAATATCTCAGGAACAAAACAAAGAGAACGTTCTAAGAGGTGCAGAAAAACCAAACCACATTTAAGGACAAGCCAGAAGACCTTGAAAAGACATTTTTCAAGTCATGAAAGAACACAAATGCCAGCCCAGTCAAACTATCAGCCATGCTTGAAGGTGAAAGAAAAATATTTCCTGACAGAAATAAACTAATGTTCTTCTTATCTACCAACCAGACCTGCAGAAGATATTAGAAAAAATTCTCAAGACAAACAAAATTCATCCACACACTCAACATATGTCAAGAAATTCAGAGTCAAAGTCATACTTTAAAAATTTAAACACCATCAAATTTAATAATCCCAAAGAAATGGAAGTATTTTTAAACACATACAATTCAGTAAATTCAATTATTTAAATAGGACAAAGGACGAAATTGAAGCAGTAATAATGAATCTCTTATCAAGTACAAGACCAGATGGATTCAGAACAGAATTTTACCAGATATTTAAAGGACAATTAACACCAATACTCTATAAGTTATTTCCACAAAATAGAAAAGAAGGAACGTATTCAAAGTCTTTCTAAAATAAAGACACCACAAAAAAAAAAAAAAAGAAAACTATAGGACAGTCTGACCTTCTATAAAATTCTAGCAGATTGGTTTCAAAAACATACACCAAGAATGAAAAAAAAGGGGAAAAATCCTACAAGAAACAATCTCATTTACCATAGCACCTAAAAAAAAAAAGAAAAGAAAAGAAGAAAAAAAGAAATACCTGGGTATAAATTTAACCAAAGAAGTGAGACCATTATAATGAAAATTTTAAAACCCCAAAGAAAGCAATTACAGAAGATACCAGAAGGTGGTGCTCCTGGATTGGTAGAATCAATATCTTTTTTTTATTCAATTGTGCATGTATGTGTGTGTGCGCGTGTGTGTATGTGTGTGCGTATATGTATGTGTGTGTGTGTAGAACCACGGGCGAATTCGGGAACCACCATGGACGCCTCTACCTCCTCCTTGTTTACTCTGCCCCAGGATTCACAGGCTCCGCCCTACCAGGACCAGAAACGCAGGCTCCCGGCGTCTATACGTGGGGTTTAGGATCCGAACTCAGGACGTTCCGCCTGCAAAGCAGAGGCTTAACCCCTGAGCCACGTCTCCAGCCCCAGAATCAATATCTTTTATAAAAAATGACCATCCTACCAAAAGCAATATACAGATTCAATGCTATAGCAATCAAAATCCCAAAGTAATTCTTTAAAGAAATTGGCCAAAAAATGTCAAAATTCACATGGAAGCGCAAAAGGCCCAGGATAGTGAAAACAATCCTGAGCAACAAAAACACTGCTGGAAGTATCACCATACCAAACCTTAATCTATACTGCAAATCCATAGTAATAAAAACAGCCTGGTACTGGCTCCAAAATAGACACATAGATTAATGGATAAAGGTTGAAGACCCAGACATAAGCTTAAACAATTATAGCCATTTGATCCTTGACAAAGGAGCCCAAAAATCTAATGGAAAAGAGCAGCATCTTCAACAATGGTGCACATGCAGCCATCCACATGCAGAAGATTAAGACTGGACCCGCACTCGTCACCATGCACAAAAATCAAACTCCACATGACTCAAGGACCTTAATATTAGGCCAGAGACTATAAAAACCCTAGTTGAAAGCGTAGGGAACTCCCTCAAGCAGATTAGGCTAGACCAACAGTTCCTAAACAGAAATGCAATAACAGAGGCACTAGAACCAACACTCAACAAACAGGATCTTATGAAATTAAAGAGCTTCTGCTCAGGATGACATGATCTTATACCTGAGGGATCCCAAAAACTCCACCAGGAAGCTCCTGGAACTAATTGAGAAGTTCAGCAGGGTGGAAGGATACAAAATAAATGTGCAAAAATCAGAGGCCTTCCTATATGCCCAGAATGAAAGAAGTGAAAAAGCCTCGAGAGAAACAATACCATTTATTATAGCCCCTAAAAAAATGAAATACCTTGGTATAAACCTAACTAAGGAGGTAAAAGACCTTTACAATGAAAACTTTAAAACCCTAAAGAAAGAAATTGCAGAAGACACCAGAAGGTGGAAAGACCTCCCTTGTTCCTGGATTGGCAGAATCAACATTGTAAAAATGACCATCCTACCAAAGGCAATATACAGATTCAATGCTATACCAATCAAAATCCCAAAGCAATTCTTCAAAGAAGTTGACCAAACAATCTCAAAGTTCATATGGAGGCACAAAAGACCCAGGATAGCAAAAACAATCCTGAGTAACAAAAACACAGCTGGAGGTATTACCATACCAAACCTAAGTCTATACTACAAATCCATAGTTATAAAGACAGCCTGGTACTGGCTCCAAAATAGACACACAGATCAATGGATAAGGATTGAAGACCCAGATATAAGCCCACAAAGTTACAGCCATTTGGTCTTTGACAAAGGGGCCCAAAGAATCCAATGGAAAAAGAACAGCATCTTCAACAAATGGTGCTGGCAAAACTGGATCTCCACATGCAGAAGATTAAAGCTGGACCCGTACTTGTCACCATGTACAAGACTTAATTCCAAATGGATCAAGGACCTTGATATCAGACCAGAGACTTTAAAAACCATAGTTGAAAGGATAGGAAACTCCCTCGAGCTGATTGGGCTAGGCCAACACTTCCTAAACAGACATCCAATGGCACAGTCACTGCTACCAACTCTCAACAGTTGGGATCTTGTGAAATTAAAGAGCTTCTGTTCAGATAAAGAGATTGTCACACGAGCTCAAAGGCAACCCACAGAATGGGAGAAAATCTTCACTAACCACATATCTGACAGAGCTCTACTGTCCAGAGTGCACAAAGAACTTAGAAAACTAAACTCCAAGGAAAACACTGGCCCAATTAAAAAATGGGCCCTGGAACTTCAAAGAAACTTTACCAGGGATGAAATTAAAATGTCTAACAATTATCTTAAAAAATGCTCCACTTCCTTCGCCATCAGGGAAATGCAAATCAAAACTTCCCTGAGATATCATCTCACCCCGGTCAGGATGGCAAAAATCCACAATACAAACAACGACAAATGCTGGAGAGGATGTGGAGAGAGGGGAACTCTCCTACATTGTTGGTGGGAATGCAGGCTCATACAGCCACTCTGGCGAGCCGTCTGGAGATTCTTAAAGAAATTAAAGATTGAAATGCCATATGACCCTGCTATCCCACTTTTGGGAATAACCCCCCATGCAGCAGAGGTTCGCCTCGATAGCACAAGCTCGACCATGTTCATAGCAGCACTGTTTACAATAGCAAAGTCATGGAATCAACCTAAATGTCCAACAATTGACGAGTGGATAAGGAAACTGTGGTACATCTATACAATGGAGTACTACTCAGCCATCAAAAATGATGAATTACTGGAATTTGCTGGGAAATGGATGTCATTAGAAAGAATTATATTAAGTGAAGTATCCCAAACCCAGAAAATTAAGCGCCATATGTACTCCCTAATAGGTGGCTCCTAGTATCAAACTCACCCAGCCCACATTGAGACACTCAAAAGTAAACCTATGTAACACAGTAATTGCAAGGATTATGAATAAGAGAGATGGGTTAGGAGGGCCACACCAGAAACAAGGAGAGAGGGGACCATGTTACAGCAGAAAAAATAGGCCTCCATCAAGGACTGCAAGTAAGTAATGAGAAACCTGGTTAAGTTCACAGACATTCTTTCCTGATCTCACCAGAAGGGGAGGGCATATAGTCTAGCAGATAAAAAGTAATCATTTTGCAAATGGGTGATGGACCCCTCCTTCAGTGAGGTTTCCTACTCTTATTACATCTACCCTTGAATGTGCTATTACAACAAGACTCCAGTTTAACAGCTTTTGTCTCTGGCCAGGGGGTGACATACAGTGCCCAGCAGAATGGAGTGAAGGGAATTGCAGGAGCAGCAAAACTGCAAAAGAAAATCAACAAACCACAATCCAGAACTTCAGAGACTCTACATCAATCACATAGAACTAGGCCAGCCTACTCTCTCCCCATCCTGGAGCTCAGGGACATTTGCGGAAGAGGAGGCGGTAAGATTGTAAGAGCAAAAGGATGGGAGGAGCAACGATTTGCAAGATTCTCAACAATAGTTGGGGCCAAAGCAATCATAATGGGACTTTGCATGCCCTGCGCAATGTCCAGCGCACTGTTGCCCTCATAAAGTCTAGCATCTGTTAAGGGCACCGAGACCCCTGGAGGACAAGGGATTGACAGCCATAGTAGTGATCTTATGCTTAAGGGGAACAAGAGAAAGGGCTTATGGAAATGCCACTGGGTCCTTATATGTCATCGGAGAGGAGGACCCAGTGGAGAGTTAGGCGTACACAATAAAGGACTCTCTGGGAATTGGGGGGGGAGGCACTGGGGGAAGGGAAGGGAAGGAGGGGTTCGGGGGAGGAGGGGGAGGGAGGGAACTGGTAAAAAATTTTAAAATGTATAATTAAATTTTTAATAAAAAAAAAGAGCTTCTGCTCAGATAAAGAGAATGTAAACCAAGCAAAAATGCAATCCACAGAATGGGAAAAAAAATCTTCACTAACCGCATATCTGATAGAGCTCTATTATCCAGAGTGCATGAAGAACTTAAAAAACTAAACACCAAGGAGATAAATGGCCCAATTAGAAAATGCGACTCGGAACTCAAAAGAAACTTTTCCAGGACGAAATTGAAATGTCTAACAAATATCTTTAAAAATGTTCCACATCCTTAGCCATCAGGAAATGTAAATCAAAACTACTCTGAGATATAATCTCATCCTGGTCAGGATGTCGAAAATCCACAATATAAAAAACACCGAAAGCTAGAGAGGGTGTGGGGAGAAAAGATCTCTCCTACATTGCTGGTGGGAATGCAGAACCACTCTGGGGATGAGTATGGTGATTTCTAAAAAAAGTTAAGGATTGAAATGCCATATGACCCTGTTATACCACTACTGGGAATAATCCCCCATAATGCAGAAATTCACTACAATGACATAAGCACAACTATGTTCACTGCAGCACTATTTACAATAGCAAAGTCATAGAATCAACCCCAATGCCCAACAGTTGATGAGTGGATAAGGAAAATGTGGTACACTTATACTCAGCATCAAAAAAGATGAATTAATGAAATTTGCCAGGAAATGGATGGAATTAGAAGAAATTACATCGAGGGAAGTATCCCAGAACGTGAAGTTAGATACCATATGTATTCCCTAATAAGTGGATCCTAGTTCCAAAGCCATGTAATGACATATTCAAAGGAGATGACCTTCAATACCAATTGGGAAGCAGCTAAGGGCAGTGCAGAAATGCAAAACTGAAAACAACAACAACAGAATTCAGAACACCAGAGACCCTACATTATTCACCTGAAACCAGACCAGCCAAATATCTCCCCATACTAAAGCTCAGGGTACCTTGCAGAAGAGGGGGTGGCAAGATTGTAAAAACATAAAGATAGGAAGGACTAATGACATGCAAGATACTCCACACAAGCAGGGCTGCAGCACACAAGATATAGCCACAATGTGATTGGACTTGCCTGACCTGCACAATGGCTGATATGTCAATGAGCAAACCCCCCCCCCCAAACTGGCTCAGATTACAGGAGAGAAGGCTTCAGGCAGTAGGATCTTTAGAGGCAAGGGGTTAAACAGTCACAATAGAGTTCCCATGTTATCAGGCAGCTGAAGAAGGGGCCCAAGGCTATGCCACTGAGTCCCCGAACCCTCACTAGAGTAGAGAACTCACAGGGAGGTTCAGAGTCCACATAAACAGATGCTCTAGGGGATGGTGGTGGGGAAAGCAGTAGGCACTGGGAGAGGAAGAGAGAGGGAGGGGTGAAAAAGAAGGGGAAAAGGCGGGAGAGTGCAACAGGGAGAGATGATGGGGGGGAATGGGGAGAGGAGGGGAATACCTATTGAGCTTGTATGATTAGGCAAAAATAAAATGTGTAAAAAATATATATCAAGGAGTGGCCTTGTCATCCGTCTTTCTCTTCTTCATGTGTGGACATCGCGGCTCTAGGCGGCCTCGGCCCGCAGCCTTGAGACGGAACACCTTGCCTTCAATTAACTTGCAGAGAGATATTTGAGGTTGATGTAGAAATTGCCAAACAATCTGTGACTATCAAGACCATGTTGGAAGATCTGGGAATGGATGACGAGGGAGATGATGACCCAGTTCCTCTACCGAATGTTAACGCGGCGATACTTAAAAAGGTCATCCAGTGGTGCACCCACCATAAGGACGACCCTCCTCCTCCTGAGGACGACGAGAACCAAGAAAAGCGGACAGATGACATCCCTGTGTGGACCAGGAGTTCCTGAAGGTCGACCAGGGAACACTGTTTGAACTTATTCTGGCTGCAAACTACTTAGACATCAAAGGCTTACTTGATGTTATTTGCAAGACCGTGGCCAATATGATTAAGGGGAAAACTCCTGAGGAGATTCGCAAAACCTTCAACATCAAAAATGACTTTACTGAAGAGGAGGAGGCCCAGGTGCGCAAAGAGAACCAGTGGTGCGAAGAGACGTGAGATGCCTGACGCTGTAACACTACAAGGATGGTCCGGTGCTAGTTGCTCTGCTCTGTTTATAATTGTTACTATTAGACAACAGTAGACAAACGCAGCAGAAACAATTGTATTAGCATAATGTCCTCTTCATTGCATGTGGAGTTGAGTACAGATTCCACACCTGTGGCTGAATTTCTTCTAGGGTGAGCGAAAGTTCCTTTTTTCTTTACTCTGAATAAAACTGAACAATGGGTTCTCTGGAAAGTAGCAAAAAAAAAAAAAAAAAAAAAAATCATCCACCGTGACCAGGTTGGGTTTAATTATAGAAACACATAATTGGTTCGATGTACATAAAGGACCTTAATATTAGACCAGAAACTATAAAAAAAAAACTCTAGAAAAAGAGAAGGGAATTACCTTGAACTGATTGGCCTAGTCCATCATTTTCTAAACAAGACCCCAATTGCACAGAAACTAGAACCAGCACTCAACAAGTGGGATCTCATGAAATTAAAGAGCTTCTGTTCAGCAAAAGATGCCAACAGATCAAAAAGACAACCCACAGAATAGGAGAAAATCTTCACTAATCACACACCTGAGAGAGGATTAATATTCAAAGTACAAAAAGAACTAAAAAAATTAAACATCAAGGAGGGAGACAGCCCAATCAGAAAATGGGCGGGGGCTGGAGGGGTGTTCAGGAGTTAAAACTGCCTCATAAGCAGAAAGTCCCGAGTTCAGATCCCAGGTCCCATGTAAAAATGCTGGACAGAAATGGTGACAGCTTGTGCTTCTGGCTCTGATGGGCTGAATCTGAGAAATCCCAGAGCCAAGCAAAAGGGAGGTAGACATGATCCAGCATTATTCCCAAAGTTACCGTTGGTCCTCACAGGGACAACCCAGTACCCTCTGATAGACACACACACCCATGCGCGCGCACACACACACACACACACACACACATACACATGTTAAATTAATAAATAAAGTTTGAAAAAAAAGAAAAAGAAAATGGGCCTCAGAATGTAAAAGAAACTTTTCCAAAGATGAAATTGAAATATCCAACAAATCCTTAAAAAATGTTCCACCTCCCTAGCCATTAGGAAAATGCAGATCAAAACCATACTGAGATACCATCTTACTCTGGTCAGAATAGCTAAAATCCAAAACACATACAACAGAAGGTATGAAGAAGATATGGGGAGACGGGAACCCTCATAACATTGCTGGTGGGAATGCAGACTTACACAACCACTCTCCACATCAGTATGGCAGTTTTTAAAAAAGTTAAAAAAATGAAATTTCATATGACTCAGCTATACCACTGCTGGGAATATTCCCCAAAAATGCCTTATTTGGGGGGGGGGAGTCTATATCTATAGAGACACATGTATATCCATATTCACTGCAGCACTATTCACAATAGCAAATTTAAATGCCAAACAGTTGATGAATGCATATTAAAAATGTAGTACGTATACACAATGGAATACTATTCCACTATCAAAGAATGAATTAATGAATTTGCTTGTAAATTGATGGAGCTGGAAGAAGTTATACCAACCAAGATCCCTAAACACTGAAAGTCAGATGTCACATGTTTTCCCTTGCAAGTGGAACCTAGTCCCAAGTCCTCATAATGACAAACTCAAAGGAAAATCTCTATAATATCCATTATAACTTCAAAGAGAGGGAGGGGAAAGAAGACCCCAAGAGAGTGGAGACTAAGGAACATATTTAAATAAATAAATAAGGCCACTGTTAAGAAAAGGTCATAAGTATTGAGACATCTGATCTTGTCTACTATCTGTTTCCTCCCTATCCATTATTGTTTAGACTAGTTTACAATGTTGGACATGTGTTCCTTGTCATGAAAGAGTGGGGGGTATTTGTTAATAAGCAGGTGCTTAATTACCCGGAGGCAAACACCACTCATACTGTACCATACTCCTATTTTTCCTTCTACTTTAAGCCTTTTATTATACAAAGGCATTTTTTAAAAACAATCTTTGGATAGGAGAGGATCTCAACACCCAGGCAGCATATAGCCTAGTGTAGTGGAAGAACAGTGAAACAGTCAACAACAGCCAACCAGAATGCAAAGTACAGTGACCCTACAATTGTCACCCAGAATCAACCAGCCAAATCTCTCCCCATCCAAAGGCTCAAGGAACCTTGCAGAAGAGGGGGCAGTAAGATTGTAAGAACCTAAAGATGGACAGGTCCTCTGCTGGACAAGATACTCCACTCAAGACAGAGCTGCAGCAGCCAAAAGCTCACTGAAATGAGACTTGTCCTACCAGACCTGCACAATGGCTGACATATCAGCATGTTCCCACAGACTAGCGAGGATCTTAGGAAAAATATTTTCAAGCAGTAGGAACCTTAGGAGCTGGGGCTAGAAGAGGGGTGCCCAAGGAAGGGCCACTTGATTTGCCACAGAGGCTTAAACCTCCCACCTGAGCAGATGATCAGAGAGAAGCCCAGGAACCCATAGAAGCAGATAGATAGGATGGTGGGAGAGAGTGGGATGGCTTGATGAAGGGAAGAGAAGGAGGGAGGGGATGTGAGGAGGCAGGGAGGGAAGGGGGAAGGAAGATGGCAGGGATACTTACTGAGCTTGTAACACTAGGGAAAAAATTTTAAAAATGAAATAAAGAGAAAGAAAGAAAAAGAGAGAAAGAAAGAGAGAGAAAGAAAGAAAGAAAGAAAGAAAGAAAGAAAGAAAGAAAGAAAGAAAGAAAGAAAGAAAGAAAGAAAGAAAGAAAGAAAGAAAAGGGAAAGAGGAAAAAAGAAGGGAGTAAGGGAGGGAGGGAGGGAAGGAAGGAGGGAGAGAAGAAAGAAGAGAGGGAGGGATATAAAGATGGGAGGGGTCATGATGGGTGAAGATGCGGTAGATGGTTGATATGAGCAAGATGATTTTATACATGCATGTAATTGTCAAAGAATAAGAAAAAACTCCTGATAAAAAATGCCCAGGTCCTGATAGATTCACTTCAAATTTTTATTTGATAAAGAAGAATAAGCCAATGCATCTCAAATTTTTTTCATAAAATAAAAAGAAACACTTCAAATGAAATATCTGAGACTTTAAAACCACTAGAGGAAATCACAGAAAAAAATTTTTTTCAAAATATAGCTGTTGGGGGCTGGAGAGGTGGCTCGGGGGTTAAGCCTCTGCCTTGCAAGCAGAAGGTCCTAAGTTCGGATCCTAGACCCCACGTATAGACGCCAGGTGGAAGCGGGGGCGGCCTGCGTTTCTGGTCCTGGTAGGGCGGAACCTGTGATTCCCAATGCAGAGTAAACAGGAGATGGAGGTGGTCCATGGTGGTTCCCGAATTCATCCATGGTTCTACATACACACACATACAAACACACACTCACACACGTGCATATATGCACAATTGAATAAATAATAAATAATAAAAAATTTTAAAAATATAGCTGCTGCAGTTACTCTGCGTGTTGCTGACAAAGTCACCATCAAGCAACTTAAGAGAACAAGAGGGGTAGGGGGGAGGAAGAGGAGGGAGGGAACCGGTGTACATATTAAGTTTATATGAGCGGAAATAATAATAAAAAATGAAAAAAAAAAGAACAAGGTTTATTTTCTCTTGCGATTATCTAGTTACAGTTTTAGTTCAGCTTGGCAAGAGAACAGTCACCATCTCCAAAGGGCCAAAGGAACTGGCCACACCATATCCACATAACAACTGCGAGGGGGACAGCCCTTACTTACTGGATCAGCATATGTGGCCAAGTATATAGAAGGATGCCTAACTTCCTTAACCAACTCTGTATTTTATTCACAAGGGCTTAGTCCACCCACCATGGGTTGGACCTTCCTCATCAACTGAATAATCTCCTGCAGGTTCACTCTGGATTTAACTCAACTACTAATTATCTACAAATGTGCCCAGAGCTGGAACCCTCAGCCATCAAGTTGACACAATAGGCATAGGCAAGGATTCTCTGAAAAAGACATCAGGAGCCCAAGAAACAACTTCAAAAATTAACGTATGCAGTTATGTGGAATTAAAGAGCTGCATGACAAGGAAACAATTACCAATTTGAAAAGATAACATAACAAGATGGGGAAAACACCTTTATCAAGTGTAAATCAAGCAGACCTAGAATAAGCTGTCAAAAACTAAGCACTGGAAAAAGCAAATCATCTAGTCAATATATGAGTAGATAAACTGAGTAAATAGTTCTCAAAAAAAGAAATATGAATGGCCAATAAGCATTTGGAAAAAAGTATTCAACCTCCTTAGCCATTATGGAAATGGAAAATTAACTGCTTTGTGATTCCATCTTGCCCCAAGATGAATGGCTATAATAATAATAACAATAACAATAATAATATATGTGATTATGTGAAGAAAGAAGAATCCTTTTATAATTGATAGAATATGAACTTGTATGTGTACTATGAAAATCAGTATGGAGATTTCTTTGAGAACTAAAAATAGAATTATAACACAGCTCTACCACTACTGTGTATACACTTGAATGACTTTAAGTCAACTTACCACAAAAATATTTGTAAGTCCATGTTTATTGTTTTATAATCACAATACCCAGGAAATAGAACCAGTCTATATGTCTACTAGTGGATGAAAATATAAAGAAAATACACAACTGAATTTATGAAGCCATAAAGAGAAAGAAAATCACGACATTTGCAGGGAAATGGATGCAACTGGAATACATTATGTTTCCTGCTCTTAATTGCTCTTTCTTCAGTATAACTGCATGTAACATGTCACACTTAAACAAGACTGCAAATCTGACCCATTGATAAGAGAAATACAATAGAAAGGCCCTGAAGTTCAGAATTAAGTTGTTTGTTCACAATTGTTCAACTTTCCCTAATAAATGTATCTCTTTCTCTTTTAAAGAAAAAGAACAAGTTAAAGTTAAAGTCATCATTGTGACTTACTTTTACAGGTAGGAGGACTTTGGCTCCAGACACCCATTGTTTTATTCACCACTATGCAGGAAAGAGAGGCATTGCCCAAGAGTGAGAAGTCAGTATCACAGCTATAGGTGACTGAGGAGCCATACGTGAAGAAGTCTTCTTTTCCACCACTGTGCATCCCATTGTGGATGTCTGGAGGTGGTCTACACTTGGCAACTGAAAATTAAAGAAAAACAAAGAAATACTCAGGGCAGTGATCATTTACAAATATAAAATTCTTGCAATTTTATATGCAAGGTACAAAAAATAGTAAAGCTGGACAGAACTATTATTCCCTAGGAAAATTTGAGTTATTGATCAATTCAGAAAAATCTTTACTTACTTTCACATTCTGGGAAAGGATCACTCCAATCAACTCCTTTATCTGTAATCTCACAACGACTAGTTGATGAGCCAATTAAGACATATCTGAATAAGATAAGGTAAAAGAAATTAGTGGGATTTTTCTTATCCTAAATTGAATTGATAAAGGGGTTTAAACAAATATTGTTATTTAATATTTAAAAGAATCGATAATTTTCCCATTATCACTTTCCATTAAGTACACAGCTTAGTGAAATTCATCACTTCAACATTTTTATTTGTTCATTTGTCCTCAACTTAATTTGGAATTAAGTTTCTACAGGATGTTAACCCTGACTCATTTGAGCAAGTTTTGCAGTTTTCTTTGATCAGGAGTACACAGCTGTATTACTGAAATCAAACTCTCCTGACCTGTCTCAATCCGATGTGGGCATTCTTG
Organism: Typhlomys cinereus; assembly: GCA_023101885.1. Taxonomy (NCBI): domain Eukaryota; kingdom Metazoa; phylum Chordata; class Mammalia; order Rodentia; family Platacanthomyidae; genus Typhlomys; species Typhlomys cinereus. Next base: position 3,176,085 of record JALPQD010000003.1, on the reverse strand, counting down.
ACTCGTTCACATGTACCATTAACTCACTGTTCACTATTCCCATCCTTTGGTTCTTGACAAATCCTAGATTTTCTTGGCCTCCTTTCTTACATGTCTTATCATAATTAAGAATGTGACTTCATATTGTAGCATCAAGAAATAAAGTGTGACAAAACAATAAAGTTAATATCATCTTAAAATATATTGAAAAGGGAAATATACATGCCAGGCTGAGGAGATGTCTCTGAAGTTAAAGACTCTGCCTTGCAAAGAAAAGGACCTATGTTCTGATCTCCAAGTCCCATGCACAAATGTCAAGTGAATATTGTAGCAACCCATAATTCTGGTCCGGGAAGGTAAACTCTGGCAAACCCCAAAGCAAGCTGGCAAGCTAATGGTTGTACTCTGGAAGATCACTCTGAAAGAGTGATCAAGAATGATTCTGATATTACCCTTGAACCTCTACAGGCACCTCTTTCAAACACACTCATATGCATACACACAAAAATACATACAATGCATGCATGTATCCCATAGACACATTCATGAAAAAAGAAAAACAATTCTGAAAGTCCAATAATGTATTTGATTTTTTTAAAGTGTGTGCTTTGTGTGGGAGAAGAGCCCACAAGGCCCCATCCCTAGCTGAGAAGCTAATGGTAGTTGGTGGCTGCCGGGAAGGAAAGAGGGTCATTTTTCAATGAGGTTTTCTGTGCTTCAGTAGGTGATCCCATGCTTAAGTGCATATGATCAGCACTGAAGAGATTCAGTAAAGGGTTAGAGAAATGGCTCAGGGGATAAGCCTCTGTTCTGAAAGCAGAAGGTCCTGAGTTCAGATCCCAATCCAGAGTGATTCTTGAAGTAACTCTTAGACCTCCACAGGCATATAGCACACTCTGATGCATACACACACACTGCACATACAGAGTCACAAAAAATATTCAATAAGTTATTAAAAATAGAATACATGAAGGTAGAGGGGGAATAAGGTGGGGCAGCAAAGGGAGTAGAAGAGAAAGTGGAGAACATGATTGACATACTTAGATGAATGTCTAAAATTGTGAAATAATAAAATAAAGTATTATTTAAAATTATTAAAACTCTAATAAGATAAAAACATTTTAAATGTAGTTTTTAAACCAAATATAAAATATTCTTTCTGATTATTTTAACAGGAGCAACTTTACTGTTCTAAATCTTTCCACTTTCCTTCTTGAGAGCAATAAGCAAGAGGGAAAATATAATGGAAATAAAACTGAAGTGAAACCAAAGCAGAAAAAAAGATAAAGAAGAGCAGATACAGATGGAAAACAAAGAAAAAGCATCACAAAGACTCAGATGTGCCCTCTATGGGAAAGCTATCAGAGCTGCTGTGTGCAAAGACATGTACTGTTAAATGCACTGAATCCTGAAAAGTGCACTGCAAAATATCTTTGGTTTAACTGTGTTTTTAAGTGGAAGATAGAATTTGAATGGGCACATAGCTTTTCTACCCGAAAAAGATGTTGGTCTCAACCCTCCCCCACACTGAAAAGTCTGCTGTCTACACAAACGCTCTGCTTGAGCGAACCTAGACCACCAAATCCCCAGCAATTTCACCTAACGCCTGCTTTCTGGCCACAAGGAGGACTGAGTCTTTAAGGTAAGCTACATGAAAAGAACATCTCCCCCCAAAAATCAGAAGAGATATATAAACCAACAGATACACAAATTTCAACACACATGCACAGACACACACACATTTGCACACATGTACATGTGCACGCACACTCACATGAAAGTGAGGAATTATCCAAAAGATACGCTTCAATTACTCAACTAAAAGATAATTAAATGGGTAAATTGATAGGTATAAATTGAAAAAACATTCTGGTATTCATGCCAAGAAAAAAACTATTCAATCCAGTACCTATAGAGAAATGTCAGGAATATAGAGAAATAACAGCAAAATGAATAAAAAAATAAATAATTTTCACAAAAAGGAGAAAAATACTGAACAAAATTCAGCAAAGGAATTGAAATTTGACCAAAAAAAGTTGGAAATTTAAAACTTAATGAATTAAATAAAAATCAAAATAGAAAATATCATTAATAGATTCAACCAAACAGAAAAAAGATTACATTCAAATATCAATAATTTAAAAAATAAGCACAACATCTAAAAAGTCTGGAATTAATGACACAGAGACTAAAATAAAAGCCCACAGAGACTAAAATAAAAGTCCACATAAACATGAAAAGTATAGAGAATATGTTCAGTGAAATCATGACAAAAATTTTTCCCAATGTAAGAGACATTAAAAAACTAAACATCAAGAAAACAAACAGCCAAAAAACAAAAAAAACAATGTGATGTTCATAAAATAGTCTTGAAAGTGAATATAGCATAGCATGATTTCTCTAACAAACAAGATATAATTGAAATGACAGGGAATAGAAATGAAATATTTCAGGAATGTAATGGGGGAGTGATACTAATAAATTTATTTTTAAACAATAAAAAAGAAAACAAACAGCCTAATTAGCAAAGTGTTATGGAATCAACTATAGAGTTCTCAAAATAAGAAACACAAATTGTTAGAAAATGCTTTTTAAAAAGTGTTCAACATCTTTAGCCATCAGAGAAATTCAGATTGAGTTTACATCTCATCCTAGTCAAAAAAGCCTTCATCAAAAATACAAACAATGACAAGTGTTGCTGTGAGTGTCGGGGAAGAGAACCCAAATACAGTGTTGGAGGGATGTAAACCAAGTCAGTTTGGAAATCAGTTTAGGGAATTCTCAAAAGTCTAGAAATAACACTATCATTTGCCCCAGCTACAACACTCTTGGACATATTTTCCAAAGGACACTCTATCCTTCTACAGAGGTACATGTTCATCCCTACTCATTACTACACTGTTCACAATAGCTAGAAAATTTATCACCATTCATATTCATCAAATTAAGAATGGATAATAAAAATGGTGTGGTATATACAATGAGATTTTCTTCAGGAATAAAGAAAAAATGAAAATATAGTGTTGGCAGGAAAATGGATGGAACTTTTAAGCAAAATAAGCCAGACTCCATGTTCTGCTTAAATAATGATCCCTGTGCTTTCAATTTTGATTGTGTTTATTAAGTATTCAGCAAACAAAAGTAAAAGCAAGTAACAGAGACATAGAAGAACATCAAATCATGTACTTAAAACATTCACCAAAAATGACTGGGGAAGCCCTGCAGAAACAGTCTGGGTGGAGCTCCTGACTGGTTAGAGCAGAAGGTTTCCCTTGAGTATTCTTCCAAGTCCATGAACAAATAGTAAGTAACAAATAGGTAGCAAAACATCAACAAGTAGGATGCTTACAACATCCAGCAGAAATGACTAGAGAAGCCTTGTAGAAACAGTCACAATTTAGAGTTCACAATTTAGAGATTTCTGAGCAGAATGCCCTCTCCATAAGTAAACACAGGGCTTCTAGTTCCCGCTGCAGGCATTTCCATATCTTGGGATGAAAAAAAAAAAATAGCTCCTGTTGGAAATTACTGATCTTTACCTGTTCACAAGAGATCAAAGTTTTTAATATCCTTTGCTGCTTATTATTTTCCTTCCTCTTTGTTGCAGGGTCAGGAGGCCCACTTTCTCAAAGACAAAGAGACTAGGAGGACATAGGATAAACATGATTGAGTCTGAGCACAGGATGCCTATTTTTGCTTGAAAGTCCACTCTCAATAAGGTAAAACAGCACATGACGGTTTGCCAAGTCAATTTATATCACACCAGAAAGATGCACATCAAATTTTCTCTCATATACAGAACATAGATTTAAAGTTACATGTGTATGTATACGTCATGAAAGTTGAAAGGCGATTATTGAGAGGAAAAGACCGAGTTCAGAGGAATGGTGGGGAACAGAGCAATGAAATATATGCAGAATCAAATCAGGGAAGACTGGAAGAAGAAAAAACAAAGGGGTGCTGGGAGAACATGGGAAAGCAGATGGAAGATGATGTACAATAAAGTATAAAGACACATGTACCTGAAGATACAATTAAAAAAAGTTATTTATATGTTCACCTAAAAAAGTAAGAAAGTACAGTCATACATACTTATAAAAATACTGTAATACTATGGTAACTTTAAAAGTTAATTTATAATTAGAAAACATAGTGGAGAAAAATATTTTTAAATAAGTTTCAAGTAAAAGTTACCAAAATGACACTATTTATGCATTAAAGTTGCACTTTACACATCATCAAAAAGTTAGACTTGTTTATAAAAGCAAATAAGAGTCTAACCAGGAGGCAAAAGTTTCACACATGAAGAATAATATCTTCAGACAGTCAAAATATCTATGTTATACAGAGGGAAAAAATTGTGGTTAGTTTTGGCATTCTCCAAAGCAACACCTGCGAGCAAAATATATTTTTGCAGTACATATAGAATATCCAGGAATTCAAAATACATTGCCTTTTAAGCATCAATGCCTCAGATATATTTGAAACTACAAGAGCTCAAGAGCTACTTTTCAATTTGTTTGCTGTTTTGGTTAAGGGTTTTGTGTTGGCTTTGGTTTTGGAAACTACTGTAGAATATAGTCAACAAGGGCTCTTCAGACCATAAGGGCAATATAAGTTAAAAGCAAAAAAAAAAAAAAAAAGACAAAAAACAAGACAAAACAACAAAAACCTGCTCTCTTCCTGTCCCAGGAGCTTTGGGAGCCGCAGGTTACCATACAGATATGGCCAAGACCGAGAACCACACCATACACAACCAATCCCGGAAAATGGCACAGAAATGGCATCAAGAAACCGGTTCACAAAGATATGAGGAACGTGTATTTTGCCAAGAAGCACACTTGAAGAAGGTGCAGGCGAACAATGTTAAGGACAGGAGCCCCCGCGCTGAAACCATTAAGGCGCTTGTAAAGCACGAGGAGGTGAAGCCTAAGGCACCAAAGGGTCCCAGCCGCAAGCTCAGTCAGCTCGCCCTCATCGCCTATCCGAAGCTTGGGAAGGGTACTTGTACCTACATGGCCAAGGGTCGCAGGCTCCAGTCAAAGGTCAAGACGCCAGCAGAGCCCAAAGCCCCAGCCAAAGCCAAGGCTGCCGCCCCAGCTCAGACCAAGGCTGCAGCTCCTGCTCCAACTCCAGCTCAGGCTCCCAAAGGTGCCCAGGCCCCTGCGAAGGCCCCACAGTAGTGGCCTCGGTCTGCCAATGTGAAGACAGATGGACTGGTGTAGTTTCTCTTGACCCTCCCTCCCTTGCAGATGGCTGGTTTTCTGTGTTGTTTGTACAAATAAACCTGAAGCAAGCTCTATTAAAAAAATAAACAAAAACAGGTGAACATTGAATATGTATCAAAGAAAAAACAAGATAGGGTGAAGAGTGATTGAGTACAAATAAATTTCATAAGCTGAGATGGTACTATATGATATAATGGGAAAACAGATGGAAAGAAATAGAATCTACTCTGCAAGAATGAGAAAGAAATGAACCTATGTTCATAAAATCAGTTTTTACATTGATGTTAGATACAAAGTAGGTATTAGAATAATGCACATAACATAATTTACTATTAGAAAAGGTAGAGGAAGTAAGACTAGGAAATGAATACTAGTCTATTATTATTTACAAAAAAATGAACTTAAACTATCTGAATATAAGTGTGAATGATGTCATATAAATGTAAATATATCACCATTAAGACCTCTCAAATACTCTCTAGATCATCACTCTATATGTAAAATATAAAATATATACAAATAACACAATAATGAGATAAACGACAGAAACAATTTTCTGGACATGGCTCACTTCAACAAATGACAAATGCACCTGCATGTTCTTACTAAAGAGCTTTTAGTTAAACAAAAATTCAGCTCTGTTTTACATAGGAGACAAATATATAAGTGTTTAAGCATATTAAAAGTAATGTCAAAATTATGTTAAGCAAATGCAAACAAAAGGAAAAGCAGCAATAATGATTTAATATCCCACAGACCTGACATCAGCATCAACATCTTTAAATTATAAAAATATGAGTACTTCATAATATTAAATATTTTTGTTCATGATGAAGAGCTAGAAATCTTTCTGTATCAAAATATATATGTGGCAGTCTTTTGCAAATGGGTGATAGACCCCTCCCTTACTGTGGTTTCCCACTTTTATTACATCTACCTTTGAATGTGCTTTTATCACAAGACTCTAACAGCTTTTTGTCTCTGGCCAGGGGGTAACATACAATGCCCACCAGGATGGAGTGAAGGGCATTGCAGAAGCAGCAAAACTGCAAAAGAAAATCAACAAACCACAATCCAGAACTTCAGAGACTCTATATCGACCACCTAGAACTAGGCCAGCTTAGTCTCTCCCCATCTTGAAGCTCAGGGAAATTTGCGGAAGAGGGGGAGGTAAGAGTGTAAGAGCAAAAGGATGGGAAGAGCAATGATATGCAAGATACTCCATACAAGTTAGGGCTGAAGCAATCATAATTGGACTTTACATGCCCTGCGCATTGTCCAACACACTATTGATCCCACAAAGTCTAGCATCTGCTAAAGGCACCAAGATCCTTGGAGGCAAAGGATTGGCAGCCACAGCAGTGTTCCTATACCTAAGGGGAACACGGGAAAGGGTTCAGGGAAAGGCCACTGGGTCCTTGTACGTCATCGGAGAGGAGAGCCCAGAGGAAAATCAGACATGCACAAGAAAGGACTCTCTGGGAATTGGGGTGGGAGGCACTGGGGGATGGGGAGGGAGAGGGGTGGGGAGGGGGAGCAGGGGTTATGGGGGGAGGAGGAGGGAGGGAGGGAACTGGTGTACCTAATAAGTTTGTATGAGCTGAAATAAAAAAGAAAAAGAAAAAAATTCATGGGATATAATAAAAATATAATATATAATATTAATTATATATTAATACATAATAATATAATAAAAATAAAAAATTTAAATTTGGAATCAATTTATTCTAAAATATTTTAAACAATTTGAAAATAATTAATTTAAATTCTTTGTGTTAAGGCATATAAATAGTTCCATAATGGAAAAATCAGAGCTGGAAAGAGCTCAGTGGGTTAGCCTCTGCCTCAAAAGCAGAAGTTCCTCAGTTCAGATTCCAGATGCCACATACATATGCCAGATGGAAATGGCAGTGACCTATACTTCTGGCCCTGGAAGGCAGAGCCTGGGAAACTCCAGAGCAGATCAAAGAGGAGGCAACACAATCCAGGGTGATTCCCAAAGTCACTCTTGGGCCTCCACAGACACACACGCACACACACACACACACACACACACACACAAACATATGGACGAAAATAAAAACATAATAATGAAAATAATTTTTAAAAAGAAAAATCAAAAGAGGCGACCAACAAATAAATATAGACCAACAGATAGATAATAGCTCAATAAATTATAGCTGAATAATAAATAATATAGTTAGATAATAAATAATTTAGCCTTATTTCAAGTGCCTGTGGAATAATAATGATAATTGTCCATATATTAATTTATGACCTAAAACCTCAGAAAATTTTGAAAGTAGAAAACAACATTCTCTGTGAATGTAAAAGTCTTGGTTGCCAAAGGAAGAATACATCTACCATGGTAAACAGCAAGAATTTTTTTTAAGTTAACAGATTTGGCAAATAAAAAGATAAAATACCTACTATGAGGTCAAACTTTAATTTAGTGTAACTAAAAACATAGTTTAAGTCTGATCTAAATAGTGCATCAAGCTTATTTGTACTAAAATAATTTTGTGTGAAATTCAACCTTAGGAAGATATCCTCTTTTACCTAACAATTTCTAATTAAACTTGAACTTACAACTGTCAGTTCAGCTTCCTAATCAAGATGAATGAATAGGCCAAAAAAGGAGTATACTATGATCACTAAGAAGATTAATCTGATTATGAAGGAGGAACTGTATTTCTTCTGTATCATGATATGTGACAACATTTTTAAAATACATCACAGTATTATTCAGAACAGCAAAAGATTAGAAACACTCCTGGATCCAACAAAGGGGTTGTTATGCCATGAGACATCATATAATAAAATATTACAGTTGTAAAAGGAAATGAATGAAAAATGTACCTCTCTGAACAAAAGCATGAAATTTCTCCAATATATACTGATAAGTAAAGGAGTTCAGTGTGATTCAAAGTTACATCAGTCCAAAAACATCCTCAAAATTTTAAACAAAACTTACCTTTGCTATTAAAAAGAGGAAAAATAAAACTACCTGCTAATTTCTTATCTTATGTTTGTATAAGGATGCAAAAGAAAGACAGAAAAGCAACCGAAAATATACATTCTTTTCTTCTGGACAGGAAGGAATGAGGGATATAGAGATAGTGAAATGAGGCTTCTCAATACATACCACGTATATATCACTATGACTATGCTAGCTATTTTGAAACAATTTAAAAGAATTATTTATCATTACCTCATACTCACCCTTCTAAACAGGTGAACTCTATTTCTGAGCCAAAAGAAATATCTGTGTTGATTTTTACTAGTCCATTTGTCAGTTGTGGATAACTGCACCGTTTCTCTGGGGGAGAAATTAAATTGATTAATGACTCACCCTATTTACAGGTGCTACATTAGAAAGAAAACTGGTAAATCATATTCCATCTCTCCTTCCAGATAATCCCAGATGTTTATAATTTCACTTATTTCTGATCTGGGGAACCGAATTTCATTTTGGAAGAAAAAGTGCACAAAAATTCTGTTCTCTTTTGTTTCCTGATGCACTTTATTGTTTTGTTTATTGCAAAATAAACAAAAAGAAAATATAGAACACACACATTTACTGTAGGAAAACAGAATTCATTCTGGATCACAGAGAATCACCTACATTTTGTTTTTCACATCGTTATAATTAGTTTTTAAATTATTGTACAAAATTAATTATATATTTAATCATTGCACTTTGCCCACATTCATCCCCATTGCCTTTTATTTTATCTTTTGTACCCACTGTTGATGATCCTTTTTCTTCCTGCAAATAGTCTTGCTTTGATAGGTATAATGGATATATACTATGTATGTATATTTTTTTAATTTTTTTATTATTTATTCAACTGTGTGCATGTGCGTGTGTATATGCGCGCGTGTGTGTGTGTGTGTATCTGTGTGTGCGTGTGTCTGTGTATGTGTAGAACGACGGACGAATTCGCGAACCACCATGGACGCCTCCACCTCCTTGTGCCCCGGGATTCACAGGCTCCGCCCTACCAGGACCAGAAGCGCAGACCGCCCCGCTTCCGCCTGGCGTCTATACGTGGGATCTGGGATCTGAACTCAGGACCTTCCGCCTGCAAGGCGGAGGCTTAACCCCTGAGCCACCTCTCCAGCCCTATGTGTGTATATTTTTAAAATCTAGATTATTCATAAAATGTAAACCATCAAGTAGATGTTTTGGAAAAACTATTACTTTCCAGACATTTAAGCCCATGATTTTTTTTGAGTAAATCTGATTTTAAATACATTACATGGGACTTGTGTTTCATTTCTTGAGAAAGATATTTGGGTACAGATATAGAATAAATTTCTTTATTGCAACGAGCTATTTTTTCTGCTTTATTGTGTTCTCCTTTTCAAAAGTAGCACACCATGTACACTGAAATCAGTGATTAATAAATGGTTCCTGAATGAATAAAGATCCAGGAATTAGCTTTTCAGCTGGGCAGCAGCCAGGCAAGAGCCCAGGGACCTTCATCTCTGCTCTCTCAGGACTCCACAAACCCAACCCAAGTTCAAGAACTTTACCCAACTGAATGCAAGGAATAAGTTAGACATAAACCAATGCTTTGCTAGACCCAGTAATAGATCTCAGCCCTCTCCCATCTACCAGCATGTTCTGCTTCAAGGCCCATGAGCCACAGATGTCCCGGGGGAGGAGGGGAAGCTGGCCTACAGACCAGACTTGATCCCTTCTTTATTTCCTCAAGATACTCCCAAGCTACCAAACCTACATCTCTGCCTAGGGATTCGAGACCAATGAGTTGAAAATGCATAATAAAAAATAGTCAACATCCCTGTCTCTACATACTTAAGTCCCATAGCAAAAAAAGCAAACAATACAAAAGAATAAAACATGCTTCCCACTCCCCCCAAAAAGTTCAGCATTGCCACAGTAATGTGCAACTTTAAGCAGGTTCACTGAGTTCAAAGCATTTAAGGAGATATAAACAAGCAATGTTTGAAGTCCAAAAAAACACAAATGGCTAAACAAAATAATGAAGATAATTCAGGACATTAAAACTAAATTCATGTTTTCATGAAACTGAAAACAACACTGAAAAAAATGAAATAAAGCATGAAAACTAGTTCAAACAAAAATAAATTAAATTAAAAGTTCAGTGGTAAGCCTAGATAGGCATGGAAAAAGATTAATTTCAGGCTAAAGATATAGCAAATATTGTCAAAAATTAAAGACTATTTCACAAATATAAATTTAAAATTATGCCCATTCACATACAAGAACCCACAGAACACCAAATAAACATAACCAGAAAATAAACATTTCATGCATGGTATATTATACTTGAAGCATGGAAAACACAAACTAAATAAGTGGTATTGAAAGTTGTAAGAGAGAAGATTCAAGTTATGTGTAAGACAGATTTTTCCAGAATAATATCTGACTATTCAGTGCAAGCTTTTAAAGTCAAGTAAAAGCGTAGAAAGATATATTGTAATTTCTGAAAGATGGCAAGCCAACCCAGACTATTAAACCGCTAAAAACTGTTTATAGTAAAAATAAAGAAAAACAAAATTTTTCATGATAAACAAAGTACAAAGAAATATGCAACCACTAAGTTACCTCCATAGAGGATATCGGAAGGTATTCTTCAAATTGAAGAGAAAGATAAACAATCCCAAGATAGCAGCATTAAAAAAAATTTCCAGGATAATTTATCAAAAGAAGTCTAAGAAAATAACACAAAATTAAGAAATGACTGAACTCAGTACATATCTTTCAATATAATATGAATATAAATGGTCTGAATTCCACAAAAAATGACATAAAGTAACAGATTGGAATAAAAGCAAGAACTGTCCTTTTGTTGCCTCCAAGAAACACACTCACCATCAAACACAGATGCCATCTAAGGATTTAAAAAGGTACCAAGTACATGGAATTAGGAAACAATCTGGTATGTCTATTTTAATATCTGATTATTAAACCTCAAAACAAAATTAGTCAGAAAATAAAGAATGTCTTGCCAAAGGAATAATAAATCAAAATGGTGTCACAAATCTAAACATATACTAAAAAAAGGAGCATGAAATTTATTTTAAAAATACTACTAGGTGTAAATCCACAAATTAACCCAAAACATTAATACTGGTAAATTTTAATAACCCACTCTAACCAACAGACAAATCAAGATGACAAACCAAACACATGACAAAAATGAAACCACAGGTGAAATGAACCTAGCAGACATCACAGACCATTTCACTCGAATCCCAAAGACTACATGGAGAGTCGGTTGTCTTTGGTAGACTAGCAAGTTATATGGTATGCCCTCCTCCCAGTTTTTCCTTTGAATATGGTGTGGTCAGTTCCCTCGGCCCTTGATGGCAGTTCCCTATTAAAATGAACTATAATCTAAAAAATACGAAAATGAATGAAAAATCCTTGTTCAGATTCTGAATTATCAAAAATTCTTCATAGAAACTAAATATTATACTAAACTTAACACAACCAAATTCACAATATCTACAAAAAATATAATATGTAGGATTATATCTAACAGAATAAACAAAGACCTCTACACTGAAAAATCTTAAAACACTGAGGAAAGAAACTGAAAAAGACACAAGAAGATGGAAAGACCCCTCCATGTTAGTGGGTGAGAAGAATTAGTATAGTGAAAAATGGCCACCTTACCAAAACTGATCTGTAGATTCAATACGATCTCAATCAAATTTCCAGGGCTATTTTTCACAAATACAGAAAAAAACAAACTTTAGATTATATAAAAGTACAAAAGACCTTTGCTTCTCCCATCCTTGTGCTCTTACACTCTTACCGCCCCCTCTTCTGCAAATTTCCCTGAGCTTCAGGATGGGGAGAAATTAGGCTGGCCTAGTTCTAGGTGATTGATATAGAGTCTCTGAAGTTCTGGATTATACTCCACACAAGTTAGGGCCGAAGCAATCATAATTGGACTTTGCATGCCCTGCGCAATGTCCAACACACTATTGACCCCACAAAGTCTAGCATTTGCTAAAAGCACCAAGATCCTTGGAGGCAAGGGATTGACAGCCAAAATAGTGTTCCTATGCTTAAGGGGTACAAAGGGTTCAGGAAAATGCCACTGGGTCCTTGTACGTCATCGGAGAGGAGGACCCAGAGGAGAGTTTGGCATGCACATTAAAGGATTCTCCAAGGATTGGGGGAGGTGGAGGCACTGGGGGGTGGGGAGGGAGGGGTGAGGGGAGGGTGAGTAGAAGGGGGGAGGAGAAGGGAGGGAGGGAACTGGTGCACCTATTAAGTTTGTATGAGCGGAGACAATAAAAAATGTTAAAAAAAAAAAAAGTACAAAAGACCAACGATAGCCAAATGTAATCCTGGATAGAAAGAAGACTATGAGAGTTATTATTAGAGCAATAGTAACAGTAAAACAGCATGGTATTGGCAAAAACAGACATGTAGAAAGTGTAATTGATTATCCATATGTAAATCCACACAACTACCATGTCATGGTTTGAATGTGAGCTATGCTCTACAGGCTTATGTGATTGACTGTATAGCGGATGTTTATATTTGGGAAGGTCATGGAACCTTTAGGAGGTGGAGCCCTGTGTAGGAAGTTAGGTCGCAGGGGACAAGCCTTGAAGTTGAGTAGTCTTGTCCTGATTCTGCCAGCACTCTGTTCTTACAGCTTGCCTCCTGCTCTTTTTGCTTCCATGATGATTGTTGGGACCTGAGCTACCTCAAGCTTCTGTCACTTGCTATGCCCTTTTTCCTCTGGAACTATAAGTCTTTCTCCTATATCTCCTCTGGAACTATAAACCAAATGAATCTTCCTTTCTCCCTTAAGTTTTGTATGAGTACTGTCTCTCAACAGCAGAATGAAAAGTAACTATGACATACCAGTACTTAATCTTTGATATATATATATATATATATATCTCAAAATGTATGTTGGAAAAAGGATAGTATCTTCAACAAATGGTATTGGGAAACCTGTACATCACTGTGCACAAGAATGAAACTACCTCCATCAAGGAATGCAAGTAAGTAATGTGACACCTGCTTAAGTTCACAGACGTTCGTTCCTGATCATGTACAACTGAGGGGGTATGATCTCACCAGAAGGGGAGGGCATATAGTCTGGCAGATAAAAAGTAATCATTTTGCAAATGGGTGATTGACCCCTCCCTCACTGAGGTTTCCCACTTTTATTACATCTACCCTTGAATGTGCTATTATAACAAGACTCCAGTTTAACAGCTCTTTGTCTCTGACCAGGGGGTGACATACAATACCTATCAGGATGGAGTGAAAGGCATTGCAGGAGCAGCAAAACTGCAAAACAAAATCAACAAACCACAATCCAGAACTTCAGAGACTCTGTATCAACCACATAAAACCAGGCCAGCCTAATCTCTCCCCATCCTCAAGCTCAGGGACATTTGCGGAAGAGGGGCGGTAAGATTGTAAGAGCAAAAGGATGGGAGAAGCAATGATTTGCAAGATCCTCCACACTAGTTAGGGCCAAAGCAATCATAATAGGACTCTGCATGCCCTGCGCAATGTCCAACACACTATTGACCTCACAAAGTCTAGCATCAGCTAAAGGCACCAAGATCCTTGGAGGCAAGGGATTGACAGCCACAGTAGTGTTCCTATGCTTAAGGGGAACACGAGAAAGGGTTCAGGGAAATGCCACTGGGTCCTTGTACGTCATCGGAGAGGAGGACCCAGAGGAGAGTTAGGCATACAAAATAAAGGACTCTCTGGGAATTGGGGAGGAGGCACTGGGGGATGAGGAGGGAGGGGAGGAGGAGCAGGGAGTTCGGGGGGAGGAGGAGGGAGGGAGGGAACTGGTCTACCTATTAAGTTTGTATGAGCGGAAATAATAAAAAATGTATTTAAAAAAAAGAATGAAACTAGATCCTCATCACTTACCTTATACAAAAGTACACTATAAATGTATCAATACCATAACATAGACCTGATATTTTGAAACTGTTAGAGGAAAAAGTAGAGAGTATGTTTCAACATATAGATGCAAGTAGAGACTTTCTGATTAGAACTCTATTAATGCAGGGTATAAGACTGAAATTTGACAACTGGAACTTTATGAAACCAAAAAATTGAATAATCTATTAATTGAGCAAAGAGACAGTCCACAAAATGGGGAAAATATTTTCCAAAAACTAAACCTCAAGAAAATAAGCAACTCAATCAAAATGGACTATGGAAACAATTAAAGAGTTCTCAAAAGAAGAAACAGAAGTTGGTATAAAATACTTTTTAAAAGGTGTTCAAGATCCATATTCATCAGGGAAAATGTAGATGTCTGCAGCGACCTAGCCTCTTCCAGCTCTGGCCTTCCAGCCATGCCACCTCTACTGTGAGAAACTGTTTCTCCCCTCTGGAAACGTAAGCTGAATAAATCTCCTTCTCCCTTAAGTTGATTGACTTTGAGTGTTCTCTCACAGCAATAGTTAAGAGTAACCGTTACACACACACAACACACACACACACACACACATACACACACAAATAAATAAAATAAAATAACTAGTGTAGAATATTTTTACAGAAGTCATTGGTCAGAAAGGCCTAAGGCCCTATTACAATTGTTTTTATTTTGTTGCTGTGAGACAGTACATATACACAAAGGAGAAAGAGAGATTTATTTGGCTTGTACTTCCAAAGTGAAGAGAGCTCATTTATGTTGGGACGATCACAGTAGAAAGCATGGCTGGAGGCAGCTCACCATAGTTATCAGGAAGGCAGAGAGAAAAAGAGCAAACTGGTGAACATGTTTGGGCCACCAAAAGTTTGGGAACTCATTATGAGGTCCCATCCTCCAGCAAGAATCTACCTTTCAAAAGTACAAAAATCAACATAAGTTAAAGATATAATGCCTGAAGCTGTAGGGAAACAACTCAGTCAAACCATTACAAGCCCCAAAACTATACAGGTTACCACTGCTCTTGGTTACCACCAGGACTATGGGATAAGCCCCTATTGTTGAAGATACTACATACCATGTCTACAAGATACACCAAAATCAAGCATCAAGAAAAACCAGAAGTTGTTTTGAAGCTGGTGGGACAAGAAAAAACATCAATATCTTACCAAACTGTCATCCTTACAAACTATATTACCAACTTGACAGGCAAAATGTTCAGTAGTAACAGGTTTCTTTTTTTAAAATTTTTTCCTCCCACATTTTTTTCCTAAGCATACAAACTCAATAGGTATCCCCCCCATCCTCTCCCTCCCTCCCCCTTGAATTCCCTCTCTTCCCCCCTTCCTCCCTCCCATTCCCTGGAGGGAATGTGAACACCAAACCTCCCTCTGAGTCTTCCACCATAGTAAGGGTTCAGGACTCAGTGGCATAGCCTAGAGCCCCTTCTTGGGCTCCCCATTAGTATGGAAGCTCTATTATAACTGTTTAATCCCTTGCCTCTAAGGATCATAATAGTAGTAGGTTTCTATGGAGGTAATCGATTACTCACTGATATAGTAACCTGTATAGTTTGAGTCCCAGTTCACAGGAGGCTACTTCATGTCTGGTATCATAAATTCTATCAACACCCTATCTCAGTGGTGGTCATAGCCCCAGGAAGGAAACTTACTCTTGCTGTTTAATTAATATAACATCAAATTGCCTATTATTTACATTTATACACATAGCTAGAAGTTACTCTTAACCCTAATTAAAGATGCCTTGTCTATGCAGTGAATGGAGAGATTCATTCCTGCTCAAGATGCTGAGAATCAGTGTCATTTGAGGGTTCAGCCATTAACAAGACATTTATACACCCTTTCTAAGGTCAATGAACAATGGAAGGGACAGGGAAGAATTCAAAATTGGGCTGCAAAATGGCATTCTTTAGGTGTGAGTCAACCACTGCTACCACAAACTTACCTCAACTATAATTACCTAGACTGTAACCACATAAACTTTTTCCAGTTCACAATCAATCATGAATGAGAGAGCTTCTCAGGGGACCTTAGCCCTTAATGCTGAATTAAAGGGCTGATGTTAGATTCCAGAAAAAGATCTGTCATTGAGTTCAGTTGCATTCCCACTGTTGTACCTATGAGGGAGGTTCTAACAGCTAGCTCCAAAATCTTGGTCACACAGATGACCATGCTAAAGTTCAGTGGATCACAAGACAAAACTGGGCATGTATGCAATGAAAGATCTATAAGAAAGAGGTTAGACAAACAAGTGTGGTAAAGAAAGGGGAAATGGAAGGATGAGAACTCTTGGCATGCATTACGTGCATATTTGAAATTATCAAAGAACAAACTTAATCATTAAAAAAGATTCAGGAAATATATAACTTGAGACAACTTTCTAAAACTGGTTAACCACATGTAAGAGTAAATGTTGATACTTACTGATACATAAGATATTCTGCTTCCATTTACCCTCAGTTGTGCATTGAATATTCTGATTAGAGCTGGTCGCAATGTAACCAGGACGACAACTGTATTTCAAAATAGTTCCACTTCTGAAGTTTGTCTGGTTCAACACATTTATTGGAAAAGCAAATGACAAAGTAGGTGGTGGACCACAGTTGCCTGGAGACCAAAAATAACAATTAACAAATATTGCACTTTAGGACACAAAATCTCAATAATTCAGTAGTATGATTTTAGAGCAAGAACAATTCTTTTTTCTCTTCTAATTAAGAAAAATCATAATCTGCTTTCTCTTCTATGCAATGAATTCAGCAACTTCTAAGTGAAAATTTATTTCTTGATAAGTAGAAATGATATGTTAACTAAAGGTATACATTTTTTCTGTACTATATAGCTCAACTTATCTTTAAAAACTGATAGATGTGAATCTCAGTAATTTGTCACTCCCTGCTCTGTTGACTTCAATGTATCTATGCAAAGTCAGAAAGTCTCTCAAATTTGTCTTCATAGGACCATGGCATTAAAAGTAACATTTGAACCCTAGCATGGTGGTACATACTTGTAATCCCAGCACCTGGGAAAAGGCTGAAGTAGGAAGATTGTGAATTCAAAACCAGTCTGGGCAATACAACTAGTCTCAGGATAACCTGTAGTACATGGCAATACCCTATCTCAAACACAAAAACAGCAACAACAACAACAACAACAACAACAACAAATATTATGTAATGTTGATTGTCCTGGGAAAGAAAACTGAATCTTGAAGATGGGTAAAAACAGCATTTTAACTTAAATGCGTGTGTGTGTGTACTATGATTATGATAGAATAGAAAGCATAAAATCCGTAAGACATAAAAACAATACTACTTTCCTTAAAAATAGATATTATATATGACTAATTTGTCTTTTAAAAACCCTAATAGAAGTATACAACTCATCTCTTAATTCTGGATCAACCCGGAAGCCATAGAAGTTATTCAGTCACTATTGCATAGCATTGGTTTGTTTTAAGCACTAGTTGGGAGATAGATTGTTCTAGAAACTCTTAGAAAAGAAATTCTAGGTGAGATGCCTGGAAATGTGCCTCTTTTGTGTATTAAGCAAATTTCCCTAATTCTGACTAACCAAATAAACTCTTCATTGCTGAAGCTAGAAGCATAGCCATCTCTATTTTTAGTCTTAGAGGTATGGATGGTATTAATTGTTGGTCATTCATCTGGATTTGCTGTATACTACTCACCAAGAACAGTAGCTAAATGAGCAACCACCAAGATCACTTGGAAGAGAGTTGGATAGGAGACTCTGAACAGTACAGAGAAGGACCAGGCTGCCATTTCCCTGTTTCTATGAAGCCCAGAGCTATTTCAGGGTATGTGACTGGTTGCTTCTTCTCCAATATTTTTTTTCCTGCTGGAAAAAAAGATAAATGTAATAAGTGGCCTTTGAGCTTTTATTTGTCATAGAGTATTAAGATAAATATTATGTTACTCACATCTTCAAAGAAATTACAGGCTAGAATAGGCAGATAATCCATGAGCACAAATTTTATAGCACAAGACCACAAGGGCTGACCTCTGCAGAAACTCTGCTAGGGAAAGAAAACAAGTCCAAATGAAGAGAAAGAGTGAGCTTGCAGAAGAGGCTACATGGGAGACAGGTATTCTGCAATACTAGATGCAGGTCGTGCTGGGCAGTGGGCGAAATATAATGCCTTGATTTGGCAATTTTTGAGTTGGAGAATGGCTGTTATGACCCAACAGCTTATTAATGTTCCTGAAGGAGATGTGAGTAACAAGTTTAAGAATCTATAATTTGAGGGGTTGAAGAGATGGCTCAATCGTTAAGATTCTGCCTCGAAAGTAGAAGGACCTGACTTTGAATCTCAGATTCCACATAAGAAGGCCAGGCAAAAATGGTAATATCTTGCACTTCTAGAGCAGAACCTGAGAACTCTCAGGGTGAGGTTAAAAAAAAAAAAAAAAAAAAAAGAGAGGTAGAAGCAATCCTGGATGACTCCTGAAGTCAACCTTGGGCCTCCACAGGCACACACACAGTCCCCTCTGATAAACACACACACACACACACACACACACACACACACACACACACACAGAGGCTATAAATAAATAAATAAACAAACAAACAAATAAATAAGAGTCTATAGTTTGGGGAACTTAAATCAGTTTTGGTTTAGGGTTTCACTTTTGCTTGCATGTCAGTTAAGAATGTCATGATTATTGTGCATTAGGATTGCTGTGGCAATCTGTTCAAGGCAGACTGAAGGAGAGAGGAAAGAAGCAGAAAAGTTGATTCAAGAGACATTGCAAATGGTCAGATGAACCACTGTTCTGAACAAGGAAATTGCAGAAGAATTAGAGAAAAGGAAACAAATGTGAAATAAACACAGCAGAAAATCAGGAAAATGACAAGCTAGAGGAAGAAACATGAATTACTACACATAATATTAAGAATTCAGCATGGCTTTTGGACAATGGCCATAGACTGCCAACAAGGTATGGTTTACAGGTGAAATGATGTTTGATATATATGTATGTATATTTGATATATTTGCATGAAAAAATAGACATAACGAACATATTTTAATTTTTTTAGTCAGACTATTGAAAGACTTGTTTCACACTTATATTGAGTGAAGTATCCCAGACCCAGAAAATTAAGCGCCGTATGTACTCCCTAATAGGTGGCTCCTAGTACCAAACCCACTTAGAGACACTCAAGGATAAATCTCTGTAATACCTACAGTAATTGCAAGATTATGAACAGAGGGATGGAGTAGGAGGGCCACACCAAAACAAGAGAGAGGACCATATTACAGCAGAAAAAATAGGCCACCATCAAGGACTGCAAGTAAGTAATGAGACATCTGGTTAAGTTCACAGACTTTCCTTCCTGATCATTTACAACTGATGGGGTATGATCTCATCAGAAGGGGAGGGCATATAGTCTGGCAGATAAAAAGTAACCATTTTGCAGATGGGTGATTGACCCCTCCCTCACTGCGGTTTCCTACTTTTATTACATCTACCTTTGAATATACTCTTATAACAAGACTCTAGTTTAACAGCTTTTTAATCTCTGGCCAGGGAATGACATACAATACCCATCAGGATGGAGTGAAGGGCATTGCAGAAGCAGCAAAACTGAAAAAAAATCAACAAACCATAATCCAGAACTTCAGAGACTCTATATCAACCACCTGGAACTAGGCCAGCCTAATCTCTCCCCAACCTGAAGCTCAAGGAAATTTGCGGAAGAGGGGGCGGTTAGATTGTAAGAGCACAAGTATGGGAGGAGCAATGATATGCAAGATACTCCACACAAGTTAGGGCGGAAGCAATCATAATTGGACTTTGCATGCCCTGTGCAATGTCCAACACACTATTGATCTCACAAAGTCTAGCATTTGCTAAAGGCACTAGGATCCTTGGAGGCAAGGGATTGACAGTCACAGTAGTGTTCCTATGCTTAAGAGGAACACAGGAAAGGGTTCTGGGAAATGCCACTGTGTCCTTGCACCTCATCGGAGAGAAGGACCCAGAGGAGAGTTTGGCATGCACATTAAAGGATGCTCCGGGGATGGGAGGTGAAGCACTGGGAGATGGGGAGGGGAGGGGAAAGAGGGGGGCACAGGCAGTGGGGTTTGAGGAGGGAGGGGACCGGTGTACCGTTAGGTTTATAGAGTGGAAAAAAAAAAAAAAAAAAGAAGAAAACTTGTTTCAGGCTGGTGGAAGTGTTTGCATGCAGTAAAGGGAAGAAAAACAGGTGAGAGAGAGGGGAAGGAGAGTGGGAAGGGGGGGTGGAATGGGGAGACAACAGGGGGAAAGGAGGGGGAAGGAAATAATTATTGAGCTTGTACAACTGGGAAAAAATGTAAAAAATGAGCCATATATTTTGATTCATTTTTGGGCATTATTGATGTCTGCTCTCTACCTACACCAGTCTAATCACTGACATTTTAATAAATAGATTTGTATCAGAAAATTGTTAAATTGATTTTTTAGTTATTTATTCTACTTGGAGAAGGCATGAATAATAGTGACATATAGTCTATTATCTCCTATATAAAACTATTGATTTTGAAGACCCATCAATATCCAAGGTTTAAACACAGCCCTGAATCTAAAAAATTAGCTATATTAGTTTACGATTCTTTCTCTATGCAGACTAAATGGATTTTCTTCCTCTTTGTGAGTCTACTGAAATTGAAAATTCAAACTACTTGTCACTTGAGTAAGAGGAAGCGCTCTGCCCAGGGTATAAAGTGTTATGGCAGTTCTGAAAATTCGGGTGTCCTGTAGAAGATCAAGGCATCCTAAGGGGCTTCCCTTGTGTCAACACTATGTGGTTGATTTTGCTTAGCTTCCTCATCATTCCTTAAGGACACAAGGCTTCTAGCTGACTTCCTGTCATATAATCAAATGTGGCACAAACTCTCAAAAAGTAGCATTGCTTTCCTCCACATGCCACTTATAGGCTCATCACTGACTGGGCTTCATGAACACTCTGACTTCCCAAATGAAGAGTGAAATACAAAACTTCTCAAATGTTAGAATGTGTAAGGATGCAAAGACAGATTCCTAAGATGCTGGGATTCCTGGGCTCTATAGTCAGGAATCCTGAAGCACTGCTTCTGGGATGGGACTTGAGAATTTGCATTCCTAATAAACTCCCAGATGATGCTGGTGTACCAGAACTGCTGCTTTTCTTTCCTGCTGCTCCTCAGGGATTCTCTACCCATCCATAATATAACGTATGTCACAACTCATTTGAAGAAGAACTTAAGTTACATTCCACAAACACCAAGTCCAGTAGCAGAGTTGACGTCTTTGCCAAAGATCATATGGGTTTATATATTTGATAAACTTAAAAGGAAAGTGTTAGAGCTTCTGTTTCCCGACATTATGATTCCTCTCACTCCTCTAAGAATGGTTGCTATAGTGTCACATTTTGAAAGTTAATACTAACTTTTTGAGAAACATAAACTGTTCATTTGAAATGGTAACAATTAGCAACATCCAGCAAGAATTTTTAAAACTTGCCAACTTTCTGTATGTGCTACTGGGTACAGGTGTCCATTTGTCTACCACAGGCTGAACTGAAGACTGAGCTCTGGACAGAATCATGAAGAATTAGCAGCAAGGCAAGCTGTAAGCAAGTCTGAAAGGATTGTCTAACTGTTGTGGGAAGACACTCCCCATAGTGGGAAGGTCGATAAGATGGAGGGAGCTGGTCCATCATTTTGACATATTTCAGAATGCTTGGACAGACTTTCAGTCTGGCAAGTGAGCTTTGCCAATCTTTTAGCAATCCCTGTGGATATGGTATGTTCAGTTCCTTTAGCTCCTGGTGTTGGTATGAACTCTTCTGCCAAGCTGAATTGTAAACTTTACTAAATCATAAGCCAAAAAAACCCCTTGATCCCCTAAACTGTTTGGTTGCAAATTTGTCATCAATTAAACCAGTAGACAGTAATATTTTCTTTTGATCATTCTTCATATATCAACTTGTTTTAATTATTTGGTTCTAGCTGAAGTCAGAAATGTGTTCCTATAGCTTCTTGGCCTTTTGGCTAAGATCAAGTGTAGAAATGTGTTTCTGTGTCCTAGAAGAGTGGATTGTCTTTGAATCAGGATTACAACAAACATGTCATACAACCTAATCATCAGGATCAGGAGTATCTATACAATGTCTTCTCCAAAATCCATCTTTCATGTAGATGGCAGCAGAAACTAGCATTAATTATTCTTGAACAATTCTGTAATGTTAAGCCAAATTTATTATTGAATTCACTTTAAATTTAAAAATGTTAGAATTGTGGATATAGCTCAGTGACAAGGTACTTGCTTCACATATATTAAGCCATAGCTCCAGTTTCAAATACAGATATGTAAATATAGATATTGAATAATTTTTCCATATGTTAAAAAAATCAAAGGAGTTGGTGAGTTTCCTGAGGTTGCACAACTACTAATTTTGTAGATACATCTTAGGACTGACGGGGCTGGAGAAGTGGCTCCAGAGGTTAAGCCTCTGCCTTGCAGGCAGAAGGTCCTGAGTTCAGATCCTAGACCCCATGTATAGACGCCAGGCAGAAGCACGGGCAGCCTGCGTTTCTGATCCTGGTAGGGTGGAGCCTGTGAATCCCGGGTCAGAGTGAACAAGGAGGAACTGGAGGCATGGTGGTTCCCGAATTTGCCTGTGGTTCTACACACACACACACACACACACACACACACACACACACACACACACGCACACATACATACACACACGCACAATTGAATAAAAAAACTTAGGACTGACATCTGTTTTTTTAAAATATTCTTAGAGTTTCATTGTGCTAAGTGTCTAAAATGCTTGGGTTTTTTTTTTTTTTAAGCATTGGACCAAAGAAAGAGTACTATATGGCCTTTCACTACATGACCAAAAAGATAAAGAGACTATAGAACAAAACTTCTTACTTAGCCTTAGTACAAACCTAGAACCATTAATTTGCAGATTAATGATTTTCAAGATCACAGATAAAGAAAGACTAAGAAAGGAACTACATTTTAGAGAGGGCAACAGAAAACCAGATCAATCTTGTTCTGTTCCTTGAGTGAAATTTGATTGAAAATCACACAGGCAGTCAAGAAAGTCTGTAGACAACTGGACTGAGTGATGCTGATAAAGGCCATTATGGTCCTCGTATCTTCATATGAACCATCGCCATTGCTCTGTCAGACCCTGATAGTAAGACCCCATTGCTGAAACCCTTACGTACTCCTCTCATGGGATATGTGAAATCAAGAACTGACTTGGAAGCATCCTCCTTACTGGGTGACTTCATAGCACAAGAAAAAAAATGATACAGGCTACTAGAGGAGAAAACCATCAGTAGTTCACCCCTTATGAATCCCATAGCTACAAGAACCAGTCTGACAATATGGGAGTCACAGGGTCTAAGAAAAAGTAGAGGGTAACATAATCAAGATGTATTATACACATGTATCAATTTGTGAAAGAGAAGAATTCATCACTAAAGAAAAGTGAAAAAAATCATCATTAAAGGATTCTCTGGGGAATGGGGGGGAGGCACTGGGGGATGAGGAGGGAGGGGTGAGGGGAGAGGAAGCAAGGGGGAGGGGGGAGGAAGGGAACCGGTGTACCTATTAAGTTTGTATGAGCGGAAATAATAATAAAAAAATGTTATAAAAAAAGAAAAGTGAAAAAAATCAAGAGGACTTCAGTGGGACAACTGAACTCATGACAGTCAAAATTCTTAGTGTTATAAAGAATATTCTAGTAAGAACAGGTCTCATTGGATTGAGTTCCTAGTTGCAGCAGCCTTGTCTTGAGTGGAATGTCTTGTCCAGTGGTGGATTACACCATCTTTAGGTTCTTACAATCTTATTACCTCCCTCTTTCACAAGGTTCCCTAAACGTTGGGATGGGAGAGACTTGGTTGGACAAATTCTGAGTGAGTGTTGCAGGGTTGCTGGTAGTCTGAGAACTAAGGTTAGCTGATTCACTGATATTTCATTGCTATTCCACTGTGCTAGGCTGTTTTCCCTCAGGGTGTTGAAATCCTCTCCTATCTAAAGCTAAAATGAGAAGTGTTTGAATGGACCTTTACATTTGGATGTTTGCAGTTAGTGTTGGGACATGTGATTATTCCAATCAAGACAGGACTGCTGAAAACAGGAACTCATTACAGTGAGATCTGCCCTTAACAGACCTACATGACAACCAGTACACCAACATGCTTCCATAGACTAGCAAGGATCTCAGGAGAAATAATTAAATGCACTGGGAACCTTAAGGGCTGGGACTAGACAGGTGAAGGGGAATGTCCCTGTTAGTGGATCTGCTTAAGGAAGGATTACATGGCCTACCACAGAGATCTGAAACCCCACTGAAGCAGATGATCCAGAAGGTACCCTGTGACCCATAGAAATAGACAGACAGGAGGGTGGGAGGGAGTAGAAGGGATTTATTAAGAAAGTGAGAGGGGGAGAGAAACAGAGGGGGAAGGAGAGGGCAGAGATAACTACTCAGTATGCCTGAAAAACTAGAAAGAAAAAGTATAAGAAAAGAATACTCTATATTTTCCTCTAATCCAACCATCACAATTCCAACAGGAAAAACTGAGATGAATATGGAGTGAAGATAAAAAAGGAAAAGATATACACATGTAGATCAATGGACAGGGGTTGAAGACCCAGATATAAGCCCACACTTTGCATGACCTACACAATGACTGACATGTCAATGACCCCCCCAAATCTAGCATGGATCAGAGGCACTAGGATCCAAGAATCATGGTAGTGTTTCCATACTAACCAGGAGCCCAAGAAAGGGCTCTGGGCTATGCCACTGAGTCCTTACACCTCACTAGAGTGGAAGACTCAAAAGAGAGGTTTGACAGTCACACAAAAATGTTCCAGGGTATGGGAGGGGGAAAGGGGGAGGTGTTGGGGAAGGGGAGGGAGGGGTGAAAAGAAGGGGGAGAGAGTGTAAGGGGGGACTGGGGAGGGGAGGAGGGAGAGAGAGGACAGGGGTACCTATTGAGCTTCTATGATTGGGAAAAATAAAATAAAATAAAATCCCAAATTTTGTGACCTTTCTACACAAATATCATTTTCTGACATTTTTAAAGAAGAATTATATTTACAGGAAATAAGATATTCAAATTATATGAAAGTTGTCATTTCTGAATATGATAAGCAAGAAAAATAAACCATAATGATAAAACAGAATTCACATTTACACTTAAAAGACTTGCAAGGAAAATTGATTATAATAAACTAGAAAACAATTTAAGTAGTCAGATATTTACTGAATACCTTTTAAATAGTCAGATATTTGCTGAGTGCTTATTCCATGCTAGACTCAATATTAAGTTCTGCTATTTGGAGATATGTGGGTACATGTGTTTATTCTACATAGAACAATTTCATTGAGATGAGATTACTGCCTGCTGAAGAGTTTCTTCAGAGCCCCCTTCATGTCTCTGTTCCTCAGACTGTAAATGAAGGGGTTCAGCAATGGGGTGACCACTGTGTACATTACAGAAGCAACTATGCCCTTGTCTTTGGATGTACTGGATGAAGGCAAAAAGTAAATCCCAATAATCGTGCCGTAATACAGAGACACCACAGAGAGGTGGGATCCACAGGTGGACAAGGCTTTGCAGACCCCTTTGGTAGATGGAACTTTCAGGATGGTAGCCCCAATGCGGCCATAAGAGATCAAGATGCAGATCAGTGGTAGAGTAATGACCACCACGCCCACTGTGAAGATGACCAGCTCATTGAGGAAGGTGTCTGAACATGAGAGCTTGAGCAAGGCAGCAAGGTCACAGAAGAAATGCGAAATGGTGTTGTCAGCGCAGAAAGACAGCTGACCCAGTAGGAGGGTATGAGACAGGGCACTGGCACAGGACAGGATCCAGGAGATGGCTACTAGTGATATACACAGCTCCTCTCTCATGATGGTGGTATAGTGGAGGGGGTGACAGATGGCCACGTATCGATCATATGCCATTGATGTAAGAAGAAAACTGTCCAGATCAGTGAAAAATATGAAAAAATACATTTGTGTTACACACCCTGCATAGGGAATGGATGGATTCTGTGTTTGAATGTTCTTCAGCATCTTTGGGACAGTGACAGAGGAGAATGAGATGTCCGTGAAGGCCAAGTGGCTGAGGAAGAAGTACATGGGGGTGTGAGGCGGGAGTCCATCCTGATGAGCAGGATGATGAGCAGGTTCCCCAGCACCGTGGTCAGGTACATGGCCAGGAAGAGGGTGAAGAAGATGCCCTGCTGCTCTGGCTGGATGGGGAGACCCAGGAGCAGGAACTCAGACACGCTGCTCTGGTTGTCTTTCCTCATGTTGTTCTTCTCTCTACTGATAATGAATGGCCTTGAAGGAAGGAGACACAAATACTGATTTACATCAGGGAAATAAAAATGTGGATCCTCACATGTGAGGGATATGGGAAACTGGCTGGAAAGGAAAATCTACTGTGTAGA
This sequence comes from Typhlomys cinereus, assembly GCA_023101885.1. Classification (NCBI taxonomy): domain Eukaryota; kingdom Metazoa; phylum Chordata; class Mammalia; order Rodentia; family Platacanthomyidae; genus Typhlomys; species Typhlomys cinereus. The sequence continues at coordinate 3,149,443 of JALPQD010000003.1, read as the reverse complement.
GCAGGAAGGGGTATAGGATGGGTATTTGGAGATGAAGTACACAAATTCTTTGTATTTGTATATTAAAAGCTCAAAGAATTTTCAAAAATTGCAAAAAGTGTGGATCCTGCTGATGAAAAAGAAAATGGCATCCAATGTGGATAGTGTATAAAAATGAAAGTTTTCTTTTTAATATCAGAGAGAGTCTGATACGGAGAAGAAGGGACATTGACTTTTCAGTCACTAGGAATAATGCAAATCAGCCTAAATCATGACTTGCCAATGAAGTCCAGTCAGTAAAAGGAAAACCTCTCTGTCTCAGAAGAAGACTATTACATTCAAACTTTCCAAGTCTCTACTCTCCGTTGGGCTGTCTTGAACCTACAAGTTGTAGTATGTTTAAATTTTGAAAGTGGCTCATTTTTATTAATAAAGTATGAAGTGGAATTTTCAATAACAGACACCTAAAGAGAAATGGATCAAAAATAATTTACTTGGGCTGGGGACAGAGTCCACTGGTAAAGCACTTGCCTAGTAGACGTGAGCCCCTGGATTCAATCCCCAGACCTGCAAAAACAACAAAAAGTAGAATGTCAAAGTTTCTATTACATATGAAGTTAATGAGGAAGGAAGTACATGCTTTCATTTAGTGTCACTGCTATACTGAAAATAGTATTAGTGATTATAGATTTATCACTAGTAATCATATTTAGCATAGTCTCTTAGATCATTTTTTAACCTCCACATTTCAGTGAATTCTCCTGACGCTATGGAAATCCATAATACAGTAGAGAAAGAGGATTTTTTTTATTATTATTATTATTTATTCAACTGTGTGCATATGCGTATGTATGTGTGTGTGTGTGTGTGTGTGCGCGCGCGCGCGTGTGTGTGTGTGTGTGTGTGTGTGTGTGTGTGTGTAGAACCACGGACGAATTCGCGAACCACCATGGACGCCTCCACCTCCTTCTGCCCCGGGATTCACAGGCTCCGCCCTACCAGGACCAGAAGCGCAGGCCGCCCCCGCTTCCGCCTGGCGTCTATCGTGGGATCTGGGATCCGAGCTCAGGACCTTCCGCCTGCAAGGTGGAGGCTTAACCCCTGAGCCACCTCTCCAGCCCAAGAGGATTTTTTTTAAATCAAGAGAGTCCAAGAAAAGGAAGCAATGACTCTTTCTTCTTTTTTAGCTTCCCCAAGAATTCCCTTTATTTCTCCTCCCTGACTGTTTCTTTCTTGAAAGACATTGCTGAGCAAAATCCAGATGCCACAAAGTTACTTCTTCCACCAGATTATCACCAGGTTCAGGAAAGCCTGAAATTGAACACTCAGGCAGAGGCCAGTCATATCTTGCCTGGCAGAGAAAAACAACTCAGGTGACCCTCTATTTTGAACTCTCCCACTCCATACTCCTCTGCTTACATTGTGTTGTAATAAGATGAGTCACTTCTGAAGTTATAAATTTATCTAACTTGTGGAATCGAGAGTCTTCACACATGTCAATGCAGACATTCATGTTTTTATCTGCAAATACTCTGTGTAAAGGAAGCTTAACCACCACATTCAGGTTTCTCATCAATATTTCAGTCATTACTTACTGGTAGCAGATATTTTCTTGATAGTAAGCCTGGGTGCTATAGAAAGCAAAACACATGTTTTGGAGTTATGTGGAAAAGAGTTAAACCATCTCTTTGCTATTCATCATGTCTTTGGATAAGGTAATGCTCTTGTTTGAACCTTAATCTTTTTTCTGTAACACTAGGATAAAAGGCCCTGAATTACAGTAAGAATTATGTAGGAAATATGTGTAAAACACTTTTTTCATAGGAGGTGTCTTGCCCAGAGTGACAGTAACCAAAAAGCATGAAGATCTCTAGGGAAGAACTGCATGTATTTTTATCATTAATGGAAAAACAAGAAAAAATAACTGTGTTGAAACATTAGAAATCCTGTCTTCTAGCTATTTTGAAATATTTAACACATTATGTTAGTGGATCTTTTCTAGGAGTGTAGTGTGGAGTCTTCAATGAAGTTTAGAGACTCTGCTAGAAATTATAGGCAGGAAATCAAGTAGATTCTTACAAAGAGCTGCAAAATTAGTTCTGCGCTAGGAAACTCATCAAAGTTTCCTAGCTAGAAGTGTTGTTCAAGCATACTTTCAAATGAAAGCAACATTGCTATTTAAAATGGAGAAAATCATCAGGAATTTTGGAAAGGAACATTAAACTTGACTGAAAAACACAACATGATCCAAAGGGAACCCTGGGACCCATAGAAGCAGACAAACAGGAAGGTGGGAAGGACTGGAATGGATTGATGAAGAGAGGGGAGTGAGGAGAAGAAGGAAGGATGGAAAGGAGTAAGGGGAGCAGGGATAATTACTCAATATGTTTGTAAAACTAGGAAAAAATTTTTAAAAAATTTTAAAAACCAACATACTCTGATATCTAAAATATAAATGAGACATCAGACTTGGATTTGTGGCTAATTTTTTTTTAATTTAGAGATTTCAAGAAAAGAACCACTGATATTTCTCTTCTTCATTGGAGTTAAAGGCATGGGAATCACTAGTAATCGATGATTTTTATATCTTTGTCTTTAGTAACTAGGAATTCAAAGTGACTTCAGGAACACAGAGAGTTGCTGAGCACTTGAACAGAAACACACACACATGCACATAATCAAGTACACACAACACACACACCACACCACACACACACACACACACACCATACCTGCTACTAATAAAGGATACTTAGTACTGCTCTGAACTTTATGTTATTCAGCACCAGGAATATATAATGGCTTCTTAGTCTTTAAAAGATCCAATGACCAGATTTAAAACACAATTTCATGATCCCAGACCTCCCCTTGACTACAAAGAAAGAACCATGATTCTGAATCTTAATCTTCTCAGCTCACAGCTTCAGAAATGAAGACATGAATGAAGACTTCCGTTTGCACACCAGGGAGGGGACCCACTGAGGTGAGCACAAACCTTTGGTTAGAGACTTACAGTAAACATACATTAATTTCTCAGTTTTTCTTTTACTCCCTTCAGGACAGATGCACTAGGGCAACAGTCTCTAAACTTTGATGCTCAGCAGAATTATCTGGGGAGCTTGTTAAAGATGCAAATACCAACTCCACCTCCAGAGATATTCATGCCAGAGATGTGAAGCCAGGTAATTCTTGGCCATGTGTTTCTAAAGGACAAACTTTAAGAAAGCACCATTGGTCAGAAACACACTTCAGCCATGACAAGGCTGCTGTACTCAGAAGCTCACTGCAACAAGAACTTCTACCACTAGATCTACATAATGGCCAACATAGTAACATTCTCTCAAGGACTAACCTGGATCTTAGAAGAAACAACTGCTCTCAGAGAGTGTCTTGGAAGTTACTGAACAGGAAAAAGGAACCTCCCCTTTATGACTTTGCCCACAAAAGAGCCACAAACACTACAGAAGATATCTGAGTCCTTTACCAACATAGACACTCAAAGGCAGCCCTGAGATAAACACAAGCAAAAGAACAGGAGAATGCACAGGACAGGGCAGGATGGATGAAGAGAAAGGAGGATGGGAGAATGGGAATGGGGTTAGGAAAAAGACATCAACCCATATTGTTTGTAAATGAAAAATTTAAATTTTTCAACTAAAAAAAAAAAAAACATTACTGGGAAGTGTCAAGGTGACCTGTGAATGTGAGCCCAAGGGAGATGAGAAAGACTCTCTCCCCCCCAAAAATAATTTTTTTTGGTTAGATAATCATTTGGGATGTGCAAATGGATTTTTCTCTAAAATAGAAATGCTTTATTGGTTCACTGTTCACACAATTAATTCCTTTCCATGCCAAGAACTCAAGTAATATAAACATGAAAACAACAGAGAAACAGGCATGAAAATAACTTTTCCATTCATTTTATAATACTGGTAAATGTTTTTCTTATTAAAAACTATTGTGTTTCTTTTTATATTATTTCATATATTTCTCTGTGATAATCTATTGTGATTATATTTACATTTCTGTGTCTTTACACATCACTACACTTAAAATATGGAGTGAACTTTGAATAAAGTTTAATTAATCTTTCTGGAATTCACAAAGATCCCTCATGAAACTTTGCTAAAGAATACATGAGTTTGGGCTGCAGAGATGGGTCAGTGGTTAAGACTGTTATCTCGAAAGCAGAAAGTCCTGAGTTCTGATCCAGGTCCCACATAAAAACGCCAGGCGGAAATGGCAGTGACCTGCACTTCTGGCCCTGGCCTGCGGAGCCTGGGAAATCCCAGAGCGAAGCAAGAAGGAGGTAGAAACAATCCAGGATGATTCCCAAAGTCACCTTTGGTCCTTCACAGGGTCATTCACTGCCCTCTGATACATACACACACACACACATAAAGCTGGAAGAGTAAAGGGAAATGCACATATCAGTGGGGTGGTCTGAAGAGAGGTAACTTAATATACCACCGAGGCCTGAGCATCCGCAAGAGTATTGGGGTCCATAGAAGCTCATAGGCAGAAGGGTGGGAGAAAGAAGGAGAGAATGGTGAAGGAAAGAGAGGGGAAGGAGGGAAGCTGGGATGAATATTGCAATATGCTTGTACAAAAATAAATAAATAAAATATTTTCTTAAAATTTTTAAAAGCATGCAAGAGTTCAGGAAATCATCTGTCTTGTCATTTGCTTGATAAAGATTGCTTAATATCTCTGAAAAACATCAGCTTTTGCAATTTATTTTATTGCTTGTAGTAGCATAGAAAATATTAGGTTTCATCATAGCATTGCTAAACATATTTTTGCTACTTCCTCACTTATATTTCTCTCATCTCTAATATTCTCTTGTCTTCTTTTACTCTATTTCACTTCAGCTCCTGTATTCTATTACCCACTTCCTTCTTCCAAAATCTCATTTTCTACCTCTTGTGATCTTCTTCAATGTTGATGAACACACACACACATATTACAAATTAAAAGCTAGAATGTATATATGACATGCAATGTTTGTCTCTCTTACTCTGGGTTTTCTTCTTCAATAGTAATTATTTTTCAGATCCATCTATTTTCCTGTAAACCTCATAATTTCATTTTTCTTCATGAATGAATAAAATTTCATATATACCATGTATCACATTTTCATTCATCCGTTTATCAGTTTGATGAACATCTAGGCTCGTATATACCAGCACTGTCATGGCTGGATCTATGTTAGTTCTGTTTGAGAAGACTTGGTACTGATTTCCACAGTAGCTGTAGTAGTTTATGCTCCTAATAGCAGTGAGTAAGGGATCTCCTTTTCCTGCATCTTCACCATGCATTATCATTGTGTTTGTTTTGTTTTGTTTTTATTATTTGATACTTTCATACAGAGTACAATGAATTTGTGTAATTTAATTCCTTACTCCCCGATCTTATTCCCACTTGTATCCCACTTCATATTTTTTCCTTTCCAGTCAACCTCCCTCTTACTTTCCACTGGGTTTCATCTGGGATGCCAATACTAGCAAATCTGAATACTTGTTGAGACACAGATAACTTCTCATTGGATAAATTATTGAATAAAGAAGCTCCCATTCTTCTGCCTGGCATTAACCTCAAATCATCTCTCAGGAAGGCATAGTACTTCTTGAGATCTTCCTTCATTCATAGTGAAATATATTAATTTTCAAAATGTTCTTCAATACAGGATAATAAGTTGTATTGCTCATTCTTCACCAAGTTTAAGAAATAAGCAATAAATTAGCTTAGAATTTCTAATTGTTTTAGTTCCATAATTTGTTGACACAACAAAAACACAAAAAAAAGGGTTTTTTTCCACTTGTATATGTGTGTACATGCAGGTATATGTGCTTGTGCATGCATGCATCTGTGTGTATGTGTACGTGTGTGTGTGTGTGTGTGTGTGTGCCTGTGTTTGTACACGCATGCATGTGTGTGTTTTGTGTGTTTTCAGCAGAGGTCACTTAAGTATGTGTATCTGTGGAGGCCCAAGAATGACTTTTGGAATCATCCTGGATTGCTCTACCTCCTTAGTGCTTTCTTCTGGGGTTTCCCAGGTTCTATCTTCCAAGGCTGGAATTACAGGCCAGTATCTTTCTGTCAGGTATTTTTACATGCAATCTGAGAATCCAAACTCAGATTCTTTTGCTTATGAGACAAAGGCTTTAATCCCTGAGCCATCTCTCTGGCTGCTTTTCTTATCTTTTCATTTTCTATTTTTTTTAATTCAGCTCACAATTGCAGGTTGCAGTTCATCATGCCAGGGGATTCACAGTATCAAGAGCTCAGGGACTTGTCATGTCACATCTTCAGCAAGAGCAGACAGGACAAGCAAGGCTGAATGCGTGCATATTTGATTGCCTGTCTGCCTGCTAATGTCCAGCTTTCTTTCTCATATAGGGAGTTAAGCTACTTGCGACAGGCAAGTCTTCCTACCTCAACCAAAGCAATCAAGACAATGTCCTACAGACTTGCACAACCACTTGCTTTAACATAAAGAATCCCTCTCAGTTGTGCCAGGGGCCTTATCTTCCAGGTGTCAAGCTGAAAATCACACTAATCCCAAGATGTTTATAAATTGCCAACTCAGTAATTGCTAGTGGATGTAAAGGGAAGAAGACAGCAAGTATAGAATGAGGTTAGTTATTATATGCCAAGACACACAGTCAGACAGGAACAATAAGTCACACAACATAGTATGTCACAGTAGTTCATAATAAACTATATATATTTTATGAAAAAATGATAAGAGAAAAGTCCAAAGGGAAAACCACCAGAAATGATAAGCAGATGCAAATGCTAATTGCTCTAATTTGATTATACTCATACTCGTTATCGCATTATCAGCCTGTACCCCATAAATAGAAATAATTATTTATAAGTAGTATTAGAAAAACATTTTAAATCAGTTTGTAAAGGAGGAAACATTTTTTCCACTCATACAAACTTGATAGGTAAACCCATTCCCCCTCCCTCCCCTCCACCCCTCCCTGGATCCTCTTGCTCCCTTCCCCCTTTTCTCCTTCCTTCCTCCCCCTTTTCTCCCAGTACGCACCCCCCCCCGCCCCCGCTTCTGGAGCATCCTTTACTGTGCATGTCAACTTTCCTCTGGGCCTCCTCTTCTGATGAGGTGTAAGGACTCAGTAGCATTGCCTAGAGCTCTTTTTTGTGTTCCCCTTGTAAAGGAAAACATTGATAATGAAATCTTAGTCAACAATTACTTACAAAGGAAATCTAAAAATTCATCATGTCTTAGAGCTTAGAAACATAAAACATTTTGAAACACATTTAAATGGGAAGTCAAAGACCTTATTAAGCAAAATGACGCTTTGACCAAAGAGAGAGAAAGAGAGAAAACCTCACATGTTACTTTGAGAAAAATGTTGCTCTACTGAAGAGTGCTTCAAGGGCACCTTTCATATCTCTGTTTCTAAGACTGTAGATAAAGGGGTTCAACATGGGCGTGACCACTGTGTACATAATAGCTACAATGATGTCCTTGTCAATGAGGTTGCTTAATGCTGGGAAAAGGTACTGTCCAAATATGGATCCATAATATAGAGACACCACAGAGACATGAGAGCCACATGTGGACAGTGCTTTGCGGATTCCTTTTTTTGAAGGGACCCTCAGAATAGTGGCTCCAATGTAACCATAGGATACCAGGATGCATATAAATGGCACAGTAATGACAACCACCCCTATTGTGAACATGACCAACTTATTAAGGAAGATGTCTGAGCAGGATAGCTTAAGCAAGGCATCAAGGTCACAGTAAAAATGGTGGATGATATTACCAGCACAGAAGGACAGTCGGGTCAGGAGAAGGGTGTGAGAGAGGGAGCTGGCGCAGGAAAGAATCCAGGATACAGCCACTAGCAAGATGCAGATCTCCTTTGTCATGACGGTGGTATAGTGGAGAGGGTGACATATGGCAACCATATCGATCATATGCCATTGATGTAATCAGGAAGCTGTCCAGGTCAGTAAAAAATATGAAAAAAATACATCTGGGAAATGCAATTCACAAAGCGGATGGACTTGAGGTTAGTGTGCATGTCCACCAGCATCTTTGGGACAGTGACCGATGAGAAAGAGACATCAGTGAAGGCCAGGTTGACTGAGGAAGAAGTACATGGGGGTGTGGAGGCGGGAGTCCAGCCCGATGAGCAGGATGATGAGCAGATTCCCCAGCACCGTGGTCAGGGTACATGGCCAGGAAGAGGGTGAAGAAGATGCCCTGCTGCTCTGGCTGGATGGGGAGTCCCAGGAGCAGGAACTCAGGCACGCTGCTCTGGTTCTCAGAGTTCATATTGTTCTTCTCACTGAGGAGAATGGAAAATTGTTCAAAATTAAAAGTGAAATTCAAAAATAGCTTTTTAGCAGTCTATTGAAGAGAATCGTGTTCTATTTTTTAAAAGTAGTAAGTTATTTCTCATATTCTTCATTATATATTAGTACAACACTAGAAACAGTAAATGTTAATCAGTATCTGACTCTTTTGCTTCATCAACAAAATGGAATATTTACACTAGTGACATTAAGGAATAGCCTGTAGAAGAAAGATGTTTGGTGCAAATCACTACTACAAGTTGGGGCCTATGCTGGGAATTATAAATCAGTTGTATCACAGCAGCCATTAGACAATTGTTGATGTAGTTGACTTCAAAATAAGGAAATTACTCCAGATGACTGGTAGGTCAGATACAATCGAAAGTTCTTAAATGCACAAAGGATGTGGAAGAATAAAGGTTCCTCTGAGATTTGAAGATGTTTTGCTACTGATTAGAGGGTTTGGCACCAAAGAGGGCATGAGGCTTCCTGAAATTTAAAAAAAGTCGATGAAATGCTCTGGAACATATAGAAAGAATCAATATGTATATTTTAGGTCATTGACATTTAGTTCAGATTCTGATCTCTAGATTTACACAACAATACATTCATGGAGGCACTTTGAAGGCACTAACTTTTAATAATTTGTTAAAGTAGTAAATGAACCTAATAATCCAAAGTTGGGTTGATTTCAGACATATTCAAATATCTGGGTTATCTTAGTGCCAAGATTATGCAACAAAAATCCATGTCCTTCAATGAACAGGGGGTACCTGGTCTGGTACACAGTCATCTCTACCATTTCAGATTTTCCAGTTGCTGATGATGTGAAGGAAAACTTTTTTTTTATTTCTTCCACTCCTACAAAGTTGATAAGTACCTCATTCTTCTCCCTTCCTCCACCCCTTCCTTCCCTCCACCTTTCACTGGATCCCCTTGCTCCCTTCCCCTTTGTCCCCTTCCTTTCCCCCCCTCCCTTTCTCCCAGTTACCCCCCCCACGTCCTAGAGCATCCTTTAGTGTGCATGTCAAACTTCCCTCTGGGTCCTCCTCTCTGATGAAGTGTAAAGACTCAGTAGCATTGCTTAGAGCTCTTTTTTGTGTTTCCTGTGAAGGAAAACTTTTGAGTTTTGAATGCTAAGTTCATGTCTAAGATCTCATTTCTAATAATTGTTTCAATATATTTTGGGGCAAATTTTCATATAGCCATCATTATCTGTTAAAAACTTTTAAAAAGAAATTCATTTTCTTCTTCAATTTTCACACTCATACAACAAAATAATATCATCACTTGACAGAATTAATACCTACTAACAAGTCAACTCCTCTCCCCTATAATTAAAGGCAAAATGCCAAACTATGTAAAGATGGATCAGAGGAATTTATGTATTTTTTATAACCAGGAAAAAATGAATCACAGCAGCTTCTTTGCCAGACTCTAGATGTTGATAACAAGTGCAGTGATTCAACTATCTCAAACAAAAGCATTTGTTACTAATCATAAATGAAACTAAACCATTCCCTTCTGAAAAATATCTGGATACCCTATTTTAATAGGAAAAGAAAGAGTTAGAAACAGATCTTCTCATTCTTCCAACGATTTTCTAGCCAATAGCAAACATTCACCAGAAAATAATTGCTCAGTATAAAACTTAAAAATTTCGATTTTTTAAATGGAATCATACAACCTATCCTTGTGTCCTCACATCCATCCTAATTTAGCATTTATATTGGGACTGGTCACCAAAAATAATAAAAGTATTAAACCCAATCTTCTCTTTTTTCTAATACCAAGAGAGTTGGGAGAGGGTGTAAGATTGGAGAAGAAATCATGCATGAAGTAAGCCTTGATCATAATCACAGTTTGGCAATGGCATTTATCCCACAACAGATTTATTAACCTTCATAAATCTCCAAAAGATGAAGTCTTGGGTCACACATAATTGTATTCTATAAATTTATTGTAAAGATGAAATGATAGGACTATGCAAAGACCCTAGCACCATTGCTTGACAGTCCTTAATAAATGTCAACTCCTCTCCCCTATAATTAAGGCAAAATGCCAAACTATGTAAAGATGGATCAGAGGAATTTATATATTTTTTTATAACCAGGAAAAAATGAATCACAGCAGCTTCTTTGCCAGACTCTAGATGTTGATAATCATATGCAAAGATGTGCAATTGATGTAGATATTGCTAGCAATAGTCAGGATGGCAAACCAAGAGCAGCAACATAAGACACTTAACAGATGCACAGAACAATGAGCATTCTTCAGGCACATGAGAAACAAAGTGTGTTAGTAGAGAAAGAAACCAAGCAGCAAATTCAGGAGAAGAAAACTCATCCTCAAAGAAGTTCAGATTTTGACATCTGACAGTAAAGTCTGGGCTAACAGTTGAGTCTTGGAGACTGAGCTGGACAATTTTGTCAAGCAAATACCATTTGTCAAGCAAATACCATTCTGTGAACCATACCTGAAAGCGAAGGAAGTAGGTTAACTGTATATTCAGCCAGATGTGAAGAAGTGACTTTGTTTACCCTATTATGACCTTTGTTCTACTCTATCTACTTTCTTATTTTTTCGGAGGTCATGTCATATTTAAACAATTTCTATACATGAACTAAAGACATGACCATTTGGAGAGATATTTGTTCTCATGAAGCCCATGTACTTATTCAATATCTGTACTTATTCAATATCAAATCCTATCATAGTTAAGGCACCGGTGCTGTTCTGACTAAACAGAGAGGAATAACATTTATCATTAAAAAATTCCTCATGCCAGCAATTGGAGCATTTTCAAAGTAGGAAGGGAGATATTTGAGGAGTATTGGATGTCTCCAAAATTCCAAATTAAAATACTTAATCGGTTTGGGCCTGCTTGAATTCTGCATGGCAGATTTGACTTTCCATATTAGCATCCAAGCCTGGAGAAATTCCTCCTGTGTATCTGTTTATCCATTTTTATCTCTAGTTCTCATCTCATCTTCTTATTTTTCATATCACCTATTTTTTCTCTTTCATAATTTTTCATCTTGCTTAATATGTATTCCATTTTCCCCATGTCTCCATTTTTAAGGGTGAACAAGGGATTTTATTCTACCTAAGATCATCTGGTTACATTTCTTAGTCCATATCAATACTAGGGGCCAAGGGAATTGGCCACACCATATCCATAAGACTGTTGAGAGAAGAGAAAACTCTTGTCAGAAAACATGTCTGTCCAAGTATGTTGATGCTCCCTCCATTTTATCTACCTGCCCATGGACTGTGTCTTTCCCTTCAATTAGACGATCTACAGGTTTCTCAGGTCTTAATTCAACTACTAATTCTTTGCAAATGTGCACAGAATTTGAGCCTTCAATTGTCAAGTTGACACTTGTATATAACTACCTCAGTTTCCAAATTTGTTTTCATGTTCACTTATTCAAAGGCGTATACAGGGGTCAGTTAATTTCATAACAATCTTCAGAGCATGTTCTAATTTAAATTATATTTCATTTTGTTGTTCATCTTCTAAGATATTGTGTGCTCTGATTATGTTCTGGTCACTTATACTTGGCTCATGTTACAGACAAGAAGACAACTTGTTGAATGAATGAAGCCTGATTTTTATTTTTATTTTTTTGTTGCTCTATTTTTGTGGAAGCTTGGTCTTAAGGTTGGTACCCCATGCCTTAATTTTTCTGTTGCTTTGAGTATTTTCTCCTCTTCCTGTTCTTCCTCCTCCCTATCCTCCTTTTCTTCCTTCTTCACATTCTCATCATCATACTGGAATTTTTATTGTTAATTTTTTCTCAATTATATAGAAACTTGTCTTCTGATTCTATTTTTTAATTATATATAGGCCTATAAATATTGATTTAAAAAATTCCAGTTTATTCCCTTTACTAACCTTGTCTACTTGTCTAAGTAGGAATTTGATGTATGAAGGTGTCCTGAGTTTCTATGATCCTAGCACTTCTCCAGCATCAAGAATAAAAGATGTAAAAAGATTTTATGCATATCCAAACATAATTAGTCTATAACAAATCTCAAAGGCACAGAAAGCAGAATTTGCAATTCCTTACCAAAGATATCAACCAAACTTCAGCTAATGGTCCAATTTTCCCTTTGACTCCTCTAGGAGAAGTATTTTATGGGAGGAAGGGCTGCCTTGGAACCCTTAGAGGATGAGCCTACAGAGGATGATCTCAAGGTCCCCTCAGCCTCCCTTCTGCCTGCCCAGCCTTAATCACTTGACAAGAGGTAAACCCCAGGGAAGTATAAAAAGTATTGCCTCAAATCAGTTACAAATGGAAAGACAGGGATTGGTCACAGGGAATTTATGTAGAACTATATGCTTCTCAAGAGACATGTACTAGACCCTGACTCCCTTGCAAAAGAAAGGACTTTCAATTTCTTCTTTCTATTGATCCCTATGAAATGCAAAATACAAAGTGCCAGCAATTATCACACCCCCATACACACAGTTTATTGTTTGCTTGAGTTTTGTTGACAAGCATAGATATGGTTATATGCAATAAAGTATTGTTTCCAAGGAAGGAAGGAAGGCTGGAAAGAAGAAGTAAGAAGAGAGAGAAAAGAAAAGAAATTTTTTTGTCTTACATTTTTTATTTCTTTTCATGTACAAGACCTTACTCTGAAAATTCCATAAATAGAAACAACTCTAACATAATTCACTTTTTAGTAATTGTTTTACATAAAAATTTGGTTGCTTCTATATAAAATCGTTACTCAGTTCAGTCTGCAGTAGTAAAAGATCAGAGAAAATGAGTTTGGATAATAAAGATTTATTTGCTTTATCATAATTCTGGAAACAGGACACAAGCAGCACTAGCTTCCAATGATGGATCACACACTACATTACTATGGTGTACCATTATTCCACAGCTTCTGTCATCATATCACAGAGAGCATGAACATATTCTTAGGTTTTACAATGCACAACTCCTACTGAGTTTAGTTTTGCAATATCACTTAAAGTTAACTATTTTTAAAGTTTTCATCTCCAAACATATTCACAGCTGGGTTAGGTTTTAAATGCAAATGACATTCATCAGTTCATACCACTATAAATTCCTTTCTAGTTGATGTGACACCATGTTTTCAGAACATATTCTTCAATATATTTCTATCTTTAATTTACTTGATGCTTATATTAACCATATTTGTGGAATATAGAAACTTTAGAAATATCCTGCTCTGCTAATGAAATTGCTTCAGATTTTTACTAGAACAATAAAACATTTAATTAAGATTCTTAAACCCATATGTAGATTTCAATATATGCAGTGTAAAAAAGGAGAGTTTACTTGTATAGGACATCTCATTTTTTTTGAGAGCAGCACTCAAGCATATATGTAATAAGAATTATGTTATAAATCAATTTGATAATGTCGATATAACAAAAAATAGGTAAGCACATTCTAGGGCTTATGTCCTTCCAGTCTATAGTTTTGTTAATGCCAGACGTGCATTCCTACTGACTAATAAAGGTCAATAACAAATAGAAAAATACAAAACTTTTAAAGAAAAACAATGGGT